>OY720381.1:8750000-10000000 GCA_963082945.1 Cerastis leucographa | reverse complement strand
GTTTATTGGGATTTAGCGACTCAATATTGTGGCCGATTGCCCGATTAGCTCCGAGGTAAACTCCGTAAACAGAGATTCGCCTTGACACACATGACTTGTCTCGGCTCAACGTATCTATGCCGAGTCGGAGCGGTCGCATTCACGTACCGTCGCTAATTAAACACCAATAAAAGCTTTATTAAAATGAATACTTTAGTACGTACATTTACGAGTCGAAGTTACAAAATTAATGTAGTAATATAATAAAGTAAAACTTTGAAATGACATATAAATGTCGTACAGTAAGTAAAAGAGCAAGATTTTAAGTTATTTATTACGACTGTCGTTGCTTCGGGATGAATTATTCATCTACATTCATTTAGTACGTACCTATTATTTTGGTTCCAATTTTATCTTATATGTGTGTATGCCCGTTGCGTTCTGTAGTTTCTACCGGGGTAAGTTATAGAGAAACGACGCGACGACGTGAGCATATGTATTCCTTAATACCTAGTTTTCTGACTGGTCCCTACAGATCCTGATGGATCTGCAAGTATGGATATTATAGTTTCAATTGGTTTCAGAGCCTAGTTTTAGACCAATGAATTATTTTAAGATCATATTTGGGGCAACGAAAACGACGAGTTGCGCCGATCCCAAATAAAATGGGTCAAGGACAGGAAGATGTTGATGATTTGGTGCGTGCGTGGCATAAGTTTAGTGTTATATGGATGCCTTAAGCATTTACCTATAAAATAATATTTTAATGAAGGTAAAGTCTAGAGCTAGATAGACACAATAGGTGGGTGTCATCATCCAATAGGCCCACCTATTGGATGATGACACCCACCTATTGTGTCTCCGTCAGAAATGTCATCGATTGGTATTTAATTATTTATTACCTGCTTTCAGCGGAATAACAAAAGCAACGAAATTAAAAATATTGTGTAGGCAACTTACGGAAAAGGTGCGTTTTTGCGAAATTATGTAATTGATAAATATTGCGGTTTTTTTTGTTAAGAAAGATATCGATATTTTTTCATAATATTGCAGCTGTATATAACTAATTAGACTTGTCGTAAAACAATATAGTTGTAAAAGTTAATTGTAGGAAATTACACAACTCAGCTCCTGGTTTAGAAGCTGTTATCCATTACTCTTTTAGTTACATGCGTTTCACCCCTTCTCATGGAGGCCTGCAGTAGCCATTTTATCCATCCTGAGTTGCTGAGTGTAAGTGGTACTTATGAACATTTTCACTACCTCAGCTCAGTCAGCAATTTAGCGTGATATAAGAGCATTTTTTTTAAATTACTATTATTTAGGCTAATTAATCAAAATAGCCCAACCAACATACCTCAGAGTGACAAAAACCAGTATTTCAGGTCAGAATCTGTCAACATTAAGTAGTTATAAGAAGTTTATAGGCTGAATTCGTTTGCATAGAAGGTCTACAGACCTACGGGTCGCAGCGCGTAGGCGGGGCGTGGAGGTGCGCGCGCGCATGCGCGGGGCGGCGCGGCGCGCCTCGGGCGGCGGATTAAACTCGGACAAAGGCGACACATGAAAAGCGCCGCCGAATCTGCTTATCACACCTTATTGTTTGTTGGCCGCTCGCTGTAATATCACCCTCTATATATCAGCGTTCACGTGGACAGCGCCGATATATTATATCATACGAGTACGTGTGTGTTTATGTAAAGATAAACTTGGAGTAGGCATTACGTCTCTCCTTCGAGTGGGCAGGTTGATTGTAATTACTGTTTTCAAGTGTACCCGATTCCTGATATTGACTTTTCAGAAAGTAATGTATTATTAATTTATTGGATTAGTATAGATATGTTTCCTGCGATGGTAGACTTAACACATATTTCAAACTAGCTTTTTCCCGCATTGAGGCCGGAAATTGTGTCACGGCCTAGCTGTGTGCTGGTTTTATTGAAATTAGCCAGCCAGAGTTACTTTAGCATTTGAAATAACAGCATTTATAAGTATAGATTCTTCGTCTCATTATCAGGATAAGAAAAATCAACAAAAACATTTCGTAGCGAGAAAACCCTTGCCTAAATATTTACAAAAATGATTCTCGAGACGAATTCGAACCTGTGAACAATTTCAGTAAACATAGTTACCAACGTCAAGCATCAATAAAAATAAGCTTAACAGTTTGCTGTTCTAAGTTTACTGAGGTTTAAGAAACGTGTGGTATAATGGTTTTTGAAACAAAGAGGTGAGAGGTCGTTTGGTGATGGTAGCTAAGTTGCATGAACACAATGTTGCATAATTAATGGTTAGATGACCCTTCTCGATGATCTTGTCTGTTGCCACATCAACCATCTTATTAGTACCTATTACTTATCTCGACTTAACTTAAACCGTTTCCTACTACAAGCTAATTAAGGTTGAAAAAGAAATAGAAAGTTATTCTCCCGGTACTTGTTAGGTACTCGTATGTGTATTACATTATATAAATGTAACAAAGTTAATGAGAATTCATAAAAAGAAAGACACACACGAAATACAATTATTATAGTGTAATGCGTGATTCTTTTGCCGCGTGGTCACAGTCGGAATTGACGCCGCCATCTTGTATTTTCAATACAATTTCCTTAGACAAAATCACTAATGTTTACTGACAGCGCCCTCCTGACAATTTCATCAAACGCCAAAGAAACCATAATGAACTCGACACATGACGGTACAGATACGCTACGCATGCTCCGAATATGCTAATGAATGAGGAACAATATAAATTTTAATATTGTTATATTATATTTCTCAACAGTATAATGGGCACTTACATGACAAGTAACAAAATGTCTAATTTAAAACAATGCAATGTTATAAAGCAACCTTTCTCGCTACATACCCGACAATCTCTTAGCCCTCTTATGTGGTTACTGTTAAAGGTAAATAGGAAAGTACGCCACGAGAATGGTCGGCAGCAGCATTCTTCTGTTTTATACCAAAAAAAAGACTAGGCTGGGTATAGGTAATCTAAATCCTAGTCTAGTCTACGTCCACGTCCTGTTCCCAAGATAGTGAGAGAGATGATAGTGCCCAAGATAATGACTTTGCCTAGTTTGGGGCCAATGTAAATCCTTTTTGTAATATTATTGAGAAAATAAAGTTATATATTATTGAGAATATAAAGTTTTTGTTTTTATCGGAATCCACTGCTGGACAGCCCTTTCCCAAGCTGCGCCACCCAGTCATCTGCCTTCCGCACCATCTGAACCAGCCTTCTTTCAGTCGGTCTCCACTCCAGGAATCGTTTGCTACATCGGCCGTCGAGCGTCGGTCCTTCGACAGCCATGGCTACCCTGCCACTTCAGCTTCTGACAGGGTAGCCATGGCTGTCGAAAACACTGAAAAAAGTGTAGGTAACTGCATTAATCTTGCAAGTGAGTTAATTTGACCTGAGTGTACGTAGACAGACATAGCTTGATATTTCACATGGAAATTCCATTGCATTGTCTGTCGCCTTATGATGATTAATTTAGGTTTCAAAAGAGGAACATGAGATAATTCGCCTCGGCCTCCGATAGACAGCCTGGGGTAGGAACGCACCTGGTATGTCTCCGGGTTTGCTTTGGTCCATAGGCGGCGCTGAGCTATGTATAGAAAAAGATACGCGCCAAATACATGAAGTCCTCCCTTTGAAGAAGTCGGTTAAATAACAAGCGAGGAAAAATTACGTGTTTCCAAAACGGCCTGCTCCGATTCCATGACAAACGCTTGTACCTAACTAACTGTCCCTGTTTCATGCTGTTCTCATGCACACATGACATTTCCCGGGGACAATGTCCACTTAGATGCACTTAGTGTAACTTCGAGTTCTTCGTTTGGAAGCAGTTTCTAGCTTCTAGTAGACTTCTAATGTTTACAATATAACTGCTTTTAATGGTTATCTGAAAGCTAGTATATCCATGTATATCTGTGTTGTAAGGGCTTTGCATTATTATTTGCAATTAAAGGCATTGATACTGGTAGTTGGCTCACGCGGGGCGGAGCGCCGTAAATTGCCCACCGTCAGGGAACCCGGCTAACTACATATTTACAGCTTTTTATGGCGCATAATCGCTGCTCTTATTAAAATTTAAGTGGTTTCCTTTCCTGACGTAACTATACTTGTAAACGAATCTGTACGTTCGATTGTAAAGTGCACGTAAGTGGGTACTAGGTATAGCCAATCCTTTGCCGTCGTCCGACGTGGTTCGAACATTAAAACCACCGAACTACTTGCGATGAGCATGCACAAATCAATGTTGCGCCAAGGCGAAAATAAATTGCTTTTTATCATGCAAAAAAAATGTAATCGTAAGTTTATTATGAATGACGACGATAAACTAAAATTGATTGTATTTAAAATAATCACACCTACGGTGGATGCCATGCCTACTGCTAAAAGTTATGCAGGTATCAAACTGCTAAGCACAATACAATAGATTAGAAAAATATAGAAATAACAAAGTACACCCCGCGGGAAAAGAACTTAAGATGCCACTCTCAATGTTCGTAACGTAACCTGCAGGAAATACATACTTATACATCATTAGATATCCTTCTAAAATGGAAAATTCACACTTGATCATTTTGGGTAAAATAATGGTAAAATAAACAGCTGAACTAAAATAAACAAACTGGTTTTCTAAAGTTCTGGAAAATTTCCCGATGCTAATCCCGACGCTTCTTTCACAATTGCTCAACTCTTCCAGCTAATCCTCTAAGCATTTGTTTGCGGTCATTCAGCCTCATACATAAACAGCAAACCCTGCCGAATTCCGCCTTCTTTGAACGCTCACTAAAAAGATTATTTCACTTAAATATACATAACAACTAATTCAATTATCTGTTCCAGTGTCGATAACGTTTCGACTTCTCTGCACTGCCATTGTGGCGGCTTTCTTTGAACAATTAATACAATAGGTTTTTTACTTTGCAAAGGGATTTTCCCGCAGTTCGCAGCTTTGAGACAATAGGGTTAACCTGACTTTACAAATGGTGCGTACCATATTCCTAGGCGGCGAAGCGGGTAATGCAGGTAGCCGCCTTTGTTCCCTTACCGACCACCTTTTATCTGTAACTGTTCTGTTTTGCTTGGAACATCTTCTTCTACGCTATCGAAAACTTTGGAAGCTTGTGATTCGTGGTAAATCCAAAATGGAAGAAACATGAAATCTGCGTCGAAAAATTGTGTTTTTTTTTGGCATTTTCTACCAACTTTTTAAATAAAATATTTCATGAAATTACACAGTTTGATCAGGCCTAAAAATGGTTGGCGGTAAAATACAGTTTGTCGATGACAACCAAAATGATGAGAAACTAACACGACTTGGGTGGGGATGGCCCGGACGCAAAGATGAAAATCATGTGGCAATATGCGTTGATTTTCCGAAATCGGTTGCATTTATTCAACTGAATGACACTGAGTGTAAAAATAATATATGTTCGTGTTATGTGCTAATCAAGCAAAATAATATATTATATTTCAAAGCATAGAAGACAAATTGTTTAAACCTATTAATTGTATGTCAGAACAACCTTTTGTGAGTCAGAAAACTGTCTTAGAAACAAAGTTTTGACTTTCACTGTGCGTTGCCGAGCAAAGCAAAGAATTATTACAGTGATTCAATTGAACTAAATTGTCGTTGGTATTTTAGATATAGGTAAAAAAGTACCAAGTCGATGATGATGCGTCTAAACAACAAAATTAATTAGAAAGTGTTTGAACCAAATAACAATCTTGATAAGTTTTCTTTACATGTCGTCTCTAAAACTTTAATCGTGTTTTTTTTTACACAGCGTGATATTCACAGTTGTAGGTAGGTATATATAACTATATAATATGAGTAATACTTACACATTAGACATTTGGTTCGGAATGTGTGAAACTCAATAAATAACTCGGGGTCATATAATGGGTTGAATAATATGGAGTAGGAATAGGCAGCTTAGATTTTCCGTGAGATCAATTTGAATTTCAACTAAACAATTATGTGTATGGACGCGCAGCCCGGCTCCGCTCGGCTACGTTTATTGACCGAATCGTGGACAAAGACGAGGCTTTTACGACCTCGTAAAACTCACCATTCTTCGGAGCAACTCCGCACGAAACACAAGCCCGCTTATTGTTAATACTTAAATAAGATATCCATTTTTTTTTATTGTTTAGCCCATTACGGTCTGCGTTTGTACATATTTTGACTCGGATGCCCTTTTGGGAGGATTCCCCTTTGAGTCGCCGCCCGCCTCCTTAGTTTTTGCAAACGATCACGTGCTAAAATGTTGTGCGTAGTTGAGTTTTTATTTTTTTCTAACGTACCGATATTGTTTATAGTCGGCGTTTAACCATTAAGCTTAATTGCAACAATAGTTAAAAATTAACCGTTAAATATGGCGGTATACCTTGCCTTATTAGCTATACTCGCAAACACTCGTAATCTTAGAAAATATTTTGTGAAGATTGTGAAACATGTTATAACATGAACAAATAATTCAAGTAAAAAGCAACGCAGGGCAAGAAGAGAATACCGTTTAACTCTAGATAATTATAGAATAGAGAAATAAGGTAGGCATATAACCCATAATTTAAAGTTGCATGACCAGATGTATGGAGTGGAGAAAGCATAAGCAGTATGTAAGTCAAAGGCACTAGGCAGGGCAGGGGGTAATAGGCAGAATCTACAGAACGTCAGTGTCACCACGTATGGTGAGTTTTTCGAACTTTAATGCAATAATACGGTGAACGTAATTTTTAGGTGTCAGTAACTAAACAAAATACATTCATAAAACATGAGCAAGGAAATTACATAACTTTATTGCCTTCGTTATTGTTTCAGGATTTAGGTACCTAACATAACATAAAGTTAATACTATTATGATTGTATGTAGGTATGTTTTAGTGCCTGAAATATCTAGATATATCTATCTACCTACCTGCAACGATTCTCGGAACAAAATCGTAAAGTTTAATCGTTAACACGCGTCAATCGTATTTTATCATTTTAGCCAATAATGGTGCAACCAATCTAATGGTACCTACCAAGTTTTATATAACTTACTAAATGCGTTTAAGGTGGAAGCGCCAGAGTAGCCCGCCAAATATAATTAAGTTTTTTGCAATTTAATCCTATTGACTGACTTTTTCACGAAATAGTCATTCAATAGGATTAAATGAACTTAAAAGGGTTGTATTGATTATTTTAGTGATTACAATTCTGTAAATACATACGTTTTACGTCCGCAAATCATATTTTTTTTTCAACATAAAACCTGATACGGACCTGCAAATTGCTGAAGACAAAACGGTCGAGGCACCAGGCTTCCTCTATTATATCTTTATCATTTTCAAAAGATTTACAGTAACAGAAAGTTGTTTCAAAGACATTTAGCGCTAAACGCGTTTAGTGATTTGTGGTGCAAGCAGACCCTAATACATGTTATATTTTATATCTATGTGTATACCTCTGTACTGAAAAATATACCCACATTTCTCCAGTTATGCTTAAGTCCCAGTTTATATGGGGCGAGTCTATTGCCATCAACAGGGCACAAATTCCGACTCCGTGGCTGTAGAATCGAACCTAGCACTAGCTATGTTCAACAATCACGCTTGCAACCCCCAGAGTAGACTAACGAAGGAGCCTAAATGTGTACCTACTACTTACTGGTTAAATAATACAAGTAGGTATCTGATAATTACTTCTGCAACTCAAACACACAAAAAGAGCAAATAAAACTAAAAACCAACTAAAAAATTTTTTTTCAAAATTTGTTACTTGACAAATAATTTATATTGATCTCCAAACGACATTAAAACGAATTCAAAATATACAGGGTGTAACGGAAAGGGTATATACATCCTTATGGGTGTGCTACAGACCATCAAACTGAACATGTTTCTCAACATAAAAATTTTTTTGCAGCAAAAAAAAATATCAGCTGCCTATACGTTTGGGTCGAATAGGTATTGTAACTTTCTATGGGACAGCAGATATTTTTTTTGCTGAAAAACATGTTTTATGATGAGAAAAATGTTCAGTTTGATGGTCTGTAGCATACCCTTAAGGATGTATATACCCTTTCCGTTACACCCTGTATAAAATGAATACATTTGTACGTGTTAGAGACTTGTATTTATTTGACATAACGACGCAATCGTCAGTTAGGCAGGGGCACCTACCTACACAACTATCGATCGACGGAGTTTCGACGTATTTTATAACCCGTCGTAAATTAAAAGTGCTATAAATATAAATCTTGGTCCGCGTCAAATCGCATCACATATTCATGCCTGGTGTTATTAAAATCCTAAATAACCGATGCCACTTCAAAAGTGACCCGTATTAGGTAGGTAGTACCTCAAATAAAATCTGGTCTTGATACGATGTGGACCGTGTATATTAAGGAACACATTTTGGACGATTTAAATTGTACCTACAAATTAATTTAATCGTTGCGTAAAATGGTATTGGATTGAAATGTATATCATATGTTTATACATTTTCATTACGTCTTCCTAGATACCATAACTTATTATTTGAATTAAATTGAGACATAGATAAGGTATTGTTTTCTTTTTACCAAAATATATTCAGGCTTTATTCGGCATGAATTTATATTTTTGCAATGTGTTTTTAGGGTTCCGTAGCCGAATGGCAAAAAACGGAACCCTTATAGATTCGTCATGTCTGTCTGTCTGTCTGTCTGTCCGTCCGTATCACAGCCACTTTATTCCGAAACTATTAGGACTACACAGCTGAAACTTGGTAGGTAGATGTATTCTGTGAACCGCATTATGATTCTTGTACAAAATTAAAAAAAAAATATAGATAAGGATATACATACATGAAATTGAAACTATACATGAAATTGAAACTAAAAAAAAAACTATCAAACCTATACGTGTGGGGTGTCTATAGATAGGTCTTTAAAAATGACATTGAGTTTCCTGAAACCATTTTTTTTTCAAAGTCAATTGTTTGAAAGATAGACACTTCCAAAGTGGTAAAACGAGTGTCCCCCCCCCCTCTCATTTCTAAAGTAACAGGAGAAAAAATCTGAAAAAAATATGGGGATGTAGACCGTAAAAAAAACTTTCAACGAAAATTGGTTTGAATAAGATTTGATATGTAGTTTTAGAGATATGGGACTTTTTCACCAAACTGCAGCAGTAACTTTGTTTTTCATTAACTTACTATGAAAAACAAATTTAGTTTTGCGGTTGAGTGAAGGTTTACTAATGAATGACCGTTCAAAACATTGTCATTATATTGTTTGGGGCTATGGAACCCTGTGTGCGAGTAAGACTCGCACTTGGCCCGTTTTTTTAACTACGAGTAAGCAGTAACAGAAGTAAAAACAACTCAGATATTTAGGTGTTTTCTTAAATTAACTTGCATACGTCAATAATTATAATTGATTTCCTCAATAAGCCTGGCGCCTCCACCGTTTGTACCGAGTACTTGGAAACAAATTAAATAATTATTTGATTTTGTCTTTACATTCTGAAGTCCGGCAAGGTATAAAATTTGTATTGCAATCATATTTTGCTAGCTTTAAACAAATTATTAAAAACGGTTTGGCTAAATTGAATTAGTGTTTTAACAATAAACGCCGTTGACATATGAACTATTTGTGGTCGGTTCCAGAGAGAATGCTACAGTACCTATACCTACCCATTGAAAAAAGAATCTTTTAAAGTAAATAAAAAGTGACGAGACATAAACTATTATAAAATAAAATTGAATGTCATGTCCTCCTCTCCTCATGTAGTAAGTTTCTAAAACCACATTTTTATTTTTATAAACTTCTACTTAAATTTTATGCATATTACAATGCAAAGCTGCCTACAGGCGCTTCATTTATTATTCAGTGTGAATCGCAGATGTCTCAACTTTTCAAGGAAACTTGTCGGGCGAAAGTAGCAAATCCAACGCATAATAATTATGTATTCTGTTTGTGAAAAACCGACGAATTTTTAATAGCATTTTGATAGATTGTAATAAAATAAAATATCCACTGCTGGGTAGAAGGTTATTACCAACCTATTACCAACTACATTAGAAAACCCGAAAACTAAATTTCCAGAATTCCTTTAAAATTATCATAATAATATAGTCTTCAAAACTTTAAAGAAGTAATTCTTTTAACTAGATCTAATAAATAACATGTACTAAAATTAAATTACATAAATTTTTCATGTGAATTTAATACCTCATTCAGCTGAAACTTTTCAAAATGTTTATACGATCGAGCTGAAGGTTTTTTCACCTAGTAGTAGGCGCTTTTTTTGCAATTTTTAACAAAGCCAGTTAATTTTCTAGAAAACAACATAAGTGCAGAAAATCTTTTCGCAGGCTAAACCCAATTTTCAGACATATCTACTACGGTTTTCTGAATTTATAGGAATATACACGCGTCACTGCGTGTATATTCCTGTATTTTTATAAATGTTGTTTTATAAAGTATGTATAAGTTTATTATTATTTTTAAATATGTATTGTGTTTTATGGGCCTTCGTTGCCTTAAATAATATATGATCATAAAGGGTGTAAAACACCTCTTAACGAAGCCGAAAGGCACTGGTTCTCCCTGTCATTGCGATCATTTTTTTGTTCTACACCATACCTGGGAACCTTCTAGTTACGGAGATATGAGGGGCCAAAGTTCCAACTTTTTGACAAGTATTTTTTTAAATACAAGTTTTCAATGTAAGATTTTTACTTTAAACACCTCCACGACCCCCGTACTATTCAATCCGTGCATCAGCATAATGTTTTGAGTGCGTTACATTGAGTTCTACCACAAAACATGATTTTACACCCCCCAAAAAAAAGTCGTTTCCCAGCAATAATTTTTGCGTAAAGTTACTTAGTTTCATGTACAGAATGCTTGGTTGACGGCTTCGTGATGAGGTGATTTACACCGTGTATAGATAACAGCTTTAGCTCAGGCACGGCAACGCACTTGCAATACCAAAGGTAAAGCTGGTCTGTTGCCATCGTTAGTATTGATGAGCGGTGCTGATTTCTCTCCATCAATTTCACGATGTTGCCTTCACATTTGAGAGCAGCAGTAATAAAATGAATTACAAAAAGTTAATTATGTGCGTTTCTAGGTTCGTACTTACGACCCGTTAATCGTGTCTGTCACCGCATTTCCACCCTAGCTTTGGCCTCCAGCTCCGGGCTGAAATAATTAATACATGAGCTTTTCTCTATCTTCTCTCTTTCTCTTTTTTTTTCATAGCTCAAGTCACCAGCATGGTTTACATCAGTTGGCGCTTTGGGTACAGGTCAGTTCTACGTATGGTGGTTTAGAAACCTTGAGGCTTGATCTATGAGAGAAAGATTCGAAGACCCTGTGCAGTTCAGACATGACCCCTTACAACAACATCATTCGAAAAGCAGGTATACACAGGTTATTTGGTCGTTATAGATTTTCCTAACACATCTAACTAAATTAGGCATAAAGCCTGAACAAAAACCTTTGATAAACGATAAAGTAATACGTGATATTTAGAAGATAACGTAAACAAAAAGATATCTATTGTTTGACAACTTAGGTATAGGTAATGACGACGTACTCCGGGTTACTAAGGTGACCCTGTGATCAAGGTCTTTGATCTTTGAAGTCGACATTGTTTTCAATGTCGAGCTTTCAATATCTAAGAATTTTAAGGCAATTTCTCGACGACTGGCGTGACCAGTGGCACTTTCTTTATCCAAAGAATTAGAATTGCCATTCAACGAAGCTTTACTTCATTGATGTATTTATTTATAATTTTGTACGGCAATAGTTCTTTTACATTGATTAAAGTGATTTAAATCGGTCTAGAATTTTATAAAGGGGGTGAATAATAATAATGTAACGGTTCATCATCATCATCAGCCTATAATGTTCCCCTTGCTGGGACACAGGCCTCCTCACTAAGAGAAGGGCAAGTGTGTCTATAGCGGTTGATAGAAATAATATATCTAATGGCAGAAGAATACACTCTGGACTGACTCTAAAAGAAAACTATCAATATGAATTTTTTGGATTCAGTTAAACTTTAAGAGCAGTCGCTCGACCATTCGAATGAAAAAGGAGCGTTAACTGTTACGTGGTGAAAACTATTGCTAAAGAAACGAGTTATCTATACTCTAGTATCATGTAGAAACATGTACCCTATCCACCGGTTGGTACTTGGTAACTTTCTGTATAATGTATGACTAAGAAGTAATGGAAAGTAAATGAAATAGAGAATAAATAAAAGAATAGTTAAACTAGTTTTAGCCGGTGAGTTCAACGTAGGCACTGCTAATAATTGAATCATATCGCACGGGAAGTTTGGATGAACTATATCAGTAATACTGATATCTAACAGTCATTAACATTTTGTGTTGGTACATTAATAATCTATGTACTTACCTACATATTAAAGGCTAAAAGGTATCAGCTTCTAAATCTCAACTTGCTTATTATTATAGACTGATACATATCCAGTCCTTTATATAAGTGTTAATATTTATTCTATATCTTCTTTTAAATAGTTTTATTTCTTTATCATCATTTCCACATGCCGTAATAACTAGTTAAGATTGCTACAAATATTAAATTAGTAGATATTGCTTTGTTTTTGATTTATTACAATTTTAGTAACAGTCTGACTCTGAGTACGGTGTGTCTAATAATGAGAAAATACGGGTACCATAAAGCTGTGTTAGGTTTTTAATTAATGAACATGTCTTGAGCGTAGTTTATGGTAGTGATGCGCGACGGTGCCGCGGTGCGGTGCGCGCGGCGCGCGGCGGTACGCTTGATATCGTACGATTCGTATCAACGAGTTGTGTGCCTACGTCGACAAGATATGGCCAAGTCACCGAGGGAAAGCTGGATTAAAAATTAATTTAGGCGCTTTCATGTTCGCCGATAATCCAGACATTATCAAGATATCAAATCAAGTGGATTAAACCCACCTAGTTAAATGTAATGCACACGATAACAACTGATTATTTATCTACTTACGTGTTAAACACAAAGTTTTATGTGATATTTTTTCTATATTGTTATACAAGGAAATCACATTTAATCGTTGATCCGTAGCAATTAAAATAGAAACGAGCTGCGAGTCTTGTAATTTTGGCGTCAAGGTTATTAGTAATTTATGAGTCTACATTCTGAGTGACTGTTGAATCTGACACGCATGGATGTTGTTCTTCGACTATATCCGGTATGTGTGTCTCTGTTTGTATAGTTTAATGACGTCTATGATGATTTAAAGCAATGATTAGAGCGGCTCTACGTTTCGGAGCCTGCAGTTAGGTGTGATGTGTTAACGACCTGTGAGACTGCTGTCAAAGGGCAAACAAACGCGGGGTGAGCGCAAACATGTGAAGCTCTGTTTGAAGAACGGCCTCTGTGTGGAGAACACTGTACGTCGCGGTGGTCGGGTACACCCACAAGTACACACTCATGTTATAAACATTCACTTGCTTGCCAGATTTCTATGACTCAGTCTGGCCGTTGCCTTCAGATCTCAAACCCTGCATGGCATAAGTAAATGCAACAGAAGACTCTTAATTGTGCAGTTTACACCATAACTAAGAACTTTTGAGTGTTGTTATATGACTTATGAAGAAGAAAACAACAACAAACGATTCTTCAGCATTATAAATATTGCATTCAATTCTTCAGTCATCAGAATAGTTATCAATTATCGTAAATAAATGCGGTCTTTCACAACAATTCCGGTAACCAATTTATAAATACTTATTTTGGCTCGTCTGGATTGGGTTGAGAAATTTACAGGTACCCATAATTACAAAATCTCCAGGAATCGTCAAACAGCCAGCGGCAAACGGTCCCTATAAATGGTAATTCGGGCTGACCATCATGGAGAAAGGATTACATAGTCAGCTATACTCTGCATTACGGTACCTGTCCAAAGTGCGCCCGACTTTGGAATCACAGTACGGTATAGATAATCGCGTATCGTGTGGGTCGACGCTTGCTGGAATTTTCTAAATGTCAATACAAGTGCATCTTTGAAAACCTAATTTAATCATGATCGCCACTGACTCTGCTATAAAAGTGGCAACTTATCTAAAAAGTACCGTCGGCTGTAAAGAGAGAAAAGATACGGCAAAATACGAGTACAACTCTGAGCTCAGTTGTATACCTACGAGTAGATACATAAGCAATGATTTTGACATTTCATGTGAACATTATAATTAAAATCATAGATTTGGTCAAAACCGTTTTCCTGCTACGAACCAAAATTTTTTGCAGACTAAATAAACTACGAACAGAAGTTGAAGACAGAGAGAGAATGCTATGTCCAGTACCAGCTGCCAGCCAACCGATGCTGTCAGATCGTTTTGTGTATGGAAGTGTTAGATCGTTTAGTGTATGGAAACCACCATCAACTCTCCGAAGGAGCACCAGCAATTGAATCATTCATTTGGCTTTATAATCGCGTCAGTTTTCTCGATGCCACTTAGATTGGGTCACTGGTCAACGGAAGTCGGTGGAAATAGTACGGCAGACTTGTTACAAAAATGAGCTGACCAGTAAAAAAAAAAAGTGATTTACAAAGATAGGCCTACCCGTGTAGGTAGTTTTATTATTTATAAAAATATCTATAAAACTTAAATCCGACCCCGAGCTGTCGACGTAGCAGTTCGAATTATCCCTAATTTGGAGGGAAGATCTTTGCTATACGTATATGTATATAGGTACAGTTAGACTAAAATCTACAAAATGAATATCTAAATAAATACTATGAAGTTTAAAATAATTCAATTATTAAATACTTAGACAGTAAACTAATCCAAAACCTGCTGTAGAAGTCGGAAAGTGAAAGCTTTTCTGTTGCTACGCGTTCTGCTACGGCGCTGTGCCGTCGTGGCAGCGGCGTCAATTTAGTATTACTTCACTCATATTTTGTCTTTCCTTATTTCCTTGGTTAGTTCCTCTTCCTTGTTTTTTACTGCAAACATTAGTTTGAGAGAGAATCCATCTATTTATTTAGATGGCGCGATGCCATAATATGACTTATTAATGGTCATTAATGTAAAATGCTGGTACTCAGCTCCATCCGGTTAGACTGGAAGCCAACCCCAAGATAGTTTGGTAAAAGGTTAGGCAGACGATGATTATAATCATTAATATCATATATATTATATAGAAGATTATATTTCTAGTAGGTTAGATGAAAATACACCGTGTAAATCACCTCATCACGAAGCCGTCAACCAAGCATTCTGTACATGAAACTAAGTAACTTTACGCAAAAATTATTGCTGGGAAACGACTTTTTTTTGGGGGGTGTAAAATCATGTTTTGTGGTAGAACTCAAAGGAACACACTCAAAATATTGTGCTGATGGACGGATAGAATAGTACGAGGGTCGTGGAGGTGTTTAAAATAATAATCTTACATTAAAAACTTGTATTTAAAAAAATACTTGTCATAAAGTTGGAACTTTGACCCCTAATATCTCCGTAACTAGAAGGATCCCAGGTATGGTGTAGAACAAAACAATGATCGCAATGACAGGGAGAACCAGTGCCTTTCGGCTTCGTTAAGAGGTGTTTTACACCCTTTATAGTCCTTTTCTTCTTTTGTTTATCCTTGGCTGCTTATATTCACCATTACATAGGTAGCTAGTTATTTATAAACTATGCAATTGTGCTTTGACTTGTAATTTCCTTGAATACAGTCACGGTGTTTGCCTATAAACATTTTAAACAGACACATAATACTATGTAGGACCTAGAATACAATACTAGGGAGATGGTCTATAACTCTGTGATAGCATTGCCTGTCTTTTACAGGATTATTAAAATTATGTGTACTATTTTCTGCAATCTTGTAGGAACTAGGCTTATTGTGCATACATGTGCACTTGCTACAGAGCAGAATACAACACATTGTGTTTGTAAAACTCCTAAATCTGCAAATAAAGGTTTAGACATAGCTTGGTATCATTAGGCTACTCATTACCACTGCTGGGAAACAGGCCTGCCCACCCCGAGGGAGCGAAAGGTAGCATAATCATTAGTCATTTAATTGATGGCTTCTATGAAAGATTGGATGTAATATGTATAAAAGTCTCTAAAGCCAGCTTTATGTTTGTAAACTAAATCATTGAAGACATTGGAATGTCCGCGATTCCTAGCCTACTCAAAACGAAGTGCGGGGCGGTCAGTAGGCGGTAAGATCGTACGCGTCGGTGTCTTTGATGCTGCTCTCGAAATGCCCTCAATAAGCATCAGTTTACTCAACGTTTAGCGCATTCACATTCCTACCGCGCATGCTCTGCTCTAGGGTTGATGCTGAACCAAGAGTTTTAGGATTTTCAATTGACGTTGACGGTTCAATTTTTAGTCATCTGAGCTTAGCTTAGCTTGCTGCAAAACCAATTGTTTTTACGGATTGATTTTACAAAATCATTAAAAAATATTGGCTTTTTCAAAGCTTTACGTTTCGTGCTATTATGGAGTAAGAAAATGCGATTTCTTTTTTAGTTTTTTTTTTGCTGACTTTTGTTTATTAGGGAGCCATTGTGTAGGTTATATCAGCGCTCTGTAGGTGACTATAACTAAACGCTTTGCTCGTGAATGTCATAGAACTCAACTCAACTCATTTGCCTTATGTCTGATAACGGTGGTCAGATCTTACAGAAGAAGCATCTACACCTCCGTGAGCCTCCGTTGCACATGAAAGAACATCATCAAAACCTTTAATTGCCACATAACGACGCTCAGTCGTTTGCAAAAGCAGTCTTGTCATCTTGTGTAAAGAGGAGAGGACATCAAAATTTGTTAATTGTACAAAGTCTGCACTAGCTTACTTAAACCTATGGGTTTTCATTGCTCAATTATAATAAATAGAAATAAAAGCTGTTTCCAAACCATCGTACCATTTCTATCGGCGCAGCCCTATTGGACCCATTATTCTCAATATTGACTGTGATGTTAAGTCAGTATTATAGGTCTAATTTAAAAGTAAGCGTTTATCTAACTTGAGGCTACACACTTCCGTTGCACACAAATAATAAGTGACAACACTTGAATGTTTCATTCATGTTTCTTTGATGGCTGTTTGAAATTGAAAGTGTAAAAATTTCAAGTCAGAGAGAAGCTTATGGTACCTATATACCTACAAATAATGTAGTCACGTCATCACGTGCAATTAAATATAGGTACACTCCACTAAGTAAAATTAAAAAGCTAAATTGAAATTACGGTTTCCATTTTGAGATAATACCTATTTCGTAAAAGAATGGCTCCCAAGTTCGTGAAAACGTAAAACGTTAATCATTACAGTAGGAGAAAATCGCTTCTGAATTTTGCTATGTGTATAAAGGGGTTTGGGTAAAAGTGGCATGATTTTTTTAAGTCTGCGGCCACTAATGAAAAAGAAGTAATGACATACGGCAAACGATAGGAAATAGTTCAATTTTTCTATGATAAAATATGTACATAAAAATAGCAAACAGTTAGCAGTAAACAACGAACAACAGATCTTTGACATCAGATATTTAAGCTCTGATATAATTTCGGCAAAATTCTTTTAAGAGTCATTATTATTATATATCCACTATGCGTTCGCAACAATTATCTTTATGGCCGCTGTGAAAAAAAACTTGCCACTGGTTCATACAAAGTTACCCAAACCCCTTTCGTTACTCGTAACTCGTGACTGAACACAACTTTTAGTAAAAAACAAAGTCGCATCCCGCCGTCTTTACGCTTCGATATTTTAAACTACGCAACGAATGATGCGGTGGTTTTCATGAAAAGACAGAATGAGTCAAGAGAAAGGTTTATGTGTATAATTTGTCCCTGTAAAACACATCAAAATTTCCAAGTGAAAGAAGTCTCGGGCACCAGTTAGTAATACATATGATATGCTCCAAACCACACCTATAGGTAGTGCCCGTATATTATGCTAGTCTAAGGTGTGATAGCAGCAGTGCTTTGGGCAGATAAAGGATGAAACACAGAAAATATAATAGTAAACATGACAAGAAATTAGGACCTATGTGGTTAATATTTGGTCAGTCTAATTCAGCACTTCTCTATGCTCCAGGCCACTACTGAGCAACTACTAACTTTAACATGTATATTTCATGGGGATTAAACTCATTTGCCCTGTTCTATTAAGCTCAAAGAGAAAACCTGAATTATAATTATTTCATAAAAAAGGCTTTGCACGAATAGCCCAAATGTCTGAAGGTTCAATGTAAATCAGAGAGAGACGTAAATTTTGTCTTATAAGTTGGTCCTTACGTTCGTGCTGAAAGGAAAATTAGAAAAATTTGTTTCAGGAATATTATGTAGATTTTCTGAGCTTCAGATTTGGATCTTCGTACTAAAGCATTCAATTGTAAAATATGAAATTATAAGTGTGATTTATAGTTTTCCTGCAAACAGGAGTAACTAAGTTATCCTATATCATGGCTATTTGAGCTTTAGGCGCAATAGACACACTCCAAGTCGAGAGCCGTCGGCAAAGCGACTCTGTTGCTAAATTACGTAGCTCCGTTTTTTAAAACAAAGCAAATTGCGCCTTTGTAAAACGTGTGCCGGAACATTGCGAGACTAATCACAATTATCCAATCTCGCACATCTTTGTTATAAATGTAAACCAAGATCAGGAAAAAGATACAACAGTATAGATTAACATGAATTTATTTAGTTTATCAAATGTGTTTCGTGATAGTGCTGCGTAAATTCTAACAAATCATGTGTCCACAAACGATTTTCAAACATCAACCTTTAATACAACAAGCACAAATGTTACCAATTTATTACGTCGCACAATGTACTGATGTCCAACATAGGAATACAATAGAAATGAAAATGAATATTGTTAGCACCACAATATTATACATAACTGTTACCACAAAACAAAACGATAAACGATCACGTTACTTCCTCGGGCTGGGCTTGTATCCATCAATAAATTATATATCGTAACTCAGCATTTAACAAATCAACTCAATCGTAATCTTACTGTATAAGTCAAAATTACAATCAAACCCCTCCATAATTATTTATCCCACACAAATATTTATGATATCTCAAGACATTGTCGTTTGTGAATTGAGTGATAATTCTTTACCGTGTTATGCTATAGAAATTGGCGTAAGAATAAATTATTCTAGATTTTAAGCTATTATTTACAGAACAATTAAAACTAGGAATAATCTCATTCAACGTAAAAACTATTTGCACCTACTTCTCAAGGCCACAAATGCGATGATGATCATTATCATGCTATACAATAGCGCATTTCACTGCCGTACGGTAAACTCGTACTTATGAGATTCGCAATGAAAGTATAATCACATTAATCACTTAATTTAAATTATGAAAAAGTTTTGCATCGTTAACAATGTATAAACAATAATACAAACAATGAAATCAATAGCTAAATCCGACTCTTCAAACGATACAAGTTTATTACCTACACAAGCTACCTAATTTAAATCACTGGGAAGGCACTTGCAGCATTGAGAAATAAATAAACCGTTTAAAAATAATCAATTTAATAGTACTTAATTGTAATAATAATATAAAAATATAGTTATTCTATATTTACAGTCAAGTGACAAAATTCAATACATTACATTAATCTGTACCGTTTAAAAGAAAAGGTACTAAAATAGCTATAAGGCGTGAACACTTAGTTAACTAGAATTAGGACTAAAACATAACGTAGGTTAACGTTTCTGGTGCGATGGCTGTTTCAGTAATGGTAGATTTTACAAGTACGTTAACGTAAGTGGCAAGTATCTCATTAAAGAAAAATCCTTAACTCCAGAAAGTTGGTTAAGTGTCTCCGCTTACAGCCGTTAGGTAACTAACCGTGTAGTACCCAGGAGTATTAATTTTAAAGTTTTTACAATGATGTTAGACCGACGCGCATCACCACAAGATTGCACTGAATTTATCTTATCACACATTTGTCGTAAATTGTGGATGCACTGCGGCGCCCTGTCAGGGCCATTGTCCAGTAAGGAGCGGCGGTGTCACGGACCACCGATTAAAGTCACTACGCGAAGTTGTCACTGTGAGCACAGTAATGTTGCTGGTGAGGTCACAGCAGCGGCACGGGTGGCACACCGGGGACCAGGGGCTCCGGGACGCCCTGCAGCACCCCCTGGTGGTAGTGGTGGTGATGCATCATACCGTTCATCATCTGCTGGTGGTGTAACATCGTCGCGTGGTGCAGTTGAGCGTGCTGTAGTGACGCATGGTCCCCTTTCTCTTTCATCACCACTTCTTCGCGTTTCTTCACTTGTTTGCGCTCCTTAGCGCGCCGGTTTTGGAACCATATTTTTACCTGAGACAATGAGAGTTTCGTTAGTTTACTAGAAAAATGTTTTTGTTTTCTACTTTAAGATTCTAGTTTGCTTTCAATCCTAAAGTCATACGATACCAAATTTCATTACATTCTATTTCATTATGCAATACGAACAAGGTTTCAGCTCAGCATGTGCCAGTCTATGCTGGCAACGAGTGATTCTTTGAAATGGTATCCTGTTGGAATCAATATTTACGCTTCCTTGTCTTTTCAAACCTGGGTAAACAATTTTTACATCAGTTTTCTTTAGATTCAAAATAAATATTCAGTGTCTACGTGCTTGTTTAAATTTTAAAGAACTGCATGCAGTTAAAATTCTTCTCTGTCTGGCTGGACATAAATACTGGCAAATCAAGTAGATTGATGGAACGTGGGTGGCACATTAACAATTGTCCGCATGTCCGTTCTTGAGCTAAATCTACTTCAAGAGCTGATGCTAGTATTAAAATCGTGTTTACTTCAATTACCTGTCGCTCAGAGAGTCCGAGGCTGACGGCGAGCTCTGCTTTGCGTCGGATGGTGATGTACCGGCTATAGTGGAACTCCTTCTCCAGCTCCAGGCGCTGGTGATCGCTGTATACAACCCGGTACTTGTCCTTCGTACGCGTTTTACCTGCAACAATGTCATCTTCTATTAAATATTATATAGTCTTCTCCTCAGAATGTTTTAATTGCAACGTTGTTTAAACATTCTATTATCTAGTCGACTAGTGCAATGGTTACTGTCTAACCCTTCTCGCCTCCTATTTTCAACAACTGGGTTCTAAGGCTTTCCATAATGTGAAAAATAACCTATAATCTGGTTCCATGAAGAAAATGATAACAATATCAGCGAATTTCAAGTATTTTGGCTAACGTGGTTTCGTCTCATAAATGCCCCAACAACAACTTTAGTGTAACATAATTCCTCGATTTACTTCCATGAGAAGTCTTTTATATTCTCGTAACGAGTCACGCAGCCGCGGAGCGTAATGTAGGGAGAGTTGTGAGGGCACAAATCCCGAGGGCTCGATAAGGTAAAGCCGGGCGGCGGGATCAAGGGACGCCGAGCGCTCGCGGCTTACCGCGGATCAAGCGGGGACCACACCTTGCGACTGACAAACCTACTGCCCCTACACTGGTATGAGATTGTCAGTTATCGTTTTCTTATTATAGAGAAGCATTTTATAACTTTGGAAACAAGAATAATAGGTACTCCTAGATAATGATTTTAAAAAATTATGCTTCAATAGTTTAGAAGTTTTCACTGTTTGAAATGTTCGATCATTTCCGAGCGATGAGTCGCGAATCGAGATTGCAATCAGTTATGTATAATTATCCTTAGAAAGTTATACATGTTGTTATGGTTTTCATGTTAACACAAACGAGATAATAATATTGAAACGTTATTGTTTCAGAAATGATAAATTGTACCAAGGAATTATAAGATAAAGTTGGGTATGCGATTCATTTGATATTTGCACAAGACCATAGCAAATACTACGAAAGATAAATAACTAATTAAATCAGAAACTATAAGGTAATTTATGATTTAATATTGCGACAGTCGTCTGAGATTTTGATGTCAACTATAAAGCTAGTTTCTTCTGACTTAAAAATATCTAATACATACATTTTGTGAAAAAAATGTGATATCTATGCTTATAAGCCTACATCTAAATAAGCTCAATAATTAAGTTGCGCAATAATCACAAGGTCGCATAGTTTCTATGTGTGTTCTAGTACATAAAATGTGTTCAAAACTCCAAAACCCGCTATCACAGAGGATTGTTGAGTGATATTTACGTTTGAACTTTACAACACTAATGTAGACTCACAGATTAGACATTAAATCTGTATGGAATGGGGTATTCTGTGGGATTTTTCGTTGTGTCGAAAATGTAAATTTTGTTTACAATTTTTATCTGCAGTGTAGATGTCTCAACGAGTAAAATTTTACCAAGATACGTATATCTATGTACATAACACTAAGACAGAGGTGAGGTGTCTGCTTGTGTACCTACTCGGAGTGTGTAAATATTCCTTATCTCGGTATTAAGAACTTCATAAATTATGTTTGTCACTCGCGAGAGAATCACTGTGGAATTAGACACTTTACGTAACATTCAGACTACAATTAATTGCTACACGTATGTGCCTATTCTACTTTCGTAAGTAGGTACACTTGACATCAAATATTGAACTTGAAACGCAAACGAAAATCAGCACTTGTAAGATAAGTCTATGTTAAGCATGCGATTGTTTCGGTATACTCATTCAAAATACGGGAAAACCCGGGAAATTGCAGGTACTTAAAACAAAGTTTTGTTGACATCTCTCTTCTAACAATATAACTACATACGAAGCAGATGATCACGGATTGAAGCTATGCACAGTAAACAATAACATAGAAAAGGTAACCAGCCTTACAGTTTGAACAGCAGTAAATCGTTATACAATATACCTGCAAGCTGACAAGACTCTACAATATTTACAACATAATAAAAGCGATAATATTGTCATAACTACAAGAGGTCAAAAGACAACACACTGTCATGTTTTCGAAGCCTACTACAAGATAACTCTTTAGAGTGCTCGAATGACAGAAAATTATAACTTAAATAAATTTCCGGTTAGGGTAGCAAACAAAAAGGGATGGCTGATAACTGGAAAGGCACACAGAGATGTGTTCCATCTATAGACGATACAGCCGATGCGGCGTTTGATAGCAGGCGCTAAGTGTTGAGGCAAACTGCTTCGAAAACGTATAAAAAAAGTTTTTTTTTTCGGCAAGAATTTAAATATATGTATTTGGCATATGCCACAAATACACAAAATAATAAAGAGCAAATAAGACATTCCACTACATTTTTTTGCCGCATTTTCAAGTGACTAAACCTAGTTACTTTTGAAAGTACACTAATGAATAATTGTAAGTTAATTAATTAGTCACGTCCCCACTGATAGATAAATGGTATTGAAGGTCACCCTTATTATCGTTGTTTTCGTTTACTTCTATTGTTTTACTTTAAATGTTGTTGTCATTTAAACATCTCTCTACTAACATGGAAGGACAAAAGGAAATAAAAAAAATTGTTTGACTCATCAAAAAATGTTTGCCTATTTGCCTAAGTTTTGTGTAGAATGGTTGAATCACTGAATTTGACTGCTTTATGCACCCCATCAACTAAAACTTCAATGTTAAAATTACTAAATTTATGGTGCAACTAATAAAGTAAATAGGTGTATTATCATGGTAAGATTTAACCAAAAAATACTTGGTTGTTTGTGGTAGGCAAACAGTGCGGGCGGGCGCGTCGGAGGGCGGCGGCGAATTCTGTTTAGTCGGCGGTTATCATGGACAAATAGGTGCACAGGCACTCAGATAGCCCAACTGACAGATAAAACGGGGCAAGTTAGACGGCATCGGGGTGTATATAAACGATAAATTTAGCGCATTTTTCAGTAGGAAAGCTGCAGGGTATGGCGTCTCTGAATGTGTATGTTAGGTAGGACAAAATTAGAGACAAAAAAGCTTTATTCACAATAGATAGTTAGTATGAATAACGTCCAAAATAAAAATATATAAAAAAAAACGGATCAGTCTCTTTATCTCTTGCTTATAACACTCGGGGATAACGTAGCTTCGCGTTAGTGAAAGAATAGAATAGAAATACATACAAACTAACAAACTACTTCTTTACAATATTAGTGTAGTTGGAAAGGAGAATCAAAATTTCAGCAGAGTGATTTGGAGTAGTCCCGAATTTTGTGAGTTATTTTTGAGCAGATCTCAAATAACTCACGAAATTCAGGACTCCTTATTACAAGAAATCACAAACGTAACATTTAAGGACTACTGTATGATACACAATTATACTGGGATAATTCAGACTAATTGGTCATTTCACTAATATATACCAAATTTTCCCACAGTAAATTACTTCAGTAGAATACAATTATTGTGCTTATAAACGTATTTGTAAATATTATTATAATCCAACATGTTACTAATACAATTTAGGAATAATGATAAGGCGAATCGCTCATTTACTCGAAGATAAAACCTATGTATATCGCACTCCCAAAGTATCACAAATCATGAAGAGGTCAATTGAAAAAAAAAGCTAATTGATTTTCTCTGTCCCGCAACATTCAACATTAGAACTAATTAAGACCGTGATATGAAGAATATTCCTAGCATTCATTAAGCCTTTTAGAGGTATCAATAAAAAATCTGCGGTAGCAATTACCCGTAGCCCATATCGCCAATCCGTCAGTTAGATCGCTGGCTGCTAATGAATATAAAATGCTGACGCATTTAATTGATTAACAAGATTACTAGTGTATAAATTAAAGAAAATTACCGATTGCTTGTCGAACACGTACTCGGGTTTAATTGTGAAAGGAAAACTATTAATCGGAGAGTTATCAGCGCCGCCCGTGGCTTTGTCGGCCTGCCGAAATCCCGCTTTCAGTTAACGCGCGATAATCGCAACTCGGTACCGATAGCGGTGTCTTTGAACATGTTGACTCAAACGCTTGTCATATCGCCTGGTTACCTTCTTGTAAGCGCCTGTAATGCGTTTTTGATGGACGAGGGCGCGGCCCCTATCGGCTATCACGCCGATACAAACTGCCAAGAGTTATAGTGATACTTCAACTCGAGATGAGTGATGCGGATTTGATAGTTCGCATCATCAGATCTGATTTCAGAGATTTGTGTTTTATCAGTCTCTTTAACTGGTATGTTGTTGGAGTATATAAAGCGAGGGTGAATTATAATGTTCCTAGTGATCCTGTACCCTCCCCCGGGAGGCGCGGTGTTTGTGTGGAAGGGCTCGCAGAGGGCGGACCATAAAGCGGCTCGGGATAACTTTATATCCAGTTTTACTTCCACTTAGGGCTCGATATATTCGACATTCCTGAAGCCGAATATCAATGGCGCCACCTGGATACGACGGCACTAATGACAGACAGAGTGGTTCTTTTTAAAACGTAAATAGAAATATAAAACCGGTTAAAGATAAATAATTTAAATAAATAGCAAAAACACGACATATAAGTAGGACGTTAGGGACAGCAAAATTACGATGTAATTGGCTTAGTTCGTCATCCAGTATCCAATTAATCATCTAATGTTTATTGTCTTCAGCGTCAAAACGAAGCAAATACACAATAACTAATCGGTAAGCGTAGACCATCCACGCAAATTACCGAATTAGCTTGATCGATGGTGAACGTAAAACAAAACATAGACGTAATAGTGTGGCATGTGACGAACTTGTTCAATACAAACTGTTTTAGTTACGCACAGCATGAAAGTAGAATTTTGAATAAAGAAATTGACTCCAGCAGAACGCCCAAAAGGCACATTATTTACAAAAGGAAAAAAATAATGACTGATAATCCACGCCTACTGTCCGCTCCTGTCTTTTTTGCAAGCTCCCTGTTGCGTGGCTACCACATAAACAAGAGAGAGCCTTCAACACCATCCGAAATAATTTCTCGAGATCCATTCATGCTTTGTATTCCGAAAGCCATTTGTCAGTCTCGATATATTTATCTCGTCGAGCGTGAAATGTCGACAGTAATCTCCCGTCGCGACTTGGGATTGGTGAATGTAGACAAATAGAGATTTATTTCTTCGAATGTCCCCAGGTTTGTGCAAACACGTCTCGAAGGCAAATAAAGGCAGAAGGTTTTGTACACAGAAAGCCGGTCGGGAAGGACATTGTGGACACAACTACAATATAAACATGTGTTACATGTGTAAACTTGACATTGTATTGATGTAACGTAACATAATACTTGTAAAGTTGTGACGCATTTAACGTATGGATTGTACAGAACGTTAATTGCTTAAATTCGCGTGAAGTCAAACACGCTACAGTTTGACATAATAATTCGTTGCACTTTCGTCGTCGCTGAGTAAAAGTTAACACATAATAATTCTGAATTTTTTATCCACAGGACCATTGTATTTTTTCAGCAAAGTACCGAAAACTCAAGTCTCTTTTTGGCTCAGTGCAGCAAGTTTGCGATAGGTTACATACAATATCGAATTGCGGCAGAGCGGTCGCGACGAGCAAGTTGGCAAAGATTTAACTTGTTCAGTTGGGTCCCGGGGGCGCCGTTCCCGGTGATTGTCGCCGGGAGCCGGGGCGCGGGATGCCCGGGATCCCGGGATTAATTGCTCGCTCCATGCACTTGCTCCCAAGGCACGCGTTAACACACAGCCATTCCAGTAAACGCAAAATAACACATCTAATTTTATGCCCAGTAATAATTGCAACGACTTGACAACATTACGCGAGAGAAGAGCGACAAGCATAAAATGTACATTTCAATTAGAGGTTTGAAGGAAATAGGAGCTCGTGGAGTCGTGGCTAAATAATAACAGTCATTTGGGTAGATTTTCAGGTTAAGCCACGCTTGCCTATGTTGGTTTGCGTGACCACCCATTACACACCGAGTTTAATCCGTGCCTCGGAAATCTCGTCCAGTCGTAAGTCGTAAGTCTCGGCTGTCATTGGTAGATCTTTGTACTGTCAAAGATCTACGAATGACAGCCGGGACTTGGCTTGGTTCCAGTACAAATTCAAATTGCCCGAAATTCGATCAGTATTTCCAAACGATATCGTATTCCCTAGTACTAACTGAGTTGTGGACGTCAGATAGCCCAGCGCTCCATGTAAAATACTGGTATTATTGGAAGGCGATCAACATAGTTGGGAAAAGGCTATGATGACTCATCTGCCTCCTAGCCTCCTTTATACTATCTTTGTTATTGGATACTGCACTATTTTAAGTAAAAATCTCAATATTTCCGTTTGAAAAGGCTTAGCTAATATAAACATTGAAATCTAGCAATTATAAGAAAGAAATCAATGCACGTTTCATTATTAAATGCTACAATGTACAAATTGCATTGTAATGTACAATCTGTAAAGTATTCTACTACTATACCCATATAAAAACAGTTAAGGTACCTCAACTTTTTTTGTATGGATACCTATAGTTGGTTTATGTTGTATAAGTTTATTATGAAATTATGAATCCCTTATTTCTTTATTATTTTAATTCATAACACTGTAAGTAGCTACTTAATTAATACATAGTAACTGTAATTAACGTAGTTACATTAAATTGGTAAGCTTCGTCTTAATGAACTGACTATAAACAGCTTTGCTTTTGCGTTTTTTTTTATTCCTTGGCGAATATAAACAAGTTTATAATTCACATAATTATAGTCAAAAAGCGTTGTAAAATGTTAAAATTATTAGGCTGGGTTAACTGCTCAGGAGGGCTACTCTCTTTCTCCGAAACGTAACTTCGGCAACGAACGACAATTAGACGTAGTTACGTTTGTGACCCTACTCTGTATAATTTGCGGACGCACACAATAACATTCAATACATTCGCTGTCTGTAAATTCGAATTTCTAGTGTGCGTCCGCAAATTTTATAGAGTAGGGTCACAAACGTAACTACGTTTAATTTTCGTTCGTTGCCGAAGTTACGTTTCGGAGAAAGAGAGTAGCCCTCCAGTTATTATCGGAGAACAACTAGTGAGCAGTCGATGCAGCGACAAATATGCCAATGATTCTATGGCATCTTCGCATTAGGTGTAGTCTTGCTGTGATGTTCATTGTTTGATATTGTATTTTATTGCTGAGGATTAATTTTAACACGCTCGAAATAACACTAGAGGTCACTTTTAGTACCTTCTCCTACTCTTCTTCTAGTTTTCAACACTAAGCGACACATCAATTTAATAAGCGTTTCTTTGCCGGAATCAATTTTATAATATTGGGTTGAACATAATTATACTCGTTTTTTTTTTGTATCAAAATAAAAGGTTTTAAAAGTTGATTACAAAAATATTACTTAATTACCTACATGCTTAAAAGATGAAATGATCGAAATGATAAATCGAATAAAACGTGAAAAAATCGTTATTAAGAAAAGTTATGTCGTCTGCGAAATATTTTTACAATATAAAAAAATTGAAAACCCGACTGAACAGCAAAAAACAAAGATACTTTTTAAATTAAATAAAAGTTGGAAGCAGGGGGGACAAACCAAGTCTCTTAATTTTACATTTAATAGGCTCAGTGATAACCATAAAACTATTAATTATCCTGTGGATTTCTCCACTTAATAAATAAATAACTTACCGGTGAAATGTTTGTTAGGTGTAAAGAATTATATTGTTGTAACAATAGTGCCAGTTCTTATGAATAGTTCTTTTTCATTAAGAATATTTCCAAATTAAAAGAAGGCCGGCACGCGGTAGCGTAACTAGACTCAAAGAATCGAAAAATTAACGAAGCTTCGTACAAGTGTAAATTAAAAATAATTATAACTACAATATTTATTTAAATAATATTGTTTTTTTTTTGGACTCGGGAATCGAAAGTTATAAATGTTTTCAATTTATTTTAAAAAAACGCATTACACCTCTGAGCTTAGACCTCTGAATCCTGTGGTGGGGCCACAGGATTCAGAGGTCACATTGTATTCTTTTTCATATCAAACCACATTTCTGTCTTTCGGGTGGGAACCTAGAGAGCTGGGAGTCACGCACTTTTCTTACTTACACCTTTCATATTTTATTACACTAAAGGTGAATTTATTTATTTTATAAAATTTATAATAAATAATTTTATTTATTACCTAATCGATAACCTGAGACGACTGTATATTTGTCGCTCATGTTGGGAGCTTCTAAGCCGCATCCCTGAAAATGAAACCCGGCAGCAACTTGGCCATCGTAACATCTGTATTGCAGAAAATAAAAACTATGTAAAAATACAATAAACGTGATTTATTACTTTTTTATTCAAACCTTGCCTTTGAATAGCTGTACATAGCTAGTGAGCTCTGGCTTATAAAAATTATGTAAAACTATATCTTAGCGTAGTAAGAATTGTTTTACTTAAGGTCAAGTAAAACAATTCTTACTACGCTAAGATATATGTAGTTATGTTATACGTTTATAGATCAAAATCGTAACGACATAGTTTTACTAGTGATTGAACTAATTACTAGGTTGTTCCTGTACTGATTAGTATAGTATCTAGCGAAATGATTCATCTATTACGAGTAGGTATAATGAAGTAAAAATTCGGGTTTTGGCTTAAGACGAGAAGCAACACACGTAACGTCAGAGCTAAAACTGCGATGGAAATACAGTAGTTTATTCGAATCTTCCTTATGATTCATCTTAAATATATAAATTTTATTCATCTTAAGTAAACAGACATTCTACAATTAAACCCCTTAATCGTGAGATTTTTATACTCAGCTGCATCCGGCTGGAGGCCGACCCCAAGATAGTTTGGGAAAAGGCTAGGCAGATGATGAATCGTGAGATTTTTAGGTTATCTTGTTAATAGATGTATATCTCTTTTCTTCTATCTTTTCCCTCTTACTTAGTTAGTCTTTAGTCATTTTACGTCTATATATAAGTTGCCATAGGGAATGCTACCTGTTAGAGTGGGTCCCAAAATGCATGCAGCCTCGCCAGCCTTCTTTATTCTATGAATCCTGTCTGGCGACAGTGCGATTACATGGATTCTTTAATACCTTCACAATATGTAGAGAAAAACAAATGAATTCTCCAATACAAAACCTTCTTACTCTTCAAAGTCTGTTGACAAATCTTAAAAAGGAGTAGCTGACCCAACGCAACTTTGTCTGCGTCACATCTTTGCGACATTTTTCATTGATGCTCCGCTGTAATTGCTAGCCTATGGCCTTCCTCGAGAAATGGGTTTTCCAATACTAAAATATTTTTTTTAATATGGACCAGTAGTAAACAAACAAACTCTTCAGCTTCATAACATTGTATAGATTAGGTAAGAATTGTACCATGTACATGAAATATAGTAATAAATGGGAAATACCATACATAATATTTAACACCTAAGTTTATTTTTATATCAGATTAGCTAGAGTGTATTTGCCTAAATTTCAGGGAAATAAGTAACATGTTTTTTTTTTTATGGCTTCTTGCAGTTTAACCTATGATGTTGTCGTCTGCTTAAACGGACTATCCTGTGGGTGCCTTAAGAGTAAGGCCTCCAGCCAGGGCATAATAACTTATAAACTAAGCGACTACACACTAAGGGCACCCCCTGTGGGGTACGAGCCTCGGCTTAGGGCGTCGCTGGGGGAGGACTGCGTGAGGCTGGATCTGAGTGATATTATTATTTAGGGGCTGATTTAAAACTACTGGCACAGCGTCGCGGGCTGGCTCGAGCGAGGGTCGGGGAGGGCATGGACCGGGACGTCGTCGCGACGGACCTCGGAAAGAAAGTAACATGTGGATCCTACCTCTTATTTAACAGCTTTATTTCGGAACTTACAAATCATTACGGGATATTTAAGGAGGAATTATGGCACAGGATAGTTACTAACTGCCTTGAAGTTACTACCTATGCCACTTGCAAAAAAGGAATAACATGTCGATGTACTCGTTCATTTTAATCTAAGCCATATTATAAAAAAAACCGGACAAGTGTGAGTCAGACTCACCCACCGAGAGTTCCGTTTTCCCAGTACTTGTAGTATAAAACAATATTACTTGCCAATTTTCATAGTTCTAGGTCAATGGGAAGTACCCGATACATTTTGATTCCCTTGAGAGCGTTGAATGAAGAAGAAGAGCGGGCGTTTTGGGAGAATGTCTCTTGTTATTTTGACGTTCAAAAAATGCTGATCATGAGCCTAATTTAAATAAAAGACTTTTGATTCGATTTTAAATATACGTTTTTTACGGCATAAACGGCCATAACTTAGAAGTTGGGTTTTTTCACAGCTTGCAGGGAATGTAGATCAAAATGGTTTTAATTTCATACCATACACACACATAACTCGATACCTTCACGCGTTCCCGAGATAAAGGGTCTTGACACACAGAATTTAGAGGACTAGATTTTTGGAAGCTCTAAGGTTACGACTGTGAGAACTGCCCAACACTTAGAAATAAGATTTTAGAAAATTGGGAGCACATGGATCGTTCAAAATAGTGAAGATCCTTATCCCGATTTATTTGGAGATGGCGTGACATGTCTTCTAATTCCACGTATATTAGGCGACAACCCTTTTCAAACTAGCATCTTTATATCTGTAACACTCAAAACTGTTGATCGAACAAAACCACTTTTGACCGGTGTCAGTCAAAACCCTGCCTGCCTAGAATTATTACAACAAGATGTTTTTCAAAGGGTCACAGAGAAAACTTTTTTTTACGGATGGGAAATCATCAAATGACCTCGGAAGGGAGTGTCACAAAGAAAACCTAAGAACCTACATAATGAATTTCGAAGTAAATGTTAGTTATTGTTAAAATACTTTTAACTGGTCAAAAGTAGTTTAGATTAACTAACAGTTTTGACTGTGACATACTATCCAATACCTACAACTCCTTTTCAATTGAATTGTGTTGTCAAGGCGTTATTTCCTCCTAACAATCGCAAAAGCTTGCGATGATTTCGAGCACTGCAAAGTTTACGGAAATATCTTGATTTCTCTTTACAACAAAATCTTAACAAACACAAACTGTAATAGGCAAAATATTGTTTGATTTTATGTAACTTCCTACTGACATTAAGCTGTGAATAATAGTTATATTACTGTTGTTATGTTTCTACTACCTGCCCAACCTATACAGATGCATGCGCGATGCATCACTCTGTACATAAGGAAATGCTACGCATGCGTTGCGCACGCCTCGTCGCCATCTTGGATGCTCAGATACTTTTTAAATTAGTTACAGACTTAATTCAAAATTAAACTTGAGTTTAACGAGCTTAAAAATATAAGGCTTTATTAAGACTTGAAATCACAAACACGCTTTAAAACTTTAAAGCGTTTAGATTAGGTAAAATACTTGCGGAAGTTTACTTCCGAGCAATTGTAACTTAAAGTTCGTTGAAACCCTACGAACAAAAAACGTATGCGGTTGCTGCAGAGTATTTAATATATACCAAAGTATCTGTCAATTTCCGGCTTTACATGCGGTGTGCACTCTGTCCGTGCCGGTTTTGACCGAACCTTGCGGAAGTGAGCTTGTCGCTTTTGTTTTTATACGTTATAATAATTGCTGTGGGATGTTTACTTCTGCAGTTTAAATCGCTATTATGAATTTCGTTTCAGTATAGTAGAACACTAATCAATATTATTTTGAACAGTTAAAATTTAAAACCAAATTAATTTTCGGAATATTGAAATTGAAATATTATTTGTGTATTTGGGCCTTCTTCCATTTTAGTTTTGATCTACCAGTTATAAGTAAGTATATGTTTAAGATTTAATTGAAAAGAAGCTTCTATTGTAAACCCATACTTCTGCTTGCACAAAAGTATTCACTACTATACAAATAATGCAACGATATCCCGATCTTCGTGACTATACCCCCAAATTTATATACCTACTGGCCTTGCAGGTCCTAAAGTTCAGTATTATAATCTATTATTTTCAATTAATGAATAAAAACTGTTAGGTATTATTAATTATTCTGTGGCTTAAAATCAAATTAGCAATAAAAAATATGATACTTCAACTTCCGTACTAAAACTTGTGCTTTTAAACAAAGCCCGTTTTAAAATGTGATGTATTGTATCGAATATGTAGCATTAGCGCATTGTCTACGCGACCTACGAGCCTACGCCTTCCCTACGAGGCACCTGCTACGCCGCGTCTACACCGCCCTACGCGGCGTAGGCGCGTCGTAGGCTGAAATGGACAGCAGCTCCCAGTGCGAATACAACAGTTTGACAATTCGTGGAAGTTAAAAAAAAAACATTTATTGTATATATCAATAAAATGAAAGAGAAGGCAAAATAGAAAAAACATGTGGAAATAAGAGCGTTATTGTATACTGTTCGGTGCAGTTTAGTGGATTTTCATATTTTGGCCTAGTCAATTTTTTTTCAAAATAGCGGCTGCCCAGTTTTTCTTGATACATATCATATATCTGGCATCAATACAAACAAGTTTTGTTTGAGACAAAATCATTAAATATAATAGACTCTAACTTAAACACAACAGCCACGCATAAAGCTGTAAAAATCAGTAGCTGGTATCAATACCAACAAGTATTATTATGATGCTTTATAAGATTTTTTCTCGTGCAATACTTGTTTATATTGATGGCAACAGTTGATTTTCAAAGATTTAACTCGTGTCCGCTGTTTTAGGCCGGCCACACTGCATTCAATATTTAAACTTTTTAAAACTAGTTAATATCTAAATTAAACCTACACTCTAATATTTTGTTTTTTGATTATATTTTGTACGAGTCATCAGACATTAGTAGAATCCTAAGTTTTATGATTGAGTACCTATTAATTACTCAATTAAAAACTTCTGTTAAAAAGCATTTTTTGTCTACTTTTAAGCCCTTATCCATAAGGGTATCTTATTTGTTAACGTTTAATTTAGATTAGCTCTGTCAAAAAAGTAGCAACCTACAAAGTAATTATTATATTGGTAGTAATATTAGATAGTTAACGATGATTAAGACCTTCGCCTTCCTATAAATCAATTTGTGCGATCTTAGGGAAGCCCTAGTCATGCACACCTTTCTAAATAAAATGATTAAAAATTACGATTTTTGAGTCTCTGTGTGACATAGTAATTCAAACCAATACATTTTTAGGGAATTCATCACTATCATTTAGAGAGTTTACTACGAAAGGTCGTTGGTCGGTATAATATATTTGTATTAAGAGGGCTATTAAATTTTTTCTTGTATTTCAGTGTTGTTAAGGTTTTTACTAATGTAACACATCAAAACTCCGAGTTTTGATGTGTTTTTACGGTTTAGGTATGGCCACAAAATTAAAAAAAAAACAATATGCCCAAGAAAGTTAGATTATTCCTCTAGGGATTTATTTATTATTATTATCTATTATTTCTTTATTTAGCCTTCTAAATAAATATTTCAATTTGTGTACATACATTAGTAAAAACCTTAACAACACTCAAATACAAGAAAAATTGTAATAGCCCTCTTAAATAAAAATCTGGTCTTGTTTTCGGGGCGAACATGGCTAGAGATAACACAGGAAAGAGGTTTGGAATGAGAAAGGGGAAGCCTTGACCCAACAGTGGGACAATCTATAGGGAAACAAAAAATATATGATCCGTAATGATTGAATGTCAAAACGTAAAACCGTGCGAAGCAGGGGCAAGTATTTTTTTTTTGTACTTATCATCAGCCTATAATGTGCCAACTGCTGGGACACAGGCCTACTCTAAATGAGAGGGAGTGGGCTGAAATCCATCACGCGGGCCCAGTGCGGGTTGGTAGATGTCACATGTCTTCGAATTTTTCGTCACGATGTTATCCTTCACCGTATTTGAGGGCAGCTGTGATGAAATAAATTACACAAAGTAAAGCGCCTGCCTGGGTTTGAACCCATGGCTTACAGCTCGTAAGTCGGGGCTGCCACCACTGGGACACCGCTGCTCTCATACGCTACTCACCTGATGCGAATCGATGCCCTAGGCAGGGTGGAGCACGCTTGCCAAGAAGAAACCGATTCACTCGAACTTCGAAGAGATCCAGATTATAATGATCAGGGGGGTTACTATGACGCTTAAAACATTATTGTTCCATTCCTATTCCAGAGAGGGAAAGAGATGGAGCTAGACGACCTGTATAGCTCCGTCTCTTTTTCACTCTGGAATAAGAATGGAACAATAATGTTTTAAGACGTCATGGTACGCCACCAGGGAACGTAGATATAATGATATATGATGCAATGAATTCCAAAGATTAGTTTAGTGTTAGATTAGTTAAGTATTTTATGTTGTCATTTTCGAGTTTGCTCTCAATGTCATTTCAGAATATTGTTTGTTTGACTAGGGTCTGTCATCCAACCTTATCCTAACCAAACCAACCATTACAAAGGGCATCTGAGCCAATCACTGATTGTTAAATTATCCTTGCCGTCCTCTATGACTTTCCTCAATTATTAAAATATTCTTCGATCGTGTTTTGTATTTTTGTTTCACACCTCGATCTTTTACTTTATTTTTATCTTATTCATGCTTATTAAAATTTATTAAAAGTGTTTTATGGTTAGGTATAATACGACAACATGTTTTATTTATTTGGTGTTTTACATTTACTGTGCCATTGACTGTTTCGTATTCAGTTATTCAAATAGCTAAAAATGCATTTGATTGTGCAAAATAATAGACGGAATAAACACCTTGTAAGATTTTTAAATTTTATTATGGCTGCTTTGTTTAGCCGAAAAACAGCGATAAAAAAAATATGTAATTTATCCATCTTCTTAAACAACTGTTATACGCATAGCATTTATAGGTAACACCCACCCCATTATAAACAATATATTAAGAAAAGGAAGATTTCAAAACATTTTCATGTGACGAATGTAATCGGAAATATTATTTTTCTTGTTTTTATTTCAACAGTAGGTACCTACCTACATTATTAAGCATTATAAATTATAATTTTATTATACGCTAATTTACTTGTATTTGTTATTAAGTAATACTTACTACGAATGCCAATTCATGCAAAATAAACATCTGTAGTTTTAAACAAAATTCTACCGTATTTTGTATACGTTTCCTAGTTATGAAGCTTTAAAAATAAAACACATCATTACCTATTTAATGTGGAGCCATGAAACAAAGTATGTTTACATCTTTGTCGGGCTTTTAAAGAGTTAACTTTTTATGGTTAAACTGTGATAAAAGAAATGCCGGCAAGAATGATGACATTTGTACTACTGGACTGGGAAAACCTCAGGAATAGATCTCAGGTGGTGTTCTGCCTATAGTAACATAGAACGGGGAGATTACGGCAGCACTAGGCGATACTTAAAAAGAATGGCCAAATGTTTTTGATGCTTGATATTTTTTATAGTATTAACCCTACGCATAGTAGGTTGATAATACAAAAAATGCCGAGCGTATTAAACCCAGCAATTTATTTATTAAGGCGTTCATTTAATTGTCACCTAAACGAAAATAAGAAATTGTTTTCAGGAGCTTACGTAAACAGCATACAGCATAGCATAAATAAGGACTTGTGTAAAAATATAGAGAGCAGCGGTGGCCCAGTGGTGGCAGAACCAACTTACGAGCAGTAAGCCGTGGGTTCGAAACCAGGCAGGCGCATTACTTTGTGAAATTTATTTCACCACTGCTGCTCTCAAAAACGGTGACAGAAAACATCGAGAGAATGTCCTAGAACGAAAAAATCTAAGACATGTGACATCTACCAACCCGCACTGAGCCCGCGTGGTGGATTACAGCCCACTCCCTCTCATAGAGAGGCCTGTGTGTGTCCCAGCAGTGGGAACATTATAGGCTGATGATGATGTAAAAATGGCTAATGATGAAGCCGCATATTTTCTAACGACGAAATGACGTGATAAAAAGGCCCAAATATATATGGTATACCTACATTTTATGTAAAGCCACGGAATTTACTTTTTCAGCAAATTGACTACCTACCAACTTAAACAGACTGTCATGTTCGTATAAGTGTTCGAATGTCATATAGCAAAGCAATAATGTTATGAAAATACCGTTACAAGGCAACTGAAAGAAAGGTGTCAATTTGCTTAGCATTCATTTCCCTGACGAGTCAACATTTGGGACATTTTCACCCAATTTAAAATTAGTACTTAATTTTTAAGAATAAACTTTACGTTATGATTATGATACACTAGACTCCCACAGAAAAATACGGTACAGGAAATGTAGTAGGTACTTATTTTCATCTTGTAACAAAGAAAACAATTATTTCAGTTGCTATTAATTTGAAAATGAATCACTTCATTGGTATGCGACAGGCACAGCGTGGAAATCAATAATTTTCTTTTGGCCCTTATCGTTATCAGTGGTTTGGTTATTCCGTATAGGTTATGTAGTCACTCATCACTGACATCATCAAACGATAGGATTTTTTTCAGGCTGTACATAGGTACCGGCTTTATATTAACATTAAATACTAAATTATAACAACAATGATTTGACCTTAAAACATTGTATCGATACATAACCTAGTATCTGTCCATAACGAAGAAAAGACACCAACAAAATCCATAAAAAGAATAACTTAATAAGGTAGCGCAGGTAGACATATATTTGAATTGTCACATACATTATGGGCAAGTTATCAAAATTATAAGACATGGCTTAAGGTGACGGTATTTATATGGAGTTAATCTAAAATGTTGGCATGGCACCTAACAATACCTTTTTAAAAGTCTAACCGACAGAAATGAATAATTTAGGTTGACTTAATTTGGCCAAGAAACCCTAAACATAAAAACAAATTTTTAATTGCACTATCGGTGGGTATTTCCACAAAAATAACCTGTTTACTTTTGTTAGCACGGAGGTATGTCTACCGCAACAACAAAATATAACATGAATGCTAGTTCCCTTTTAGAGTAGATAATATAAAAATTGAAAAAGATAAAAACCTGGATTGGGCTGTGTCTGGTAGTTAGGTTTTTTCATCCATTCGTATGGGGACCGCGGCGGGGCTGGGGGCTGCGCAGGCCGCGAGCCTGGTGAGCCCTCGCTGGGGCTGGCCAGGTCACCCCGCGCCGGGGAAGGCATGTCCGCGATCTCCCGCTCCCCGGGCTCCCGCTTCGGGAAGTGATGAGGATCCGGCGCCCATTCTCCTGCTGCGGGCGCACCGTTCCACGCACACCACTGTTGCTCCTCAAAGTTTTGGTGCTGCCAGCCATACCAGCCGCTGCCGTATTGCCCGCCCTTGCCTTGGTACATGGCGAGCGGATTAACGTAATTCACCATGCTTCGATCACCGTCCGAGCATCGCACATACACTCGCTGTCACAACACCACCGTTCTGTTAACAGGTGCCGGCACGAGACTCGAGATACACCACACGCGACGAAGCGGACGCGACTGAGCGAAACGAAGGAGGTTAGCGAGGCCGGCGGAGTAGAAAACGGGAGGGACGGTGACGGAGCCGGAGGGCGGCGTCGGCGGCGGCCAATGAGCGGCCCGGCCCGCCCCGGCGCCCAGCCCGGTGCCCGCCGGCCGCACTTCGCCGCACTCTGCCGCACTCGCGTTTCATTTGCCTAATTAATACAAAAATAATGAACACTGCCATAATGAAGTGCGCCTTTTGTGAGAAATTTCTTTAGGCATAACATTTTTTTTTTTTGTATTTTGCAATAAAACTTTTTATAAACGAGTATTCACCCAATCTGCCTATCTGGTATCTAGATTATAAAGTTGTAAGTACCCGAAAACTACTTCCTCTTTATGTTTCCTCAACGTTACCTACTATATTAAATAAATTTTATCCTTATATATATATACATACTTATGTTGAGATATACAGGGTGGAATGGACATCGACGCACAAACGAATAGCCATTTTTTTCATCAGTGATTTTTAAATAAGCATCTGCTGTTTTCTACTGCAACAACAAAATATTATATGAATGTTGGTTAACCTACACCGTCAAAATTTATGGAACATTTTTTTAATTACCGACGTAAAATTTCTACGTGGGGAATTATGTAAGTACCTACTGAATAATAGGTGGTAACCGTTGGTGCGTCGATGTTTCTACTACCCTGTATTGTGATCCTGAGAAAATAGAGTAGGTAGTACCTATGCTTTAATATTCCTACCTAACTAAAACCTAAGTTAACATAAAACACAAAAGGTATCTTACTATCTTAGTATCTTGAGCTAAAAGACAATTTTTCCATTTAATCAATTTATTCTTCAATAATTACATTAAATGGGTTAAGTATTTACAACTCACTGCATTTATTTAAGAGTACCTTCTACTATAACACCAGCAAGTAAGTACATTAGGTACTTAACAAATAAACAAATAATAAATAACCTAAAGTAAAACTGACAATAAATTAAAAATTGCGTTGAAAATAATGGAATTAACTATTAAAAATAAATATAAGACGTAGTGCACAAGTGTTTTTTTTTCCCTGTCTCATTATACATATACGTATTTTCTTAATACTAAACCAGGGCCAGATAAAAACCATCTTTAAATTCCACGCATTTTACCTATTAAGTACTTACCTAATAAGTATTTATCTTAAATCTTTTTCTAAAAAAAATGTTATGGCAACAATGCCGACGGCGGCGGTGCTTTCAAAGGGTATTACTTCGTTATTGTTTTGAATTGTTTTCTGTTATCTTCCTGAATGAGTGTTAGTACCTACCTACCACGGAATAAGCGCCGCATTATATAAACTAACAGGTAGGTTCTGTGTCGGTTAGGTAGAAAAGGAATATGTTATGGTAAATAGGTACCAAAATAGGGAATTTACATGTATACCTCGATGTCATTTCTGCATAATGCCGTCATAAAAGAAAATAAAAATGTAAGAAGTAATTTTTATACAATATATGTAAAGCAACAGAATGATTTATTTCTTCATAATAAACTCCTTACTTCCCTTTATAACTAAAGTTTTTTTTTTTAAAGTAACATAGCCCCAAACTAGGAATTTCTCCTGTATCGTGTGGGTGCGTTTACAAACATTAACTCACATACAGAAACAGCCAGACCCGGTACAACTATCTGTAGGCCATACAAATATTTGTTCCGTGCGGGGATCGAATCAGCGGCACGCAGCGCGGTAGTCAATCGCTCAACCACTGCGCCAACCATGTTGTTATTAAATAAAGCCTAACGACAATAAACAATACAAAAATGCCAAAACCAAAACTAAAACATTATAAATCATAGCAAAAATTCGTGTCGTAGCCGCGTAGCAATCTCGTAGCAATAGTTTTTCATTTCGTAGTCATTCGATCCATGAATACATAATTTAATAACATAATAACATCCCACCTGTAATCAACAAAAGGCCTGACCTGGCCTGACCTTCTAATATTTTGTGATACTTTACTACAATTGTTTCTCATCCCTTATTTGTACCTACCATATTCCTACTACGTAATCTGCCAAGTCACCTTGCAAGGCGCAGTGAGGACTAAGGCTATCACCGAAAGGAGTCAAAGAACTGGAAAAAGAAATATGGGTCGTCCGGAGGCGAGATGGGCTGACAACATAGTTGCTATCGGGGAAAAAATCTGGATGAGTCTGGCACAGGACCGTGGAGACTGACGGTCACGTGTCCTGACGCGGGTTTAACATTTTTTACCATCACAAAAGTGCACAACGCCGCTAAAGAAGTTTTCACTTCAACAATACTGCTTAAAGACGTCATGGTTGGGCCACCTGAACATGGTATTAATGCTATCCCTATTCCAACGTATTAATTTCCAGGCTTATGTGAACCGCCCCTCCTGCTTCCTATACTGTTTCACTCCCGTCGTTATAAAACCAATACCATCGTTTCAGCCATCTGAATAGCAACAAAGAAAAATGAGACGAGTGAGCTACTTTAGGCGGATTGCACACTGACAGTCGGAGCAAAATCAAAATCAAAAGTCATTTATTCAAATTAGGCTGATAATCAGCACTTTTTGAGCGTCAAAATTACAAGAGACAGTCCCCCAAAACGCCCGCCCTTCACCACTTCCTAGTGTTTTAGCTGGGCAGAAAAATTGGCGGAACAAACTCCCCAGCAACACATCTGTCTGTTATGTTAGAAGAACCAGATTCTATATAATAGTGTTCAAGTTTATATAAACAAGGAATCCATTACATCAAATTAATGTCACGTGTCAGCTAGCACACGCCAAAAATAAAATATTTAAAAACATACTCAAGAATAAATAAAGCCTCCAGACATAGGCGTGCCCGCTTACACGTGCATACAGACGAATAAAATAAAATAAAGCGAACAACGCAATCTTATATTTACAATTATTTCACAAATGCTTCTGACTCCTAACAACGTAATTTTGCGCCAAACGAAACATGTTCCACTGTAAAGCTCTAACTTACGAAAACCGCACTCAAAATCAAATATTTATCAATCATCATTGGTACGATTATCGTCAAGTAAGGCTACTAGGGCGCGCGGGCCTGTGGACGGTGAGTAATGGGCTAGCTCACCGTCCGTCCGTCTTATGACGACAGGCCGTGCCGACGGCGCGTTCGTGTTCCACGCGCGCCTCAAGGAGATGTCAGCAAATCGGAAGGGGTCCAGGGAGATACCGTGGCCCTGGAACATAAAGGGCTAAGAAGGAACATGGATGGGTTTTAGTCAGGCAAGTCTGATACTCCCTCCCGCTCCGCCCAGAGCGGGAGAAGTCATTTCATGATTTTCCACCCTAAAAAAAAAATTAAAAAAAAAGGCTGCTAGGGCTGCGGGACTGTTCGAAAGAGATACTGTGGCCCAGGAACACAAAGGGCTAAGAAGGAACGTGGATAGGATTAGTCAGTACAAGTCTGATACTCCTTTCCGCTCCGCGCAGAGCAGGAGGGGTCATTTGATAATTTCCCATTTCCAATTTTCCCACGCGTTGCAAGCACGCGTTCGCAGTCCACTATAATGCGGTTAACTAAGTCCTCTATCTTGCTCATTCTTTTATTTAGATATACAGGGTGTTTGGTGCATCGTTTGTTAAATTAAAATGGTCGACTGGGGGATCATCTGCTATCCTTTCAGACCCTAAACACTTCTCATGCCCTGTAGAATTTTTACATCGACTTTCTATTGTTTTATTAAAAAAATACCCAAATTTTACATTTAAATACAAATAAAAAAAAGTGTAAGTAGTAGACTCTGAATTTTAATTTTATTTATATGTGTATTGTATTCCACTACTTTTAAATTCAGTTATTTTTAAATTTACTCGCAAAGTTTCGGACTTCAATTAAAGCTGTCCATGTTACACCTATTTACATGGCTTGGCTATAAAAAAACCGGCCAAGTGCGAGTCGGACTCGTACACCGAGGGTTCCGTACTTTTAAAACCGTATAATTACTAAAAATATTTTTATTAAATGATGTAACTAAAAAATGGTTTTCGCAATTTTACCTTTATCTGTGCTATAAGACGTTGCTTCGTACCAAATTTCAAGATTCTGAGTTCACGGGAAGTACCCTGTAGGTCTTGATTCCCTTGCGAGTGTTGAAAATTTGCGGAAATTGCAACATAAACGGCTGTATCTTTTTATGGCCTTGGCTTATAAGATTGATTTTTTTACAGCTCTAAGGGACAGTAGACCTGAGTATTTGACAAAAATTCCAGCTTGATACCTCCACGCGTTCCTGAGAAAAAGGGTCTTGACAGACAGACAGACGGACAACAAAGTGATCCTATAAGGGTACCGTTTTTTCCTTTCGAGGTACGGAACCCTAAAAAAGACAAAAGCGACCGATCTTCCAACTCCTTTAAAATACTAGCTGCCGCCCGCGACATCATTCGCGTGCAAGAGGGTCACCCTTATTACCTAGGGATATTAAAATAGCCTACGACCTATTCTCAGATCTACCAAATCGGAGGAGTTTGGTAACAAATGCCGCGACACGAGAATTTTATATAAGTACTAGCTGTCCCGCGCAACTTCGTCTGCGTCACATTTTCCCCGTTTTCGCTACATTTTTCATTGCTGCTCCGCTCCTATTAGTCGTAGCGTGATGATATATAACCTATGTCCTTCCCCAGGTTAAAATCTATCTTCTTGCCAAATTTCATTAACATCCGATCAGCCGTTTAGTCGTGAAAAGGTAACAAACAAACATACAAACAGAGTGACTTTCGCACTTTTTAATACTAGCTGTCGCGCGCAACTTCGTTTGCGTCACATTTTCCCCGTTTTCGCAACATTTTTCATTGCTGCTCCGCTCCTATTGGTCGTAGCGTGATGATATATTATAGCCTATGTCCTTCCCCAGGTTGAAATCTATCTTCTTGCCTATTAAGATTCGATCAGCCGTTTAGTCGTGAAAAGGTAACAAACAAAGTGACTTTCGCATTTATAATATAAAGTATGGAAGTATGGATTAGAAGAATTAGACCAGCGGACCCGGCAGACGTCGTTGACTCGTTGTCCTGCCGGGAAAAGCAGCGCCTCATTAAATATGCACGGGCAAGTCACGTAAATATGATTTGAATTTATATATTTTTGAAGTGAAAACTTCTTTAGCGGCGTTATGCACTTTTGCGATGAGTAAAAAATGTTACACTCGCGTCAGGTCACGTGTCCTGATAGAAAATTCGTAAGACGGATTCACATTAGGTTACGAAGGAATTTAAACTTTATGACATCTGTCATTGAGTTTGGGATTCCAAAACTGGAAAATTCGTAAGACGGTTTGACATTAGATTACGAAGAAATTTGAACTTTATGTCTGTTTTGAACTTTGTGTCTAACTTTATGAATTGTACATCTGTCATTGAGTTTGGGTTTCCAAACTGGATAATTATCTTATGCACAAACAAAACCTTTGGTTTCTCCAAAGACGTAAAATTCGTAACACGGATTGTCATAGTTCTGAAGTGTTAAATTTTTTATGTAATATAAATTGTCATGTTTGTGTATAATATTGTATTTTACCACAAAAATGATAGTAGTTTTATACTGATAATTAAAGCAATTCGTGCAAAATTATTCCTTATCCATTTCAAAATATCAAAAATGCACAACGTTAATATTCAAGTTTTCACTTCTGCTGGCACTCCCGGAGTGCAACCCGTTTTTTTATTTTACCTTTTGATGCTACATCTTGACTGGAGTCAATCAATTTTGCATATTCATTTTTTTGCATTGTATTCACTCATTGTTTTGTGTCTCTGTCTAAATTATTCAATTCTTGTTTTTCTTCATTGTTCAGCAAATCAAATTTGGTAACACACCGACTGCAGCGCTTTCTACCGGGTCTATTTGTGAATTCAAACCTTGCAGGGACCCTCCGGCCCTCTCGAACTTACACAAAAAATATCATTACGATCGTCCCTGCCGTTTAGGAGAAGTTCAGAGAAGGTCGATTTACATCAAACAAGCGAATGCTCATTCTATCCCCACTACAGCTAATTCTTCTAGTGTAAACAGGGGTAGAGCATTCCTTCGTTGTTCTTAGTGCGTTCGCAAAGATTCTATGGAATATTCTAAGAATGCTCGCTCGCTTGATGTAAACGGCGCAAGAGCGCGCGAACAGTTGCTTACAGCGTTCTAGCGTGTTCGGACGTGTTCGCGCCACTGAGCGGTCTCATCAAAGCGTTCTTGTGTTCTAGCGATTGTTTACGTATCTTATCGATTAAGTTATGGATTGGTCTCAAGAAAAATGTTTATTAATGATAGAAGCCTACCGCAATTTCAGATGTCTGTGGGATCCGACGTATGAAAACTATAAAAATACAACTTACAAACATGATGCTTGGCGGGAAATCGCAAAACAACTGGAATGTAATGTTGAAGAGTTACAAAAAAAGATGGACACGCTTCTTGCATCTTACCGCCGGGAAAGGAAAAAAACAATGAGTACGAAGTCAGGCAGCGGTGCCGATTGTATTTATAATTCTAAATGGTTTGCATTTAAAAGCATGCACTTTTTGATGGACAAATATAAACCGAGGAAAACAATTGATTTCGACACTAACCAAAATAAAAACATGGTAAGTAGGTAGTTATGTTTATTTATTGGGTATTCTACCATAATTTTAGGTTGGGTTATTAACGCTTTTTATAAAGTAACATATCGCTTTCATTATGCAATATTGTTTTGCCATGGCAAAATATTAGTCAAATTAAAATAGTCTGAAAATTCTTTCCGGATATTTTCACATTGCAAAGTGTGTCTTCGTCCAGTGTTGGGTAACGGGAGAAATGATGATAAACGGTCCATATTTCTCCACTGGCCTGGAATGATGACGTCATCTTCAATTCTGTCCATCATGCCCGGTGAATTATACAGCTTCCTAGAAGCTTTCCTTTTCATCAAATAATTATGTAGGTACACGCAGGTTATTACGATGAGAGATGCTTTATCAGGTTGTAGCAACATAGGTTTTCGCAATACACGAAATACTGCTGAAAGAATGCCAAATGCATTTTCTACTACTCGTCTTGCTCTAGACAAACGGTAGTTGTAAATTCGTTTTTCGGATCCCCTGGCATGAGTACCAGGACACGGCTTCATGATGTGTCTTTGTAATGGGAATGCATCATCTGCTACAAATACGAATGGCATATTCTGTTGCTGGAAGGCTTTGGTCATTGGGCAAATTTAATTCATTATTTTGTAGTTTCTGATAGAAAGAAGTGTTTCTGAAAACTCCGCCATCTGATATTCTGCCCTGACAACCAATATCGGCGAATATAAAATTGTAGTTAGCGTCTACTATGGCCATTAACACCACACTGAATGTGGATTTATAATTAAAAAAGTCGCTTCCGCTGTTAATAGGCGCTTGTATGACGCAGTGTTTCCCGTCTACAGCGCCAATACAGTTTGGAAAATTCCACTTCTCATTGAATTCCTGAGCGATTGATAGCCATTCTTCTTCTGTTGACGGTGTCTGAAATGAATAAAAAATTATTTTAGGGTGTATATTAATTAAACCGTTTTTTTACAGGCTGATGAGCAGGAGAATGAGCGAATTGAACAAGAAACTCCGGTAGTGGACCCTAATGCAGATACACAGTCAGATTCAACAACACATTCACAACCTGCAGCTTCAGTAGGGTCAAGAAACACCACACCACAATGGCAACCATCAACATCACTGCAATCTGGCCACACAATACCACCAAAAAAATCAAAACATGAAGACCCTCGAGTAGCCGAAGCCTACCGTATTTTAAAAGATACACATGATTCAAAGATAAGGGACAAGAGTCAAGCTTTTGGAAATCATGTTGCTTCAAAACATCGCGAATTCTCAAAAAGGACGAAAGCGTATGTTGAACATTACATAAATAATATACTGTTCGACGCTGATTTGGGGAAATTTGATTATGAGTCAAATTTAGCATCAACTCCGATGTCTTCATATTCAAACAGTTCACAAAATACTTGCATTGTGTATTCTGTAGCCTCAGATCAATCCCCTCCACCCAACCAAATGGAAGCCAGTTCAGAAAGTAATGTCAATTTAGGCCAACAATTACACATTCCGGATGATACCGCAACTGAAGAAACCAGCGAGTCTTTGCTGCATTTTATTAAAAATTGTAAGTAACATGTATATACACACATCAAAAGTGTCTAGGGATCAACATATATTTTTGCAATAACTTTTCTCCTGATTGATATTAATTAAAATTTTCTTTAAGGATTCATCAAATAAAGTGTTTTCGTTTGTCACAGTAACGATAAACCAAGTCACCTTTGCATTAATAAAGAAATTTGCCATTTTCTAATAAAGGGATTTTTGACATTTGAACCACTAACATTAAAGTTCGAAAAAAAGACTGAAATAACAGTTTTCTTTAAAATTTTATTGGGTAACTTAAACAATTAATAATCTGTGTTTCTACCGCGAACACTAACAACACAAGAACATCGGTTTGGCATACTCAAAATGAGTTCATCCAAATCACGCTGTGGAATGGCCGCCCATGTTCGTTGCAACAACAAAAAAAGGTCTTCTTGCGACTGGATACCCTCCATATTCGGTAGAGCTCTTCTCTGTAGCATATCCCATGCATGCTCAATCGGGTTCAAGTCTGGCGACTGAGCAGGCCAGGGCAGGACATTGATGTTAGCTGCGGCGAGAGTCTGTCTTACAACTCTTGCGGTGTGCGGTCGTGCATTATCATGCATTAACTGAAATAAGGGACCGATTTGCACTTGTAGAGGAACGATGACGTCTGATACAATCGTCTCAGCATAAATTTGAGCGTTGAGGTTGCCTCTGATCCAAATCAACTCAGTTCTTCCGCCGATCCAAATACCCGCCCATACCATGATGGTGCCACCACTATAAGGATGGACTTCCTGGCAGGATTTTAATCGCCTATTGGCGTCCAGGGGTTCTCCAGTGTCGTATACGTCTTGTATCCGGTCTCATACCAAAACGAGACTCATCAGAAAAGCACACGAAACGCCATTGTTCTTCTGCCCAATTTCTGTGTTCAAGAGCCCATTGATATCGAATCCTACGATTGTGCATTGCTATAGGTGGTACCCGTAGCGGTCTTCGGGAATGAAGGTTCACTTCATGCAAGCGGTTTCTGACTGTTTGGTCGCTAATTAAGTTCCCTGAAGAGTGATGAAGCCTCACGGCTAACATCATGGCGGTTATTGTTGGAGCTCTTCGAGTTAAGATTTGAATGTATCGGTCTTGTCTCCGTGTGGTGCAGCGATACCGTCCTCCATGGCGCTCAGCCACGGTACCAGTGCTTCGGTAACGTGTCCAAAGGCGACTGATAACACTCTGACTTGTATTCAGAGCTAAAGCCACAGTACGTTGCCGGGAACCAGCTTCTATCATTCCCACGGCTCTGAGCATTTCTTCCCTGCTTAAATGACGTCGCCGCTCCATAATAACGTTGGTTTTAATCAGTAGTAGGGAAACAGTAGCACTAATAATGTCTTCAATGCGTTGTATGTTTTTATAGGGAAAATATAGGCAGCTGATTTTCATCTTTTACTCGAATTTGATTCACAGTTCCTGATTCAAATTATGAAATGCACCAAAAAGGATCCATATAAATTTATAAAATCATAAATTTATTACAAAGCCACATCTCAATCTCAAGAAATCCGCATAAAATGCTTGATCCCTAGACACTTTTGATGTGTGTATTTTCTAGTTCCTTTTTGTTTATTTAAGTTCTCTGATTGTGTTTTTTTAAATAAATATCTTAAAATAAATTGTCTCAGTTTATTTACTTACTTTCACTAATAATTACGGTCGTGATAATAGGTGTGTAGGTATGTATAAAAGTAATAACTTTACTTACCTTAGCTTAGTCTTGCAATGCTTCATTTATTGCTGCACATACTTCATATATAGCATTACATATTGTCGATTTAGACATTTTAGTAAAATACATGAGGCTTTCATAGGAATCTCCAGTTGCCAAAAATCGCAAAGTCACTGCTAATTTGTTATATGCAGGAATCGAGTCTCTAAAATTCGTACTTGATTTTCGAATTTTTTCGCTGGTCAGAGATAGTAAATGATCAAAATCCTCTTGCGCCATTCTACAAAAGTTTTGGAATTGTCCACTTTCTTCTTGTTTTTGCAAATCCATCATTGTTTCACCTACATTATCCAGTTTCCTTCGATGCATTTGTAACCCACCAACGTCTCTTCTCTCTTCTTTTATTTTTGAGTTTTTGACAAAATAATAAATGCAGCACTTGCAATAATGATATCGCTGTCAGAGTCAGACATAACGAAGCACTACCAATACTAACCACAGAATTGACACGAATGAGCAAAGAACATTCGATCTAGCTTTTGTTTACACTAAAAGATTACGAAAGAATGCTCTTGTTCTAGCTCTAGCTCTATGTTCGTTTGATGTAAATCGATACCTCTAGCTTTCGTTTACACTAAAAGATTACGAAAGAATGCTCTTGTTCTAGCTCTAGCTCTATGTTCGTTTGATGTAAATCGATACCTCTAGCTTTCGTTTACACTAAAAGATTACGAAAGAATGCTCTTGTTCTAGCTCTAGCTCTATGTTCGTTTGATGTAAATCGACCTTGACATACTGACAGCATACCTACCGGGCCCAATTGTGTTTTCAAACCATCCAGGATCCCATTGAATGATTGATTAACACACGTTTTAGGTGACAAACCACGTTCAGAAGAATTATGTATGTTTTGGAATTGAAACTTCTTATGTGACTTCCAACCAGAGCTTTAAATAACGTTAAAATTTTCGTAACGTTACCTTCATTTGTCAGAGTTACCGTTAATATTAAAATAACGTTAATAGATTTAACGTTATTTTTGCAACATGTTATCGTTAATATTTATAACCGTTAATTGTTCAATAACGTTAATTTTATCGTTATTTTTAACCGGTTAAACTTTTGCCAACTTCAGGGCTTGTTAACGTTACCAACTAACAAAATAATAACTGTTACTTAACGTTAATTCCAATGTGATACCTAATTAACTTTAAAAAATATAACGTTAATTGATAACATTACCAGCAATTTAACGTTAAATACAATTAACCTAAAATACGATAATAACGTTACTTAACCGTTAATTTAGCTAAAACCCGGTCATATTCAAGGTTGTGTGTGGTATGTGAGATGCTAAGTTTCTAACCATATACTGGCTCTCTCAACCAGGGCTTTAAATAACGGTAAAATTTTCGCATTTTACAATTTTTATCGTTAATTTTTATAACCGTTAATTGCAACAAACCTTGCGAACGCCGCATTTCGTGGGTCGCTGGGTCATGGTTGAGGGAGTCAGTATATGGTAGGCAACTTGGCATCTCACATACCACACACAACCTTGAATGTGACCGGGTTTTAGCTAAATTAACGGTACAGTAACGTTAATTTCGTGTATTAGGTTAATTGTATTTAACGTTAAATTACTGGTAATGTTATCAATTAACGTTATATTTTTGTAAAGATAAGGTATCACATTGGAATTAACGTTAAGTAACGGATATTATTTTGTTAGTTGGTAACGTTAACAAGCCCTGCTCTCAACCACGACCTAGCGACCCACGAAATGCGGCGTTCGCAAGGTTGGTTGCAATTAACAGTTATAAATATTAACCATAAAAAGTTGCAAAAATAACGTTAAATCTATTAACGTTATTTTAATATTAACGGTACCACTGACAAATGAAGGTAACGTTACGAAAATTTCACCGTTACTTAAAGCCCTGGCCAACTTCCTCGCATGCGAGTAGGTGTGTGATAATGTGGACGTAATAAATACTAATCATATAGTATTTAAAATAATTTAATTAATTTACTTATAATTATTACTCTGATTCTTCGTAACTTGGCAAACTTATGTCATCCAAGTCCTTTTCCTGTCGTACTTTTCTAATAACGTTTAGTATATTGACATGTTACTGTACGTTTTTATTCTGGCACACGATCCAGTTCAAAAGTAGACATGCAAAATGTAGCTCACTGAAAAGAAAAGAGAGATATAGCTCTTTTGATCAAAAGAGCTGTATCACTCTTTTAGCTCTTTAGCTCCCAAATAACTCTTTTAACTCTTGCGCTCAATTGATTAACTTGCGAGCTACAGATCAAATTGAGCCGCGCTACTTTACGCAAGTCAAACGAAAATACTAGCTCAGTGGCTCTATAAAATCTTTGAAGTTCTTTAGTTCATTTAACTTAGTTGCGAGCTATAGATAAAATTATATTCATTGGGTTGTTTTGTTCTTATTAAGTACACATAATTTATTTAACTAAGAAATATAAATATTTACACACAAAGTCTTTTTTCTTTGACACACTTAATATTATTTAGCGTATAACACTTTTTTATCCCTGCCTATTACTAATTTTAACTAACTGCAACTAATAATTAAACATTTACTAAGAAACCACAAATAAACTGCGTTTAGCAAATAGCAATATGCGACACGAATGACACGATATTCCGACGAAACAATTTGAATACATTTAAAAAAACAACGATGTTTGTTTGTTTAGAAAATCACAAACTATTATTCCCTAAGGATTTTCATACTAACTTAAAAGTGCTAAAGCATTTTTTCTTTTAAAACAATGAACATAAGAGTTATTTTACTATGACGTATTGAGCCGAAGAGTCGGTCAGTGAGCGACATGCGAAATCGTTCACCTGTTCGTCGGGGAAGTTCGGGCATTGTCGGGCCGCTGTCGGCGTTTCGCAAAGCCTCAGGATATAGTATAGATAGAGTCTAATGAGCCGTTGAGCTAAATGAACTAGTGAGCTATTCCGTGAACGACTGAGCGATTGATAGCTAGATTGTAATTAAAGAGCTAGTTCAATTTTATCTCTCATTCGCGAGCTTCCCATGTCTATTCAAAAGCGACCAATCTTGCGAACGCCGCATTTCGTGGGTCGCTAAGTCGTGGTTGGTCTTGGTTGAAAACCAACGGAGGTAAATTGGAGACTTCGCACCTTAATTCATTTGCGTCCCATATGTTCCGTTGGTACATGATTGCACTCGTTAAATCTTCTGCAGAAACTTGTGTTTCTTTCGTTTTCTTTCCACAGACTGTTTCGTTTGACGATGCCTTCCTTTTACGACGACTTATGTCACTTAATATACTTGGTGAGGAAGGTCCGGCTATATCCTCAGGATATATAATTAGCACTCACTATTAATAAATCGAAAATTGTAATTATGAAAACTACCCGTTAAATTACTTTACTCAGTTTACTCTATGATGAAAACTTTTCTCGTATTCATTCTTTTTTAGTGTTGCCAACCAAAACTTAAAATATTATGAACGAATGAAATATGCAATAAATTTCATTCAATTAAGGGTCAGTTCACACCGAGACGCGACGCGACGTGACGCTGCGCGCACACTTTTAAAGAGCGACGCAGCGTAGCGAGCGGCCTCGTGAGGTAGATTTCAGTAGAAATCAGAATACGTTGCGCCATGCAGCGCTGCGGCGCGCGGCGTTGAGCGACGCAGCGTGAAATCACTGGCCTCTCCAAGTATCGTCGCGTCGCGTCGCGTCTCGGTGTGAACTGACCCTTAAGTAACCTAACACGAAGGAGATAGCGGACCATCCCTTTCGAACATAACCTGTCTGAGTCGGGATGAATGCAAATGGTGTCTAGCTAGTACATCCATTTCAAGGAATGCACCAATCATCTTAGTAAGTACTAAAAAGTTTATATTTGTCGATGGTGTGGTATAATAGAATGGGATATGATCGCAATAATGGTAACACTGGTTTTATAACTCTTTGGAATGAATGACAATATCAGTGTTATAATTACCACCATAGATATTTTCAATTTATTACTTTACTGTGGTGTGCTGCACAGCCACTGTCTGTCTACTCTTTGCCATTGTCTATGTTCGTGATTGTACGCAGGAGGTGACTCGTTCTCATCTCATGGGATTTACAGATTAATTGAGTTGAGTGCAAAGTTGATTAAAAAAGCATTTATTATTCAAATTCATACAAGTTGGTTCCATAAAAAGCAAACATGTCAGCAGATAATATTGAAAAACTGTACCAAAATTATGGTGTGTTAGCCGACGCCAAAGATGACATTTCTAAGGTAACCTAATTTTCACGCCCAAAAAGACATACTTCGCGCCTTTAAATTTATTGAATTGCCTGTTATTTACCATATTGTATTCTTGTTTATTTAGCACGAAAAAGAATATTTGGAAATACTAGCCGCTGTGAAGGGATCCGACAAGGAAAAACGCCTGGCTTCACAGTTTATTGCGAAATTTTTCAACAGCTTTCCTACTCTAGCTGATCAAGCCATTGAAGCTCAATTCGACTTGTGTGAGGATGATGACGTTGCTGTAAGTCTTTATCTGTTTATGCCACATACATCCCTCAATAAATTTCATCGAAATTAACTGATAACGGCACACACTACTGGCCACTTCCGTGACCTTAAAAATTACCTTAGATAGTTATGTTTTCAATTTGATAAATATTTGTCATGTTGTTTTACAGATCCGTAAACAAGCTATCAAAGATTTACCAACATTGTGCAAAGATCACAAAGAGCATACCCAAAGAATTGCAGATATTTTAGCGCAGCTTTTACAGTCTGATGACACTACTGAAATAAATGTTGTCTCAAACTCTTTATTGACTATTCTGAAGATAGACCCAAAAGGTGCACTTACGGGTATGTTCTCACAAATACATCAGAATGCAGATAGTGAAGTTACTAATGAGATTGTCAGAGAGAGATGCATTAAGTTTTTGGCATCAAAAGTGAAACAACTCGGCAGGGAAGTAATTACTAAGGAGGCTGAAGAATTGATTATTACTGAATGCAAGAAACTTTTGGAGGTAAGATAAATCAAATACCTTTCCCAATTTAGATCTTTCTACAAATTAGCAAACTTGAAAACATACTATTATACTCAACCATTCAATGCACACAAAATTCAAACGTGGATAATATAATAATGTGTCATTTTTAGCTCCAGGATGTTGTAGCTGAGGAATTTGAGCATATAATGGAGTTGTTGACATGGTCCAAGTTAGGAAAGACACCAGCAGGCAAAAAGGAACTTGTACAAATTGTTGCTGCTCTTGCATTTACACCTGATGACTGGCACCCTGAAGATCCTGAATATGTGGACCGAGTTATACAATGCTCACAACATGCATTGCCATTGTTCTCTGTAAGTTCCTAAATAATACCCTGAAATCATCAGTGTGCTTTTAACATTGTTATAGTAATGGTGTAATGCTGTGTTCATAATTTTTTATGTATGTTGGCAATCTTTTTATGTTCATAGGCTCTAGTTGACTCTACCCAATTCGTCAATTTCTTCTGTGACCACGTGCTTCAAGATTGGGACAATATATCAGCACCAGAAGGAGGACCAGACTCAAAACTGGACCTTTTGAAGATATTTGCAGAGCTGACTGAACATTGTGGAGAACTTGAAAACCCACAGCAAAAAATTAATGCAGTGTATGATTTGCTAATGACGGTGAGTCAAATAACATTAGCGATGAGATAGAGATTAAAGACAACCTTTGAATATTGTTTTTTTAATACCAAATAATTTTGTTTTTGTTAGTTTTGCAAGACATCAATAATTGAATCTTAAGTTAATTACTTTATTTGTTACACAGAAATACTTGCCAGAAGCACCAGTTGAAGTTGAAGTGACTGAGGGTGACAAACCTGAAGAGACAACAGAAGAGTCAAAGACCACACCATCACTTAAATTTTCCCATGTAGAGTGTGCTTTGTTTGCCCTACACTCACTATGTCGTAAAGCTCCAGAAGCAATCACTGTAGATGCCAATAAAATGAAAGCATTACGTCTGCGCTTACAATATACTGCACGACTCACACAAGGATACATAAAGAAATTGAAGGAAGTGACACAAGTATGTATCCCATATAATTTGAAAATATTAAAATACAATGCTTTTTTTGAACACTTACTAAATACATTTTACTTAACAGGGCCAGAAAGGCGAAGATGCAAATTCAGAAGAAAACAAGTTGAAAATAGTTGCTCTAAAGACTACATCTAACATCAACACACTAATAAGAGATTTGTTCCGCACTCCACCCAGCTTTAAGAGTAAGGTTCAGCTGTCATTCCATTTCAAGAAAACCGATAAAGAGGTAAGTTTTGTGGTGGAAATTGATAAACAGTTATATTTTTTACTGAAAATCAGTTGAAACTTATTTGTACCAAACCAAATTGATAATGAATTCTTTCTTTCAGGAAAAACAGCCTGCTGACTCTGGTGATAAGAAACAATCACCAATACACAAAAGACATCGCCCTATCACATTTGACAATGAACAAGACAAAGAATCTCCTGAGAAAAGAGCACGAAGTGGTGATAAGAATGTCAAAATGTACACACCACCATCTGGCAAATACAGTTCAAGACTGAATAATAATGGAAGGTTCTCTGGGAATAATAGCTCTGGAGGGAGGGGAGGACGAGGGGGATATGGTAGACGAGACTTCAGAAACAATGGGCCCTACCGAAGGCGTAATAACTACTAATCATCGTAGTTTCTGATATATTCAAATTGACAATGATTTTAAACTTAAGAGAATTACAATAGAGATAATAATTTTCTCTTAAAGCTTTATAGGAAACTTGAGAATTCCTATTATTCAACTTCACAGTGTTGCAATTGCAGAAACAATAAGAAACCAATTTGCTCAGGCAACAGATTTGATCAGGGTTGTTTTAGTTAGGCTGCAGTGTGCGATTAGTCTCCCTGGCGTTTCTTTAAAGTTTGTTTAGGAAGTCATTAAGTTCCACCGTTTTCTCGACCCTTGCCCCTATTCCAAGTGCAGGTAATGAAGAAAATGCAGTTTGAATTAATTTTGGAAGTATAATTTTTTAGTTGAGGTGTAGATATTGTGTGGGTTGACTTTCGTCTGCAGTCTCTTCTCTTTAATGGTCGCATGGGTTATCTTTATCATAATAGGTGAAGCAGTCAGCAAATTTTTTTTTATCAAAAAAATTGGATGCACTTTTTTATAGTTCCAGTAGCCCAACTGTGCAGCATGGTAAGTAGCATTGTTCTAAGACTTAATTATTAATTAAAATTCAGCAGTCGTATCTTATAAAAGCAACTGATTAGGATTAAACATGTTGTCACTTGGTAAGTATTAGAATTAATTTAGAATTATAATCATTCAAGAATCTTCTCTAACCCGACATCGTGTGTGGCAACAACCTGATACCGTAAGTAACATTATTAATTATTATTTTTCATACAGAGCCAGCTAGCTACAGGAAAAATGTCGTCTCCAAATTATTCGTATTGACTCTTCCAGATATTTGTCGACCTCCTTTTTGATGACCAAGAAGACTCTCACAATGGTTTTAATTACAGAATTTGTGGAATGCACTTCGGGAATAAAACAATTTTTAATATAAGTCTTGTTTTATTTACAAAACCAAATAACTTAATAATTTCAACATTATTTTAAGTGAAATCTTAGACTACAATATAGTTAAAATCTAGCTAAGGCTACGGGTCTACTGTCTAGTAAATTCTAATACAAAAAAAGAAGTTTCCGTTTCGACCGGGCAACCATGACGTTTTTTTTTAAAAAAACAGGTGAGTTTGTAATAATTTGTAAAAGTGGATTCCCAAAACCATTTTGTCAAAGATAAGGTTAAAAAGTTAGTGTTTGAACGTGGCCACGCCATCAAAACGCGAAGAACCGCGCGGCCACGGAGAGCTTTAAAACTACGCGTTGCAGAGACCTGAAATTCAGGTAAATAACAGATTGAGTTGTAAAAATATAGAAAATAAACGTGTATTTTCCGTAATTAAAAAATAAGTTAATTTTTGTAAATTCCCGTTCGTCCCTAAACGAACGAACGGGAATTTACAAAAATTATATTAAATTTGTTCCCGATCGTCCCATTCGGGATTTTAGAGAGATGAATGGGAATAATTTTTTATGTTCTTAGATTTGTGCCATTCGTCCCACTGGATAATTTTGTGCATAAAATGTTTAATCGTAGTTTACTTTCAAATTTGTTGTGGATATTACATAGCTCTGGTGGGATGCGCCGGCGGTGCCGCTAATTAACAAAAGGGTGCCGATAACATTTATTTATTTATTTACACCAAACATACAAATTTCCTTACAGGTTAAACCAATGCGATATTGTAGCACACTTAGATTTTAAACAATTCAAATGTCATTGACGTAGCAAATTCTAAAGGTAGCTGTTTTTGTAAATTCACCCAAAGTGCAACAGAATATATCTGACCTAAGTCCTCAGCAATGAGGTTGAGAGTGCGGAGCGCGCTCGTGAGCGGCGCCTCGCGCAGCAAGTTAGTTCGCATAACATTGTGTCACCAAATAACATTGTGTTATTTGCGTAAACCCTACTGGTTTTATGACCAATAGGACTAAAAAATAATAATTAATTTATCCGTTCGTCCCATCAACAAAATAGTGGGACGATCGGGAAAATAAAACGAGTTCCCGTTCGTTCCACGAGGGTGACGAAGTCGATGGGACGAAGGGGAAACAACGAAAAAAAAAAACCGTGCTTTACGATTCACAGTCACGTCAAGTTACACAAGGATAACTCCATAGCACGTGCGGCATGAGTGTGTGTATCAAAGAAAAATTCGGCCAGGTGCGAATCGAACTCGCACACACAGGGTTCCGTAGCATCAAATAATATTTTTAACGCTGATTCATATGTAAATTTACACTCAACCGCAAAAGAAAATTGGTTTTTCATACTATTTTTATGAAAAACAATATTGCAGTTTGATGCAAAAGTATTTACGTTGTACAAACTTTTTTTTTTCAGAATACTTTTCTTACTTACGAAGTTAGGGAGACACACAACTTATAAGTCTTTGGAAACACATATCTCATCAACCATAGACTTAAGAAAAAAACGACGTTTAAGGGTAGAGAAATAACGGTTTACACGGACCACAAGCCGTTAAGGCGCACGAAGTACTTGCACTATATCAGTCAATTCACAATGAATATATATGCCATATTGAAGGAAAAGACAACGTTGTGGCTGATGCATTATCAAGAATCGAAGCAATATCTACTCGTATCACCAATCGACTACGACGAGCTGGCTCGCCTACAACACAGTGACAGGCAACTGACTGACGTCACGAAAAAAATTTCGCTCACATTCGAGCGGCTTCTCCACTTAACGCAATGGAACGCAATATTGTACGAAAAATCAACTGGCCACGTACGACCTTACCTGCCGCTACAACTACGAAGGAAAGCCTTCGACGCCTTACTTGAGTTGAGTCACCACGGTACCCGAGCTAAGAACATGATCACACACCGCTTTTCTGGCCAAGTATGAACAAAGACATCAGTACCGAGTACGTGGGCAAAATGTGCAGCGAAACATAATATCGCCGCTAAAACAATATCCAACCAGCAGATCGATTGTCGCACATACATATAGTAGAACAATACCCACCAGCAGATCGATTGTCGCACATACATATAGACATCGTCGGACCACTACCCATACCAGATGGAAGACGGTATTGCGTTACCATCATCGACCGAGCATCTAAATGGCCAGAAGCATTCCCAGTCAGCAACATGGAAGCCACCACAATCGCCACGGCCATCTACGAAGGCTGCATAGTGCGATTTGATTGCCCAGATAGGATCACACACAAGCGATCAAGGACGACAATTCGAATGTGATCTATTCAAAACACTGAAAAATGAATAGACAGATATGATACCCATGCAACGAGAAAACACGAACCACTGCCTACCATCCACAGGCAAGCGGAATGGTTGAAAGGTGGCATCGAACGTTTAAAGCAGCACTGACGGCACCAAGTTGCCAAGTGTTTTGCTGAGACTTCATGCTGCAATTAAACAGAACACGGATGTGTCATCAGCAGAAGCGCTATACGGTAAACCGCTGCGGCTACCCAGCGAAACGTCAATATACGCGAACACAAATACGCATTTTAGCGACGTCATAACCAACGCAATGATTTAAATTAAAAGTTTAAAAAACCCCCGACACAAAAAAACTCTAAAAAACCAAAAATAAAATAATCCAAGCGTCTTAGCGTCGGGGGGTCCGCTTTGTTTTGTGCTTATACTAAGCGGTCTACTTAGCTGTCCCCCGACGCTTAGACGCTTGGATTATTTTATTTTTGTTTTTTTAGAGGTTTTTATTGTCGGGGCTTTTTTAAATTTTTAATTTAATTTTTATTTCATGCTTTTTTTTCTTCCACTTTTCTCGGTGTTGCGCGACTTCTCGCCAATAAATGAAAACACCTAAATAAAAAAACAAGGGTGAGGAGGGGTGTGCGGCCACGCCCCTGGCGATGCCCAGGGTTACAAGAGACAAGATTTCAAATTTCGAATCGACCAGACCTGTGGAAGTTGTTAATTTCCCTTTAACTAGAAAAGAGGTGATGACCATCAAACGGCTGAACAGATTTTTTCGAAACATAGCATAAACACTCTCAATTAAAACACCTTTCAAACGAAACCAATTTTATCAAAATCGGTTCATCCGTTTAGAAGCATACGAAAAAAATTGCAAAAATAACGTTACATCTATTAACGTTATTTTAAAATTAACGGTAACACTGACAAATGAAGGTAACGTTACGAAAATTTTACCGTTATTTAAAGCCCTGCCGCAGACCGCTGACGCCAACTTACGTCCGCCAACCTAGGTCCGTATCGTGACTTGAAGAGACAAAACAAGGTGTCACCAGTGAAAATCAACGACCGACAGGTGAACATCAGCATAGATCGATTGAAGCCTGTATTTCTGGCTAACACCAAAGAAGCTTGACGAAGCTGTCCTTTAAGTGACCAGACATCATACATCACATGAACCGGCCGCACCCCGAGACCCACCGTACGCTTCGCTGGGGAGGAGCTATGTAGAAGCTGGCATCAACTTCCTATGTAATAAAATAAAGAGTATTCAATTCTGTTACCACCTCCATAGACATCAGCTTGACAGACGTCAAGTGCACGGCGAATAAATTGAATCCAAATATTTTATGTTTTACTTGTTGTCCTGAGGACTGGTAAAGGTCTAACAGACAGTCTTATAGGTTAGATAACACATTTAATTGACAAGCTTATCTATATGCAGATATAAGGGTCGACTAAATTGGGGGAGAATATTCAGAGAAGCCAACCCCAACATAGTAAAAGGCTAGGAAAATGATGAATGATCCTAAAAACTCATTAGAGCGATTTTGAGAATTTTATTTTCCCTACTTCCAAGATAAAAATTAAAACAATATGAAACCTAAGATAAAACCTATTTCTAATAAGAATTAAATTACAGCTATATGCCTATTAGATATTTATCTCATATTATCTACAACATTACACATAATCCGATCTAGCTCATAGCATGGATCTGGATTTGACATATCATTGGTACTGCAATCCATGTGCTCAAGTATTTCAACAGGCACCTTGAAATTGGCTTCTAGTTCATGCTGGTCTGGCAAACTTTGTAGAGCACTTTGCAGTATATCTTGTACTTTGTCCAAGTGTTTCTTGAACCTGAAAAATAACATCAATATTGAGATATATATAAAAATGAATTCCTATTTTCCTTGGTCACTTCATAACTTGAGAACTACTTAACCACTTTAATTCTTTTTTTCAAACATTTTCTTCTTTGTAGGTTTTTAGGAACGTAGAAGTAGTAGGTAGGTAGGAACAAGTACAGTGCAATGCATGCTGGGATCAGCTAGTATATATAAATATATAAAAATAAATCCCTATTTCCCTTGGTCATGCCGTAACTTGAGAACAACTTAACCAATTTAATTGATCTTTTTTTAAATGTTTTCTAATACTTTATAGAAGGTTCTTACCTACCTACAGGTAGTAAAAAGTAGGTAGTAGGTAAGTAATGGGTAGGAACAAGTGTATTGCAACACATGCAGCGATCAGCAAGTTTTAAATAAGTAATTAAATATCAAAACATTTGAGTATCTTAACTGTTGCAAATGGTCACATGCATAACACAAGTATTGTTTCATCAGCTGATTCTCACCAGCTTCTCCTAGTGACAGATTTTCATAAGACTCAACCCCTATTTCACACTCATAAGTGTTATGTTTTCCTTAGCGGATGCCTACATCACAATTGCTATATGTATGCCAAATTTTATTCTCATTCTTCCAGTGGTTTGAGCTGTGCATTTATAGTCAGGACCATCAATTTTATTAGCATAGATAGAGTACATAGTGTCCCGAGTTTAATAAATAGGTTATCAGGGATTTCTCAATAACAGTTCAGATAGATCGTAGCATTAGTCAAATCTGCTATCACAAGGGAACACTTGTGTTATTTTATACACTGCCAAGAAGAGCTATTGGGCATTGAAGGCTAATCTGTCAATAAAATTAAATTGGACAAATAATTAGTAAATAATATCAGTACCTTGTTGCAGTTTCAACACGTTGGCGCTTCTGCAATTCCATCATTACTCTCAGAGTTTCTCTAGCTTGATGAGGTCTAAACTCATTTAATAAATGATGTATGTGTATGAATAACAAACTTAGATCCTCAACTTTTTCTGCTCTTTTAGGCGAGTCAGGACAGTGGACCAACAAATCTAATAGATCTAAAAAGTTGACAAGTAAAGAGTGGTTAAGTTTCTTCAATTCTCTTCTTCTTTCAAAATGCATAGGGTACAGTCGCCGAAAACCCTAGAAGTATAAAATTGGTTATAGCTTTGTTTTTTAAAGTCTATTGCTATTGTTTGTTGCACAATAACAGATTGTTACCTGGCTTTCCAATGACCTGATTATCGTATCATCCGCATTAAAAGTGTGTCCAAACATCGAATATGAATCGAGAATAGGTCGTGGTGGTAAAGGTGCTCTATTTCTTCGAACATTTTCATCAGTATAGAAGTTTATATACTGCATAGGAGGCAGCGGTAATGAACTAACTTGTGCAGTCTCTGAAGACATCGTTGCGAAAAATATTACACAAAGCGTGTAAAACAAATAATTTCACCGTTTAACTAACGAGTATCGTAGTTATTGAAAATGCTTTAATAACTTCGAGTCTCCGTCTGAATAGGAATACACAAACAAACCAGTGAAACCAGACTAGTACAAAATAAATTGATTGACCAGAGTAGAATATGACAACCACTAGAAATAACTTCTGTCAAACATCATTCATATGGGCTGTCAAATTGTGCTCGCTGTCAATGTCAGGGACTGAATAAGTGAATGTAATGATGAAAACTGTAAAAAAAGTTGATGCCATAGAAGAATAAGCTATAGAAACGGCATAGCTTGGCTTACCTCTCCATAGTCATATGGTCAAAGTACATTGGCCATTTGACTATACAGGAACTAGTTTATTCGCCGAACGAGCTGGACAGAACCAACGACTAGTGGTCCACACTGGCCCTGGATCAAAGGATTCTCAAGTCATGGAGAGAAGCCTTTGCCCAGCTGTGGAATAACACGAGGTAATATTAACAGTAACATTCGCCAATCACCGCACTTGTGTGTGTGTATAGCTTTACGTCGAAAACAGGTGCTCTCCAAAATGGTAAATTGTGCAGTTTCCTGCTGTTAATGTCACTTCCACTATGGTGTTTGGTATTACACTAGTAGGTACCTACTAAATATGCACCAAGATGGTTGAACATTATTAATGTCAAAATAATCTTGAGAAAAAACAGAGTAGGTGATTTCGCACAAGACAGGGACAGCAAAGGTTTTTAGTTCAGCTATCAGTGACTGTCTATTCAGTAGGATAAATAATTATATAAAGTAATATTAAAATAATGTTAAATAAAGGAATACAATGGTTTTTCCACATTTTATCGTTATAACTGACCTACGTAGTTTTGCTGGTAACATAACATATTGTGTATTTATTCTTTTGTAAAATTAGTCAATGTAAGTGACAGGAAACTTGTAAGTGAGAAGAACAAGAAAATCTGTGTATAGACTCAAAGTTGCACAAAGAGTCATGGAGCGTTCCATGGTCGGCATGAAGCTGATAGATCAAGTTCATAACATCAAAATCCGAAGACGTACAGACGCCAGCAGGTCAAGCTACCCGAAACTGACAAAGTTTCCCAATCAATCTTGAACCTAATTCATTAACATAATTTTTTTTAGAGAAAATCTAATAAATAAATTTGATATATTGTTGTAGGTTGATGTGCTGGCGTCTGTACAAAGGTTTTCTATAATGAAAATCGCGTTATGGAACTCAAATGGACTTGAGCAGTACACCTAGAAAGGCGCGGATGACAAGTGGACTAAAGCTATCACTCAATGACGTCCAAGAACGGGCAAAAAAAATGTGGGTCGTCCAGCGGCGAGACGGGCAGATGATATTATAGTTGCTATCGGGGGAAAACCCTGGATGATGCTGGCGCAGGACCGTGGAGATTGGCACAAGAAAAGGGATGCCTATACCCAGCAGTGGATGAATTCGGGCCGTGGATGATGATGATGGTGAACAAGAAAATCAAATAAAATTCATTTATAAATACCACTCATTGGATGTGCTATATCACTGGAATTTCTCGTTTCTTGTAGTAGGAAAATTTTATACATACACGCTAATTTGTCAATATGTGTAAGTTTCTTTAATGTGTGGTTGTTTTTGCTTCGTGTGAGTTGTTGGTATGTGACTGTCAAATTCCCATAGTGTGCAGTATTATTTATTTATTTATTTAACACTTCAAGTACATAGTACAGAGGCGGACTTAATGCTATAGGCACTTTCTACCAGTAAATTTTTGGGTGATGCAGAGACAAACAACGTGTTTACCTCGCCTCTCGCAATAAGTGGCAGATGTGATTCGCTCCTTGTTTTCTTCCATAGCTCCTTCCCCTACGTTTCATACTGATAGCTACAAGGCTATGCGCACAATAACCATCAAACAAATCCACATACTGTTGAAACAACTTGTAATTACAATGAGCAACAAACAAATAAAATTAAGTTGTGGGCGATTTTGTCATTGACGCGCAGATCAAAGTGGTGGGACACGCACTTTCTATAATCTGTTAAATCTGTATGTTATAGAGCGACTTTTAAATGGTGACACCAAACAAATTTAAAAGACTTATATAATCAAAAATCACGCCTGTAACCATCGTAGAATTGGGCAGAATTGTACCTTTACTAAATACTTCAACATTTCGCTAGTCATAAATATTTAAATGTCTTTGGATGACACGCTATAGAAAAAGCCACCTCTATAACGCCGAGTCGTATCTCTATTTTTTTATACATTAAAGGTTTGTGTTTGGCCGCAATTCACCCAATGTGAAGCGATGATGAGCCCTAGCCACGCTTGCAATGAGTTTCCATGCGTGTGTGGGAGTATTCACTTCACCGCAAACTTGGGGTTTCTTCCTATGGTGGTAGAGTAGTGAAAGACCAATACTTCGTTCAGGCAGCGTGACGAATACTACGTAAGAACTCAAGTGGCTGGGCCAGTTTATAATAGCAATCTAGAATAAAATTTAAAATTATTGTGTAATGGAGAGTCTGGCAAGACCTCAGCAAGTAAAAAAAAGGGTCTATGTTTGTGGTGCACAACCATAACTTCTGCTTTTTTGGGTTCTATTGTCGCATGTCGGTCTGTTTCTGTCTACTGAAGTACTTCATTCATCGATCATTCATTCATTACTCATTTCATTTCATTCTTTGTGTTTCGGGTTTGTAATAATGAATTTGTAATAAAACTTTTAAGTTTTTGCCCGAAAAAGTGAAAATAGCAAAGAAAATGTAATTTTTGTATGATTCTAATGTGTTGAGTATAAACCAGGGATCGGAAATTGTAATTTAGACTAGCAATAAAATATTGCCAACTTACTTTTTGGGTTCAATACTGATACTCATATAATTGTGATGGATTTGGATGTTTGAAGGTATGTATGGTTTTACGTGTTTTATAAGTGGTATCACCGGTGTTTCAGGAGTGTTTATTGTTACATTAAGGTGTCTTTGTTATATGCTTCAGGCTTAAAATGGCTGGAAAGGATGATGATGAAGTAATACTGCAAACGTTTATGGTCAAGAGATCTCAAAATAAAAAGCGATTTACACCGGTCAATTACAAGGAACGGTGGCTGGTTTTGACTCGCCGAGCGCTTATTTATTATGACACAGATGGCGAGGTAAATTTGATTGCCGTACTTATTACGATTGATTTTTTATTAAATGTCACTATTTTTGTTGACTATTTAAAAATTCAACAGTTTTATTATCTTTTCCTTCTAATTCGATGGTTGAGCCTGTAACTTTTATATTAACAATATAGTTTTATTTATCATGTCTTGCTAACTTTAATTTTTAATTCTTTAAAGCTTGTTTATTAGCCTAGATTCAATGATTTCAATCTGTTTCATTTTTTGTGCCGCTAAGGACTATTTTTAATACTTAAGGTAAGTCATTCTTAATGTTATCCACATGGCAGTTACTATTATTATTTCATTTATGAAATCAGTATAGTAAGGTGCAAACAATCCTGAGCGACTTGACTACTTAAAAATTAGGGGAGCACAAGAAATATTACTTGAAGTAAGCAGACATTAATCTTTTCTTAACTCTAAGTGATGTTATGAATAAACTCCCTTCTTCAAAATAATTTGATTTGTTAAAAAAATATGAAATGGAGATAGTGATAACAATAATGTGACTCCCAAACTGTCTTTAAACTCAACATTTTATTTCAATTTGCAACTTTTTCTTCATAGGTTTACTTATTGCATGAACTTCCTTACGTAATTCTGAGTTGATGACTGTAATGGACACTGCCAATCATAAGTTAAGAAAAAATAACACTCACATTTATCTGACTGTGGACAAAAATTAAGTGCTAATAAAATAAAATTAAAACATACTTACAAATTAGTAAACTTGTACAAAATAATCTTATGTATTATACATAAGATTATTTTGTATCCAAGACTGCATTCAAAATCCTTAAAACTAGCATGCTAGCCAATGTTATTGAATTACTATTGATGATGCTGTCTTTGAAGTAATTAATTGGTAATGAAACCACTATTTATGGGCCAGAGCCTAACAGTGAGAATATTATAGGCTGATTATGTTAATAACACATAGTCAGTACACTCAGTACCATACATATACCATGCATGTATTATTAACTTCTCTGTATGCTGCTCTGCCTGCTCAAATGTGTATTTACACAAAAGATCACAATCAAACAACAATAATTCTTTAAGGTATTTTATAAAACACACTGAATAATAATTAAAAGCAATCAAATTGTGTTATGAATAAATTTGCGCCTTTTCTCATGGTGGTATGCAGAACTTCCTTAGTTACAGTTTTATTTATATAGAAAATTAAAATATGCTTGCAAAAAAAGTAATACATACCTAATTACCCTATTCTATAGTATTTTACTAAACTGGGCACAATTCTTATAATCAACTTGCACAAAATAAATAAAGAATTCTCCTTAGGTTTAGAAATACCCACTGAGAAGATTACAGTGTACAGCACTGGTGGTAAAAAAACAAATGTGCAATAATCAGTTGTTACAATTTTTCGAAACGACTGGTTATATACCATATTTATATGATAATCATTTATTCTGGACCAAACATTTTGTAAATTTCTTGAACCCTCCAAACTCCCACCAATGTACTCTATTCTATAGATAGAATAAAGTCATTGCACACATATTATCGCGAAGCTGATCAGCAGTCAGCACTGCCTCATCTCGTCGTCAATCAGGCATCAAGCGAACGCGGGTTCGTATTTGTCGAAGCGGCTCAAGAATTCACCATCATGGTGGCTTCTCGGCTCAGCGTCTGATGGAGGACAGTCCGTTGATGGTGGATGGATTATGCGAGTACGCAAATATGCGTATAAATATAAGCGCGGCGATCACTCGCTAGGTGATTAGGTGAGGCCCGAGGCGAAGCCGTTAAAAGAATGCTGAGTGACTATATTTCAGGCGATGCCGATTCGGTGCCGAGATATTATGTGTACGACGACCTTTATTTTGAAACAGTATATTTTTAGACTTAAAGCAGACCAACAACTACAGATTTTAGGCATACTTACTGCTTGTACTAATTGTATAATATTTCATCATTCTCTTGCCCTTATCCCATTTTTTTTGGAGTCGGCATAGGATGTCTTGTTCTTCCATACTTCTCTATTACTCGTCATCTCGTCAGACATCTCTTTTCTAGCAATATCATTTTTCACACAGTCCATCCATCGTTACTTTGGTCTTCCTCTATTCTTATAGCCGAAATTTTCCTCATTTTGTTATCATAATCATCATTTCAGCCGAAAGACGTCCACTACTGGACATAGGCCTCTCCCAAGTGTCCGACATTGACCGGTCCCGTGCGACTCGCATCGGATCCCCGCAACCTTCACCAGGTCATCGGTCCATTTAGTGGGAGGCCTACCAACGCAACGTCTTCCGGTTCGCGGTCGCCGTTACAGAACTTTTCGGCCCCATCGGCAATCCGTTCTGCGAGCAATGTGCCCCGCCCACTGCTACTTAAGTTTGGCAATTCTTCGGGCTACGTCGGTAATCTTGGTTCTTGATTTGATCAAGCAAGAAAACTCCGAGCATAGCCCCCATTGCCCATTGGGTGACCTTAAGCGTTCTGACGAGACCCATTATGAGCGACCACGTTTCGCTCCCGTATGTAATCACTGGCAACACACACTGGTCATAGACTTTCGTCTTGAGACACTGCGGGCAGTTCGACGAGAAGATACCACGCAACTTCCCGAACGCTGCCCAGCTGAGTCGGATTCGACGTTTGACTTCATTTTCGAAGTTATACCTACCCAACTGGACCGTTTGTTCCGTTTGTCCCAGGTAGACATAATCGTCTACAACTTCGAGTGTTGACTCTCCGATCTTGATAGGAGTGGATGTTACATGGGCATTCAACATGACTTGGGTTTTGTGTTCATGTTCATTTTAAGACCCACTCTTTCGGAAGCTCTACTAAGGTCATCGCGCATTGTACTGAGGTCCTCTATGGTCTCAGCCATGACTACGTCGGCAAATCGAAGGTGAGAGATGTACTCGCCAATGACGTTGATGCCTAGCCCTCTCCAGTCCAGAACCTTGAAGACATCTTCCAGTGCAGCGGTAAACAGTTTCGGAGATATGACGTCTCTCTGTTTCACACCTCGCTGCAGAAGGATAGGTTGCGAGGTCTGGTCCTGAAGTAGGACTGGCGTGGTGGCGTTTTTGTACAAACACTTCGATGTACCGATAGTCAATTTGGCACCGTTGGAGAGACTGCAGTAAAGCCCAAGTCTCGATCGAATCGAAGGCTTTCTCGTAGTCCACAAATGCTAAAGAGAGAGGCAGGTTCTACTCTTCGGTCTTCTGTATAACCTGTTGCAGCGTTTGTATGTGGTCTACGGTGCTAAAGCCTTTTCGAAATCCGGCTTGTTCAGGAGGCTGATTATCATTATGACTCTTGAAAACAACCTGTAGACACGGCATAGAAGTGAGGTAGGCCAATAGTTCTTCAACCGGGCATTGTCGCCCTTTTTGAAGAAGAGTACCACCACACCCCTACACTATGCCTGTAGCGTTTTCCCCTCGAGTGCGACGGAATCAAACAGCTTCTGAATGGCCTTAAGTACCGGTTTTCCACCCGCCTTCAGGAGTTCGGCCGTAATTCCATCATCACACGGTGCCTTGTTGTTTTTAAACTGTTTCAGAGCCATCTCGTGCAGGCTGATATCCGGGATGTCTTCGGTATAGTGTCGGGTCAGTCTAGCTCTTGGGTCGTTCACTAGATTTACAACGGGTTTACTGGTTGACGTCTACAACTACTCATAGAATCTCTCGATCTCCCTCAGTAGCTCTGGTTTGCCGGATACGATCCTGCCATCGTCGGTTTTCAGTTTAGTGAGTTGGCTCTGCCCAAGAGCCACATCTCTTGCAAAAAGCTTGGAGCCTTTATTCCGTTCAATTGCGTCTTAAATACGCTCGGTATTAAAGCGGCGCAAGTCACTTTTCAAGGATTTAGAGATCCGTATAATTATCATTTTATTAGATTTATTTGTTATTGTTTACATTAAAGAAAAGCTAAAAGCTAGTATCTTATAAATTTGACTTAGTACCTAAAAAGGAAAGCTCCTGCGGATTAATTTTAAAACAACTTTAATTACAAAAACTTGGAGAGCTTAGTTGTTGTAATAACAAAGAATTCCAGCGCGCAGGTAGTCAGCCAAGTAGAATAATTGAACATCAGCACCAAACCGAGCAAACGGAAGATATGATTCACGATCTAATTGCTGGTTCATTCATAAACACTTGGTTTTGTACCCGGCTAAACTGTTCTTAGGCTTGGAACAAAAACCTTACAAAAAATATGAAAACCAATCGGTGCTATTAACGACGCCTCCTGCACGACTTATGTGATTAATTGATCATCAAAAGTTAGAAAGGATTTGTATTACTCATATTTATATAAATCTATTTTAAGCGGCGTAGCTGGACTAAGAAATCCATCACGCCCGAATCGAAAAGTAACGCCGTAAATCTGGACATTTGGATATTAATACGACCGGTATGCACAAAAAAGCTCGCGAAACAAATCCTGTTTGACGGGGAGGCGAAAAGCGATATGGTGACGGACTGACGGTCCCTTTCTGCTGCTAGTGACCATTCGTAAGCGTAGTCTTTCAACTAGACGGCATCAAGTAATCTCGACTGGATGCTAAGTGAGCATTAAAATAGCAGTTACATTTTAACTGCCAGTAAACTTAGCGACACGGCTATTCAAAATTTTTATCTTCATTCGTTGCAAATTTTGTTGGCTCAGTTGTTCATTGGTCCTCCGATTACATACAACCAACATTTTATAATTTTGTACAGTAAGTAACTAAATACATACGGGCTATGGAGGTCAGATAGGCAGTCGCGTCGTGTAAAATATTGGTATTCAGCTGCATCCGGTAAGACTGGAAGCCCACCCCATTAAAGTTGGGAAAAGGCTATAGGCAGATGATGATGAAGTAACTATGTACATAGTTAATATTATTATATATTATACAATAAAAGGCAGATATGGTATGGGATATGAAGATCATAGAATCCTTGGCTTGTATACGCAGAATATATCTGGTTGGTTGACTAATTCAGTAATTTTATTTATTCACACAGCGTGTAATCAGGAATTCTGCCTTCGTGATATACAGTTACGTCTAATGGTTTATGGTGGAGTTTTGCATGTATGTGGACACAGCGTCAAAGCCCCATCATTAAGATATAGTTTAGGCAGAAAATCCTACGATTTCTGCCAAATTAGCATTTATGACAATGACGTATACAAAAAAAAATGGTAATCACTTGCACGGATTGTGCAACGAACCTCAAAACAAGGCTCAATCATTAGACATGGCAGAAAAAGTGAAGAAAATATTAAAAAAAAAAATGTAACATAAAAACAAAATGATCTTTCGCTGGGAATAGTCATGTCTCCGTGTGGACTGGAGTTACAACATACTGTTACTGGGCTAGCAAGCTATGTAGATGTACAGCGCTGGTTCACGCGGCCACGCACATCAAATCAGGATATGAAAGGTGCTTCTGCTCATTTCCTTAACAAGATTATTTATCTTTGAGTTCTTCTTTATTTTTTCCGTCTGGCAGTTGGCGAAATGGGGTTCATTTCGCCAACTGCCGATCGGGCGTCAAATCTACATATATTGGTTACTAGCCGGATGTTACGCGAACAGGCGAGGCTGTCTAGGTAACTTGCTCTTCTCTTTTCACACCTTATGGTAGGTAAAAAGAGGTAGTCTTTGCTGCCACCCATACTTGCAAAACATGGGTGGCCTTATCCACTAATAGTTTTTTTAATTCTATTTTGACTAGCTCGTCCCGCCATTCCCTTCGTGGTCTTCTGCGGCGTTGCGTCGATGTATCAGGGGGCCACTGCGTACTAACTTTGGCCTACGACTCATCAGACATACGGCAGACGTGGTCAGTCCAACCTCATTTTAGTTTTAGAGGTACCCTTATTGAATCACATTAACGTAGGACCTTTGGATATTCTCTGAAACTTGTCGAGTTTGAAACCTTTATCATTGTCATATGTGTAAGAAGCGACATAAATACTGCCATCCATGGGATAAACGGTTAAACATACGATGGGTGTATACACTTTCCCTATAACTAACGGTAACTTAACGCCTATACACGTTATTGCGCTTATATTCTACTCTTCGCTATTCACTGCTATCCTTTCTGTGACCGCAAATACGATTTTTTTCTTTCAAGGGCTGTTACCATAATTCCTTATACCAAGTATTGCTGTTAATATCTTAGCAGCACTTGTCTTCGGAGAGCATATTAAATGAACAAACACTTCTTTTGTATGAACAATTGAACACCGATAAAGTCGTCACGGGCGGTCTGAAACCAAACAAAGAAGATGACTAGCTACCAGACCAACTACTAAACTGGCTTACAAATATAGAGGAAAATATCCTGGAAACTTTCTCTGTGAATTTGTTCTAAATTTTAGAAGCTCGATAGATGGTGATTGATTTGAGAGTAATATTGGAATGTATGATACATAATTAAACAAGGAAATATTGAGCACACCGTGAATTAAATAATATAAATTACGATGGTAGCAGGACAATTTCTCAAAACAGGCAGGGCAATGTCCACACTCGGTTCACAGTGAGTTTTGGCTGGCTAACCACACTGTAAACTATCACATTAAATCGAACTCAACTGCATAATTACAGGATCAGCTGGCAACAAGATGTCAAAATGATCTTACACCCATTTCAATAAAGATTCTTAAAAACATTTTTGCAAACCTATCGAACTTTAATCACAATGCTTATCACGATTACAGTGGTTGAGTTGTCTCCTGCCACATAAAAGTTCTGAAGTGACAGGTAACCAACTCGTGCGTGAAAGTCACGTCGCTTTGCACTGTATGCGATCAGATAGCTTGTTCATCTAAGGTTAGGTGTATAAATCTTAGTGCATATTTAATTAAGATAGTCGTTTTGACCTAGTATAATACTTGCATTCTGCAATTGATTCAAATCAAAAGTGTAGTCGTAGCCTAAAAATACAATAAATAATGCAAAGATTTGGAACCTAGCTAATAATTAAATAGTTTTCCAAACAACGTTGCATTTTCCTAGCGTAAAGCTGTCGGACGCAAAGGTAATGTTAGTTTTGTTCGATGTTTTAAATGAAAGCTGGAGGACGTAGGGGTGAATGTGTGGGGTGGGAGCGCATGCGCGAGCTGGGTGTGTCTGTCGTCCGGCGCGACGCCCGGTGGCGGCCGCGGCAGTTCCGCAACACCGCCCGTCGCCGGCCCGCACCGCATCCCGCTGGTAAAATACCAATCACTTACACCTCAATTACCCATACAGTCTTTACTTAAAACGACACACAAATTATGTTTCATATACGGTTTTCATCTCATAGTGTTACCAATATGTCTCTTTTTGGTATTATTGAGACATCGAACCGGTGGCCAAATAAGTGCGGATTCCTTTTTCAGTTTCCACCTACGCAAAAACCACTTTTTTACACATTCTAAATCGGCATTTTATTCCTGATTGAATAATTACCGCGTGGTATTTTGATACATGACGTTTTTGCGGTTGGTTTTCATTATTTAGCGTTTTCCGTGACCGCTTGATGTCCTATAGGGGCGTCTGATAGGTAGCTTCAATTACCGTGATCAGTTTCTCCAGCCATTTGCTCGAACTTAAGTCGGTACTTTATTTATTTGAACAATTTTAATATAATGACTCAGACTGGACATCATAGATGACTTGATGATTTTATGCCGATTTATTTGATTCGGTTTTTGGATGTTTACCTAATCGTCCTACGTTTCTAACATTTCAGGCAGTGTATTAAGATCGGGGTGCATTTATTGACTATCCTACTTATGTTTTTATTTGACTTTGGGAATTTAAAAGCTCTAAAATGCTCGTGAAATTCTTAAAACTTTATCTTTATAAAAGTGACTACAAACATTTAATCAAATTATGTTCATATTCTATAAAATACACTACGATGAAGAAAATGTTCTTACGTAAAAAATAATTTGTGAAATGCAATTCAGAAACTTTGTGTAGTTTTTGTAAAATTACTATAAAATCTTGCCAAATAAAAAGTGCAGTTTTGTTGAAAAAATTGTTCAGCTACCGGTGAGTCGTTCAAAAGTAAGAACAATTTCCTGAAAACATTTTATTTCTCATTTGTAAAACATTATAATTTTAGAACCACTAAAATCTTCTGAAGCAAGAATGATATTGTTTTTTTTTTTTGCGTAAATCTTTAATTAGTAGATACTACACAACCCCTAAAACAATCATTATGTTACATTTGCCGTTATTAATAGAATGCTCTGAAATATGTTAATGAAACGTCGTGCAACTGCAAAAAGAAACCAGTTGCCAACCAAAACATCTAATATCCCCAAAGACAAAACTGTTTTCTAAATTCGGCCAACCAAATATAAAGAAAGCAAAGAGAATTCACTGACATGCCTAATGTATTAAACTGCACAGTAACAGAAAGCTCGAAAAATGCAGTAAAATAAACAAAAAGTGTGTCGTAGCCCCTCGCGCGCTCAAATAGACTTGGCAATCACTCCCCGGTCCCCACAGCGAGTAGCGGAGTGGCGGCAACCCCTCGTACTTCGCTAATGTATGTGCCGTCATGCCGCGTGTGCTGTGTGGTCCCTCGTTATGTGAGCAATTTTAATGGAGAGCCCTCCGACGCCCGCTAATTGTTTGAAAAAGGTTCACTCTACTGACTCAACCGCGTGTCTCTTCTGTGCTGTGTTGTTTTTGTTCACTTCAAAGAATCTTCCTGCTTTGCATGTTATAACTCTTAAATGTAGAGCTCGTACCTTCCTTTCCTACATTTAAAAGGTTGATGTCCATAACTTCTAATATTACGTTGATTTGATAATCATTTAAACTCTGCGGCTCAACCAACCGATAAACAATGTTTTCGCTTTCAGATAGTACTATGATCATGTCTAAGATAATAATGATTTAACTGCTAATGATCGAAAGGAAATACACAAGTTTATAATTCCTAACTTACGATATCCAACATCACCTTCCTAGTTCCCACGCTAGCGAATCTTGTCTAGTAAATCTGCCCATTATCTCGGCGTAGTGCATTATTAATTAATTAATTATGCACAATAGGACTAACATAATCATACCCAACGCCAAACAATCAGATTAAAGCAATTACAAGGTGGTATATACACCAAGATATCATTCGGCTCAATTGACAATATCGGAGATAGCTTTGTCGGAAGTTCCTGCAAATCGAGCTGTATATCCCCCCACAGGAAATCAACTCAGTGATTTGATTCATTACGCAACCCGGCGCTCGGCCGTTGTGCGCTTTCAGGATGTTATTAGATCAAGTCACCTGGCGTGAGGGAAATTCGATAGAAAATCTGCATTTGTACTGATGAACTCGTTCTTCCCCTTAGATTTAACTGAACTGGTTCTTTGATTATAGAGTCGGAATTCATGTTTCTCACAAATTTCAGCTGAATTGGCAGCCAGTGGTACACACATGCTAAAAGTATTCGAAATTGCTGTACGAGTAAATGTTTGAGAAAACTTTCGCGTAAATAAAGTTAAGTAAATGTTCCGGGACAGGTTGTGTTGTCGGTAATTGGTGTAGTATGTTACTAGAGAGGGCTGTTGCAAGCCGTTTGGCATGACGCCAGCCCAGTAGTTGCTCTTATCGCGGCTTGCTAGCTGACACACTAATCTTGTGGTGTATAGATAGGCTTCGTCATCCATACACTTACTTATGTACTTTACTTTTATACAAAAGTGTTATGTTTGCTGATGGTGTATGGTGATTTACTTTTCCTTCCTTAAAAAGATAATTAAGCCATACAAAGTTTGTAAGTTAACCTATAGTATAGGTACATTTTCATTTCCCCAGCCCTAGTTGCATGAAAATATCGAATATCACCGGGGAGCGCCAGTGAATATGAAAATTTTCACGCATCAGCTAAATTGGAGCTTGGCTCTGAAAAATATCCGAGCTTTCAGTTCCGACCAGAATTCAATTAAGGAGAACCGTAGCGTGAACTACTTCTTTTGTGCATGTTTAATTGGATTTTAAATATTTTGGAAGCTCATGTGATTAAAGTGACCTCCGCGTTACCGTTCATGTCATATTTTTCGTTGCTTTTTATTATAATACAAAAGAAAATTTTTGAAAAATTAAAATCCTTTTTTCCTGATTTTGACGGACTTTCTGTAGTTTTTAACATTTGTTGTCGCATTCAGAAACGACTTCTTAAGTCCACGTTAGATTTTCTACAGAAAACTTTCTTTCAGGTTATGCGTCTCTAGATTAGCTAGATCTCTGATCGTTGCCAGACCCATTTCGGTCTCTCACCTGGCTTGCCCCTTTCACGAAAATATACGCGTACATCCATCTCTAATTCTCTACAGTAATAAGCTGTTACTTTTCTAACTTCGGTGCTTTTCTAAGCTTTATCGTAAACATGATCTAGCTAGATCCCATTTGATAATTTACATTTAAGATATTTTCGCTTGTAGCATTTTGTAAGTTCATCTTCATTCATTATTGGTCTTTTGCCTTTAATCTGCTTCGGACCACTCAAAATAAAAACGTCAAACGTGCTAACACAAGATATCTAAACATGCCAACCGACAGCGCCTGATTCAAGATAGTTCGCAATAAATACATCTGCAACTCCTAGCTTAATTATACTTAATTATGTTATTCATAAAGGTAGTGTGTGGTCTAGTCGCGGTCATTTATACACTGTAAACAATCGAATATGGCCTCGGTTTAATGACTAGTTGACGTCAGGACGGTACTGCCAGCCGTAAGACGCTCATAGTGTGTAATAAGGTGAGCTAGCGTTGTGTGTTGTATCGTTGAATGGGCAACTTCCTTGAATCTTAAAATTATTCAAATATTCCTATTAGGGGTGTGACGAAAGGCTATCGATTGTTTGGTTCAATTGTGGAAAATACGTTTCAAATCGATTGTAAAATGGTTTATGTCGTGTGTGATAGAAACGGAAGGAGCGCGGGCGCATCGATACGGGTGCAATCCATACTGTGGAGCAGGCGCAGTTGGGGGAGCTGAGCAAACACATACCCGAGGGTGACGGTGAGAAGAGCCCCGTTTATAGATATCCCTTTCAGGTAATAATATATTAAATAGTAGCATAACCATACACAGGTATATTGGACTATCTGTTTACTTGTATACTAATAAAAACTCACTGTCATTATGTATGTATGTAAAAAAAACTTACTCACGTGTGTATGGTCAGGTGGGGTATTCGGAACAAAACACAGACTACACACTTTACCTCATCGCCGGTGACCATACGGAACGCCTGCAGTGGATCCGCACAATCAGATCGGGTACGTACTTATTCCACCGTTACATAATATCGTTTATTATGTGTGACGTAGGTAAACCCTGTAACTGACAATCTGTATTGTTAACTATGTACGCTCCACTCAACGTTCATAAACTATGTATGGGCTCTGTTTGATTAGTCAGGTGTCTGTAAAATTTTGTGTAATATTCACGGGGAACTGAACATTTGCAGTAGTTTTTATCCTTTATACTAAACATTCCGGTTCTTAAAACCTTTATACTATTGGCATCTAAGAACTGTTAGGTCTCCTGTACTTAAAAAAATAAAATGATCGAAAGGGAACTGCCATGGTTTAGGGAGAAAGAAAAAAATAAAAAAATAAACAGACAATCTAAACTCCCAACATTTCTTTTTTAATATGCTAAACAAAAAATGGGGTCCAAAAAAAATAGGTCCAAAGCTAGATTGGTTAATTTATTATCTATTAGTAACTGTTATTGGTGCGTGAAGTTATGGTGGATTACAGTGTGCACAGTGAGTGGTCGTCGAAATCGGTACCACCCCGGTGCGTGGTCCGCGCGGCGCTGGAGCTGCTGTGACCGGGAAAAGACCGCCCCCGGCTGCGCGGGCGCAGACCTCTGGACCCTCATAGAGTCTGACCTTGACCTGCTCACACCGCCTCTGGAAAATCGACAGTCGAACGACATAACACGTGCGTACACATTTCACTAAAACAATACGTTGTCAAAACACACCTTCCAGCTCCTTAAATATTTCAAGTTTGTATTTATAATTTATAAAAACAAATAACACAATAAAACAAGTTTGTACAACTTCCATTACTATAAAAATATTTTTTAAGCTACATCAACACTTTACTTAAAATAAAACCACATAGACGGAGACACATTAGGGATATGTATTTAACACACGGAATATTTTGATAATTCGAGATAACTCTACCAAAATGAGTTGGCCAATGCAATCGAAAGGCTTCTGTTGAAGATGGTATAATCTCCGAGCGAGTCAATTGCCGTTAATGACGTATGTATAAATTACCTGTCTTCTTTCCACGTACGGCGAGACCGGCAAGTGAAAGGGAGAGCGCACACCGCCTGCGCGCGCGCATCGAATGGTGAATGTAGGCCGAGAGCGCGACCATCTTTGAGCCCTCGCTCCTTGTCTCGACAACTATAAAGCCTAGTTCTCCATGGGCTGTCGAAATATCATTAATGCGGGGTACTACCACAAACTGTGGCAAAATATTGTAGTCTAATAAGTAACTAAAATATTGTGGACTCATATTTATTTGAATTTTTAGGGTTTTGAAGGCAAATGGCACAAAATAAACCCCTAATAGATTCTTTGTCCTGCTCGTCTGTCCGTCCGTATGTCAGAGCCCTTTTACTCCAAGACTGTTGGGACCACACATATGAAATTTGGAGAGTAGGTGTCTTCTATATGTAAATTGACAAATTATGAATAAGGTTTTGTTAGTATATGGTTTGGTGCTACGGAACCCTTTGTAAGCAGGACCGACTTACACTTCGCCGGTTTTTTTCAAGTTAACCTATAAGCTTCGTGGTTTGTAGCTATAACATAAATATGTATAGTTTTCAATTAAGTAGTAACACTTTTAAAAGGCACACAAAACAGCACGTTTTAATTATTAGTTTGACTCAATAATTTCATTATTTATTGGTAGCTTCTAAAAAGTTACAACAAATAAAAGTTGTCTCGATCACGTTTTACGTGCCGTATCGACGACGCGCGTTGCCACCGTTATGTATCTGCCTTTACCTTCGCCGCGGTACTTGGACACGTTTGTAGGCAGTCGGAGCGAGGTGTCGTGCGCGGACGTCCGGTCTCAAAGTCCCGTTCCCATGTTGCCGAGTAAACCCGAAGACGAGCCAATGGTGACTAAGAAGAAGTTGAAAATACCATGTCTATCGTTGGCGTCGTTCCTCCCTGCTCTAGAGGGTATGGTACATTTAGTCTGACCTCTATTTATTTGGCCTCGCCGCCATCGGTTGCGTTCACTGGTCTCGTTGCACTCACTTTCTTGTCTTGGTCAGGTGTAATGTAATTCGTTTGTGTAATGTCTGCAGAAGTGATACTGTGCTGTGATTCTAATACCCCCCAGTGTTTAAGGATAGTGCTGGTTGTGCCATGGATATAGATCATCATTTCTCTGTGTCTTTAACTAAGTTCTGCAGTGGGCTTGTTATTGTGTTCGATGGATAGTTGATATGTCAAATTGAGACATCGAACTATCTCTTTTAAGGTTATCGTACCTACTTTCTAACAAGAACCACAGGCTCAACTTCAACGTCCCAAATTATTTGTTGTAGACGCTGAATATTTTTGTCGAGTTTCACGTGTTTAATCTGTATATCATTTAAGTGACTATGATGACACTGTCATGTTGATATTACCTATCTCTCTAGAATATAAGTTATACTTGAATAAAATACTTAAATATAATATAAATACTTGAATGTTGCTAGTGGTTATTGTTTCATTATTATGATAATTTCTGTCAAAAGTATTAATAGTTCCGTGGCCTTAGCATAATGAGTAGTTTTACGGCTCTTAAACGAGATTTTGTACAAAGGGAAACTGGCTATTGATTTTGGATGTGTTTTTTGTGCATTCACCGGGGGATGTTGTATTATCCTCGTGATATTTTGATAATAACTAATTATTTAATCTTATAAAGAAAACATAAAATATATTCGGTAATAAAGCGTTTCATATAAAAAATTAAATAGTACAATATAAGATAAAAACCCAAGATTTTAGAAACAGATTAATATTTGTTACAAACTTACAATTCTTATAAAATCAAAAGTCATTTATTGAAATGATGAAGGCTGCTAATCAGCACTTTTTGAACGTCAAAATCAAGACTGAGACACAGTCCGCAAGATACTGAGTGTTAGTGACGTACTTGTCAGCCAGCTTACTGCCAACAACATTGGCAATCGAATTTTTTTGTTGAGCCTGGGTATACATTTTGTCTACAGCCACACCGGGGTAAAAACTACCCGCTAGAAAAAAAATGAGACATCATAATTTCAAATTACCCCGTGAGGTTATTTCGTCAAGATAAAAATCAACAACTAATAAAAACACTCAAATCAAATCAAATCAAAATCAAAAGTCATTTATTCGAACTAGGCTGATAATCAGCACTTTTTGAACGTCAAAATTACAAGAGACAGTCCCCCAAAACGCCCGCCCTTCGCCACTACCTAGTGTTTTAGCTGGGAGGAAGAAATGGCGGAACAAACTCCCCAGCAACACATCTGTCTGTTAGGTTAGGAGAACCAGATTCTATAGAATAGTGTTCAAGTTAATATAAACAAAGAATCCATTAAATTATAGCCACATGTCAGCTAGCACACACCAATAATAAAATAAAATATTAAAAAATAAACACAAGAGTAATTAAACTTCCAGGCGTAAAGGGTGTACCCGCTTACACGTGCGATGTTGGTTTATACGTTTAGCTAGCAGTAACTTGAAGCCACTGATGATAAACTAGGACCCTAGAGCAAGAAAAGAAACTAAAATAAAATCGAATTACTAATAACAGTAACAAACACCTGATCAACAAGACAACCAGTTACCACAAGAAGCTCCCGTTCACGAGCGTAACGCGAAGTTCAGCCTAGTTTATTACCACCCTCACCTCATATTTGAGGGACAGAGATAACCCGACCCCCGACGCTACCAAGCGACCAAGCAATGCCATCTCCTTAGATGGCATTGCTTGGTAGCGTCGGGGGTCGGGTGACCATGACGAACTTGCTGACGGTTTCTGAAGCAAAAACTTAAAAATAAAAGTAACTAAAATTAATTAATGGCATTAACGGCTACATTTCTGGATATGTCACCCATACTCACACAAAAATTGACAATTTTTATTGGATATTTTTTTATGCATTTATTTTTCTTTGTCATAAAATAAGTACCTAATAATTTCTAGAAAGAGTATTTAATAGCGGGTAAATTGTAAATAAATATCATATAATGTAATAGCGTGTAAATAAATTGAAATATTTATTGTGTATATTCGTTTTTAGCCGTCATCACGATGCCAGGGGGAGGCGGCGCCCCTCCCGGCACTCCGTCCGCCAAGCCAAAGGTAACACAAAATGCTGCTGTAAGTATTCCTACTTGTTTTTATTTTATGTTTTGTTCCTAAAATATTTAAATTCCTCCATTTTCTTATTTTTTGCCGTGGCTTGATATATATATGTGTATAAATAAAAAATACAAACATCTGAATTGAGAATCTCCTCCTTTTTTAGAAGTCGGTTAAAAAGGAAGGAAGTTAAATGAAAAGTTTATTGTCATTTCCTGAATTTTAATGTGTATCTTTGTTTAATTCTAATTAAAATTATTTCTGAAGCTCAAAATTATTTTCTAAACTTCTTTACTTCACTTTTGGTATATTAAGCCATAGTCGGGGTATGCCATTTACGTTTTTAAGCTTTACTTTATTTACAATCAGATAAATATTATCGCAGCACGAAACCATGTAACTATTATTTACAGGACAAGCAGAGAACCAAAGTTGTGGTAGCCCTATATCCATTCAAAGCTATTGAAAGTGGAGATCTATCACTGGAAAAGGTGAGATTAGTTTATATACATAAATTACATTATACCTAATACTTTTATATTTGTTAATTACCTACGCCATACAAATTTTCTGTAGAAATTTTAAATGTGGTGACACAATGTCGGGTATTATCGATAAATAAGGCGTTGTGGTGGTGACACAGCTACTTGTTATATTGTAGGAGGATATTTAGTGTCAAAAAGATAGGCATTTTCAAATAAATCATGACATTTTCTCTATATTGCCATAAATGGAAGTCTACTGTAGTAAATGGTCATTATTAATCAAGAACAAAGTACATGGAGTTTTTGGTAAAACCGTGGGTGTCGTGAACAAAAAACAAACAAACACCGCGAAGACAATTATCCAATGATATTTTTTATTTCAACTGTTTTTGTAAATGGGCTGTATGGGGGCATTTATATGTATTATCTATTTTGGTATCACCCGATACGTCACAGCTAGAAAAATACTTAATAATACTACATAATTAATGTTATATAATTGTTTCCAATGTTTTATTCAATCTGCCAGAGGTGCATTCCTTTTGTCGATTCCCTAATGTAACATACAATACGAGATTATTCTGTAGGAAAATACGCAGTTGCAAAACCTCCTCAATAACAAATTTCGATAATGCGAATTCGATAATTATACTAAAACATTTTTTTAGGGCGCCGAATATGAAGTTATAGACGACTCTCAGGATCATTGGTGGAAAGTCAAAGATGAGAATGGGTACGCAACATTTTATTTAACGATTTTTATACTGAAGGTTCTTGAGAATTATTTTATGAGAGTAAATCTTTACTTATTTTTCAGGTTGGTTGGCTACATTCCTAGTAATTACGTGAAAGAAAAGGAAACAATAGGATTGCAGAAATATGAGTGAGTAGTATTTTATGCTTCGTTGAATTTAGTATGTAAATCAATATCGCATTACCAGGTAATTAGCTGATATATCATACTATCGAATACCTAGTTGGTTAATATAGAAATTACATAGGGAAACAAAACAGCGTTTAAAAACGGTATTTTGCGTTAGTGGGAGGATAATATTAGACATTTCAGGTGAATCTCTTTTAATAATAACGCCGAGCATGATTTATTATTGGGTATGATTTTATCAATAACCTAATAAATGCATTATCATTGCCTAATAAATAATACTTGTTCCCAAAATAGTAGATCTGTCACCTAAATTGAATCATCAAATAATATCAAAACGCTTACCTAAATATTAATTAAGAATTACTTGGAAATAATATCAATCATCACGTAATTTTATTAGGTTTCAAAATAATAGAAGTGTCACGAAAATTGAATCATCAAACAACGTAAAAATGTTTACATAAAAACTCCAAACCACAGGTCTAAACTAAGGCGTTGTCGACGTAACCCCGCTACGCGGGGCTCCTATTTCTGTCTGCAGGGTTTACAGTAACCTAACACGAAGGGGATGTCGGGGTCTTAGTTAGAACCTAACCTGTCCGAGTTGGTGTGCCCAATATCTCGTATTAGGCATTTCTTCATAGAAATAATGAACTGATCTATTTATTTGGTGACAGATCTACCATTCTGAGCACAAAGCTATTATTTAAGTAATAAAACTATCATTATAAGAACGAAGTTTATATTAATCTAATGCACTACAATTTTATTGGTAATTTATCTCTTATTTTACACATATATCAACATTTATTTGATAATTCATACCTGGGAACACTTTTTGTTTATCTGAGAACGAAAATATTTCGTGGCGATAGATCTATGTATTAGGTGATACAACTTTGATGACAAATATAAATTTTGGTGGCGAGAAATATAGTTCCCTTTATTATTTCCTTTGAAATAAAAAATCATTTACGTTTTAAATTGTAGTATATTTAAATAACTGCTTAATATACATCTTTTACATACGGTTTGTATACCGCGTTTTAGCGAGAGGTGTATCATTTACTAAGTCAAATTCCCTGACGAAATATATACTAACCAAAAATTCCTGTGGCATTAAGTCCGCCGCTGTACTTGGTGCTTGAAGTTTTAAATAAAAAAATAAATACCATGATATGACTCATGAGTTCAGTTCGATGGGAACTGTTACTAATATATTTATTTATAGGCAAAACCATGATTATCATATGATCTTGGAACACAATTAAGGTCCTTAATCTACGTACGAATATTTCTTATCACTTACTTATCTTATATGATGAAAACAAAAAAGTTTATATTTTATTTTATTATTTATTTAAAAAAAAAACAAGTCACCATCGTCTGCCTAGCCTTTTCCCAAACTTTGTTGGGGTCGTCTTCCAGTCTAACCTGATGCAGTTGAGTATCAGTATTTTACATGAAGCGACTGCCTATCTGATCTCCACAACCCAGTAACTGGGTAATACGAAACCCCTTGGTAAGACTGGATGTCAGACTTTCGGCTTCTGAATACTTGTAACGACTGTCAAAGATCTACAAATGACAGCGGGGACCAACGGCTTAACGTGCTTTCCGAGGCACGGAGGAAACTCGGTATGTAATTATGGTCACCCATCCACGACCAACCTCGGCAAGCACGGCTTAACCTTGAAGATCGACCCGTGCAGCTGCTATTATTTAGCCACGAAACTCCACACAAGCATAAAAAAAAACAAGTATCTACTTATAAATGAGTAACAACAATATAGTAATCAACATAAACTTTGAAGAGGATATATTTGAAAGACAATCTTGTGGTTTGTTAAACGTTTATAATTCTCAAGGTTTAGAATATCTACTTATTCGATGCACGTATTTGTCTCCATTGACAGAATGAGAACTCGGAAAATTCGGTGTTATGTTTAACGTATAGGTTTGTTTCATTTGGCTGACATTCTAGAATAAATACACCAGCATTTTCCAAAGAAAAGTAGTGGTTTCTGATGTGTAAAGGTGTTATTATCTACAATAAGTGGAGAGACGATGATACCTAGACTACGTGCACAATCCGTCACGAAAGGGTTTTTTGAAATAATTAAAAGTTTAGACTCTGCTGTCGGATCTGATTTAGCGGAGCCTGACTTTGGAAATTAATATATTCATCATTTGCAGTCCATACCTGACAAAAGCCACGTCAGTACTTTATGTTCCGCTTTTCGCACTCGCGAACCAGGATAAATTAAATTAAACTATATGCATAAAATACTTGTGGACAACGTGTGAGAATGCCCAGGACGGCATAGCCCGTATTTCTTGAAGGTTAAGGCAGTGTGTGGTTACTTCCGGGTGTTTATAACTTTTTTTATGCAGGTGGTACGTCGGCGAGATGTCGCGACAGCGAGCGGAATCTCTTCTCAAGCAGGAAGATAAGGAAGGATGCTTCGTGGTCCGCAATTCCTCAACCAAGGGCATGTACACGCTCTCCTTATATACCAAAGTGTAAGTGGCATATATATACCTAACAACGTTATAGAACTAATCTGGAATTACATTTCTTGTAAAATTATTATACATTTGATTTTGAAAGCAGTTCGCACTTATCGCCTTGGCACAATGTCAAGATCGTTTGCTTTGATCTTCAGGGTGTATGTTTGGCATTATCTTAGCTACCATTCGCGAGCAAAGATTTTTGACGCTCGTGTAATAGTTGGGAGACACGAATCTAGCATCACAGTTAATATCCTATTGAAAACATTCCAGTTACCATCCCCAAACGAAGCACTACCACATAAAGCAGAACAGTCGCAACGAGTACTACCTGTCGGACAAGCACACCTGCCCGAGCATACCCGATCTCATCAACTACCACAAGCACAACAGCGGGGGGCTCTGCTCGCGCCTCAAGACGACGCCGTGCGACCGGCCCGCGCCGCCCACTGCCGGACTGTCGCATGGTCAGTACGGTTAGTCGCACACATCGGCATTATCATTCCTCTAACCATCACTAACCACATTTGGGAGCGGTACTACTAATGCTGGTTTACTATCTGTTCTTTCTGAAGGTGCAACTGGATTGCGAACTTATCAAAACAATTATCCATCGATCGCAGTCTAGTAGCATCCTTGTTTTAAATGCGCTTGGTTGATTAATTAACGCTTGTACTTTCTTACTAACTAGATTCCGAGAAGTCACTGTTCGAGTCGTATCGGCAGCAATATCTTGTGATCGATTTCGAAAAAGGCAATAAAGATATATTTATTTTTACGCCGTTTTTAACAGTATCAACATAATAGTATTTAATCAAATGGAATATATAATTTTCTTCCACATTATATATTGACACGTGTATTACAGAAGCTTGTAATACATATGTACTCAACTGATGTAAACAAGAATTCACGTCAAAATGTTACGTGACGTCAACTAGAAATTAATACTACATTCATGCGATATATAATTTTGTATAACCCCAGTGTGATTTAATGAGCCAATTTTCCTCGGTTCGCATTGAAAAAGATAATGCCAGCTCATTTATGTAGAATTACCTTCAAATTAATTGTATTTATTGTATCCGAAGGGCTGAAAATTATGGGGTTTTATCATATCTGATCGCAGAGGATTGCTATAAATAGCACTACTTACTGTAACTGAGATAGTTGGTCACTCTGCGGCACATTATTTCCATAGATCTTTTGTAACTAGCTGCTGCCCGCGACTTCGTTCGCGGGGTTTTATATATAAAGTAATGTATGCATTTTTAGTGCAGTGAGTTTTTTCATATAATAAACTGTATGTATAACAGGGGTCAATATTTGATCCAACTATAGATATTATCCTATGTATTAATAAATTTCCTTATGACTCAAGGAAGATTATTAATACATAGGATAATATCTATAATTGAACCAAATATTAAACTGTGACGAAAATCAGTTTATGATTCATTGTCACATTTGATTTTTCACACGAATTATTATTATTATAGCTAGCCTGTATCGTCCCACTGCTGGGCAAAGCCCTCCATTCCTTCCAACGGTCACGATTCTGTGCTGTTTCTTTCAAATTCTCAAGGAAAACATTCAGTTCGTTCAGCCATCTCATTCGCGGTCTGCCGCGACCCCGTGTCACAGTGTCAGGGCACCAACCCTGAGCTTTGCGGGCCCACAGCTCGTTCGGCATGCGACAGACATGTCCTGCCCAGGCCCATTTAAGTTGGGCAGCCTTTTGAGCAATGATTTGCGTTTTTGGAGCGCAGTGTGGTGTTTCGAACATGATCTGTTAATTTTACACCAAAGATACTGCGCTCCATAGCACATTGGCAAACCTTGAGTTTGGACTTTTGGATGTTAGTCAAAGACCAACTTTGTGCACCGTAGGTCAAGATGGGGAGAATACACATGTCCATTAGCTTTCGCTTCAGAGACATGGGCAGAGTGCCCTTGAAATACTCCTTCATGGACCAGTAACTCTTCTAGGCATTTTCTGAGCGTCTTAGATTTTCCTTATCCTGCCTTGCCTGAAAAGAAATTACTTGGCCTAAGTAGATATATTCTTGGACATATTGTATATTCTCGCCACCTACGTGTATGCTCCTCTTGGAGCTGTTGGTCATGACCTTGGTCTGACCTTCAGTCCAATCTCAAGGCTTGCATCGCTAAGATCTTGAAGCATTTGCTCTAGTTCTGTGGCTGTAGAGGAGAAAAGGACAATGTCATCAGCGAATCGCAGATTATTCAACCTTGTTTCACCAACGACGAGACCCTTCTCTTCCCAGTTGACTACCAGCGTCTGAAAGACTTCTTCTAGGGTACTGGTGAACAGTTTTGGAGACAGCGGGTCGCCCTGTTTGACTCCCTTGAGAATGTCAAACTTTGGACCTAACTCTCGGCCTTAATACTAGTTGCTGTACTATGGGTGTATATATATATTAGGCAAAAGATGTATATAGGTGGGTTCTATCTGTTGTTTTGTAAGGGCATTAAATATTATAGAATGTGTGATGCTATCAAAGGCTTTAGAATAGTCGACAAATGCAAGATACAAAGTAGTTATATATTCCTGATATTTTTCGACTATTTGATTAACGGTTTATAAGTGGTCAGTGGTGGAAAGTCCTCGACGAAAGCCTGCTTGTTCTTTGACACGAATACCCAAATAAAATTGTATTGGGGCTATCCGCTTGCATGACAAATAGGCTTTAACGGTTATTAATAGAACTCCCCAAAATGTCTCCTACTCTTCTATATTCACAGTGTTTGAACAGACTGGTAAAAAAGGTCGAACTTGTATTTCCAGACAAATGGGAGATCGATCCATCGGAGTTGGTGTTGTTGGAGGAGCTGGGCGCGGGACAGTTCGGCGTCGTGCGGCGCGGCAAGTGGCGCGGCCGCATCGACACCGCCGTCAAGATGATGAAGGAGGGCACTATGTCTGAGGACGACTTTATTGACGAAGCCAAGGTTATGACGTGAGTATGCATCTGGAATTTCTCAAAAGCAGCATGTCGGGATTTGAGCCCAGATTATCGTAGTAGGCTCGTTCCCTATTAATTACATGAGACTTACATATAACTGGCGAAATGTAGGTGTTCTATAGGTACATGAACACGTCGACTAGTTGATACTGTTGTATGACTTTTTAAAATCTAAAGTCTGTCGTCCAATATTTCTTGTCAATTACTCTGGTTTTGTAAAGGACAGATATAGATCTTCTCTTCTAAAATCAAACAAAAATCTTTTAGTAATACATCTTTTAGTAATAAAACAGTTCTTTTATAACAAACAAATCAACGAGATGTCAAAAAAAAAAACTTATTATCTATGTTGAGTTGACTATTAAACTGAGATATTATTATTAATTAAATAAAACTACATCTACTCAGTAGATCCGTTAGATCAGATACAGATCAATTTATTAACAAACCAATCTAATGACAGATTTGTACAGTTCAAATCACAAGCCATTATTACGAATTATTTTGAAAGTAGCTCCTTAAGACGCACAAGATGTCCAAAGAATCGTCTGCTAAACGGCTTCTTATTTTGTTGGCCAGATAACCAGCCACTGAGAAGGCCCTTTCGGATTCAACGCTAGTTGGAACCACAGACCTTAGGCAGTTATCCACGAACTGTAAACGTTCGCCTTTTGAACCGAACGAAACCAACAGATTGCAACTCCGTCAGTGTCAGTCCGCACTTCGAATAAGACGTTTTTATGCTCGAGTGCAATCTCGTTATACTCGCGAGATATCGCCCTTTTTCGTCCGAGATCACTCTCGCTAAAAAAGGCCGAGATCTCGCCGAGATTGTAATGTGTGTATAATAAAGAAGAAAATATTCTTCTTGTCGTATCGGTGTTACTATTATACAAGGTGTTGTTTTGCATCCTCGTCAAATTTCAGGAGGTGGTCACAAAAGACATAAATAATCAATTAAAATTACGATACCTAGTTAATTATTAATAAACGCTGATTTTTTTGGTTGTTTAAGTTTGTCAATATTTCTGAATAACCCCCTTAACGTGGTTTAGGGAATAAGAAATTATCAATTAAACGTTTGAGATTGTTTGTATGTGTGTAAGCGAGGTTATAGGGCAAGAACCAGACGGGCCGCGTTTAAAACACGGCTGGTTCAAACTTGCCGATTCCGGAAAAAAGGAAAAAAAAAAAAGAACCTACCCATTTTATTATTGATTCGGGACGAGAATCATTAGCATAGTTACCTCCTTGAATTTGACGAGGATGCAAAACAACACCTTGTATCACACGGTTTGGGCCCAGTAGGTGGCCCCAGTGATGATTATGATTGTGGTGATGTTTATTTCAGCATCATATTGATAATTTGACACCCAGTAACCAACCTTCCACAACAATCTTTTTCAGTAAACTCCAGCATGGCAACCTGGTACAGCTATACGGCGTGTGTTCGAAGCACCGGCCGATCTACATAGTGACGGAGTACATGCGGCACGGCTCGCTGTTCAACTACCTGCGACGCACGTCTCCCGACCAGCTCGGGCCCGCCGTGCTACTCGATATGTGCATACAAGTAAGTCACCTAGCATTTTATATGACCCATGCACATACTGACTGACTTTGCATTCATTCCGGGAGTATCATAAACATTTTTTCGCACCAACTGAATATGAAACAGGAGGAAGGGAACAACAATATCTGCCGCATCAAACAATATGACCTTTTCTTCAAGATTTTGTACTAACAGAAGTCAGTCTCAAATTGTTGTGGAAAGTTGCAAAAAATATAGATACAAATACAGCCTGCATAACTATTATTTCATTCTTAAAAAAACTTATTTTATTTCAGGTTTGCAAAGGAATGGCATATTTAGAAAGACACAATTATATTCATCGAGATTTAGCTGCAAGAAATTGTTTAGTCGGAGACGAGAATGTTGTAAAGGTTGGTTTTGATTTAGATCATACTTTTATTTAGATAAAAGTAAGATTACATTGCTTATGGTTCTGTAAACCTGAAAAATGACAGGTTCACAGACTGAAGGATATTTTTTTTAGATTTTACCTCATTAATATAATAATAAAAATTGCAGGTGGCAGACTTCGGGTTGGCGCGATACGTTTTGGACGACCAGTACACTAGTTCTGGCGGCACAAAGTTCCCCATCAAGTGGGCGCCACCCGAAGTGCTCAACTACACGCGCTTCTCATCCAAATCAGATGTCTGGGCCTTCGGTTAGTTACTAGCTCTATGTACATTTAAAACGTTGTTGAAGTTTGCTTTAAGTATTATTCCAGTTGTAAAATGATATTATTTGATACATTTCAATTGTAGTTTTCACATTCAGTTTAAATGAACACTGGCGAAGCGGCATAAATCTTTAGAACGACAGCCATAAATCTCCTTTTTTGATTATCCATCAACACCGTGATGGTTTTAATGGTTATAGCTAGAGATTTATATCGATGTATTTTCCTGTTTAGCTAGATACCTCGTCGTCATATTTAATCAAAATACCATGTAACCTGTGATTACATACGGGACCGAAACGTGGTCGCTCACAATGGGCCTCATCAGAAGGCTCAAAGTCACCCAAAGGGCAATGGAGAGAGCTATGCTCGGAGTTTCCTTGCGTGATGAAATCAGAAATGAGGACATCCGCAAGAGAACCAAGGTTACCGACGTAGCCCGAAGAATTGCCAAACTTAAGTGGCAGTGGGCAGGGCACATTGCTCGCAGAACAGATTGCCGATGGGGCTGAAAAGTTCTGGAATGGCGACCGCGAACCGGGAGACGATGCGTTGGAAGGCCTCCCACTAGGTGGAGCGATGACCTGGTGAAGGTTGCGGGGATCCGCTGGATGCGCGTCGCACGGGACCGGTCAATGTGGCGACACTTGGGGGAGGCCTATGTCCAGCAGTGGACGTCTTTCGGCTGAAATGATGATGATGACCATGTAACCTGTAAATTGTTTCAGGTGTGCTAATGTGGGAAGTATTTACTTGTGGGAAAGTGCCCTACGGCCGAATGAAAAACTCTGAAGTAGCAGACATGGTTCAGCGGGGTATGTTGCTCGAGAAACCCAAAGGCTGTCTTAACGAAATATACAATGTAAGTATCGTTTTCCTGTTTATCTTACGGCAAAAGAAATAACAAACACGGCTATTATTATGGTACAGTCTGATCAAGACGAGCCGAGTAACGTGTTGTGTCGGTGCAGGTGATGAAACTATGCTGGCGACGCTCGCCGGAGGAGCGTCCGTCGTTCCGCGTGCTGAAGGAAGAGCTCGGCGTCATCGCGCACTCCGTGCTGGCCGATTGACTGCGCCTGCTGCTGCAGCTGCTGCGGCCCGCGCACGCGCCCTCGCCGCTCGCGCAGTCGCCGCGCGCGCGCACGGCCGCGCCGCCCGCGCCCGTGTGACGCGCGCACGAGCACGCACGAGCACGCGCGAGCACGCACGAGCTCGCACCGAGCTCGGCTGAGGCTCCCGTGCTGCAGTCGCGCGGAGCGGAGTGAGAGTGGTGAGGTTACCGTGGGCGCCCCGACATTTGAACTATTCAAATTTTGATCATATATATTCGGAAACCAGATTCGATGTTTATTTTGTGATTTCGGCCGAGTTAGTCGCGTATTTGAAATCTCTCACTTGTGAACAGCAGCAGTTGTATACTCCCGAAACTTGTAAGAATTACGGTTATTATTATACTACGGTTATTATGATACTAGATCCGGAAATTAACCTATTATCAAGGTGAGGACGAACACAAGCAGACATCGAATTCCGACAGTAACACAGATCTATAATACGGAATTGATCTCAATAGGAATTGACATATTATACCCGTGAACCGCGCGAGTAATCGTAGGTGCCGTCCACTGCCACTTTAGAATTCCAATATAAAGTATTTTTAGTAGCTTCAAGTCGTATTTCTAAGGAAAGTAGTCAAGTAAAGGATACAAGTAAAACTGTTGACCTTACAAAGACCACTTGATTCAAAATAATAGACGTTTTTTTATACGTAGAAAACGTACATATAATACCGATGCAATGTAATGTAATGTAAACATGCAAAAAGACAAGTTCAATGATTTACTACTTTTCTGTTACCTTTAAGCCGTTTATGTTTTTACCTTAGCTATGATTTCGGCTAAAATTAGATAAAACTCATTTTTACATCCTCATATCATTATCCATGGTAGTTTTATTGTAAATATAATACTGTAGCTATATAATATACTAGTCGGTACATACACAGCGACGTTATACTTTGTACAATGCCGTCGATGTTTAGTTCGCACAACACGTTACTCTGAATATCCTTTCCTCGTATGTTCCTACACACGGCGCGTTTTCAACACAAGTGTAACCTACTTAATAATCACTGTTGTTTTATCTCGTAATCGTCACAAAATCATTCCAATTATATTGATTATTGATTCGAGTATATTTTTTGTACATTCCTTTTAAAAGTACTAGTCATTAAGAGAATTTAAAAAAACCGTCTAAACAGTTTATGTAAAATTTTAAAATCAAAATTATACAAAGGAATATAGGTAAATGAGTTAATTAAACACAACATAGCAATGAATATTTACAACAATTTGTACATATATATTATGTATTTATTAAATGAAACTTTGATATCTGTGTCCGCTGCATGTTGTGTTACAATTTGCCTAACTTGGGATATACTGAAATGGTGGTAACACTAAGAAAATGTGCCAATTATGAATAAACCCTTATTAATTTTAGGCATTTATGACTGAATAAAAATTCTCAATAAATAATAATCTTAGGTTCTTTTTCTGGTTTGTAATTCAATAAAAATGGGCGTGAAATTCGAGTACCAGTATTTATAAAACATTTTTACAAAATGGTATTTTAATTCCATTAAGTTATAAGTAAATGTATTTTTTGTGATAAATCTTAATTTTTTAGTAAGTGTCTATAATAGGAATTATGAAGAAATGAAGACTACCTGTAGTTTTAAATTTTACAAAAAAAACTGTACTAATGTAATATTCCAGAATTAGGAAACAGTACATTAGAGAAGGTAAATCGACTTTTAACTGGGAGAACAGTTTAGGTGCGGTATAGTGAAACTCATGAATTTAACGTTAAAATAAATAGGATATGATTCTCCATAATGTTATCACCCTAGCCTGTTCTCCCGATTAATATATTGCCTGTAGTATACATTTCGCTCGATACATAGAATCTGCATTCAAATAAAATCCCGCTACACATTTGTACAGCGAGTGTTTGTATAACTGTTTTGTAAAACTATTAAGTCAAATAAAATAATTATTAAAAACGTGTGTTATTATTTAAATGAGATGTCAATCAATTGCTATACAAGATTGCCATTAGTACGAGAAAGTTCAAAAAACGAGAAATGCCTCTTTTTTTTTTTAAATGTAGCCCTACACTAGGATTTTCTCCTGTATCGTGGGTGCGTTTACAAACATTTAAACTCACATACACAAACAGCCAGACCCGGAACAACTATCTGTAGGCCATACAAATATTTGTTCCGTGCGGGGATCGAACCCGCAACACGCAGCGCAGCAGTCGATCGCCCAACCACTGCGCTAACCGTGTAACTCTAGGGACATGCAGGCCACTGCAGAGTTCTACCAGCACGCGTGCAGCATGAGCGCCGTTGAAACGGGCTGTGACGACGGAAGAATCGACAAACTGACACATTGTCATAGTCTATCTGTCATTAGACATTAGAGTCTGAAGACGAGAGTCTATAATCAGTGCGTCCTACCCGTCATATCGTACGGTGCCGAAACGTGGACACTCACGGTAGGGTTGGTCCACAAATTTAAAGTCGCTCAACGTGCTATGGAAAGGGCTATGCTCGGGGTTTCTCTGAAAGATCGAGTTCGTAACGAGGTGATCCGACAGAGAACTAAGGTTATCGACATAGCCCACCGCATAAGCACGCTAAAGTGGCAATGGGCCGGCCATATAACCCGAAGAACCGATAACCGTTGGGGTAGACGAGTTCTTGAGTGGAGACCACGGATCGGTAAACGTAGCGTAGGACGTCCTCAGACTCGGTGGAGCGATGATCTTTGCAAGGCGGCTGGCAAGAGCTGGATGAGAGTGGCCGAGGATCGTGCTCAGTGGCGTGTCATGGGAGAGGCCTATGTCCAGCAGTGGACGAATACAGGCTGATGATGATGATGATGATGATCTGTCATTATGTCGATTCTTTCGTAGGCAAAACTCGTTTCTTCTCTCAGTACTGGCAGTTATTTTTTTAACCTCGATGTGTTTCGTTTTGCGTTGTTTAGCCGTCGATGACTCGATGGTCATGGTGGCGGTAATATGATGGAGAAATTTTTAATGTGATGTTGATAACACTATATTTAAATAGAATTCAAATATAGATCCAAACTAAAAATAGCTGTTTTTTTAATTCACTAATAAATTACTGAGAAAAAGATTATTTAAGTCGAATTAATAAATAAGAGATGACACAGTATTGAACGTTTTTTCATTAAATCCGTCCTATGTTAGTGCTGAAATAAAAGGAGTCTTATCTACCTTCTCTTGGGTTTGTTTATTTAGCGACACATCAAGAATAATTAGTAATGAGGTAAAGTGGCGTCACTAAAAACGATAACAAATGCAAAGCTACGTGGAATGTTATAAAAGACGAGCTAAATAATGCAAACTACAGACATAATATAGACAGTATCAAATATAACAACACACTTATTACCAGCCCAGTAGAAATTGCGTCCGCCTTTAATAACCATTATATCGATTCTACTAACAAATCAATGCCCCCGAACGTAACCGGTAACTCTAGCAATAATGTAACTGTTGGTTCAATGTTTCTCAAACCAATGTTGATAACTGAAGTTAAGAAGGAAATACTGCTCTTAAATAACACAAATTCTGAAGGGTACGACGAAATTAACACGAAAGTTGTTAAAATCTGTGTCGACCAAATTGTTGAAGTACTAACACATTTGATCAATTTGTCATTCTACGAGGGAATTTTTCCAGAAGCCTTAAAGCTTTCCGTTGTTAGACCACTTTACAAAAAGGGAGACAGACATGACCTGAACAATTACCGCCCTATCACCCTAATACCCATCTTATCTAAAATATACGAAAAATGTATGTACAAAAGAATTGAAAATTACTGTACAAAGTTCAATATTATAAAAAAAGAACAGCATGGCTTTCAAAAAGGGAAGTCTACAACATTGGCAATCTATCACCTCATAAATGTTATTTTAACTAACATCAATGACAACAATCTAACCACCGGATTATTCTTTGATTTGTCGAAAGCATTCGACCTAGTTTCACACGATCTACTACTGCAAAAGTTAGAAGCAATCGGGATTAGAGGGCCAACGTTACAGTGGATAAAATCATACCTTGATAACAGACAACAATGCGTTACCATAACAAGCATTAACGACAGTAAAGAAGTAACACTACACTCCTCGAAATATAGATGCAATAAGTTTGGTGTCCCACAGGGAAGCATACTAGGCCCGATCTTATTCTTGATATATATAAATGACATAATTAAAATAACGAAACATAAGTGCATATTGTTTGCTGATGACATAGCTATTATTGTGACATCCAATAAAAAAAATAATATGATTTACGACCATGAAACTGACATCAACAATACAATTGACATTTTAATAAACTGGCTTTATGTACATAATTTGAAAATAAACCTTGACAAATCCGTTCATATACAATTTAATAAATCTAATAATCATAAATTTAACATCAAATTAAATATACCCAAAATTAAGCCAGTAAAACATACCAAGTTCCTAGGAGTTACTATTGATGAAGATCTACGTTGGAAAGTGCATGTAGACAATGTTTCAAGCAAGATAAATAAGTTTGTGTATGCTCTTAGACAAGTAAAGAAAAGTACTAATCTAAAAACAGCTATATTAGCTTACCATGCGTATGTGGAATCCATACTACGTTATGGACTTATAATATGGGGTAACAGTACCGACCAAAACAGAACATTTGTTGCTCAAAAAAAATGTATTAGGGCTCTATACGGACTTCATCCTGAGGAATCATGTCAGCCAGTATTTAACAAACTTGGCTTGTTACCGCTACCTTGTCTGTATATTAATGAAATATGCATGTTTGTATGGAAACATAAGGAGTTGTTTAAAATAGCAAACGATGTAAATCCTCGAAGCCGACGAGATCCTCACAGACTCGTACTTAACAGTGCTCCCAGGCTCGCTAAGTACAATAAAAACTGCATAAATATGTGTGTACGAATTTATAACAAATTACCTAGTCATCTAAAAATGTTAAACACGAGATATACTTTTAAAAATAAATTGAATGAGTGGTTAATTAACAACAACTTCTATAGTATAAAACAATTCCTTGAACAAAAATAGCGTTGTTGTAATATAATAAGAATTTTGTAAAGAATTTGTATGTAACTGAATATTTGCATGCTATGTTTAATCTTGGCAAAACATGTCTGCTCTATTCTTGTACTGTAAGACCTTTTTATACCATGTTTTACGCAAATAAAATATTATTATTATTATTAATATCAAAAGGTATAGTTTCAAATTAAATTCGGATTGGATGACCATTTATTTATTATAGTACATAGATACATCAAAATATAACTTAACAAATAAGTACATAGGTACACAACGAAGGACCTTCATAAAATTTTAATCATTTTAAAGTTAATGGCATTCAGCAGGTACTAAATTGTAAAATTACCACAGAAATCAACTAGAGAAATCTTATACAATAATAAAATTGTCATGTCACAGGTCATTCAACATTACAGTACGCTTTGTGTTGATGCAAACTAGTATTTTGAGGTTGGAAGCCCACAAATACTTCCCAGTTATTTTACCGCAGGTAGCATGAAGAGAACCTTATTCTAATGGAAATAAAGGCCATTGATTTTGATAGCGAAAAAGGCAGGAAAAATACCTGTGAAAGGACTACATACTGAGCCCAAACCTAGTCTGCTCAGCGTCACGAGCATTCACTCTCTATTCGGGCCCCATAATTTGGAATGTAGATGTTGTACACCTTACTATCTACGTTTGTTTGAGGCTTGCAACTAAATCTAATACATTTATATCGACAAAAAGATGTATTAAATTTGTTATACTTGCTATTCATACATAAAGGCAAAAAAAGAATATTTCATAATGCATTTGGAATATTATTAATCATCGGCGGAATACAAGATTGTTTAAAATAGGTATTAAATATATTTATCTAGTTTTAAAACGCGGCGTCCGCAATATTGTTGGGGACACATACAGCTACATACTACATAAGCTACATGCTTGTAACTAACATAGGTACATTCATAATTCGTGCAATCATAAGAACATAATAAATTCTTAGCATTAACAATAAGAGACCCTGTAACATTTTCAGGATTTTAATTTAACTATAGGCGTCAGTTTTGAGTTAATGTTTCCAATCGAATTATCTGTTAATTTATGTTTTTAAATCATTATGATCACATTATAAAATTATTAAATTAACAAGAGGAGTGTCCACAGAACTGGACAATGTGGCAAAAGTGATAAAACCTATCAACAATAATCTAATTGAAAAATAATTAAATGAACCTAAGTAACTAATATTTAATTAATCTTAAGTAAATTTCCAAAATATTAAAGTTTTGGAAAATCATTAAAACGAATCTCATTTACAATCATTAATTGACTTTTTGGTGTTAATGTTTTGTTAACTATGCTAACAAAGTAAGCGTATAAATTAATGACAAAGTATTTCTTTTAAGAAATTACAATGGTGCAGAGGTTGTACCTATTTAATAGTTAAAGAGAGGACTAGTTGCGGTTGTCATATTAATACATAAATAATTATAATATTTTAGCACAAGTTATTTCTTATGGCAAATCATCAACAGAGGAATAAAATTGACGATAGCTACCAGCACGGTGGCAGCGTGTATTCTTTTTATACATTATTCCAGCATGAGTGAGAGGATATGTATAGGTGATTTAGCTAGTGATTATTTTTTATTTGAGGGAGTTTTTTTTGGGTTTGGTCTTGATTCTTGACCTAGACTACTAAGGTCAGAGATGACAGAGACAAACTACAAAGTCGACGAAGGTTCGAGCTTACCCAGAAAAAATCTGTTCACTCTAACTTTGAAGAGAGAGAGTTCCACTCTATTTTCAGAGTGATTTAATAAATTAAATCACTCTGAAAATAGAGTGGAACTCTCTGTTGTTGCTTCCTTTTACATAACTGCTGTTTCACCAATGCTTCTTCCGCTGTCGTCAATAAGGTGGGCTAAACTATAATGGCCTTGGTCATAGAACAAATATTTTATCATTTGTTTTTGACTGAAATTTAACTTTTAGCCTTTTGGAATTCATACCTATGAAAGAAACTCATCATCTACCTAGCCTTTGCCAAACTTCGTAGGGGTCGGCTTCCAGTCTAACTGGATGCAGCTGAGTATCAGTATTTTACATGAAGCAACTGCCTATCTGACATATAAAATAAACTAACAAACAAAAATTAAACTCTGAACAAGGAAACATTATTGGATTGCTAATCTGGTTGCTGTTACTATGAAAGTGTAGATAATTCTCATAATAATAACACAGGGCTACCTATTATTCGTGATAATCATTTAACTAGGACACATAGTAAATATATACAATTACATATAAGATACATCTTAATGCTAGACATTCATACCGGTAAATCTTTGCGTTTGTCTGTATTATGTTGTTCTTACATTCACATGTCGTCTGGAAGTATGTCTGGTATCAGATATTGACACAGGTCCATCTCTGAGTTCATGAATACAACTTTACTGGCTGTGTTTTCATCAAGACTGGAAAAAAATTAAAATTGTGAGAACAAGAAAATTCAATTCTGATAATACTTTGTACCAGCCATGATTTAAAACAATATTGATAAATGGAAAAAGGCTCTATAAAATAAGCATAATTTCTGCTGAGCCACCTTTGACCTTTGCTTTGAAAGTACATGAGATTAACTATAAAATGAATAGTAATTTTTCTTACCATCCCTTTATGACAGCCCAGCATCCAGAGAAGAAAGCCGGTGCATTGGTGACAAGACAAACACCAAGCCTTTCTGGGTAATGCCGACTGAGCAACCAGATGAGGTTCTTCAAGACTTGGTAATCCATGCAAGACAGTGTGAAGCCATTCAAGTCAAAAACTATGCACAAGTTATCCACTACTTCTTCAAAACATTTCTTACTAGCATCTTCCTGTAATTATATAAAAATATTATTTAGAGATGGAATAGTATTGGTTAGTTTTGTCAAGGTCTGGTAAAGTGTATTATCATTTCCAGATAAGATATAAATACATCTAGTTTGTGGAAAATCATCAACATCAACTATAAACTTAAAATAACATAACGTAAAACATCACGCCTGTCATCCCAGAAGGTTTAGGCAGAGGTGTCCCCAATTAAAGTAAACCTGCATTTCGCCAGTTAGGTTTAAGTCACAAGGTGTGTTTATTTAAAATAACAGTATTTACATAAACTATCTAACTAAATATAAACTAAATTAAAAACAACAGGATGTTAAGGCGTCAAAATACTCCTCCACATCGCTGTCATCCGGAAATGTGCCCAGAAGACTGACTGTTGAAAGGCAATGCTAATTCTTTACTCAAAGTCAACCCTCGTCAGCCCTCTGGTCTCGTGAAGTGTCAACCAGTTGACGAGATATTTCCTTAAAAAGACCATGCACACTTGGGCCCCATGAGCCACAAGTAATAGGGGGCGAGAAAACTTAGAATAATATTGTTAACAATAGGTATTGAATGTAATATAACTATGGTTATTTTAAATTATAATGAATCAAAAATATTCAAAATTCTGGTCAAACTGGTTGACAAGCTTAAATCAGGTTATACAAATTAACATTACCAAGCAGTAGACTATGAATTTAGTCAAATCATCAATATTTCTGTCACTGGAACTGTGGTTCTTTGCTGGAATGTATATTATAGGTCGGCCAGTGATGTCCCTGTGTCTCAGTACCCTTGCCTTGTTGGAATACTTTTCTATAATCTCTTTATTTTCACTTAGCTCAGCTACACCGTACTCCACTCTCCATTTGTTTGTTTTTATTATGGCCTGAAATAAAGAAATTTGATATATTTAGCCATTGCCGAGACAATGATATGAAGCCCTAATGTTATCTGAAGGAGGAATTTTTAGCTCCTGAAGGCCTACAACTGCCTTATTATGAAGATAAATGTAAGTTTTGAAACAAGTAATAGCCTCCTCATTTGTATTATTAAATAGACCTCAACCTAGCCAACACTTAAAACAATAAATTAGCGTTGCCACAGGCTAGGCATACCCTCAAACCGAAAAGGAGAAGCAGTTCGTGCTTACCTGAAATGCATTGTCGACTGTTTTAAACGCCCGTAGGTATCTTCGCAGTGAATATTCATTGTGATATTGTGCTGGATCTGCACTGACGATTAAGTTCATCCTCTCTTTTAATTGTTTCAAATCATCTACGTTAACAGGCTTCGGTTCATCGGCCATGGCTACTATAGCTCTCACTTACCACAATTTGAACGAATGGTTATTTCCCACTTAAAATACCACCGCCACCATAACAAGACCACCGGCTTATGTCTCAAAAATAAGGATTTTAGAACGAAAAACTATTCTTTCGCTTCATTGGATTTTCTACACGTATCAAAAACAAAAATCAAATTACTATAATTTGATTTATAGCATGAGCTATTGCTTCTACACGATGGAAATGGTGAGTGTGAAAGAGATAGTGGTCTGCATGGAGTGTAACCTTCGGCTTACACTATGGAACGCGCTAAGCTTTATCAGCTGCTGTCAAATCAACGTGACGTGCGGGACGAGACAGAGGAGTAGAGGCGTAGTCAGCACAACCACAAAGTTATGATTCAGAAGTACAACTTTAGGTTTCTTAGCTATACATACATTATTACTTTGAATGTATACAGTGTGGAAGGGACACCGACGCACAAACGGTTATCACGTATTCCTTACATCATTTTGAATCCCCCACACCAAAATTTTTCAACTGTAATTTAAAAATGAAAACAGCTGTTTCCCACAATAGTGCAATACCTACACGGTCAAAATGTATGGAACAGCATATATTTCTGGAGAAACTTTGCTTTCTTTGAAAAATAATTATGTAGTCAAAACTACCCACATAATACAATTGACACGAAATTCTGGAGCGGAATGCATCAAATTACTATAAGTCTTACATATCTGTCCTTACAATATTATTTTACGTTTTTCGTAATACCTATCCTTGAAGTCGGGAAGGAGCACAGATGATGCACATTTGCCCTTCTCCCAAGTACCCGGAGAAAACCCCTGGTCGAATTTTGAGAATGTCATTCTTGTTTAAATGATCGTAAGTAGGCATATATAGGGTTTATTATTTTTAGGGGTGACGGGTAGTGTCCGACAGCTTAAAGACGGAAACACACTTACGTGTCGTGGCGTGTCGTGACGCGCCAGAAGCATTTGGTTTCATGCATCGTTGCGACACGACACGCCATGCAAATATGTCCCTAACCATATTAAATGTATGAAACCGATTGCGTCACGACACGCCACGACACGTAAGTGTGTTTCCGCCTTAACACGTGATTGTGCTCATGATAACTAACAACTTTCCCAAAGAAACTTTTTTATAATCATTCACTTTTAATCACAATAACACAATCGTTTGAAATTCGCGCGCGCGCGCTTCTGTCCTATCAGCTGTAAGGTTAGGTTAGCAACAACCTAAACTTGTAGGTAAATACACCGCAAACGACACGGGGTCCGTCCTGTGGCGCGGGCGCCGCTTACGGAGCGGGCTTACGAGCCGCGCCGGTGCTCTGCCTACCCACTATGGCATGGTACGATAGTAGTGAGACATGACGGCGTCACGCAGCTAACAGCTGATAGGCCAAAGGTGCGGGCGCGCGAATTTCAAACAGCTGTTCTGTTTTTGTGATAAAAATGAATGAGTATAAAAAAGGTTCTTAGGGAAAGTTGTTGGTTTAGCATGACTAATCACGTGTTTAGGTATTGGACACTAATTACCAGTCATCCTATATTATGACTAGGTACTTTACTACTTCATTTATGTCCCAATAGTTTAATAGTCATAAAGTTAGTAAGTAGGTATAGTTAGTCATTAAGGATAGGTTTAGGTATACCTACAATACCTGGGCAGGTAAATCAGTTCAAATCCCTTGTCTGTGGTTAGGTAAACGAGATTATGTGCGATGTTATAGGATAGGTAGATAATGTAAACGATACTAATGTGTGCATACTTACTAGATAGAATAGTTTATAAGAAGAGCTACGACTCGATGCCACATTTAACCAGGCTCATAAGGGTGCTAGAGTTGTACAAGATACTGAGGCTCTCGCTGGGCGGTAAGATCAAGCGCTTGATCCGGAACGCAGTAAGTACTACTCGATACGGCCCGCATTGTAAGGAGGTTCCTGTCTCTCTCTGGAGCCCGGACCACTCTGGTAGCTTCGACCTTGCTCCCGACACCGTTGGACCACAATTTATTTTTAAATGGTTTTTTTAAGAATTTTTTAAAAAATGTATTGAATGTGAAGAAAGGATGAGTAAAGGTAGTAAAAGTCACTGACTGATAGACATACCTACTTATACTTAGTTAATAGGTAGGTCGTTATAATTTTGTATTAACAAATCTATTTTCGTGCTTCTTATTCAACAAAGGGTGACTTCGCTTAGGTAAGAAGATCGTCGACAGGAAAATCAGGAAGATGCTTCACAACTTTCCTGAAGTCATCAACGGTGCAGCAGAAGCTGTATCCGATGTCAATGCGGTCAGGCTGCCACCTGAGCCAGTTGAACGCGCTGTTGTTGCGGCAGCGATCAATGCAGAACGCCAAATCTTTCACTTCTGTCTCGTTATAGTACGGATTGTTGATGCCTACGAACGCCGTACCGAGTCGACGGGATGAGTCATACACCACCTCGAGAAAAGATTAGATAGTATTAGATAAATATAAGCGAATCAATAATGAAGCGATCAGTCATCATTGTTTATCATCGAACAAAGATAAAACATGATGTGTTTGTTTTCCACATGCATTTCACTATTGATCCAAAAACTAGATATTACATATTTATCTCATTCAACCTTGTGACACATTTCATTTTGTTTGATTTCTATTTACTACCTATGCTGGGTACTGCGGTGACATATCGATCACATGCTGCATTCAGCACATGAATCTATAGCTATAGCCCCTTAGCGTAGTAATTTTTCATCGGTTTAAAAGCAATCTGCTGTTTCGTACAAATGTCACCATACATATACTGTCAACCAGAAGGTAGCGCCTACTGAATTCATGGTCCGTTATATGTTATATTCTCTATGGTGTGGTGGTATTTGCTGTTACCTTATAATAATAGCGAGGCACTGGAATCTGAGGGTTGTTGTTAGCGTCTGTATACAAGTAGATGTCGTGGAGTTGGTCATTCTCATCGCGAAGCTGAGTGGTTTGGAAGGTGCCGGTGTAAATGGTGGTGTTGTAGCCGGCCTGACCGATGCGAGTGCGGACGTCCTGTAGGTAAAGAGATTCATGTGGAGAAACAACAACACAGCGAAACAGCAACTTCGCGCCGTAATGAATAGTATTCAAACCATTCAAGACCATTGTATTGAAAATAATTGGAGTTCACATTTTGTTTGTATGAAGGTTAGTTCTTACTTGTTCCAGCAAGTTCCAGTTACCACCGTTGAAGAGTTGCCACTGAGGAGCAGCATTGATGAAGTAGAAAGAGGCTCTCTGCCCGGTAGCGTAGATGAAGTCTGTTTTAGCGGCAAGATGGCCACGAGCAAGATACTGAGTGTTAGTGACGTACTTGTCAGCCAGCTTACTGCCAACAACATTGGCAATCGAATTTTTTTGTTGGGCCTGGGTATACATTTTGTCTACAGCCACACCGGGGTAAAAACTACCCGCTAGAAAAAAAATGAGACATCATAATTTCAAATTACCCGTAAGGTTATTTCGTCAAGATAAAAATCAAAAACTAATAAAAACACTGTTTGATTATAAAATATTGTTCTTTACCGGAAAAGCTGCCTGGCCTATTAACTCCGGTCTGGGGTAAAGCATTCTGGGGTTTCTGTTCGTACCACACGTATAGCACTTCTAGGAGGGCTTGGTCGAAGCACGACCAGTACAAAGGGTAGAACACATCCTCAACAGTGAATCCAACCCTGGCAGAAGATGAAATTAAATATAATAAAACATACTACACCCCTGTAATTAGGCAAACGCACACCCAAATTTCGAGAAATGCGGGTGTGCGTTTGCCTAATTACAGGATTACTGAAAAATTCCTTATGGAAAAACCAATAACACTTCCCTATCCGAGAATTGAACTAAGGACCACATGCATAGCAGTCACGGTTGCGGCCATGAGACCAACAAGGCAGTCAAATAAAAATATTATTCATACTTATATAACTATTAGGGGTATTCGTTTCATGAATACTCTAGGTAAGGTGAGTGGGGGTAAGTCAGAATGGATTTTTGATTAGATAAACAGTGTTGATTTGAAATTGTTGTGAAATAAAGGGATTCAAGACAAATGCATAAAATTATGTTTTGGGTAAAAAAGTATAGTCAACTTGTTAATAAAATGTTGACGGAAATCTTTTTGAAACAATATTTTATGAATAAAACGTTAATAAAATTGGTCTTTAGAAAAAAAATATGTAGGGGTAAGATGAAATGCCGAAGGGGTAAGATTGAAATAGTGGCTAAAATCTTATTCATGGTCATTATGCATGTGTTGTGATCAATAAACCTTCTGCTCCAATAACCTAAATAACTTCAAAATCTCACTCAAAAATCCCATTCTAAATACAATAAAAAATAATTTATCAAATAAAATATATTGATCTTACCCCTTAGAAACGACTGGCTGTCAGGGGTTCTCAACATTAGCATGTTTTTTTTTAAATCTTATCATAACTATCTAAAATAAGATTAAAAAAAAAACATGCTCATGACCGTCAAGTCTTATTCGGGTCGATAAATTAAACACACTTTTTCATTTAGTACCACGTAGCGTACATTATATATTTTTTTATAAAAATAAATGAAAGCAGTAAACAATTAAAAATTATTAAAAAGTTTGTGAATCAATCTAGTCCTGGAACTACACTATTAAATGGTGTTGATATCCCATTCAAATGAACAAATTCCTTGACAATCTAAATCCCCATTTTTGTTCGCCAATTGAATTTCTATTTCAAGAGGCAAAACCGGTGGAGCCACCCTAGAGTACTGCATTTATTCCATTTTTTTTTACTTATGGAAGCGATTGTGCTGCGTAGCGACAGGTATGTTATCTTAGCTGGTGCGTATGTACGCAGCAGCAAAGGTTATTTTTTTATTCTCCAATTTCTGTATTGCAATCGCCAAATCCTCAGAAGTATAACAAGTTGCCCGTAACGATTTCCTTATATAGGTACGAGGCATGTTGATCCTAAAACAAAAATAAATAGTTATGTACATACATATCAAGTTGAAATTGCATATTTAGTGTTACATACCGTGTCTGATACAGTAATCAGTGAATAATTTCCCTGACAAAGGAAATTATTAGACCATACTATAACAAGTTTATCAGTAGGTATACCAAAGATTAAATCACCACAGTGGTGTTAGGACGATTAGAATAGAACATATAAATTTAAGAACATGATAATGAAAAATTTAACCATGGATTCAGGGGATACCGCAGTGTATGTCAGATTGAGAACCCCTGACCTTTTGTAGGAGTTTCGTAAACGGGGTAAGATGGAAAGTTTTATATTATCATCTTACCCCGTTAAATTTTGCAGGGGTAAGTTTTAAAAACGTGAAATATGCTAATCACCACATTATAGAGCATATTACATTTCAAATCTAATTACGAATATTAAAACACAATATTTGTTACTTACCTGTGTACAACACACGCGCACTGTCACTTAGCGACTGACGCAGGCTGCGGTTTGGGGCAAGACGAAATGGTGTCCACAACGATATTGCCAGCATTAAAAGGATTCCATGATATTCGGCGTTATTGTATTTTTTTATCTTTCCCCGTTTTTCATCTTACCCCCAGTCACCTTACATGAAAATGAAGCCATGATTGAAAATTTCTGAAATGGCATTGAAAGTACCTAAAACTTTTTCGTTAACACTTAAATTGTCACTTAAGTAATGTTAGGCACGACGTTACTGGGAAGACCAACTACCATACGACCATAGGTGACAACTACAATTACGTTCTTTGGGCAAAATTAGTCACCGACCAAATCATAGTCATATCGTAAAACATACTTAACACAAACATGTTTACCTACCTATTCTTAAAACATAAGCAAACATAACCTAACATAATAAAACATAAGCAATACAAAGTCATGAAGCCCTATGGAATTCTCCACCGACAGTACCTAATGTCCATAATGACACACATACACACACTTTCATTCCCCTTTTACACCTTTTGGGGTTATGTAAAAACTCTTGCGCAAAATTGCATCCTTCTACACTCGGCGGTTTATTATTGGCTATAAACTGTGTGTTATCTGTCAGTGACTGATTGACTGAGTGACTGTTAATTATCTCTGGGATGTAATTAAGTGTATACTTTGTCCACAAACCTAATAACAGAGTTGTTATTATAACATCTGTCGGTGGTTAACACAGCGTCGTTGTTCACATTAGCAGAGCAAGTCAGTCCAGTGAACGCTCCGTTACCGTCCAGCCAACCGGTGCCGGAAACAAGATCGCTATTCTCGCACGTTGCTGTCTGAAAATTTGTTAGTATTTTGTATTCAGTATGGCTTTTGTAAACATAATTGACAATCGTCGAGTGTATTTTATCAAGAGTGATATAGTTTTAGATTTCTTTGATAACTCAGCCGTCGCAGCAGTACATTAAACTGAGTAATTTTATGCAAAAAAAATGCTGGGAAACGACTTTTTTTTGGTGAAAATCATGTTTTACGGTAGAACTCAATGTAAAGCATTCAAAACATTGTGCTGATGGATGCATTGAATAGTACGGTGGTCGGGAAGCTATTTAAAGTAAAACTAAAACATAAAAAAAAAAAAAAAAAAAATGAAGAAAACTTAAACATAGTTGGAACTTTGACTATAAAAAAAAAATTGTTTTAGAATGGATACTTACAGCGATGTCTACAGAAGCACTTATGTTCGGGTGGAGGATTTTGCGGCCGGGGCAGGCTATGCCGACTTGGTCACCGGTGTTGAGGTTGATGACACCCGAGTTGCCGGTGGGCTCCAGATAGTTTTCATTGTACAGGTATAAAGGTTGCGGCTGTCCCAGGTCATTTATTCTGAAGGAGCAACCTAAACATAAAACATGGCTAACCTAAAAGTCGCTACCGAACAGACACCGGACACAGTTTAGTCGAAGCAACGAAAACCTGCCTGAAGTTCCTTATCGCGCTTTGCGAAAGGGGGCTAGACGGAAAAAATTAAGACCAAAAGTTGTAACGACACTTTTTGCTATAGTTGTAAGCCGTGCGGCGTGCGCGTTTATCTAAGATGTTGATTTTGTTTGTTGTTGTTGTTGTTTAGACGTTGTGATTAAGTTTATTACTTACATTATATTTGTAAATAATAAAAAATAGAACGTAAAAAAAAAAAAAAATACAATTCCTTCACTTATTAATCTAAAGGAACTTCGTTCCATCCGGGTGTCCCTTGACACCTCTCAAGTATTTTTTCATTTACGACACCAAGGGACTCGGCAAAAAACAGATGCTGCGATGCTATTGGTAACTGAGCGTTAATAAGCGCTTCTATAGCGGCCGGACGCTGCAAGTAACGATAGTCCTTACCGTGCTCAGACACGCAGTTTGGTGATAGTACATCATATTTCATAGTGCTAGGTATTGCTCTTGGCTTCACTCCCGTTATGTACTGAAATTAACCCTCAGGAACCTACGCAACGGATTTTGATGCGGTTTTCATCAACAGACATAATTATTCAAGAGAAAGTTTTATATGTATAATATGTTATTCCTGAAAAACACATCCAAATTTACACGCGAACGAAATCGCGGGTATCAGCTAGTAAGCTATATATTTCATGAGTGTATTTCTTTAATTTTGTGTGCAGTCTATACATCTATATCTATACAAATAAATAAAATTGAAGGGTCTGTTTGTAATATTAAAATAACCGCTTTTTACTACATGCATATGAATATACAGGGTGTAACGGAAAGGGTATATACATCCTTAACGGTCTGCTACAGACCATCAAACTGAACATGTTTCTCATCATAAAACATGTTTTTCAGCAAAAAAAATATCTGCTGCCCCATAGAAAATTACAATACCTATTCGACCCAAATGTATAGGCAGCAAATATTTTTTTTTGCTGCAAAAAATTTTTTGTGTTGAGAAACATGTTCAGTTTGATGGTCTGTAGCACACCCTTAAGGATGTATATACCCTTTCCGTTACACCCTGTATATACGGTACAATAGGTACACCAAAAAACATTTTTTACAATTTTTGTCTGTCTTTCTGTCTGTCTGTTTGTTCCGGCTAATCTCTGGAACGGCTGGACCGATTTTGATGGGACTTTGACTGGCAGATAGCTGATGTAATAAGCAGTTACTTAGGCTACTACTATTTTAGAAAAAAACTAATTCCACGCGGGTGAAATCGCGGGCACAGCTAGTAAAGAATAAGAATATGAACGATTCTAGCCTGCAGATAAACCATTTTTTTAAGTGAACAATAGGACACCTGGGGGGCTACTATTTTCACTCTGGAATAAGAATGGAACAATAATGTTTTAAGACGTCATGGTACGCCACCTGATATCGTGCTCATCGTACCCTGATGCCAGAAAACTACAATAATTAATTAAAAAACTAGTGATAGCACCTTTAACTATAAGCTAAACTAAAGATTGTTCCTCTTTGTCTATACCTGAAGTACAAAAAGAAAGAAGAAAAAGAGGTACAAAAAAAGTAGGTAATTTAGAATGACCGGTCCGTTGTAATTTACTGAAAACTAGCATTATTTATTTCTTTGTAGGCTTCAAAGTCATCACTTATGTAAACGAGAGGTTAGCTTACCAAGCTCTGATTTTTCCGTGGGTAGCGCAGACACTGCAGCTATGACAGCTGCCAGCATAATAAACATGCTTCCCATTTTTATTCTTTAAAATATTTTAAAACGAATAAATAGTTAAGTGTTGATACACATCACATGCACCAGCAGTATTTGGTAACTCCTGTCACTTTAGTTTATATTATATCGGATCAAACAAGATACGCCGCGCCTTGCTTTTAAGATATGACGATATTCTGATTCAGGCGATTCTTGATTTTCTACTGAATGAGACGTTTTATAACGAATGAATAAGCGTGTAATTACTGAGGTACTATGACTTATGTTACTAAATTTACTTTGTTGGTTCTTGTGTTGGTTTTTTTATTGGTTCAAGATAATTAATTATAATTTTGTTTATGTGTTTTTGACGTGTCTATTAATACAATATCTAGTTTAGAAAACGTGTCATCAAACATCGAGGCGCTTGATATAAGTATGCTTGAGGTGCTTCATATATTGCAGATGATTGTTTGAAGTGATAAAATGCGATACGGTATCTATCATAAATTTACCTAAGAATAATTAAAAACTAAAACTTTCACTTTAAAATACCACCTGTTGCTTTCATGTGATGTGAAATTTATTATCAAACTTTGTAATTAGATCAAATTTTAAAAATATACCAATTTTTTTTTTACGGATGGGAAATCATCAAATGACTTCTCCCGCTCTGGGCGGAGCGGGAGGGAGTGTCAGACTTGTACTGACTAAAACCCATCCATGTTCCTTCTTCGCCCTTTGTGTTCCAGTGCCGCGGTATCTCTTTCGAACAACCCGCAGCCCTGGCAGGCATCGGCCTTTCCGATTTGCTGACATCTCCTTGAGGCGCGCGTGGGACACAAACGCGCCGTCGGCACGGCCTGTCGTCATAAGACGGACGGACGGTGAGCTGGCCCATTACTCACCGTCCACAGGCCCGCTCCTACGGTGGCCGGGGACCACTGGTTGCCCCCCGACGCCCGGGGCGTCTCCCGCGGCGGCTGGGACGTGAGGTTCTCTCCCTCTCACGTTCCGTCACTTCCTTCGCTAGCATGACTGCTTCGCAGAAGGAGGCGACAGCATCCCATTCCCTCTCGCTCCGGACCATGGATTGAACCAGGGCCGGACGCGAGAGGTAGCCGCCGCCAATCGCCGCTACGAGGACACGGCGGTGCTCAGCCCAAGCGGGGCAGAGCTCCACGGTGTGCTCCACCGTGTCCTCCGGCCGATCCTCACAGTGGTAACACCCGGGCGTTTCCTCCCGCCCGATTCGGTGCAGAAACCTCCCGAAACAACCGTGTCCGGTGAGGACCTGCGTCAGGCGGAAGGTGAGGGCGCCGTGGCGCCTCTAAAGAGAGGAGTACATATATCATAATTTACATGATCTGCTCTTAGATTAATTAGCCAAATGCTTATTAATCTGCACTGTTGTTATAAAACAACCGATACAATCAAATGAGTTTTTTTTTCTAATTATAAGTTCAGAGTGCGGAATCTTGATTATATTTTACGATGATAATCGTTGCTTATGAAGAAATGTGGTATTTGTTACATTTGCAAAGAAGTAAGATTAAAGAAGTAAATAGATTTGTTGTTATCTGTAGATAATGTGAGAACGTCTCATATTTTTGGAAATGTGTAAGTAACGAAGTTATCACATAATTTTTCCTAAAAATTATATCGACTCAACCTGCTTTTCAGAATAAACATGATTCTTTTTATCATTCGCTTAACAGGCATTCAATATGAATAAATAAGCTTTAGATATGGTTTTACCTATCCACTATTTATTTATAAACATGCTTCCAAATTATGTTTTTAGGTTGCCTGTGTGCTTAGAGTACTAAACATTATTGTATTTATTTATTTATTTAAACTTCATGTACAATAGTGGTACATAGGCGGACTTAATGCCACAAGGCATTCTCTACCGGTCATGAGTCAACCATTGGGTTAAAAAGGGCAACATTGTGATAGGGTACAAAATTATATATAAAAATATGTAATTAATTTCGAAATGACATAGATACTAATACACAAATACGCTTAAAATGGACTAATAAATATTATAACAAATACCAACACAAAAATAAAAACCCTTAATAATAATTACTATGACTAGACTTCTAATTGCGAGCTACTTCGTCTGCTTTAAATAGTGGTTACGAACTTTTCTTTTAAAAATGAATTTGCTTTCAGATTTTTTAATACTGAGGGGTAGCGCGTTCCACAGCTTTATTGATGAGACAGCGTATGAAATTGACATAAAACCGGTACGGTGTAAAGGAATTTGGAGGACTAGATTTTTGGAAGCTCTTAGTTTACGACTGTGGAGTGCCCAACACTTTGAGATAAGTTTTAAGATAATCGGGAGCACTTGGATCGTTCATAATAGTTAAGAGCATACAAAGAGATCTGAGTGACCTCCTGAGTCGGATAGGCAGCCGTTTAAGATGAAAACGGTAGGAAGAAATGTGATAGTACTTACGAAGGCCAAAAACAAAGCGAATACAATTGTTGAGAAGTCGATCCAATTTAAAAAGAAGTTCTTGGGAAAGATCAGAAGAACAAACATCAGCATATTATAGTCAATAATGGAAAACACAAGAGACTGGACCAAAGTGAGTTTGGTGCTAGATGGTAGGAAATGCTTGAATCTATAGAGATCATTATCAACAGAAAGCATCTTGATTAGCTAAAGTACGCATATTATTTTGTACTTACTTACCAAACAATGTTACTTAAAATAAACGTACACTCCATGTATTGAGTTCTGAAATATTAACTTTATCTCAGTTGTATGAGTCGTGGATATATACTTTCCTTTCTTTTTATTAAGTATTAAAATTACCTGAGGGCAACAATGTCGTCGCAACTTTAAAAGTAGCTTACCTATCACGTACACGAAATTGATTTCCAGCAACTTCAGTACAGAGTTTTGAAGATAAATAATTACCCAAGTTTAATGAAACCCTTCGTCTCAGTTAATTGTGCAATCATTGAAGTTTCTCCATGAGATGAAGATACTTAATAGCGTTGAAGTTTGTTTGATGTTAATCTAAGTATTGTATTACCTGATGCAGGCAATCTTGGAAGTTTTAGCGCAGTTCCTACTTGCGTTGGCTTGCCTAAGCGAGGAGCTAGATTGAGACTAGATCTCCGATTGTTACTTCTGCTTAGACTGTACCCTAAATGTACCAGATAAATGCAACTTTTAGCTTGCTCGTCGAGGCGAACTTCTGCACATGGTCGAAGATAGTCGAAACGAAATTAAATTTCGTGCTCCTTTTTTGTAAAACTTAAACCTTCAATATTTCCTAGGAGAGGCATTTCCTTTCAACTTAGCGATTAACTCATATAACAGACAATTTACGGTAATCTAAGTTTTCCTTTTTTTTAAATCAAGGTCTGTTTTCGTATGGACATATGAACATCTATCAGTTGAAGAGAGATAAAAGTTTGCTATAACTTCGTAAATCAACCTATAGTCATAATTTCGTCAACGGGTAGTTCTAACTTATATCTACCGAAACAAAAAAAAATAAATAAATAAACAATAAACAACCCTTGTCTTTTTACAATTAGGTGTACTTTAGAACGTTTACTTTCAAAGTTTGTGCCTAATAGGCAATTAAAATATTCACTAAAAAAAAACATATATTTATATTAATTGCATGCGTATATGTTATATAAAAAACCAAAAAAAAATGATGAACTCACGTAGATATAAGTAGTTTAAGTAATCTTAAGGATTATACATTATGTGTCCAATGCTGTAGCACGATTAGAACAAGTAAAAAAAGGAAACAATAATAAAGAATACCAAATAAGGGCGCGGACCAACATGTCTGCGGTAGTATTTACTCATTTAAAAAACATACATTCAGTGGAAATGCCGCTCACATGTCGGGCGGCTTTGAGTCGATGGTTATGCTATTGTCTTGATTCTTACAATTTGTTCTCAAAGCCATCAGCAGGTTAACTTCAATAAGGTACCTCCTGTAATCAGTTCGTTGACACTGATGGTAAATTATTGCAAATGTAGTGTATAAGTTTATTCGTACATGGCGCGCATTTAACTTGCTGTACCTAGTTTAGAATTTAATCGAAAAAAAAACCGCATCTGCGCCTCAATGTTGCTTAAGGGCAAGACAGAACAAAATGCATATTAATATGTTTAACGACAAAGCAATAAATTGTTTCCTTTTACTTACCGTATCCTATGTATAACTTGCTAATTGTATACCAAGGTGAATCTCACCTTGCTATTCACATGCTAATGCGTTATAATATAAATAGGTACCTAATATATGTAAGTGTATAGTTGCTTCATCATACTTTCGTAATTTCTTTTTTTTATTTTTTATTTATTTATTCAGTAACAATGTACATTGCGTTCGAATATAATCTGCATGAAACAGTGATGGATACACAAAATAATAAATTAGAATACATTACATTCAATTAGTTTAGATTACAAGAAATTAAATAACATAAATTAAAATAAAAGAATGTAAAATGCACACATAATTTAAAATAAAAATGTCAATAAATGCATAGCAATTTAAAACGAAAACAATAACACACAACAAGAATAAAAGTTGAAAACAAATTATAACACCTTAGTCAAACAATTACGTCAGTTCTAGGCATATTACAATTCGTCTATTGAGTAGAGACATTTTTCCAACAAAAATGCCTTGAGCCTTGCCTTGAATGAGCCTGTGTACATACAGAATGCTTTTTAACTCCAGCGGTAATTTATTAAATATTTTAACTGCCTGATACTGTGGAGTATGTTTGACTATTCCAAGATTGATGTCTATCTAGTCTACCCTACGCGTTTTTTTCCCTTACCAGCCTGCCCTCTTCTGTTTAAAAGTCATAAATATATTTTAAAAGTGTTTAACAGTACTACTACATAAAGGCTAGGTAAGTACTGTGACAATTCCAAGTTCCTTAAAATATGGTCGACCGTCGACAGGTGTCTTGTTGCGAGATGCGGGCAATAGTGCGGATAGCTCTTTTTTTGAGATTTATGTAGATAAGGGTTTACCCTGGACACTAAAAGCTGAAGTCGATTGTAAAAGTTTGAAATAAATCGGACAAGCCGTAATTGTGTGAACCCTAAACAAATAAACAAAACTTTACTATGCAAAATATTACTAGCGGTGGTCCAGCGGCTTTGTGCGTTGTTTTATTGCTCAATAGCTTTTACGATAAAGTGTTCTAGTAATACTAATGGCTGGTTCAGAAGGCAGTTCTTTTAAAAAAGAGTTTTATTGTGTGGAGGTATACTTAGACCCTGCTCCGGACGAATTGTTTTTTTTTTTTTTTTTTTTTAATAAATAAAAAAATATACAAGTCTACTTTTTCCCACTACAGGGCAATGGCTTATCTTAGAGAAGGCTTTAGTGAGCATTGATCACCAAAATTAATTTGTTCTTTATCATAAAATTGTACCCCCAATACGCACTGTGATCAACAGAATAACTCACTATGAAGTCCTTATTGTTTCTGTGTGTAGTACATAACAATCGAAGTTATCATACTCTACATAGGTAGGTACACTATTAAGCAGATCTAAACTATTAATATGTACTCCAGCAAATACTGCGAGACATCACAAAGCATTGGTAACAAAAGCCTCTACACTCAAGGGTGAAGGTTGCTTGCTGTGTTTGAACTGACAGATGTTTGGTACTTGTACAATATTATATAATAACTTGTATAATTATATTATATGTGTAAAATGTCTATAATCTCAGCATGAATTATGTAACCAAGATCTTGTAAAAATAATTTGATTTAAAAGAGTTTCCATGGAGTTTCTTGTCCATTCTTCTTGGAATGGGCAACTACAGTACTTTCACAAGTCTTGTGAATGGGACTGTAGCTTCACTTTTTTTTTTGATATTCAAAAGTGCCTGTAGTGGTTGATGATTCATTTCAATGTATGTTATTGTTTTCCTGTTGACAAAATCAAATAATTATTGTTATACAAGTAAAACAATTAGGTACCTAAATTATTCATGAAAACACCAATTGCATTGGATAACAGTTCTTTGTAATCAATAATGTAAAATAGTCGTTTCAACCTAGACCCGTATTGAAATGCGATACTGAAATTGGTGAAATAAGAGACCATTTACGAGCAAATGTGTTATAAAAACAGATTACATTTAGGTTTTAGTGTGGGACGCAACATGTGTCGATACTTTTGCGCCATCCTATCTTCCTAGCTCAGAGTGTTGTGCTGGCGCTGCCGCGGTGGCTGCAGACAATCTCAGGCGGCGCAAAATATAGTACTCTTACATTTTTGAGCTGTGTATAGTTGTAACGAGTGCTTACAGCCTTTTTTAACCCCGACCAAAAAAGAGGAGTGTTATAAGTTTGACGTGTGTATCTGTGTGTCTGTCTGTGGCATCGTAGCTCCCAAACGGATGAACCGATTTTGATAAAATTGGTGTTATTTAAAAGGTATTTTAATCGAGAGTGTTCTTACTTCTTAGCTATGTTTCAAGAAAACCTGCTCAGCCGTTTGAAGCTCATCAGCTCTTTTCTAGTTGATGAAGGGATATAAACAACTTCTACGGGTCTAGTTGATTGGAAATTTGAATTCTTGTCACGAGTCACCATGGGCATCGCCAGGGGGGTAGGCTGCACACCACCCCTCCCCCCTAAAAGCTCAAGTTTTTTTTTTAAATTCTTATCTTTCCTTGTTTTTGATAATTAGCGAGAAGAGGCGCAACACCGAGAAAAGTGGAAGCAATGGAAGGAGACCTATGCCCTGGAGTGGGACAGTCAAGGCTAAGAAAAAATAATTTAAGTTTAAAAAGCATGAAATAAAAATTAAATTAAAAATTTAAAAAACCCCCGACAGACAAAACCTCTAAAAAACCAAAAATAAAATTAATCCAAGCGTCGTAGCGTCGGGGGACCGCTAAGTAGATCGCTTAGTACAAACACTAAACTAAGTGGCCCGACGCTACGACGCTTGGATTAATATTATTTTAGGTTTTTTAGAGGTTTTGTCTGTCGGGGGTTTTTCAAATTTTTATTTTTAACGAGAGGTCGACGTAACCTCGTAAATTTTAGATCCAATGGTTGTTTAAGATGTTTGAGTCCCGGTTTTTTGTAAAGATCATTAAATATAGTAAACTTTAATAAATATTTATTTCAATCTATTCCTGTTTATTATTTTATCTCCTAAAGTGTTCTCGCTGCTGAAGTAAAAAGTTATGTGTGTTACACGAGAGCAAAGTTTTTTTGCATCTCGTGCCTTTGAATCCCTCGCCACACTTAGGATTCAAAATCAGCATTTGCAGCAAAAGACGACTTTGCTCTCTTGTTGCACAAATAACTATTTCAAGATCAAATGTGTTTACTAAATTCTCTGTATTATAGGTAGCAAAGTGTGTGAACAACGATCTCGTCTCCGGTAAAGGCTGGTTGAACGGCAACGTACCCTTCGGGAATCTGACTTACCTAACCCTAAATACCCCACCTACCCTGCCCACCCTACCTACCCTGCCCACCTTACCAACCCTGCCTACCCTATCAACCCTGCCCAACCTACCTACCCTACCTATCCTACCCACCCTACCTACCCTACACACTCTTCCTACGCTCCCCAACCCTTTGAATTGGATAGAATCATACAAAAGTACACATCAAAATTAAATCGAAAATTGAAGTAAAACATTTTTTTTTTAATTTACCTAATGCTGAATTTTGGAATGTTTCAAAATTTAAAATATTCTTATAAAAAACCGGTATGGCAAGGAATGAGTAATAAGGCGTGAAGAGATAGCAAAAGACTCTACTTTCGGCTAATTTGATTTGGTAAACGATACACCAAACACCCTGTGTATAGATTTATAGATACTAGATGCTTAAGGTGACGAAGGATTTAAGGCGAGATGACATTGACGCGCATCACGTAGGCTAGTTCGAGGTGGCGTGGCAGTAGAGTACCTGGAAGAATATGGGAGAGGGCTTTGCCCAGCAGTGGGGCAATCTCGGATTTAAAAAAAATGTTTTTAACTTTGATTTTATTTATAGTCTCACTCATACTTTTGTTATCAGGAATTATTTAATCAATTATGGTAACTGAGCAAGTGCTTATCTTTACTAATAAAACTAGTAGTTTTATGTCACATCACAGCAGTCGTTTAGCACAAAAAAATGCTTCTTAATTCTAAAAAGTCAGTTTTTGATAAACTCAGGGAAAAATTGTAGTGCCTAAACGTACGTCGTCCTTAAAATAATTGGGTTTTTTTTACCAGTGTGGGCAATAACGTTTTTCTGAACACAATAGGTAGGAATATTATGTACTGAAAAAGGTGACTACCATACCAACAATAAATAAGTGCTACGCAAGCAGCGCGTAGCACTAATTGTGCTTGGGCTCGGTCTGATGTAAGGTCTGCTCGTAGCTCATAAGCTGCTACGATGCCTACGGTAGGCGAACGGCTACGAAACATTCAAATACAATAAAATAAAAAAGTATGTCATTGTTTCGTGGCTGTTTGGAGGTCATTTAACTCATTGTTTCAATTAGTACTGATTTGTTCTTTGTTTTATTATCTTTTTAAGCAAGTGATTAATCATGAGATAAATGATAAAAAACATTACGATCATCCTAATCCTGCACAAATCAGTCGATGGCATAAAATGTAGTATCGCTAACATTTGATTCAATTTACATTAATAATAATGTATGTCGTTATGAATAATTTCTAAAATAGGTACGTGTTATCGTTTTCCTGTGGACAAAATCAAAACATTACCGTTATATGAGTAAAACATTTAGGTATCTAAATTATGTATGATAAAATCAATTGTATAAAATACCAGTTATTTCCAATCAATAATACGGGTCTAGGTTCAAACGACTATTTGAGTCGTTTGAACCTAGACCCGTATTGAAACGCTCAACTTTGTGTTACGAGCAAAGTAATAGATTTTCTACATTGTATACAATCTTATTCAGTGGTCAGCGGGATGGAGTTAATCCTATAAAATTACCCCGGTACAAGTTTATAGATCATCATATACTGAATAGCCCTTGATCCCATAAAGATTATGGGCGACTTGCTAGATTGAACCGAGTGGTTTATGTTGTGAGTGGTTAATGTCGTGTTCTAACTATCGATTGCGCGAATACGCGATCATCGCATTCACATATCACTCATTTGACAACCTTTTTGATAAGGACACGCCTTCTAAGTTTCAGAAAGTCCGATATAGTCGTATAATAATATTTAACATATGTGACAAAATAATTCTAATCATGCCGGCAGTTTTAAAATTATTGAGTTACAAGTGTACATGTTTCACTTTTTTTCAGATTGTTTGGGCCGGCTAGTTTTAGTAACGTTTTTGTTCTTTAATTAATCGTAATTGATAGTATACAATCTTTATAGGGGCTTAAGATTTTTCTGTGCAGGTGTGCGGTTCCTTCATGTTTCATAAAACTGAATGGCAGCATAAAGTTGTGCCCGCAATAAGCCCAGTGTATAGGTGAACCGAGCGAGCTAATTTGCTCTCATTCCGCGGTAACGTCGGTGTATGGCGCCGGGTAATAGAAGCAGTCCCCGGTCCCGGCCCGCGACCCTTACCCTGAAATATTACTAATTCAATGACCTTTCTCAAATTACTACCTCATATACATGAGTATATTATAGACGCTTTTACATGTATTCGTCGTTATTGTATCTTTTAGTAAAGGTAACCAAAATTTGGTTTCTATTTCTACTTTGCATTCAAATTGTTTGATAATCTAAAGATGAATTATAAGTTATGCTTAAACCACAAAATTAATAAAAATGTGATTTATAACCTACGTTTATTTTATTTGGAGGCATAAGGAGAGAAATGTGGTGGCACCATGGAATATATTAAATTTAACAGCACCAAAAAAGTATAGGCAAATTATTAAAGTAATAAAAGCTACTTGTCGTGAAATAGTTATTTAATTGATTTGGCTTCAAATAAGGCTTATCACGAGATAATTTTATCCATTCCTAGTAGTTTGGAACAGCTCTGGCATAAGTTTAATGATTCAATTCAAAAGTCCCGGCCCGTCCCGTGACCCATGTAAACGAGGTATGATGACGCACCCGATTCCCTTTATTATACAACTTTGTGATACTTTGAGATAAGCACCGGTATTAATATAACCCAAAATAGTTTAACTATACAGTTTACAAACTCCTGTCTGGGTTATTAATCAATGTCATCTATATTTAAATCAACAAATATCGGGCATTAAAACATGGCCTATACTTTGTATTGACCTTTGATTTTTAAAGTCGATTGGCTGTAAAGAGCAGGATGCAGGCATATTACGTCAATCCGCTAACGCGAACTGAGGCTTTACATCTCTTTATTCTAGTACCTATTCACTTTATTTGAATGCTGCACAGTGCACGTTTATCTAATTTTGCACAATCTGACGGTACTCGTCGAGAACGTCGAGAACTTTATAAATTGATTCAATTTAACAGACGATTCAGATTAACCACCTGTGAGTCCATATCCAGTTAGTCGAAGTTACCGTTCAATTTCTTTGACATACTCATTTTATGGGTACACACCGCCACGAGTACATTTTGCACGAACACCAAACAAATTCGGGTGGAAGTTTTAAATGACATCGTATCCGAACTTGATTTATTAGTGTTTGTATGCAAACAAACAACTTTTGCTATTATAGATTTGTTATTAGCATAGCGAATCCTTTGTAGAGCTTTTCGAGTTATGCCAATATTTGTTTAATACGGGTATCAAGCACTGAAGCGACCCAATCACTCAAAAATGTATGCAGAGTTTTTCGACAAATAATGTTTCTAAATTGAGGTTTATGAGGGGCTCGTTGCTACATGATTACCGTTGATCTCTGGTTCAACTATACTGAAATTGCAAAAACCACTAGGGCCTAGTTACCTTTTTCTGATATTATGTAGAGAATAAATAACCTTCATTGCGTCGCTGACAATCCGATCGTCATAGGAAATCCGGTTTAACTTTGGCAGTCAATGTTTTAGTAATTGGGTTGCTGAAGATTTTATGGCACTTATAGAATGAAAGCAGACCAATATAAGTTACATTGCTCAATACTATGTACCTATTCTTACTAAGGATGTGCGGTTTAAAGGAGTGGGTCAAAGTATATGCAATGGTGTATGTTCGAACTAAGGGCCTATCGCGGCAGTAGCGCGGTGTCTTTATTATCACTTTATTTAATAAATATTTACAATACAATCTCAAAGAAGAACCGCAAAAATAAAGCAGACATGTGTGTGCAAATGAGCATGTTGTGAATCAATCCATTATTGTTTTAAGTGAGGCCAATTAAGTAATTGTGTGACCAACAATTACGTTGATTAAAATAAGTGGAATATTAAATTATCGGTATATGGTCACTCATTAATCGATGTTAAAATATTGCGCAGTGCACATAGGTACTCGAAGATAGGAAGCGGTGTGGGGTGGGGTTGAAAACCTGGGTTTAAGGCTAACACATTCACTGACCGGAAACTATCCGATTAGCGAATTGCAAGGCACAGATAGGAAAGCTATCTCGTTGGAAAAAACTCATTTTTTTTATGACCTACTTGTAATAGATGAAGAATATTGCAGTTTGATCAACACAAATTAATCTTTAATACCTACCTACCTTTAATATGTAAGGGTAACTGGATACTTTATTTCTGGCATGCTTTCGTTTTTTAAGTGTCTTTTGTCGTAAGACCGATATGGTTTTCAGAAAAGGCTGTGCACAAGTCAATAAAAAATGCCCCCAATGACGGAACGGACGGAACCCTGATTGATACATTTGAGAGACATTGTATCAAACGGTTTAATCATAAGACTCTAACAGAGAATTACCTTATGTCTTTTATTCACAAACTTCCTTTTTTATCGGATTAAAAAAAGGTTTTTGTTGGTATATTTTCCATACAAGAGTTTAAGAAATGATGTAGCTGCCAAAGAGATCTGAATCACTCAATAGTTTACAACATTATTTACTGGATATAGTTATTGTCACAAGTGTACGTATACAGCATTATTCTGCAATATAAATAGAGTGGATTACACAATGGCAACGTATAAAGTTAACAGAAAGGTATAACGTACTCTTTGTATTTTGCTCGCCAAGCACGTTCTCTCCTGTACTATTCTCAGACTGATGAAATCATTGTTGCTTTTCAAAAGGTACATTTGCACACAATGTAGGTACTGTTGGCAGCTCATTTCAGTTTCGAAACCAACGTAAACTTATCAACTGCAGCAAGAGTATTGGCTATTTTGGTGATTACATACCTACCCTTTAAATCAATCGGTTTTGCTTGAAATTGGGAAAATTTAGTTTGACAATTTGCATCGCAGCAGTAGCTTAAGTGGAACATAATCAGCCAACCGTTATGCAAAGAAGGTAAGGAGGTAAGTGGACCCGAAGAATCTATTGATTAAGGAAGCTCCGTTCCAGTATAAATATAAAATAATTATAACTACAATTTTATGAGATAAGTTTTTGCTCAAGGGTTTTCTTACCATAAATGGCAAAAGCATCTAATAAAAACCGGCCAAGTGCGAGTCGGACTCGCGCACGAAGGGTTCCGTACCAATATTTATAAAAACCACCATATATGATCTGCAAATGAGACTCGTTTTTAGTACAACTGACGCTTAGCGCCATCTATCGACATTTCTATGGAGTTGTTCGAAATTTTCGAGTCAAATACAATTGGTCGACTATTACTCGTAAACTTGTAAAGTCCACTTAAGTGTGATAGTTTTCCTTTAAACTTCGTTATATATAGGTACTACTGCCGTGACATTTGAATTTCTAACTACAACCGTTTAGTTGGTAGAGGGGGGGACACTTGACTCTAACGAAAATTGGTACTTTAAAGCTTGATAAGTCACGAACGGTTTACTTAATCAAAAAACGGTCTTCCTAAACCCCTAATATTTTTGAAATACCTATTGAAGTATATCCCAGACTATGGGAAGGACGAAAAAAAAATGATCATTCTTTACATGTAGGGGAGGTACCCTAAATAATTGTTTTTTTCAAAATTTTATTTTATCACTTTTCCGGCATCATTAACGTGTATACTCATCCCAAATTACAACTTTCTAGTACCAACAGTTTTTGAGCTAAACCGCGGACAGACAGACAGACAGAGGGACATACCGAAACTATAAGGGTTCCTTGTTTACTACGGAACCCTAAAAATGAAACATTAGCCATTTTGTAGTATATTTTATAAAGACACGTTATCAATGGTGATCGATTGAGACCCGTCACTACTGTCACTTTCAGATCTGTGATGATCTCTTCCATCGTTACGTTTGTATTTTTGCCTGGGATTTTATGTTTATCATTGCGATTTTGTAGATTCTCGACGACTTGGCCTTTACATCTTGAACCGAAGATACTGCACCCTGTCTTGGACTACCGCATTCTTCTCTGGAAAATGAGTTGGTTTTGATTTGGGACTTTGATTTTAACCACTAACATGCGTTGCGTTTATTTCCATTTACGACTTGCGCTCTTACGGAGCCATCGTCTCTCTAATGAAGGTGCTCAGAGCTTTGAAAAAGTTCAGAGATGGGTATATCCACGTGATGTACCTAAGTATATTCGTAAAAAAACATTGATTTATATCATAAGTTAAGAACTTATTTAGGAAATCTATCTAAACAACAAACTGAGATTCATTCAGCTTTATATATATAAATACATACTGTTTTAATCTTATATTAGGCTCATTGTTACTGTTGCCATATACTTTATCTGACTAAAACAGTATGCAGTAAAAGTATGTTACCGAGATCTTTCAGACATCAAAATGGAAAAAGGGGGGGGCTGACGTATGTCATTTTCTCCTGGAATAAATAATATAAGGGAAAGAACCTCCACAGGTATCAGAGGACACATTTTCTTTCATATCAAATAACATTTCTGTTTTTCTTTCGGTTGGGGACCTGGAGACCTGCGAGTCAGGCACTTTTGTTACTTATACATGAAACACTTTATGTTTATTACACTAAGGTGAATTTATTTATTTAAAAATAATTATATAATAATAATAATATAATTGTTTATTGAAATAAAGATTTACACAAAATTTTACAAAAATAAGGGCATTAAAAACTAAAGGTATATAATATTAGGGTTCTACCTGAACTAGGAATAAACCTGTATCTCAGGTAACACACTCAAATCCTTACACAAATATTATCTAAGATTTCTTATACAAATATCTAGTAAATAACATATCTATAAAATGTAATATATAAGAAAAAAACAGTTTGGATTCACAACTTCACTGTAGAGTTCTATTATTTTTGCAATGAAGCATTTGTTAATTAATTCCAGATAACAGGAGACGACTACATTTGTCACTCATGTTGGGGGCTAAAAGCAACTTGGTCATTGTAACGTGTTTTGCATACAATACATAGTACTTTGTTACCCTAGGGGTGAAAGTGACTTATTTAGTCCCGAGACGGGGTTTGGCGCACGAACGAAGTGAGGGCGCCAATAGTTCGAGGGACTAAATAAGTCTTTAACCCGAGGTAAACACTGTGCTTTTCATTACGAATAGTACAAGGAAAGTAAAAATAAAAACATGAATTAGCTAAAGAAAAAATGAGTAAAACCGTTTCCGCTTTCCCGCCTGTTTTGTTTTTTTTTTCTGTGGCCAGCTAACTATTCAGCCTTTATTTTTCATTTTCATCATTGAAAAAATGGTAAATATTTTGCCCAAATCAAAGTTGTTAAAAAAAAATCTGTTGAAACTAAATTATAATAAAGTGTTTTAAAAATATATATCCTTTAATCAATACTTAACTTAAGTTATTTCAATTTTACTTCGTGGCTGCATAGAAAGTTGGAACATGGTTCAATAAAAATGTGAAAATAGAACAAGTTTTTTTTTTTTTAATAATTTGACATCTATCAGTTGAAAGCGATTCTCCTTAGGGCTGAAAAGTATTACTTTCAACCCGCTCTTCAGGCAACTTCAGATCTACTTTCAGAGTATGAGTAATGAAAAACTAATAAATGATATTTATTACTTACACTTTTTTATTCGACAAACCCTGCCTTTTAATAGCTGTACATAGCTAGTCAGCTCTGGCTGTTATAATTTATGTAAAACAATTTAAGAATCGTTTTACTATAATATAATTGGCTTATTGATCAAAGTCGTAACGATAGGTTTAGTTTAGGTCTAGGTTTGTAATCAGATTAGTCTCTAGCTTCAGTCTGGCAGTTTTATGATTCATCAATTAGGTACAGGCAATGAAGGGAATGATTCGGGTTTCGGCTTATGATGAGAAGCAAAACACGTAACGTCAGAACTAAAACTACGCGGGAAATACAGTAGTTTAATCGAATGTTCTTTTATGATTCATTTAAATATTATTATATTTTGATTCATGTTAATTAGGGAGACATTCCACGATTAAAAACCTTAATCGTAAGATTTTTAGGTTATCTTGTATACAGACGTATATCTACGTCTGTATACAAGATAACCTAAAAATCTTACGAGTAAGGTAAACTAAACTTTTCTCCCAACTTTTCCGTCTTACTTTCCATTTACTTTTCTGGTTGTCTTTGGTCGTTTTACAACTATGTATAAGTTGCCATAATTAATGCTACCTCTAAGAGTGGGTCCCAAAATACATGTAGCCTCGGCCGCCCCCTTTATCTGAAGCACTATCCAGCAGCCATGCATGCTTTACGTAGCGAAGAATTTCAAACAAATTATGTCTTTGTCTATAATTAAGCTTGTCATTATGATGAAGGTGGAATCAACCCTAATCTCCGTCGGATTTGAATCGAAGTCAATCTGTTAAGTATTTCCAATTGATTAGCTTACAGTCACAGCGCTGGATAATCCTGAAATGCGCAACATGTGAGTGTGCTGACAGTAACGGTACTGCCACATGGGTAACGCAAAACGCACAGTTTCGTACGTGGTCTCATGTGCGTTCGAATAGATGTGTCATTATAGACCACAGTTCACCACATCGTTTTTGTTCCTCATTATTATGTTTTTGTTTGAGTATTGTTTAAGTTGACTCTTTTCTGTTTTGTCTGCATAAATGGCAAATTTGTTAAATATTACCTGCAATGCTTAGGTAAATGTATAGGAGAGAATTCAATCATTAGCAGTATTAACCTGCCCTATTGAGTGGTTATGCAACGTGTTACTCATTTTACCTAACAATTCTTGTAACTGCACACACCCTTTTCGGACTACTACGAAATGTTCTGAGCCCTGATCCCGCCAGATTGTTATCAAGTAATTAATATGTAATTACTTATGTTATTAAATGTTTATCATTTGTTAATGTAATCTATCACTAATACAGCTATGTGCACAGATTAAAGTTGATTTGTTTTCACGTGCAAATCATGCACGAAAAACGACTTCTACTGTATATCTCGATTATTGCTTGCTTTGTAGATATTTGAAATAAAAAAAACACAAGATTAAATCCACCTCCTTACTCCATACTCTCTTTTCGTTAACTAAAACAGGCATAGGTAGACCACTTCCATATCAAAGGTATTGTTGTCGGGAGCCTATTAAACTAATGTAATTCGGCTACTTGGCAAAAACAAACACAATAATCTTCAAAAAATAGCTCCATAACCGCAATTTGAGGGGAGGATTGATGACTCACGACTCTCACGTCCGCTGGGAAGCTGTGGTATACATATGTTCATTTTGCTAAAAGATACGAATATTTAATGGATGTTTTCCTATCTAATTGTTGATCTCTTTTTTCTATCTAGTTAAAATGAGGACGGGATCTTTTTTTTTTCATATGGCTACGCTACCTACCCCGCCAATTCTTGTGAGGGTGTTCCTTGAGGAATTATTTGAATAAATATATGTTGAGAGTTATTTAATCAGCCATAAATTATAAATCTTAATCATAAAGGTAAAGAAATTGATAAGGATAATGTTAAATGACTTGTACTAGTAAAAATATAGGGGAATAATCCTTTCTTTACGTAATAGGAATTGGTGATCGAAATGATCTTTTCCTTAGTTCACGTAAAGTTCAGGTGTCGTCAAACTAATTACTGTTCTAATAATTCTACAATATTACTGATCACCATTTTTATTATACTATTAAAATGTACATAAAGGAGGTACCAATCTGAAATGATAATCTTAGATACTATTGCTTTTAAGCAATACGTGATGGTAATCAATAAGATTACTTACATGTTGGGTATTTCCAGTATCGTTCAATACTGTTATATGTATACTTGTATAAGTACAAATAGTTTACAAGATAATAGTAAGTTAACACAAACTAAAGCTCAGTTTTGGATTAACTTGAATTTATGGTGTTTCGTTACGACATAAAAATTGGGTTATCACTTTTGATACCAATCGAACATAAATGACATCACGTCTATAAATCTGTATTCCCCCGCGGGATAAACACAGGCGTTGAGGTGTAGGTACGTATTGTATACGCACATTTCGCCAATAATGTTTTACCCTCATGTAATAGGGGGCGAGCCTATTGCCATCAACGGGGCACCGATTAAATTAATATTAAATCGATCTAACGAAATCATAACATGATGGCGTTTGTGTTCGATTATTATTTAATATCGAAAGGCATGTACGTAATCTTCATGTATTTTCTGTATGTATGATGTCTATAGGTCGTTGTTATTAAAGCTAGCTGAGAAAGGCACGTATATTCTTTCCTCCAAGAACTGAAGAGGACAACGGATCCTCTTGACAGAACATAACTCCGGCCATTGTGTTGTAAGAATTGACGATATCCGACTTCGACGGTCTGACTTTTAACGAGGATTTCTAAGGAGGGCTCGAAACAATACTGAAAAGAAACTCTTGACAAAAGACAACGGTTCTACTAACGCCATGGTTGCATTGTCGGACATTTCGCCAGCTACATATTGTCGAGTGGAACTTAGGTTTTTCTCCTCCGCTATTCTTTTCTGATTGATTTCGTTGCGGGATGCAAGACATTAATTGTTTCCCTGAGACTTCGTCGAGCTTCATTGTATCGGCGTTTTTCTGGTGTTTGCCACTTTTGGTTCTGGCTTTCAGGAGATGCAGTGGTTTGGGCAAATAGTGTGGCGAAATATAAAAAAAAAAAGGTTTTGTAGAGTCGAGTTTTGCGACTCCACAATGTGTTTAAGTATTGATGGCAACTGCTACCTTTCAAAGCTAGACGATATCCACACCTAATTTGAGTAGCAGAACAAGACTGTAAAATTTAATCGAATGCTTGCCCTTTATTATTAATCTTATTCATAAATATCGTGATAAATTAATAATTAAAATAAGACTTATAATCAAAGTACGCTAATACTTTAGTTTTTGTTGAAACATGCTATTTATTACGATAATGTCAATAATGGTGATGGATGACATGATATCTGGCACTGGTTGGTCACGCACAGGCCCACCTTTACTGAATAATATCAAAACAACTTAAGGTTGACTTGTAATTTAGCGACCGAGCGGCAAAAAGGATTAAATGATTATGTTTCGATGATATCGCATACGTATGAAATGGGCCCCGCCCACATGTTATAGGTTTCTAGAATAACTCTTTCTTCAGGCCTGATCATCTACGAATCTACGTAGACTCCTGTGCAGGGAACAAGGCCTCCTTCTGACCTTTCTAAAGACTTCTGATCGCTATATTATATGGGCTAAATCTTTTGGTACCAGTCAAGGTCTTGCCACCCTATTCACCTTGGCCTGCAGCCTACAGTTCATAGGAAAACTAATAAAAAAAATGGTCCACTTCACTCATCGTCACCTGCCTAGCATTTCGCGGATTATGTTGGGATCGGTTTCCAGCCTCATAGAAGCAGCCTCATATTATCAGTATTTCATTCAACCACTCCACTTCACTTAGCTGATGTAACTAAATATAAATAGGAAGCCACCAACCCGAACCGTGCACCTAACTTTTGACATTTCATGAGTTTTGTAGGCATAAGTGATGACCATCATCTGCGTAGCCCTTTCCTAACCATGTTGGGGTCGGTTTCCAGCCTCACCAGATGCTGCTGAATACTAGTATTTTGCATGGAGCAACTGCCTATGTGACCTCCACAACCCAGTGAGAAATGGGTAATACTATTCCTCTTGGAAATACTGGTTGTCAGACTTTCGGGCCACTGACTACCTGTAACGACTGTCAAAGATCTACAAATGACAGCCGGGACCAATGGCTTAACGTGCTTTCCGAAGCAAGGAGGAAGCCTGGTATGTTATGGTGACCACCCATCCACAGACCGACCTAGGAAAGTGCGGCTTTACCTTGAAGATCAAAGTGTGCGGCTGTTATTATTTAACCACGAGCTATGTAGATACCTACACTGATCGTGTGATGAAGTGATGATTTTTATGTGAGATAAATATTCTAATTTAATCATCAATTGACGTTTTAGCCATAAACCAGTATGTACTTGATTGGCGGTCCAACAATAATAATATCATATTTACTAAATGATAAGATAAATACGCACGAAATCATCATTATCTGATCTGAATTCTGAATTTTAACTTGTGCAGTACCTATACGTATAAAAGACAGGTTTGTCAAAGGAAATGTTTGTCAGGAGGCTAAACAAGAACTAACAACTTCAATTAATTTATATAATATATTAAATAAACGTAATACAATTACATCGAATTGTTGTTTTATTTTACTATAACTATAAACATCAGTGTTGATACTATAGTTTGACATCAATGATAATCGACAGTATATCAGTTGTACAAATTACTAAATTCCTGCAATTTTAATAATGAAAACTATTCGACCAAATTAGTAACAAAAATATATTTATTACCCGACTGCGGCGAAGCCCAAAAGAAGGGGAATGTGTTTGACCTGTATGTTTGTAGGTATGTCCGTTTCTATGTTCCCTCGTAACTCCTATATAGATTATGGAACGGATTTCGATAAATTATACGTCGTTAGGTCCGTCTTACTGGCGCAAGTGTCACTTGCTACATGAACAAACAAAAATGTGCATTTCGGGTGCCATTTCGTGAAGTTCGAATATTTTTTTGTTTCCGATACCATCGATTGGGGTATCAAAGTGAAAGGTTTTAAAGGGTGATTACAAAATATATACAACTTATATGTTTAAAATTTATTCGAAGCGACAAATGGTTTAAAAGTAAAAAAAAACGTATTATAATAAAATCAATCGTCTGCGAAATCTTTCAAATTTGTAACCAAAAAGCTGAAAATATAAAAAAAGGACAATACGAAAAAAAAACCTGACTGCGGTAAAAAAAACAGTTAAAAATTACGGTCCACTGAAAAGGTAATAATTTTTAACTTAAGTTTTATTACCACTGGTTACTCCTGTGTTTGCTACATAGGATGGTAATATATGTCATAAACATACCGTTGTTATAGTGATGCAATTGGTAATAATGATAATATTCTTGTGAAAAGCGAGAAAGATAAAAAATCTAGATAAAGTTTCTTGACTTAGCGCACGAGGTTGTCGACAAGTGGGTTGTGAACTCTGCAATCATTATACTAATAGCTGTTGTTACGGTCTATTATCGGAGAGCTTCAATCAACTCCTCTGGAGGATTCTCATCAAAAATACATTGAATAATATCGTAGCTAAATATGGCCCAAATCCAACCTTCCGCCGCGGGGGTACATGCCAAAGCAACCGATCAGCTGTTGGATGATGCGCCACCATATAACATAAAGAACGCCATAATACAAGGTGTGAGATAATGAAGAAGCGACGTATAAGATTTTCACTAGATTTGACGACCAGACCACAAAGAAAACTTCACGACATGAAAGTGGATCGTGAAATAAACGGAACTATTATAAAATATACCGGAAAAACCCATTTACAAGATTATTATTATGAATTATCTGAAAATATTTAGATCTTATAGATTGTTTTGAGACGTCATTAATATAATATTAGTACTACGTATACATGGGCTTATCTAGTTGATATTTGTGTACATTTTATCGTGCTTGTAATTATATTTATCAATCAACAGTTCATTTTTAGAGATCCATTATTCCCAACATTTTTTTTTGGTTTTCTTTGACTTATCCCGAAACAGCAGGCATATCACAATATCCATGCACAGTACTCATGCTTATTCCATAACACATGAGATACCCAGTGGTTTTACGTGTTAGGGAAACTAAATACGTAGGTATGTACCATATCCATAAAAATGATATATTTCTTGTAACGTGTTTGCCGTATTTTAAAATTGAACTCGTGAATAAAAGCTAAAGGTCAGTAATTATTATTGGTATTGACTATAATAACGAGGTAAAGCTCTTGACTATTGCAATCTGCGCGAATAACAAACATTCCAACGGGAGAGATTATAAGTTTATGCATTATCTTGAAACCTACGGAACTTGCAAAACAGGATCAACTTTATGAGTTATAATGAGAAAACCGATAATGAGAATTAATCAGGTATGTAAATCTTGTTTGATAAAAATATACAAAAACTGGAGTAGGTACAGTATAAAAAGTAGACGCAAATCTCCACAAAAGTAGTGCAGGGTGTGCCATACTCAAAGATGCGTTCAGTGTTAGTGCTTGCAGCTTTGTTGGCTGCGGCGGCAGCGTTACCGACAGAAATACCGGAGCCTGGACAACTGGCTCTGGTTCTCGGTGAAGATGATTTTGAAGACTACCTGGATGCCTGGCTGGAGCTTGAACAATCGAAATCGGCTAATTCATCTAACGCTGAAGCTGAATCCAGAAGCGGTATTTTAAAAAAAATATTAATCAATTTTATTGGCCTTTAGCATAGACCTGACGCATTTGCTATTTTTATCCTTCTGTAACTTGCAGATTAGTTTAATGAATCTTGTGTTCAGGTTGCACGATTAGAGTAAACGGTGACCTTGGGCAACCCCAGCCGGTATACCTCCGCGGAGGCAACAGGTACCTGGCTGCCAATGGGAATTCCGGCCAGATCCGTCTGAACACCGGCGAACAAGTCGTAGTTGCTTGCACCGGCTCCGGACGATCCATCCTGCACCCAAACATCGCGGCTACTAGGGACGTCGCTGTAAGTTTTAATATTAATCTAACTAAAACATTATAATTCAACCTTGTAATGACCTGACATACTAAATTATATTAAACTTATGTACTTATGTATTAAACTTCTTTGTAGACAGCGACGTGTGTGAACAACAATCTTGTCTCCGGTGCCGGTTGGTTGAACGGCAACGGAGCATTCGGTCAGCTGACTTGCTCTGCGCATGCATATCATGAGGCTCAAGGGACTACTACTCGTTGTTTCAACAATAACCTTGTTATTCGGTTAGTAATGTATTTTTTACTCAATTTTGTCATTGAAATTATGTCTAAAATCTATGCTGTGGAGTCCATGACTTGTGTTGCGTTTATGGTTTCACATACCAAAACTAATTCGATGTGTTTTTCAGTGTGGGCTTCATCGTTAACAACGTTTTCTACCCACTGTACTGGTCTTGCTTTGATCAGAACCGTCTGTCAGTTCTGTACGTCTGGTATGATCAGACTCCCGAAAATGCTGTTCACCAAAGTGGCGTTGACAGGCCTAGTTGGCTTGGTAAGTAATTTTTTCATGTTTTGAACGAGCCATGAAAAACAGATGACAATCAGTAAATAACATGATGAGTTTATTTTTAGTATTTTCAAGAATTATTAAATGTTTTTCAAAACAGACACTAGCTTGTTTGGCTTGGTAGTCCTATAGTCATATGTGTAGGACTTATTTAATAATTTCTGGTTGTAGCTGGAAGCTTCTTCCCCGGAGTTGCCGTCAACACTATGTACACTCAAGTTAACCAGAAGGCCGTCGTCACTCAATATGTCGGAGCCGCATTAGCTGACAGATATGTCACTACCCACCAGTTCATGGCTCGAGGTCACCTTGCTGCTAAGAGTGATTATGTCTTTGCTACCGGTCAGCGCGCCACTTTCTATTTCATCAATGCTGCCCCTCAGTGGCAGCCCTTCAACGCTGGTAACTGGAACTGGCTGGAACAGGTTAGCTTTTTGTCAAGGATTTATGATCCCATCCACCATTTATTAATACAAAATAAAAAAATGCCTGTAATTTCCGAAAGGTTAGGCCGAGGTATACAATGTATATAATAGACCCACATTTCACCGGTTATGGTTAACCATATATCAAATTTATAAATAAAGGATGGGATTAATCCCATCCTTTATATCCATTAGATGTTAATATCATTTTAACATTTATGTGTTTGCAGAACCTGCGTGCTCGCATTGGCGCTGCTGGGTACAACACTGTCATATACACTGGTACTTTCGGCATATCACAGCTGCGTGATCAGAACAATCGCCTCGTTGACATCTACCTCGTACCGGAGCGCAACCAGCTCCCAGTCCCGCTTTACTTCTATAAGGTAAAAATTCGACATCCCTGAATTCAGATAAGTGAATCGTAATATCATTGTGATCCAAAAAGAAATAAATTGGATTCAGTGAATTGCAATCGGAACTAGCAGTGAGCTGGTCATGTCTGTCGCAAGAACAGTTAAGTCCGGTGAAGGGCTCAGTAGATTGACGTTTCGATGCTGCTTGATGTCTGGATGTTTTACCATTTAAAAATTTCTGAATGGTCATTTTTGACGCGGATAACAAGTGACGATTATCGTAACTTGTTATCCGCGTCAAAAATTTACAATGGTCTTTTGTCTGAATGAAATGTGTTGATCGCTTTTGTGTATTTTTGACCCAATGCTATTTTTATTTCTCAGGTGGTGTACGATGCATCTCGCCGCATCGGCACGGCGTTCGTGAGCATCAACAACCCTCACTACACACAAGCGGAGGTACAAGCCTTGACGTTCTGCACGGACCGCTGTCGCAACAACAGCGCGTTCAGCTGGCTTAACTGGCAACCTGACCGCATTGACATCGGATACAGTTTCTGCTGTACAGTCGACGACTTCAGGAGAACTATTCCACATCTACCCGCCTTCACTACCAACGGACTTCTTGCATAAGTTTTGATGTCGCCACCATCTTAAAAGAATTGAGATATGTAAATATATATTGTATAAAACGTACTCTTATTGATTTTTTGTTCGTTTTGATCTACTTGACACTCTGGTCACGAAACAATAACTACTCTCATCAGTTCGCGACTGCCGGATACGATCTCAACAAATCCTGCCAGACGGGGTCACGATAAAAAAATGCTTATATCTCGCAAACTATTATTTTATTATACTTTGTTAAAATAAAAACGATGATCGGAAATCTGATTTGATAACAAATTTGGAAATGTTAACGATGGAATCCAAGAGTTTTGAAGTAATACTGTAATTAGCTGCACAGAGCCGTCGCTCAGCTCCGCCTGGCCGCTGTCAGAACCCAGCCCCATCGTGGGCACTGTGATTGGACGAGGGATGAGAATGTCTCTCCGCCCACGAGACGCCACCATCTCATATCATGTAGGACGTAGGTTATTGGGTTGATTCTTTGAAGATGTGCTTATTCGGGGTTCAAATATTGCTTCCAATTAAAACTTTTATGGGTTTAAAGTAAGGTTTATAGTGCAGGTTAACGAAATAAATCAAAGAGACAGTATTTGAACTGCTTTAGAGGTCTGGATCTGAAGCTGAGCATTTTCGTCGAACGGTGATGAGATATAAAACATACGGTAATTAGTATTTAAAAGGTGGTAATTATACTACGTGATTGGTAATTAGAAATTAAATGAATTTCATACTTAATTTGCATATTTATTTAGGTGATATGACTTCAAACTTAGCTATACATCGACCTGACTTAATTAAAAAATACTCGTAATCAAAGGGTAATGAGGTATTCTTATTATATTATTTACACATCTTAATAACTTGAGAACATAATCAAAGCAAAGAGTAACTTTTGGTGACTATTACAGTGCATGAAAATGATAAGTAAGATTAATAGACTTACCTTGGGCAAATGGAACGGTAATGAGATATTTTTGTGACAAACACGATTTCTGGGCGTTTAAGGTGGGCTACAGTTGACGCTAAACACTATATGACTTGTACCCCACACGAGTCGTGACGTGGAAGTGAGCGCGATAGCTGAGTTACCCTTTGAGATACTAATACGTACTTGGAAATAAATTAAACCCGCGACAATGTTCACAAATGGTAGTAAGCGGGAAGTGTTGGGACAATTTTCAGAGTCGTAACTAATTGCTTGAAAGTGTTCTTTAATGTGTACAGTTTTGCTAGTTGGTATTTAATCGTTCTCAATTTAGATAGTTCTAAATTACTACAAAAATTGCGATTTTCAGGGTATTTTTATAACTTCTTGAGCATGAACTACAAAATTTTGGGAATTGGAATTTTTGCGAATGGTGATGAGATTTGAGGCACGTTTATGTATATAACTTTGTTGTTTATAACAATAAGAATATGTTGCTTATTGTTATTGACATATTCGTATGTCCATAACAATAAGAATATGTTATGGACATCTGTAAATAGTGCTGGAGCTATGTTTATTTGGGGAGAGCCGCGTAATATGCACATCTTCAAAGAATCACCCATTAATTATTAGGGATCAATTATGTAAAAAAAACAATTGTTTTTCTTTCAGTCTTTGCAGTTTTCTGTACAAATTGTTGACTTTTTCAATTACCGCAGTTACGTCATCAACATCTAAACAATGAGAATACATTTTTATTGACGGGCAGTACATCAGATAAATATTTAAGATCCTTAACTAGTTTAAGCAATTGATTCGACAGTTGCACCAATGGTTAAAAAAAAAACTGGTTAATCTTGGCAATAGGGTCTGCGTTCCAGTATATGTATGGGGCCCTAAGTAATGCATTTAATCTCCGAAACGGCTGGACCAATTTTTCGATTTTCACTGGCAAATAGCTGATGTTATAAGGTGTATTTTAGAAAAAGGATTAGTGTCCGTCCAAAAAAATTAAAAATCTTTAAATTGTTAACAAAATCCGATTGAAATAGGTAAGTGGGCCCTTAATAATTTCACGCGGGCGAAGGTCGCGACCGCGTGAGATTATTAGTATTTCTAGTAGTTTAATCATATTTAATAAATCTATTATAGCTCATAGAGACATACGGAGCTTAAAAATACATCTAAAGATATTTTTGGCAAACACGATAAAAATATTAATCGGTTAAGTCTTCCGCGATAAAATGACAATACGGACTAAGACAGATAATTCGCTGTTGAACAAAGATTGGTATAAAACAGTTGACAATAATCTAGAAATCAGTAGTGCAGGGTGTGCCATCCTCAAAGATGCGTTCAGTGTTAGTGCTTGCAGCTTTGTTGGCTGCGGCGGCAGCGTTGCCGGCAGAAATACCGGAGCCTGGACAACTGGCTCTGGTTCTCGGCGAAGATGATTTTGAAGACTACCTGGATGCCTGGCTGGCGCTGGAACAGTCCAAATCGGCTAATTCGTCAAACATTGAAGCAGGCCCCAGGAACGGTAAATATTTTTTTGTGATTTGTGCTACAGACAAGCTGGCAGATGCAATTCATGTTTTTTATTTCATTATTGTTCCTAAAATAAGAAACTTATCTGCATCTTGTTTTTAGGTTGCACGTTCAGAATAAATGGAGATCTTGGACAGCCACAACCGGTATACCTCCGTGGCAACAGGTACTTGGCCGCCAACGGCAACTCCGGCCAGATTCGGCTGAGCACCGGAGAACAAGTCGTGATCGCATGTACCGGCTCCGGACGATCCATCCGGCATCCGAATATTGCAGCCACACGAGATGTTGCTGTAAGTTTCACTTCTGTAAAAAAAAATGCACAGTTTACGTCGACGTTGCCACAATTTTTAGAAGACCAAGTGCACTTGCATTGTTTTTGGCTAAGTCATCATATTTCGTGAGTAAATACGCCAGAAGTAATTATATGTAGATACTTCTAATACTTATCCTTTTATTAGGTACAACTTTTGGACAAGTTACGCTTATTGCGGATATTTGATGTTCACATGTATGGCTATTCAATAAAATAGAAAAATCTGACATTATTCCTTTAAATTTTATTTTATTGTGCCCGGTAGACAGCCACATGTGTGAACAACAATCTGGTTTCTGGGTCCGGATGGTTGAACGGCAATGGAGCCTTCGGTCAGCTGACTTGCTCTTCACACTCAAACCACGAAGCTCAAGCAACTAACACCCGTTGCTGGAATAACAACCTAGTTATTCGGTGAGTTCTTATTTATATAATTTAATGTGTGTGTGCTACTACTAATCTAATACCTTTTAATTAACCTAACCTATTTTTTTTTCACGTAAACTAACGATGGTTATATTTTCAGTGTGGGCTTCATCGTCAACAATGTTTTCCACCCTGTCTACTGGTCTTGCTTCAACCAGGCCCGTATGGAAGTTCTATATGTCTGGTACGATCAAACTCGCGAAAACGCAGTTCATCAAACTGGTGTTGACAGACCTAGTTGGCTGGGTAATTATATTTCATTATATACTCTTTTTCATTTCATAGCTAATTGATTTTCGTGTTTGTGCAATTGGTCGAAATGGTAAGTGAACTTTTTTCATACGCAGCTGATGATTTGTTTAGGGTAAAAATATTTGAAGTTAATTTTGGTATCGAAATAGCTAGAATATATAAGTTAGTCAATGTGATATTGCCAAATTTTCTTTCAGAACACTTAGCTAGAACATAACTTTGGAAACCGTAGCTGATTTGACATTTATATTTATAGCTGGAAACTTCTTCCCTGGAGTCGCCGTTAATAATATGTACACACAAGCTAACCAGAGGACCGTCGTCACCCAGTATGTCGGAGCCACATTAGCTAACCGATACATCACAAACCACCAATTCATGGCTCGTGGTCACCTTGCTGCCAAGAGTGACTACGTTTTTGCCACGGGCCAACGCGCTACTTTCTACTTTATCAATGCTGCTCCTCAATGGCAGCCCTTCAACGCTGGTAACTGGAACTCGTTGGAGCAGGTAAGATTTATGCCGACAATATACAAACTATTTTATATTCTTTTGCATAATTGTTAACATCAATGTTTGTAATTACAGAACCTCCGTGCTCGCATCGGCGCTGCTGGCTACAATACCGTCATCTACACTGGTACCTTTGGCGTAACGCAACTGCGTGATCAGAACAATCGCTTCGTCGATATTTACCTGGTGCCACAGCGCAACCAGATCCCAGTTCCACTATACTTCTACAAGGTAAATCATTACTTCAATGTTAAAGGTGACCAGTAAAGTATTTTTTTATGTTACATATTCTTTACTCCTAATAAATCGGGATAAGGACAGGACAAAGATAATCATTATAACTTTAGAAAACTCCATTTTAGACCCCAAAAAGCTTCAACCTCTTTTATTCATTCAAATAAAATGTGGTTTTCAGGTGGTATACGACGCATCTCGCCGTATCGGCACAGCTTTCATAAGTATCAACAATCCTCACTACACGTTGGCCGAGGCACGCGCTCGTCAGTTCTGCACGGACCGCTGTCGCAACAACAGCGCATTCAACTGGCTCAGGTGGCAACCTGACCGCGTTGACATCGGATACAGCTTCTGCTGCACAGTCGACGACTTCAGAAGAACTATTCCACATCTACCCTCCTTCGCAACCAATGGTCTACTTTCTTAAGCGTATGAAGCACAGAGATGTTAGATGTTTACTGCTGGTTTATGTTCTATAAATACATAATTTATAAAAATACTTTTCGTGTTTTGTTAAGGTCGTTTTTATATCATATCGATAGTCAAATAATACCCAACTATTATTTGACCACAGCTTTTAGACAAGAATCACTTAAAATAATCTGAATAGGCATAATTTTAGTCGGAACTATACATCCGACCAAAATGACTTTTCAATAAAGCGAAATTATGTTTAGTTTCTCTTTCTAACAATCTAACCCTGGTTACTATAGTAACATATGCTCACTATAGTAAGTAGTGTGTGAGAGAAATGAGAGTTAAATGACCACGTTCTGTCGATCACAAATATACTTACCCAGAAGCAGCAACAGCTACCTATAGTAAAGAAACACTACTTTGACGACTACTTGGACGATTTTATAGTTATAGTAGTAATAGTATTGGCAATCTGCTGAACAAAGAATGTTGGCGAACCGCAATACATGGAATTGGCTTGGCAAACTTTTAACTTAAAATTTAGCCTCAGATAAAAATTTCACTTCAAAAAAACTTATTATTGTATTCAAATAGCTATTAAGTAGTACCTGGGAGTAAATAGAAAAAACGAATTTACCCAGATGATCTTCTTCTTCGTCGTTTCCGCACTGCTGAGGATCGCGATCACATATGATATGTCTCCAAGCCATGCGGTCTCCTGCAGTGTGAAACGCTCGGTACAAGCTGCTTCCAGCAGCCTTCTTTGATCGCGTCGGCCCATCATGCCGGTGTCCTGCCTTGTCCGCGTTAATCTTCTGCCCGGCCCAGTATTATAAGCCTTTACAGACAATGCCTTGGCGAACGCTTAATATGTCCAAAAGCTGTGTACCTGGGTACTCTCTAGGCAGATTGTGGAAAGCCTTTTGGTGATATTGAGCTCCTCCAGCAAGGATTCATTAGTTCTCATCGCGGTCAATGGTATACACAGCAGGTTCCACCAACACTATATCTCGAAGGCATCGATCTTACTGCTTTCACGACTTTTAATACATTACGTTTTAGCACCTTACAAAAAGATTGAGAACACCAGTGCACGGTTGGTTTTCCGCCGGATGCCACGGTTCCTCCAACGTTTCCCAAGGTTGGTCATTGCACTTTTACCCAGACCAGTATGACGGTGGACTTCCTCAAAGCAGCTGCCCTCACTCGTTATCATGACCCAAGATACAGGAAATCAGTAACTTTATCATAACCCACCAGTAGGTTTAACCTTGAAAGAAGTTGTCCCGACTAACTCGGCCGTGTCTAAAATAGCCCTTTTGAGGTTATTCCAGTCATTGCTAGAGTTTAGTGACTTGGTGTTATTGTCAATGGTATCTTGGAAGTGATCTAGAGCTAGTCTACTCCAGGGTGCATTATTCTGAGGATTCTGCCGCGGTTATTTAAAGCGCAATCTGAAATCAGCGACCATCAGAAGCTGGTGATCACTACCGCAGTCAGCACCTGGAAGGGTTTTTACATTGGTGATCGACGAACGCCACCTCAACTTGTCGGTCTATATTTGATCTTATTTCTATGCCCCGTCCGAGATATCCATGTATAAAGCCTCTTCGGGTGGTTTTGGAACCTAGTATTTATGACCACTTGCTTGTTTTTTACACAATATTGTAGAAATTTTTTGCCTCTGTCATTTCTTTAACCTAAGCCTTAAGGACCAGTGCCAGTCCTTTGAAGAGGATCTCCCTTAGTGCATCCCACATTAGCATTTAAGTCTCCCTGCAGGATCACCATTTCTCTAGAAGGTATGGAGCGCAGTATGCTGTCCACAGCGGCATAGAACTGGTCCAAGACTTCCTCATCAAATTGGGATGACAAATTGCCTAGTAAAATAAATCTATTATATTTCAGGCATAGGGTTGGATGTAGAGGATCAAAAAAATGTATTAAATTGATTTAATATTGATGCATGTAATTAGAAACGAAAGGTACCGTAGGGTCATCATATCATATCATATCTGGTACACTATAGTATAGTGTACCAGATATAAAACAAAACATACTTACATAAAATTCAATTCATCATCATTTTTGCTCTCCTGAAAAATTACAGTGTTCTACATACGACTTTATGCATCTGATGTCTTATTGAACATTCTGCCTTTGACTAACAAATTAAATACGTTTGAATTTCAAGTAATAAGTAGTAAGTAATGAAACTCTTTGGCTTAACATAGTCATCATTCTCTTGCTCTTATCCTAATTTTCGTCTTCGTCTTCTGCTTCGATACTTCTCTATTACTTGTCATCTAATCAGATACCTCCTTTCTTGCCATATCATCGTTCACACAGTCTATCCATAGTTTTTTTGGTCTTCCTCAAGAATAGAATAGAATAATAATAATTTCCGAGTATATGGTAGGTTGGTTGATTCTTCACTACGCATTGGTCTCCGGGTGAACTTGGACAAAACACAGGTTATGTTCAACAAACACGTCACCCTAGGACCTATTGTTGTCAAAGGCACTCCTCTCAAGGTTATTCGCGAATATGTTTACCTCGGGCAAACTCTGCAGTTTGGTAAGAACAACATTGAGAGTGAGGCTTACAGAAGAATTCAGCTGAGCTGGGCAGCGTTTGCGAAGCTTCGTCGGGTCTTCTCGTCGCGTATTCCACAGAGCCTAAAGACTAAGGTCTTCAATCAGTGCGTCCTGCCTGTAATGACTTACGGGGCCGAAACGTGGACACTCACGGTACGGTTAGTCCATAAACTCAGGGTCACTCAGCGAGCTATGGAGCGGGCCATGCTTGCAGTCTCTTTGAAGGATCGCATCCGGAACGAGGTGATCCGACAGAGGACAGAGTAGTCGAGATAGCCCACAGAATAAGTAAGCTGAAGTGGCAATGGGCCGGCCATATTAGCCGAAGAACCGATGACCGTTGGGGTAGACGTGTTCTTGAGTGGAGACCGTGAATCGGCAAGCGTAAGGTGGGACGCTCTCAGGCACGGTGGAGCGATGATCTTTGCAGGGAGGCAGGTATCAACTGGATGAGAGTTGCCGAGAATCGGGTTAAGTGGCGAGCGATTGAAGTGGCCTATGTCCAGCAGTTTACTGCGGTAGGCTGATGAAGATGACGATGATATGGTAGGTACTATAACTATAGTTACTACTCTGATACCCTTTCACATTCATACTCAAAATTTTCCTTGCGACCTTTTCCTCATTCCTACGCATCACATGGCCTTGGGCCTACAAGAGTGATGAATACAAATGCTGATGATGTATAGAGAAAGAAGAACACCAAAGAAAAAATAAAGTGAATACAAAAAGGGGGTAATATTATTCACGCCTGTTACAGCATTAGTTGTGCAACACGCGCCAGTTACAGCATTAGTAGTATGTTTCGATTAATGTCTGTATATCACGTGGGAGTTCATCCTTAACGAAGAAATATGCAAGTAATTATTGTAGCGGTTTCTATCAAAGTGACGCATTCAATAAAGGTGGTAAATACAACTACAGAAATCAATAAGGAAAACAACATACGTTAATCCCTAAATTAATTACCTAAATTAACACGTAACACATGCAAGTTAGGTAGGTGGCACATTGAGCCATACATGTTGAGAAATGAATTGAAAAGTTAGGTACCAAGAATAATCCAATCAGGAATGAAAAGTTATCGAGGTATGTGTTACCAAAGCTAGAATGGCAGATGGTAGCGTGCACAACCTAAGGAGACGTTGACTCGTCGACCGCTCGAGTGCACCCGAACTGCGGCGCCGAAGCGGTCAATGCTTTCAGGACGGTGTGACGGTTTCGAGTGATAGAGAAGTCCTGCTTACTACATCCAAGCCTGAATACGAAAGGAAGCCGTGTGTTTAACTCCATAATTGATTAAATCTAGAAAAATATAACATCTATTGGACCAGGCATCGCTCGTGGGTACTGATTATGCTATTTGTAATAGTCAAGTGTTTACCACTTGACTATTACAAATAGCAGTCGGTATGTCGTCAACCTCAGTAAGCAGGAATGTCGCCATGTTATTGTGGGACTATAAAACAAAGATCCATGTTATACATTTTTATAAGCTCATGGGGCTCTGCTGACGAAACATACAGTAGAGGATATTTTTGAACAAGAACAATAAAAAATCATTAAAAATCAAAGTGTTACAAGAGTGTGCTGTAGAATAGTAGATATAGGAACCAATTCAGCACAGTGTTCTGATCCAAAAATGCGTGCAGTATTAGTGCTTGCTGTTCTCTTGGCTTCGGCGGCGGCTATATTACGGGACCCCGAAGACGTGGCTCTGGAACTCGACGAAGAAGCTTTTGAAGACTACCTCGATGGCTGGCTGGATCAAGAACAATCTCGATTGCCCAATCAAGGCCCGCCTAGCAGTGGAGGTAACTACACACATCACAAAAGTCTAAGCAACCAGGATACTTTTGCTTTTTTTTTTCTGTTTTGTCGTAGGTGTAATAATGGAAGCTTAATTTAATACATAATTTAATTGTTACGTTTTGATAGGAAGTTTGAAGAAAATAAGAGGCCTAGGTATAAACTAAATTTGAAAAAAAAAACGTGTTATATCGTTAGGTAGGTACTTGAGTACCTACAGGAGGACACCGTAGGCCCGACACTGAGTCGTTGCATACTACAAAACGTAGAACCAGATAAAAAGTTAACAAGGATCTAGGACACTATAACTCCAAAAATGTCCACACATTCATAAACAATCGTTAAATAAAAAAAAGTCTATACATTTACAACAACAAAAAATATATATGAAAAGAGTAAATTAAACAAGTGACTCAAATGTTGTCATCCAAATGTGCTTTATTCTACACAAAATGTGTAATGATTTGAAATCTATTGTAAAACAACTGACTAAAAAGAATGAAAAATAAAATAAGATTGAAAATAGTTAGAGATATCCACACATTTGTTTCATTTATGAGCAATCAGGCAAGCCGCATGCGCGAAGGGGCAACAACCAAACTTCTCTATCTTCAACGTGGTCCTTAATTATATAGGCAATTTTAATAAAGACACGTTTGATGTAATTTTTAAACTTTCCATAGGTCAGTTCTGAAACTTAGTTCGGCAACTTATTATAAAAGCGTATACTGTTTATAAGCAATGACTTGTTAGTTTTAGTTAATCTGAATTTGGGTATATTATTATGTCATTTAATCATTTTTCATCTCATTTTTTCTATGTTTACAAATTTCTAATAAAATACAATAACAAAAGACATTTAAAAATATAAAAACAGGTTTCCGCCGGTGTCGGGAGCAGGATCCAAGCTACCGGTGGTTAGGGCTGCAGAGACAGGAACCATGCGGGCCGTATCGAGGAGTATTGCCTTCTGAATCAGGCCTTGATACGACCGCCAAGCGAGCTTCAACAGATGTTCTTCGAGGCTCTTGGCCATGAGGTCACTGGCCGTTACGACACTCGGCACGATGATAGCCGCGTATACGAGTCGGATAAGCATTTATGCAGAAATGAACATATGTTTCACGAGAAAATTTAACTATATATTTTTTTAAGGTTAAAATTGGTTTATTACTAACGAGAATTTTCATTCAGGTTGCACGATTAAAATAAGCAAAGACCTTGGGCATCCGCGGCAGCCGGTGTATATCCGCAGGAACAGTTACTTGGCCTCCCACGGTAACACCGGCCAGATCCGGCTGAACAGCGGAGACGAAGTCACAATCGAGTGCGCCGGCTCCGGGCAACTCAAGTACCCAAAAGCCTCAATTGAAAAAAAAGTCGCTGTGAGTTCTTTTTAAATTAAAACAATGAATAATCTTCAGCGTTATTGCTTAATCGTATCTACAGTGGTCTCCAAAAGCCTCCAAAAGGGCTGATGAAAATTTATTTTGGTGAACTTGGAACTTGGGGAAATAGGTCATCAACGTTCAAAAGTTAGTATAATAATGTCTATAGTGAATTACTTCAAATGTAAGGTAAAAACAGATTACATTTAGGTTTTAGTGTGGGACGCAACATGTATCGATACTCTTGCGCCATTCCATCTTCCAAGCTCAGATTGTTGTGCTAGCGCTGCCGCGGCGGCTGTAGACAATCAAACAACAAAACTCAAGAGGCGAAAATATCGTACTCTTACATTTTTGAGCTGTGTTTAGTTGAAACGAATGCTTACAGCCTTTTTAACGAGATGTCGACGTAACCTCATACATTTCAGATCCAATGATTGTTTGAAAAAATTAAGTCCCCGCTTTTTATAAAGTAAAATAATAAGAAAATATTCGGAGATCCCTTATCATAGATATAGTAGGTATAACGCAGCGTAATGTTCAAACAATCGAAACTAGGATTTTAGACGATAATGCGCATCTGAAATAAATAATTTCAACAAACTTTTGCAGGCCACTGTTTATTAATTTCCAGCAGATAATCTGCAAATAGGTAGGAATGAGAGAAGAGCTGACCCGCTCAATGTTAAAAAAAAGATAAAACATGATATACAGGGTGTTTTTTTATTTGACCTTAAATGCAGAATTTTGGAATTTTTCAAAATTTAATTTAAAAAGTTGTTATAAAAAAACCGGTGTGGCAAGGAATGAGTTATAGGGCGTGAAAAGATAGCCAATGACCTCTCCTTTCGGCATATTCGATTTGGCAAACGATGCACCAAACACCCTGTATATAGAATATAGATATATATAGAACATCAAGATCAAATGTGTTTATTTAATTCTCTGTGTTTTTAGGTAGCAAAGTGTGTGAACAACGATCTCGTCTCTGGTAAAGGCTGGTTGACCGGCAACGTACCCTTCGGGAAGCTGACTTGCACGGAGCACCCGACCCCCGTGGTTCAAAAATTTCAAGAAAAATGCTGGAATCAAAATACCTTAATTGCGTCAGTACTTTCCTTTAAGATAATTTACTTAATCCCATAACCACCGAGCTACAAGCACACCGAGAATATTGACAGTATCCATACAGCGTGTGGGTCTACCTTTTATTTCAGAACTTTTATTAAATGTTATAATATTATTTTGCATTACAGCGGATAGCATAAACATTTATCACATACATTCAAAACTCATTAATTTCATATCCATAATAATTGAAAAGTAGAACCATCATATTATCGCAGAAAATTCATAGTCAGAATCGGCATCCATTTCATATCGATAGTCATTAAAAGGCAGAACTATCGTATCTCAGAAAGTTTACTTTACGATCATCTTTTGGCATACATTTCATATTCATAATAATTGAAAGACTCTGTTTATATTCCTGTAAAAAAACATGCAAAACTGCAAATAAGCATACACCATGCATGCAGTATGCAAGCGAGCATGTAACATGTTGCGGGCATGGTTTCTGTAACGGCTCCGGCACTACGGGGCTCCTGCAGTCCCATGACCTTATCGTGACTTTAACGCTCACCACCGCAGATTCGGCAGTGCTCAGCCACGGTGACAGTTGAAACCACCTCTTCCTCAGCTCGCGGGCCGCTTCGCCCCTCAGCGCCTAAGCGGGTTTAATTATACTGTAGGGGTAAGGCAGACAAGACTACGTGGAGTCGGTTTTGCAGCGATTCGTTTCTGTCACTAACTTTTGTAGCACAACATATTGACTTTATAAAACAACTAGCTGTCCCGCGCAACTTCTTCTGCGTCACATTTTCCCCGTTTTCACAACATTTTTCATTGCTGCTCCGCTCCTATTGATCGTAGCGTGATGATATATAGCCTATGTTACTTTTAATACCTCCAAGAATATGTGTACTAAGTTTCATGATGATCGGTTGAGTAGTTTTTGCGTGAAAGCGTAACAAACAAACTTACTTTCGCATTTATAATATTAGTTAGGATAATATGTTGCAGGAATTCTTGTAAACTGTAGAAACAGATTTCTATCAAACGTTTATTTACGCAATTTATTTCTGAAACATTTAAATGGAAGTTCCAATATTTATAAGCATTTTTTTAATCTTGTAAACTGTACAAACAGATTTCTATCAAACATTTACGCAATTTATTTCTGAAACATTTAAATGGAAGTTCCAATATTTATAAGCATTTTTTTAAAAAGAGATACGCGTTTGATACACATTCTTTTTAATCAATGTTGTATTTTTGTAATAGTCGATGACTCTCACTAAATACCGTTGCTACGGTCACCACTACTACCTACTCTGTTTATTTATTTATTAAGGATCTCCTAGATCTTATATTACATTTTTATTATATTATCTCCAACAAAGGAGACACACAGAACATGTGAAATAAACAACATGTTAAACACAGAACATGTGAAATAAATAATTATGGGCGACCAAAGTTTCACGTAGTTGTACTCCTTCACTTACAGTGTTGACACCTTGCTCATCGTTTTCCTTGCTTGTCAATAATGTCGTTTTTCATTTTTGCTTGTTTTTAGGGTGGGCTTCTATATCGGCGGTAAGTTAGAACCGCTGTACTTATCTTGCTTCGACGAGAAGCGTATGGAAGCTCTGTACGTTGTGTATGCACAGACACCCGAACATGCTGTTCACCAAACCAACGTAAACAGACCTACATGGAAAGGTAATTAAAGTTTACAGTGTATAACTAATGTAAGCGAGCATATTCGGTAGCATTATGGATAAAACAGACCATTAGACAAGATATAAACTTGTCGAATGGTCGCTGGAGGTCAATGGTTGTGGATAAAGGGTCTGACTTCCAGTTTGTCTGAAAGCCTTTGTCTGAGCGCCTGCTAAGTCACCACAACGATAAGGTAGAAGATGCAGGTAATGATTGCATTACTGACTAATAAGTGACAATTGCCACATACCTACTGACAGTTTTTAGCCGGCAGTCCGCGATCTGCAGGTCGTCGTAAGATGACCTGTAAATGTGTATGACTCGACACCTAGAGGTGTAGGCCTCTGGACGGTGTCCGGTTAGAACAGTCCGCTTTTGGACGTATAGGTCAGTATTGTAATACGTCACCGAAAAAAAGAAATGAAAATCTTGAAGAATATCATCTGCCATTAAACTGATCATCATCTGCCTAGCGTTTTCCCAAACTATCTTGGGATCGGCTTCCAGTCTAACCGGATGCAGCTGAGTACCAGTATGTTACATGAATCTGCCATTAAACTGATAAGTCAGTATAATATAATTTGATCAATCAGAATCATGTTCACTCAGAAGTTTAGAACTCTTTTAAGTAAGAGGTATTTAAACTATTTCTGAATTTATGTTTATATTTTTTCATCACACTTGCACGTAAACAGTGTCATAACATACAGGTTAACTTGGCTGTAATGCCCCATATAAAACCCTAGGGCGGTAAGTATTTTTTTTTTTAATTTTCATCACACTTGCACGTAAACAGTGTCATAACATACAGGTGAACTTGGCTGTAATGCCCCATATAAAACCCTAGGGCGGTAAGTAATTTTTTTTTAATTTACAGCACCGCTTGACAGCACACAGGTCATGCAAGTTCATCAAGCAAGGAGTTTACACGCAATTGAAAAATTGTCTTAAAATGTTATCTAAATAGGAATTTCATTCAATCTCGCTACATGGTATTTAACTACTCAACTAATGTTCTAAAATCTAAATAATCGATAGTTTTTTGTATCCAAACGTCGAAATTTTTATTTTTTTACACTCCGTCATGGCTGTATATACCTAGGTAAGTATTTTGCCTTTAAAGTTTATGAACAAAACATTTGTATAATCTGTGGTGTGGGCAAACAGCCCGCCATCCGCAAATCAGTTCACGTATTTCGTAATAATATGTGTGCTGACTTGTGTATATTTATAATTATTAACTCGCAAGTGTGATGAAAAACATTGTATGTTTCACGGGCGGTACGGGAATTACGAACCTCGACTCAGAAAGCCCTCAGTCTTCGACTTCGGGCTTCTACTAGAGCCTCGATCGTAATTCCTTACTTACCGCCCTTAATACACAATATACTATTAGCTGACAGTTTCTACACTGGACTTGATCCTGACAAAATTTACACGAAAGCTAATCAGAAGAAGACGGTCGCTGGATACGTCGGAGAGGTTAACGCCAACAAATATATCACCACGGACAAACAACGCTTTTTTGCTCGCGGTCACCTTGCTGCTAAGAGTGACTTTGTTTTCGCTTCTGGTCAGCGCTCTACTTTCTACTTCTTCAATGTTGCTCCTCAGTGGCAATGCATCAACGCTGGTAACTGGAACAGGCTGGAGCAGGTCAGTTTTTTATTGAGCATATAACTAGATTTTGTGGGTGTTTTAGATTTGCCTGTTTGGGTTCAAGCCCTTTACGGCAAGATGAAAATCAACGCCGCTGAACTTTCCATTATTAACCCCCGACCAAAAAAGAGTGGTGTTATAAGTTTGACGTGTGTATCTGTGTGTCTGTCTGTGGCATCGTAGCTCCCAAACGGATGAAGCGATTTTGATAAAATTGGTGTCATTTGAAAGGTATTTAAATCGAGAGTGTTCTTAGTTATGTTTCGAGAAACTCTGCTCAGCCGTTTGAAGCTCATCACCTCTTTTCTAGTTGATGAAGGGATTTAAACAACTTCTACGGGTCTAGTTGATTGGAAATTTGAATTCTTGTCACTTTCTCACCATGGGCATCGCTAGGGGGGTAGGCTGCACACCCCCCCTCCCCCCTATAAGCTCAAGTTTTTTTTTAAATTCATATCTTTCCTTGTTTTTGTTAATAAGCGAGAAGAGGCGCAACACCAAGAAAAGTGGAAGGAATGGGAGTAGATCTATGCCCAGGAGTGGGACAGTCAAGGCTAAGAAAAAATAATTTCAGTTTAAAAAGCATGAAATAAAAATTAAATTAAAAATTTAAAAAACCCTCGACACAAAAAACCTCTAAAAAACCAAAAATAAAATAATCCAAGCGTCTTAGCGTCGGGGGACCGCTAAGTAGACCGTTTAGAACAAGCACATAATAAAGCGGACCCCCGACGCTAAGACGCTTGGAAGTAGGGGGTTTGTTAAATTTTTCATTTAATTTTTATTTCAAGCTTTTTAAACTTATATTGTTTTATCTTAGCCTTGACTGGCCCAATACTGGGCATAGGCCTCCCCCATTGCTTCCACTTTTCTCGGTGATGCGTGTCATCTCGCCAATTAACGAAAACAGCAAAAATTAAAAAAAAATGGCAATGGCAATGCCCATGGTGACAAGTGACAATATTTCAAATTTCGAAACGTCAGACCTGTGGAAATTGTTAATTTCCCTTCAACTAGAAAAGAGGTGATGGCCTTTAAACGGCTGATCAGATTTTATCGAAACATAGCTAAGAACACTCTCGATTAAAACACCTTTCAAACGAAACCAATTTCATCAAAATCGGTTCATCCGTTTAGGAGCTACGATACCACAGACAGACACACAGATACACACGTCAAACTTATAACACCCCTCTTTTTTGGTCGGGGGTTAAAAATATATATACAAACAAAGCGGACCCCCGACGCTACAACGCTTGGATTAATTTTATTTTTGGTTTTTTAGAGGCTTTTTTTGGAAGTTTTTTGAATTCTGAAGAAGTCTAAAGCTTTTCAAATATAGTTTCGACGATCTCTCACCACGTCCCACCTACTCCTTCTATGTAAATATTGCAGAACCTCCGTGCTCGCATCGGTGCTGAGGGCTACAACACGCGTATCTATACTGGTACCTATGGCGTGTTGCAGTTGCCTGGCAAGAACAATACATTTTTCGACATCTTTCTGTCGAAAGGCAAGATCCCTGTTCCGCTTTTCTACTACAAGGTAAAATTAAGTCTAGAACTTAAAAACGAAATACGTAAATTAATTACAATTTACTGTGTCTTAATTGTGCCAACCAGTAGTTACGTAAAAAGGCTTTTTGTTCAAGATGATGGGGGTCATGATCAAATATTCCTATAGGTATAACGGAAATACCTATTAGGTCGTGTATGTGATAGCTTTACCACTACTGAGAAAAAAATCCAGTAGGTAGATAGTAGGTCGAAACACAGTCTTCTCACAGTTACTTCACCTCTGATTTTGCAACAATGTCCAAATCACAGTAGGTCGCTGTAGTAATTGGTTAAATAATCGTGAAAGGACCATTGAACTAATTAGTACCAATGAAAGGAATTGATGCAAAATTCGGTGGCAAAAACTGATCGATGTCGTAGATGTATTATGACATACAATTGATGTTTAACCACAGCAATTATCGGGATGATTTAGGTCGACAATACTATGTATTTATAATGGTCTATATTAAAAATACACACGGAACATCAGGATACAATAGCAGAACCAAATGTTCCAAAGTAGTGAATTCTAAATTCATTTAAAACTAAGTTCCACATAAAATACTGCCATTAGTCTGTGATGGAAATTTAACGTTATTGGAAAAAATCTGCTGACCCTTAAAACATTTCAATACCTTCTTAACCCAAAGTTATATGACAGACTTTTTTCGCAACTACGATATTGGTCCCTTGGAGAACGTTGTTCAGTTTGATGGTCAATTCGACTTTTCTGATACATGCTGCATATATATGGTTCGCAGGTGGTGCATGACGCAGCCAAACGCAAAGGCACGGCGTTCATAACTATCAACAATCCTTACATCTCGCTGGCCGAGGCGGCGGAAATTGCTCATAAATTCTGCAATTGCCACTGCCGCGGTAACGACAATTTCAACTGGCTCAAGTGGAAACCTGACCGCATTGACATCGGATACAGTTTCTGTTGCACAGTGGAAGAGTTCAGAAGAACTATTCCACATCTACCTGCCTTCACAACCACTGGTCTCCTTGTATGATAAGATATACTTAGATATTGTAGATGCTTAGTCGAATTTAATATGAAAATAAAGAATCGTTAATTTTCTCAATTCTGGCAACACTGTCACTAAACGTATGATATAAAACCAACAGTTGCCTTTAGTCACTCTCTTACTTCTATATGCACTGTGTTAGGAGGCAGATATTATAACCTTCCTTGTGAGTTTATTCAAATTGAATATTAAACGATATAACGTTTTAAATTCAAATATCTGCTGTTTTTCTTCACGACCCGTATCCTATAGATATCATCACAATCTCGAAAAATAAAAGTTAACACGTTTACTCCTATAAACTATTTGTGTTGTGTTAGTTTTTGGCTCAATATCTACTTTCAATTAATTCCGGTAATTGGTAAACTTTTGCCTAAAACTCACAAATAGAATGTATCATTGGTAGGTGATCTCGCTATAGAGAGGAAGAGGATTTCATTTGCTCACAGTAGTTAAGTGTTATGCTTTACCTGAACTTACCTCTCTTCTTTCTTGCACGAGAGAGTACAAATGCTGAGAACTTTTGTATATTTAGGAAGTTTTAAAGTTGCGCTAATGTCATACAAATTCAAATAAAATCGTTTGGCTTCAATATAAAGTGATTATTATTATGATTGTTTTTATTTCACGCAAAATTACTGAACGAATTTGGATGAACCCACGCAGATAGTTTTTAACCTAGATAGTAATATTCCTTGGCACAATTACCGAACTTCACGCGGGTGAAACCGCGCGCATAGACTAGTGGGCGATTAACACACTGCCACGCACCACGTAGCGTAGCGCGTGAATGCGTGTTTTAACGTTGCTTGTAAGTATCTCCGTTAGTATAGAAAATACGCACAGTCCAACACACAGAAAATGTATCCACGCGCGTTCATTCAGTGCGTTGACACGCAACATGCTGTTAACATGCAGCGTGATGCGTGGCAGAGTATAATCGCCTTATACAGAAAACCAGCAAGGATTTTTACTTATTTTTTAAAACGTTGTCGCCGATGTTGGTGCTAAGTCTGCGAGTTTAAAATAGAACTGGGCGGATCTCAGTGCCAGGATGGGTCAGGGCCAGCATTGTCAAACAGTAGGTGCCTGAAGACGGTTGTCGTCACCGAAGTGGCGTTTTCTGGGGTGACTAACGTGAAGATTAGGACACGTTCCTGACTTATTGACCAGAAAACGGAATTGGAAAGATACGGGTGAAGCCTTTGCTCCAAAAAAAAAAGTTACCCCACACTAGGAATTTCTCTTAAATATCCTGTGTTTACATACATTTAAACTCATACACACAAACAGCCGGACCCGGAACTACTTCCTTTAAGCCATACAAATATTAGGGTCGTGCGGGGATCGAACCCGCGACACGCAGCGTAGCAGCCAGTCCCTCACGCACTGCGTCAGCCGTGTCGTCAAAAGGATGCATGAAAGCAAAAGTAAACTAAGATAAGAAGAAAGTTAATGGTAAGAAGTTAAGAACCAAAAAGAAAAACAAAAAAGAAATTGAAAGATTGAATATGTAGGTTTTTTAATTAATAAACACGCGTGTTGTTGTTTAATAATAATTACTCATTGTAAATGCAACTTCAGAAATACATAAGAAAAACGCCATCAGGTGTTCCCATTAAATGATGCAAATTATAGAATCCGACTGGAGCTCTCAGTAAGTGGGACTGTGAGAAATATTAATTGAATTTTTATTAGTGGTTAGGTACCTATTTAGTAGTTTTGGTGTTCCCCAGGACAGTGTGGGGTCGACGTTATTTCTCAACTACACTCAGCGGCACGGAAACTGGCCCAACCACGATATGTCGTTTATTATCAAAATAAAAGGGTTTATTTTCTTATAAAACTTAAATGTTACTTAAACATTCATGTATGGGCTCCGTACTCGCCACTTCACTTTTGTAATTCTCACTTCTGACAGGCAATCATCCACGCAATGCGCTGTGTGAGGTCGGGCATTACCTTCCATTAAGATGAAATTTCACAACCGACGAATCCCACCAAGGGGAAACGGAAAACGTATTCTTGGAGGGTTTCCTCAATGTATCGCACTGTGGTTAGACAACCTGCAACGTCTGCCAACTCTGTGAGTGTGTCTGAAAAGATCCCTCCCCAAACCATAACTGATCCACCATATAAACTAACGGTTTGCCTGGGAGTGATTGACAGAAACCGCTCCCCATGCCTTCTAGAGATGTTTGCGGCCACTTGGAGCTCTTAAGGCCACTCTGCATTCGTACGTACTACAATGCTCGTGAATCCAGTTTGCCTGTTCGCGAGCGAAACGAAGTCCAGCTACGTGAAGGTGCCTGAGCAGTTCTAGACCTTGAGCTGATATTTGAGCACGCAGATTCCGTTACTCCATTCTTCTTCTTATTGTCTGCTCACAAACGTTGACCCCGCTTGCTGTTTGTAACCGCTACCGTATTTTGACCGCAACAAGGAACCAATTTCTCAAAATTGCGATAGCGATAAATCGGTCATCACGCGCGAATGTATACTAATACCGCCACTTCTTGGTGTTTTTGTGTAGAGGCTGATATGGTTATACGTTGTTGAGACTTACCTGAGTTGTATGCGCTGAAATTTAAAGTTTCAGCAAGCTCTCTCTTTCTCTGCGTTCGCCACTGAATCTGAAGCAACACTGGGTTCCAATTTTGGAAGCATGAAGACTGCAGTTTAACAAAAAAATAAATAATAAAGATTAAACCCATGACCATTTTAATATCGAATTTTAGTCACACTTTTTTTGTGCGTTCCAGTAACGAAGTAACGTTAAGTGTCACAGTAATAAAAAAAATAACTTTTATTTGCGCTTACCCTCTTAAATTAACAGAAATAAAAGTAATGACAAGCTACCACACGAAATTTTCAGACGAAATTCAAAAACCGCCTGTTACTTCTGAAGCTTATGTTATTTTTCAGTTCGTTGCATTTTTGAAGTCCGTTTTTATTTTCTTGCAATATTTTTTTTATGTTGTCATATTTAGTTGTAATATCCTATAGAAATATTAGTTGCTTTTTTATATACGAATTGGACGGACTCTCATGGAATATGATTTTCCAATTTCGACCCATTTGCATTCATAGTGCTACGACTGTGCTACGAGCTACGGCTGCTACGAAAATTTCGTCTACGCGCGTGACATTGACCTGCCACTCTCAGTGAATGTGGAAATCTGTCTTTCCCATGAAAATGCGTCTGACTGTCTACTGTTTTATAGTACAAGAAAAGTCACTATGTCACAATTTATCTGGACATAGGAAAAAACTCAAAGCGTCGTAGCGTCGGGGAACCGCTAAGTAGACCGCTTAGCCAAAGCACAAGACAAAGTTTTTTAGTGTCACGTGTTTTTTTAATTTTTAATTAAATTTTTATGTCGGGCTTTTGAAACTTAAATATTTTTTTCTAAACCTCGACTATGCCACTCCTGGGCAAAGGCCTCCCCCAGTCTTTCTACTTTTCTCGGTGTTGCGTCTCTTCTCGGCAATTAACGAACACAGGGAAATTTATTACTTTAAAAACAACTTGACCCTTTAGGGTGGAGTAAGGGGGCAGGGGGCAGCCGCCGATGATCTTCGAACGGCTGCTCAGATTTTCTTGAATCATAGCTAAGAACACTTTTGATTAAGACACCTTTCAAACGAAACCAGCTTTATCGAAATCGGTGCATCCGTTCAGAAGCTACGATGGCACAGACAGACACACAGATACACACGTCAAACTTATAACACCCCTCTTTTTTTTATCAGGGGTTAATAAAACAAAGTCGCTTCGCGCCGTCTGTTTGCTTAGATCTTTTAAACTTCGCAACGGATTTGGATGCGGTTTCATCAATAGACAGAACGATTCAAGCAGAATGTTTATAATTACATGTATAATTTATCCCTGAAAAACACGCGAAACATTTCCACGCGAAAGGAGTCGTCGGCTGCAGCAAGTTAAAAAATAAATGCTAATTTCAATAGTCAAGCTGCGTATTTTCAAAATCTTTTTATTGCTTTTTTGTGTACACTTTATCTTTAAGGTAAGAAAGTATGCGTAAAGAAATACGTTTGTTAGACAAAAACTTGTTCTACGAGTTGCGGAGGCAAGATAAAAAATTTTTTTTTGTTGGTATCGCGCTAGATATGCTATACCTATATGCTACCGTGGCATAGTACACGTGCGTTTTATTCGACGTTCACAGATAGTCAACTTTATCCTTATAACTGATCCATAAACCTGGTGAAATAAAAACGCAGTAAAGTTGAACATGGTGCGCGATATTGTCCACAAAAATAGGGAAGAAAATTTAAGGAAAGTATCTCGTATAAAGGAAACGCTTCCAAAAAAGACGTGAAAACGAGAATTTGTATAAGTACTTACATTGATGATACCTGAAATTTTCTAAGCATACATATTTTCCTGTAGAATATTTCGATATTGAGTTTTATCGTTCCTTCATAAATATTAGGTTCACATAATATCTGTTTCCATTTATTTACCCGGGGCTTACTACGTAGTACCGATATGTAAAAAGCCTGAACTAAGAAACAACAAAGTAACTAAACATACATATTCAGAGTCTAAGGCCTAATGGGCTTCTAGGTAAGTTGTTTAAATCCCAAACTGATACAACTTCGTTGGCATGCAAAGTTAGAACTTCTCTTCGCTTGAATTATAAATAGATCGTTGAGTGTACGGCGCCAAGCGTAGGTCCAATAAGAAGGTTTTTATTGCCTCTGAATAGTGACTGAAATGTAACGTATCAAGGAAAATGGCTTTAAAGTTTGTCTCAAAAGACGTTAATTTACCTAAGGTTGTTGTATGCATTTACATACTCAAATACACAGAGATATGCAGAATGTATATTTTATTTCAGATTAAAGGCCTACGCAGACCGGGACGGCATGGCAAGTGATTTTGCCGTCAGTCAGCGCACATTAGCCGCTTAGATACCGCAGCATTCCAGCGCCGTGCCACAGCATGCCACGGCGTGCAACAAAGCACGCCTCGGCAGCTCCTGCGGCCCGATACACTTTTAGCCTTCAGTTGCGTTTGATCAAGTGTTGATGTGCCTCAGTTTTATCAAAACGAGCGCTGGAGTCCTTGGCATGCCGTTAACTACCGCAGTACGCCACGGCATACCGCCGCGGGAGCTCGTGGCGCGTCTTTCAATACCGTCCAATGAAATCCCTTTCGATGCCACGGCATCATTTTAAAGCATAGCAAATTATGTCGTATTTCTAGATCGATACGTTTGAATGTCCATGAGTAAGAATTTTAATCCCTTGCCATGCCATCCCGGTCTGCGCAAGCCCTAAGTGAACATCAAAAATTGAGAATTTTTGATGTTCACTTAAGAAATTCGTCGTTGCGATCCACTACGATGAAACGCCCAGCGTAGCAGCTGCTACGGCGTAGCAGACGTCGTCCTAGCTACAGAAGCTAGGTAGCTACGCTGCTGTAGCTGAAACTTATTGTGCTTCCCGTTAGTACGAATTCTTACATTTAAACTCATAAATGGTAAGAATGGAGGCAGTTGTTTTAATTTGTTTTCTTTGTTACCCAGTTGTTTTACGTTTGCTGTTTTATAAAACAAAATGATCAAAATAAAAACTCATCTTAAAATTCTTAAAAAGAATTTAAAAATTACTATACCAAAAAATTTCTCGTTTTATTTATGCAAGGCTCTCCTTTTGAAGTCTTCGCTGGACCCTTTCAGAGTAAAGATTAAATTACATGGTAATTGTAGGGTTGATAGCCACAGTCTTGTTGGTTTCGGCATCTACATTTTTTTCAAACTTTATGTCAACTTCACAAATGAATGGGCGAAATATAACGTGAGTTATAATTCATCTATACTAATATTATAAAGCTGAAGAGTTTGTTTGTTTTTATGTTTGTTTGCTTGAACGCGCTAATCTCAGGAACTACTCATCCGATTTGAAAAAATTATAAAGGAAGGCTATATGCTATATATCATCACGCTACAACCAATAGGAGCGTAGCAGCAATGAAAAATGTTGCGAAAATGGGGAAATTGTGAAGCTGACTAAGTTGCGCGGCACAGCTAGTCTCCTATAAGACTTTTGTTTTTCTTTTAAAAAAAACCTCGCCCCGCACTTTAAATTTCTCGGTGCGTTTACAAACATTTAAACTCATATACACAAACAGCCAGACCCGGAACAACTATCTGTAGGCCATACAAATATGTGTTCCGTGCGGGAATCTAACCCGCGGCATACAGCGCAGCATTCAATCGCTCAGCCACGTGCACCAACCGTGCCGTTATATAAATTCCGAACACACAATTACGATAAAATTCGTCAATTTATTACTTTTTAGTGTACTATGCAGTTTGGCTCTGTAAGCCGGATCGGACTAAGTAGGTGGTAGTGCATATTCAGTATTAGTGTTGAAAAGGTTAAACATTGGTAGATGAAATAAAACTCAAATTAGGTCGTACTTTATTTATTGTTCTTTCAGTGTACTTGATTTTAATAATTTTATTTAAAATAGTGACTTTATTGAGTGCAAAAATAAGTATCATGTACATACTTACATTGAAATGAGTGCTCTCAAAACTTTAGTTTTACTTATTACCATTTAATTTTCAATAGTTTATTTAATAATATCCAGTTTGGTACTACAGAGTAATTGAATAAGTAGACGGTGCTGTCACACATATCGTAAGAGTACCTACTTAAATAGATCATCACGCTTTTCCTTGGTAAAACTATAATATTTTGAAAAAGGCTATAATTTACATAATATATTCGTATAAGGATTTATAGTAATTTAATATTTATTGCACTTCCGTATTACTTATATACGTATGTAATTACTATGAGGTATGTAGAACATTCATTGCAAAGAGTTTTAAAGCTTTGTAAAGGAAATAAGTATAAGTTACTATTAATTCAGATATTGAGCAATTTTCTCCCAACTATCAGCTTATGCATATTTTGTGTGGGGGGCGGGATAGTACGAGGTTGATATGGATTAAGTTTATATGAGACGACGCACTATGCATTTAATCTTGTGCAAGGTCGAGGAGCGCCAACGGCGGCAACAGGATGAAGGCGGAGACTGTCATTGCAGCTTACTGGCACGATCTACATGAACCGTGCAGCTTGCTACTTTAAATCGTGCTTCTAAACCTATAACTAATTCCGTCACTGTATTTTTCTTTCTTAGATAGATTTTCGAAGCCAAGCCACTATTTGTAACGCTTAGTAGACTATCGTACTATTTCTAGTTTCAAATAGTAACAAAAGAACTACCACATGTTTCATTCTAGTTTAAGAAATAACCAACTGCGGAGTTATTAGTGTTGAACACAAACACTTATATTAGAAGGGAACGTTGAATGCTTACAAATATATTATTTTCGTGATAAAGCACGTATCAGCTACTGTGTTAATATTACTGATGGCATCCAACTTGTATCTCGGGACAATTAGATTAATAACTTTGCCAAAAATTATACCAGGACAATCTAATATTACGTACTCGTAAGTTAAATATAAATTTAAGGAGACTTGGCAAACTTGGGAGCAGAATTAGGAGGGAACGACATTAGCTATTAATCATTTAATTAACCTCACAGTGACTACATACATATTGATCTAGTGCCATCATACATTCTCGCGTCATGTACCTACCGCAGCTGCCAATTTATACAAGATTGTGTCTTTTACTTTATTTAACATAGTTTATTAGATTAAAATACATTTACCTTAATAAGTACACACGTTAAAGGAACATTTGAATAGACCACGTTACGAGTAAACGGTGGTACGCCGTTGTGATTGTTTTACTTGGATTATTTTGTTAGCTATTGTTAGATAATAAAATAGGATCTTAAATGAAAGTAGTGATAAAAATATCAATGTGAAAATATTGCCTGGTGAAAAGTTACAATAAATTATTCATATTTCAAGATAAGACGCATACGACACAGCACTGTCAGGATTTCTGCGGTTTTGTTATTATTTACATATTATGCTCAAAAAGTTTGAAAATACTAGTTTGATCACTTGCTAGGGGTTCCGTTTCATCAATATAGCGTTTTTTTTTATTAAACTGTCGTTAAATACATTTCTGAAAGTACCGTTTTGCGCCTCGCGGTCCTTTCGGCTGTTGATGTTGTAACAGCCTGGGTCCCGAGGAGCTGATATCAAAAATTTGATTTTACAGAAATACGGGAGCATGGAACAATTTTTTTTATAAGAACAGAGACTTTAAGCTGACATAAGGGTCAAGAAGACAGGATTTCAGTAGTGGAAATATTTATTGGCGGAAACAAGTCGAGACATATGACTACGAAGAAAATAATGTTTGTTTGCATAGTTATTTTTTTATTCATTTGGTTTGGAACCCCAAACCGAGGATTATCATGTTTACCTCTTATTTTCTTTATTCGTTAATCGCTATGCAGAATATTATTAAACAATGTGTCATCATAGTGAAAGAAGAAGAAATGAAGAACATATATAAAGGCATATAAGTATCTAGAGTTTGAATGGAATGCTGCATGTGCTTAGGGAAATAGTTCAAACTTAAAAAAAAAAAACATCAGTATTCATTAGATACTGGAATTAATAATAGTATAATAATTCATCATTTACATATTGACTATCGTAAGAAAGATCTATAACAGATACTTAGTCAGTATACTCGTATCAACACAACCTGTAATCCTGGCGCTTTACTAGGTGTATTCGTCAAAATACTCGCGTTACTTGGTTAAAATATACTCTAAAGTTTTTGATACTACAGTTCATTTTGTTAACAAAATAACGTGAATATTTGCACAAATAGGTACGCCAAGTGTAGCGCCAGCAATAAAGAATCTCGACAAAAGGGTCTCTCTCTAAGAATTAATGTAGTCCACGTGCCGACCAGGTGTACGCCTCAGTATTTGAGTTATATACTTCTACGCATAATTAATAGCTTGCTAACGTAGGCACCTATTCGATGACGCCTACAGGCAAGTCCCAGTACAAATTATATCGTAGGACAAGTCTATACACGATGTAACATTATTAAGGGAGGATATTTTTAAGACCATCATATTTATATTACATTTTAAAATTGCTATTGAGAATATTTGAGAAATAGAAGAAAGTATTGAACTTTGTTTTTATACTTGGAAACATCCTTAAAAATAATGCCCTCCCAAAATAATGTCGCACCTTGTATAACTGACGTTACATAGAAGGCATAAAGGTCTAGCATGAAAAAATATGCAACACAGGTAGGTATTATAATAGTGGGTTTCCCTCATAAATCTAGTAAATATTCGATCCAAAAGCAACTCTTATATGTAAGAGCTCAACTAGTGATATTAATTTTCCTTTCCTAGACAGAACTTGGTCATGAGATATAATTACTAATCGTGTAAAGTGTCACGATATACTACTTGAATGAAGGCCTCCATTACAGTATTTACAAGACTAAGTATAATAATATCTCATAGGAAAAGTATCACTAACGATTTAAAGATTAAACTGGCGCCCATAAATATGGACTCTAATATTATAATATCTCACTTTTAAATATTAATATTAAGACGTAACACGCGTAGATTATAATTTACTATCTACCCAATGTCACATCAATTAAACGTTATCAAATTTTGTTGAAGAGCGTCGATGGCTGCAGAGGGACATAACATACGATGTTAGCTGAGATAGTGATTCGACGCGATTTTAACAAGGCCGAAGGTGAAAGTCAACTCTTCAACATAACGAGTTAATTCTCTACATAATATTATGTTAAATATCAAAAACGTCTATCTACAATCACAAATAAAGAAACTCACAAAACAGTGTTATGTATAATGTTGCATATCGTTTCACTTACGATATAAATGAACTTACATTTTTACATTACGACCAAAATTCTCACAGCTTTGTCTTTCATTGTTCGCTTGTCAGCGAGTAGTACGAGTAAATTCGATAAACACTAAACTATTAGGTACATCTACTAGTAGAGGTATTGGCATAATAGACATAAACAACACTTACCGATACAAACTCGTACAAACGCACAAATCATTCAGGAGATAGTTAGACGAGATAATAAATAACAATTGGACGCGCGACGAGCGACAGCGCACCCGCGCGGAGTTTACGATTTAAACATTCCACAAGTGAGTGCCGTTAACTCTAAATTAAAGTAGTATGAGATAACAAACAACTAAACCTAATACTCAAACCGTTCATTATTATGACATACAGAAATAAACTTCTCACCGTAATACGGATACATACAAATACTGAGATCATAATAGATACAACACCGATTATATCAGTATTGTACAACTCAGTAGTATAAAATTTAGCCTTAGACGTTAAATTATTATTGCCGAAGACTATGATAAGAATATTAGAACACTTATACAAGAAATATTGCATCAAAAAACAATAATAATATACATAACAATATTTAAGTATTTAGGCCTAATCATCGAGTAAACAGTATAGCATTATCAAAATAACGAAGTCACATTGATGTAAAATACGTAAAACAAATGACTGGCAACACAACATATTACACAAACATTGTACTATCACGACTGTACTCATTGGGGTCCGCAGAGACATTCATAAGATGAATAGATCGCATAGGAAAGTTTCTCATTATCACAAACACTTATCATTCCGTAGAGTAAGAGTAAGTTAAGGTCCCATGGATTCATAATTGAAGTAATTTAGAAGGAAATCTGGAAAGACGAATCGTCTGTAAAGCGATGTAAAATTTATTCTAAAATATACAAGTACTTAGAAAGGTTCTTTTGACAGAACACAAAAGGTCGACATCGTGAATGTATCCCTTCGCATTATCTTCTTATGTTCGGCTCACACTCCTTACATGCTCAGATATCAGACAGATTTCACGTGAAAGGTTCGCTTTTTAATATTCTAACATAAAACACGAAAGATTTATTTCTTTGACTATATTTTGCGTGATATATAAAAGATCTTTTAAAGCCTTCAAATAACACAGTCCAGATATAAACTACAGCAAGGGATTTCTTTAGACAGAAAATATTAATCACACTCAAGCAAACCGCTGCATTCACAGTTTGTGAAAGCTATCATGTTCAGGATACTATTTCAGGGTGAAGTTTTTTTATTTTTGTATTCATATTGGAGTGCGGGATACATTCCATTGTCTTGTTGTTTATACAGCACACGGGAAAGGCACACACTTTTACTGCAGAGCAGTTTTATAGTTCATGAAAACACTCACTCCTAATAATAGAAAAGAGAAATATTTAAAAAAAAATGCGAAAAGATTCACCTTATAAGTGTTTATTCTAAATTCATATTTAACTATAACTATAAATGTTACAGTAAAGACAATAATAGAATAAATTTGGATTACCTTAATGGATAAAATTTTTAAAAGCTCTATCATAATATTGTAACTTTTTAATTAAAATATTTCGTAGGCTATAAAGTGATTTATTTATCTGTAACATTTACAGTGCTTAAATTCAATAAATTAATTGAATATATTATGATAATTTATGAGGAAAATATAATAATGATTAATGTTAACTCTTTAAATATGATTATTTTATTAATGAAACGTTTTTATAATCCTACACCAGATCTGAATATCACTTTGGTGTTTTAAATAATATTCGTAAGTCATGTTATCACTTATATCACTAGAGTTTGGTAGTGCCACTAGTGCGAGCTTGTTCGATACTTTGCTTCCATGCCGAGGACGCGGTCAACGTATTTAATTTTTTAAACGGCAGTTTCTAAGTCTTCAGACACTAATTGGAAATGCTCCTGACCTGAAAAAGGACGTAGCATTTTTATACAACAGAATGTATTAATGTTTGCACACAGTACACAAGTAGAAAGCGAACTAGTGATACATTGCGTTACTTTTGAACGGAAATTGTGAATAAAGTGCAGGTTGAACGTTTACTGGTTTGTAAGTAATGAGCGTGGGCAAGCAGGTGTACTGACTCTCGAGGTAGGCGGCGAGGTCGTGGTCCTCGGCGCGCAGCGCGAGCTGGCGCGGCGACAGCCCCGCGTGGTCGCGCCGCGCCAGCGACGCGCCGCCCGCCACCAGCATGCAGCACACGGCGCGGCGCTTGTGCGCGGCCGCCTTGTGCAGCGCCGTCTGGCCGCGCTCGTTGTCGCGCATGTTGAGGATGGCGGTGGGCGCGCACGCGATCAGGTACTTCACGATCTCCTTGTTGCCGTAGCGCGCCGCCACGTGCAGCGCGGTCTGCCCGCTCGCGTCGATCGACAGCAGCGAGTAGCCCGCCGCGTGCAAGTCTTTCATCTAAACATAACATCGCACCTGTCATCCCCGAATTATCAAGTCAATAATAATATAGAGCGAGCCTATTGCCATGAAGCGGGCACAAATCCCAAACACGTGGATGCTACTATGAAATTCCTGACGGAAAACTCAATAACACTGGTTTGCTCGACCAAGGAATCAGACTTAGGCCCACATACATGTCCTCATTAGTCTCTAGTACACCACTAGAACAGCGAGGCAGTTTTTCATCTGAACTATTTATAAACCATTTTTCTCCCTTTCATCTTCCCTGACGCGAGTAAATTTATGGCTTTTGATCGCTAGTAACACGAGCCGTGCGATTTGCTATTCTTTAGAGGTTGTTTGACATTTACTGTTACGAGGGGCAAGAAGCCAGTACATTCTCACGGACTGGTAAATTTATAGTTTCGTTAAAATCATCTAGAACCTAATTTACTGGGCGGGACAAACAGGCATTCACACTTCATAGCAAAATTTACGCTTATGGCATGTTGAACAGGGTGAAACTTTTTACCAACTAACGAAAAAATTCATTTGGTGGGTATGGATATTTCACAAGAAAAGAAAATGTCTGTTAATTACTTATACACTCACCATTTTCAGATCGCCGACTTTGGCCGCTTTGAGCAAAGCGTCAGATGTTTTTTCCAATAAATTTCTGAAACAATGTCAAAGTTTTAATTCGTCCTGCATAAACTGAATAAGTTTGAGAAGATAAATAAAATGAGACGTCTTGTTAGTGTTGCGGCTTAACTGACTCGTTCAGAGAGGAGGGAACGAGATACGTACAGAGTCGTGAACTTTTCACGTTCTTGTGTATGATTATTAGGATTTCATGTTGCGTTATAAAGTTACTTAATCATATTCTCTTTTGTTACTTATTGTTTACTTTGTGTTTATGTGGTAATTAGTAAGTATCTAAGTATTTTTGCAAAGCTTAATTGCATGAGTATCTACTTAAAAATATAGTTACAGTTGCAAAAACACCGACTGCTTTGTAAAACATCTTCTTTATGCAGATGTTGTATCTAAAAACTGCAAAATCTGATTAGATAAAAAAGATACGAAAATCCTGTGCTGCAAACAATATTTCCACAGAAGTTACATTTATAAAACTAATTGAATTTAAAAAAATGACATGGCTGTTGAAGTTAAAAGTCATTATTAGAAGTAGCGTTATGAAGCAGTCAGTAGATGTGCAGATTCTAAAACTACACTATAGTAAAAACCATCCATGTAAAGTCTCACCTATAGCCAAACACTTCTTGTTCAAGTCCAAATAATTTTTCATGTATGCTGCATGCAATAGAAGAGAGAAGAGATAGAGTGCAGATTTCAGTTTCAAACAAGTGTGCAGCGTGCTTCATGTTCTTACTTGTGCGATACTCTTAACAGATAGTGATCACACATTGTTATACTTATAGTGGTTCCATTATAAACAAAATACTTAACCAATAAAATTGTGCAAATTCTATTTGTCACACGCACACCTGTCTAATAAAATATTTCGTTCCAGCTAGCAATTTTGCCATTTGCTAGACAAAAGACTTTATTAATAACTAATAACACAGTGCTGTTAAACTAATCTCGAACTGTGACTACAGCTAAAGGTTACATAGAGGGCTCGTCAAACCGAGTGCCATCTTAATCCTTATAAGAGAGTCCCGGGAAGGGACCCTTGGGATTATCATCCCCAAAGCCGCACGGGCGTGCACAATTACTAAGTAACACCCGTTCGATTCTATACAGCGTTATAGAAGCGCTCAAACGAATACATTGCAGCTAAAGTCTATGCGCACTCACAACGACATCGTTAGATAATACAAGGGAACGTACTCACGTTTTGAACCGCGCTATTGAGTCGGTGGTGGGCTCGTGGTCCCTGGCCGGCGGACTGGTGCACAGCGGCGGCGATAGCGGCTCGGCCGGCGCCGCGCCCGGGCTCAGCGGTGCCGGTGGCGGCCGGACCGACACCGGCGCTGGCGGTGACGGCGGCCGGACCGACACCGGCGGCAGAGGCGATGGCGGCCGGACCGACACCGGCGTCGTCGGCGCAGTGGCCACCGCGCTCGGGGGCGGCGTCTGAGGTGACACCAACTCTACCGACGATCGCGCGGGACTCCCAAGACCCGATTCACTGTTTCGTATTAAAATTATCGTTATTAATCTCCAAAAATTTTAAGTTTTTAAAGTACACTCATTATATAATTTCCAGTATTGGAGCTACATCCTGTGTTCAAACCAAGGCAACATTCTGCAAATATTGATTAATTATAGAAGATCTGAGATTAAATAAGTATGAAAACGTTATGGAAGGAAGTCAACCATAAAGCTCAATGAAATCGCAAGCCACGCGTGAAATTATCCAGATTTTATTCGCAATCCGATTTTTATACAGGGAGGCTTCCACCCTGCGGACACCGAACCACGAACGCAAAAAGAAGCTGTTCCATACATTTTGACCGTTTAGGTATTGCACTTTTATAGCAAATAGTTTTTATTTTTTTATTATCAAAAAATGCTATGTTTCAGAACTGAATAACCGTTTGTGCGTCGATGTCCCTTCCATCTTGTATAAGTAGCTTCTAGAATCATGAACAGCTTGTATAACTTTTAAAATTTAAAAAAAATGGATTACTTTTCACGAGGGCTTCAGCTGAGTGCTAACGTTGTGGTGGTTTGAATCTAAAATCGCAAAATAAAAACGGATAACATGAAAAAGCTGTTATTTTTACTAGGTTGATATTAAACTGGGTCTGTTTTTCAGCTTTGTTTTGGAATATTCAGTTTCATGCAGTGGGCGGTTTAATAGCAATAGCGCATCAGTCCGTGTCGGCTCATAGGTACGACAGTATAGATTAAAAATGCTACAATCAAGCAATCTCCCTTTGGTAACTGTACTGACAGTCTTCTAATTGGATATTTTTCAGAAAGGTTAATAGTTAACTTCTCATTTAGATTTGTTCCATTAGGTAGAAAATCATTCTCATAAAGTTTTATTTAGTATTTAATACTTTCTTTTGTTTCTTCATGATCATGAGAAGTTCAGTAAGTAAACCTGTATAAGTGGTTTTTGTGCAAGTACAAACAGCGATCACTGCTCCATGCACGGCGCCAACATGTTAACTGCAGTAGATAGAAGACAATATTATGCAATCTTAGAAAAACTCACCAAGGATGTGACTCGGGCACGTCTAGCGAGACGGCCGCGCTCGGCGTGTCGACGCTCTGCGAGATGTCGAGCGACACGGAGAGGCCGGTGGTGGTGTCGAGCGACACGGACGCGGCCGTGCGCTCCAGCGAGGCGGTGGCGGTGGTGTCCGGGTGCGCGGTGGACTCGGTGTCCGGCGTGTGCGGCGTGTGCGGCGCCGCGTCCAGGATGTAGATGTTGTCGTGTCCGATGTCCGCCGGGTAGTGCAGGTTCTCCTGCGCCTTGTCGATGCGGAAGAACCGCTCTGCTGTTACAGCTAAGAACGAAAACTCATGATTTTTCTATAGTAACTTATAAAAAATCTGCCCTTGGGGTGTCTGCTAAAAAACGGTTGAACGCTCGCGATTTTGTATTGAATAATAGTACGAGCAGCGCTAATAGACACGGACGCATGCAGCAGATTGTGTCAGGATATTTTAACAGCGGGCACCTGCTCCGTCCAACTGCGCGTTTAGTTAGCTTTAGCGGACGCCCTTAGTGGTTAAATGAAAGCTCTTTTCATTCAATTGTCTGGTCACTTTTATCTGTTTGCGTAGTTTATCTGAATAAAACTAAGTAACCCGCAAACCTATTTCTCTGATAAAAAAAATACGAATGAGAAATCTCCCCTACATGAAATTATTGAGAAAGAGACTTGAAGTAGTAGAAAATGGTAGCTGTATGACTCATGGTTCCAGTCGTTTTCGGCCCTTTTCATTATTTTCAAGATTCAATACGACATAAATAACACTAAAAGTAAATCTCATGGTAGACGTCATAGATTACGCAAAACTTGCCCGAAAGCTGAACAATTAGGTTACGGGTACAATTCAATCACGGTCTGGAAAGTTGAATACGAGTTTATTCAATTATTCACGTGAAACATTTTTCCCGGCTGAATGCGAAAACCTATACCTAAAACCGAAATTTCTTTCATAAAACTTGTAAATCTACCTTTTTTATTGTAAGGTGAATGTAAAATGAAAATGTTGTAGGTATACTTATAATACCTTAACGGTACAAGAAATCTACTTAGAAATATGCGACCAAGAGATGACCTGTTTGCTTTTCGTCCACAGAGGGCGTAAGGTCTTCAGTTTGATAATTTTGAAAATACAAGCTTCAGTTGAATAAGCATCTAGTCCCTTATCAACTAATTTTATATCCCGAAGTAAGTAAATTGAACAAAACTTTATCCTCGTTGAGTTGTGCTTTTGACTGCGTAGTTCGTCTACGGCTTAACAAGGCAAGTCAGGGTAGGTATATAAATACACAAGTAGCTCTCTCCGGCATGTCAGGTACAGAAAGTGCTTAGCACCATCCAAAAGAAAAAAATGCTTAAAAAAACTCACAGTCGACAAACCACCAGTCGGTGAGGTTCGAGTATGCTTGAGATTCTTTCATCATGCTCTGAATGAGGCTGCGCATTTGCTCCAAGTCGGCTGCAGGGTTTACGTCTAAAGTGCCGACTTGCTCCGCTGAAACAAAACATTATATGAAATGAAATGAGCCATACAATATGAAATGAGCCCATTTAGCGCCGCGGAATTAAATTTCACAGTAATTCCCTTTGAAATCCATATTCCGCACATCCATTCATCAGTTCCCGGGACAAATTAATTTATCGGCCATCAGATTTATTGACCACGAGCAGGAAGTATTTTTATTTTATGTGGCTATTATATAATTATAATATACATTATTCGCTTTTCCATTAAGCGAACCTTATTCCATATTACCTATAGTAAAAACACTTAGGTTCATAAATTTTCTATTATTATGAGATAAATGCACAAAGGGACTGGGTGTAGCTAGACTGAAGGATTAATTCATTGATATTAATTATTTAAAACGGAGTTCAACTCATCCTTGGCTGTGCCGAGGATTTACATTAAAACTTTGACTATCAAACGAACTTCATTATACGTACATTAGCGGTTGCTTCCAGCTTTGTTTATTTATTGTTTTTTGCGTTGAATTCGCGGCATCAAAGGACTTCATTTCGTAAAAGAGCATCTTCCTATTTACCATGAGTGTTAGTCAATACAAGGAGACAGCTAAATTAAATAAGACAAATGCAAGTGTACGTCACACGCTCAGTTAGGAGTCACTTTAAATTCAGATCGCATGCTATTTTCCGAGCCGAGTCTTTAACTTTTAAATTAAATAGAACTACCTGTAACCTACCAACCTCTACATCTATTTAGTTTTCACTAAAGTTGCGTTGAGTTCGTGGGTTCATTTATAAAACAAAGTTTTAAATAACTCAAAAGCTCCATTATAAAAATAATCATGGGTGTTTGCCCCAAGTTTAGAACGACCTGTCTCGGCTGTCTAAGCATACAGAGTTCACAAAAAGCAGTAAAATTAAATTATTAATTATGTGCGACATATTTATCAAATAACTTTTTTTAATTATAAAAGTAACGTTGCTATAAACGATCTCGTTAAAAGTTCAAGTTAGACGTATGACAATATTTTAACATAATTACGAACATTAACAAGAATGTCTAAAGCAGGTAATTTTTTATAATACAATGGCTAAATGCTCATGCATGTATTTAACTGCACACTGCATAGTAAGCCATCTCTCGATAGCCTCAATAACTTTGTTAAAGCCTCTGTACGATGTTCACAAAAAGAAAGCAATGAAATGTCCCTAAACTGCGTTCCAGTTGGTAAGTACCTCGTTTGATTTGTCACTTGCGATAACCACCAGTTATCAGATTCTCAAATGACTATTTCAGAATCTGATAACTAGTTTAGCGGTAATAGATCGGCTTCGTTTGGTCATTAGTTATATTACTGGTCATTATAGATGTGAGGCGAAAAGGTTTTACGAATTTGAAGGGTTTGTTCAAGAGCCCATTATTCGTAATGGACTCATTACCCTTACGAAGGCTCGCCTAAACCCAGGTAAGGTTAAAAAAAAAACATTGGGATTTTATATGAAGAAGCTTAAGTTGAAAATTAACTTATTTTGGCTATTCGGTAACGGAACTCATAAAAGAAATAAACGCTACATGTAGTTTCAGTATCAAAATAAAATGTTGTGTTACAATCGTTTCACTGGAGTCGGCGTCGATTGCTTCGTATTGAGGAAAACAGCAGATATCGAATTCCGCGCCAACTATTGACATGAAATAAACAACCGAACTTAAAGCTCTGTGAAGCATTTCCAGTTCTAGTTAAATCAAGCTTGAATATCGATTTGTCGTAACTTAACTGGGTAAAGTTCTCTGGTCAAGATCAAACGTAATAGAGAAAAGTTTCCAACTACATTTAGTAGCAAGATCTTGGGGCGTGTGATTGAATAACATAATTTGCAAAGTTAACTTTGCAAGGGCTACGAAGTCGGGCGTTTATTTAATTAATTAATGTTAATGTACTATACAATCAATTTTGTTACCTGTCTTGGCGAGTAGTTCCTTGTCGTAATGATGGCGCTCGTAATCGGCCATCGTTATGAGATTCACTGTTAGGGTGAGTTTGTCCATTGTTGTTTGGCTGTAACAATAGAATCACATTAGAATAATATAAAACTTACTTATAAGGCTTTTGGTGACTAACATGAACCACTTAATAAAGGACCTACACAAAATTGGCTTAACATTAACACCCTCCTAAACCAATGAATAATAAATGAAGTCGGTACTTAATTATATTTATTTGAAAGCTTCTAAGAAGAGTAGATATTACTGAATATTTAATGATATCTTATATCATGTAAACCTGTATAACATTAAATGATCTTGTTTTTTTTTTATTTTAATAATGTTTGTAAGTAATGTTTCTATAATTCCTTTTTTTTAAATCTATTCAGCTTTAAGCTCAGACTATAAATTTAAACATTCATAAAATCAATAGAAATGCATTTCGGCTGGCTTTTAGACCACCAAAAGTTAAAACAAGCAATTCTAAGATTAGATTCTTAGAATATCCGGTATCTTTGTTTCCAAAGGTCAGACGGGAAACGCTACAAAATGCAGACACTCTGACGTATCAAGTTGCACTACAATTAAACTTGGTCGGGAAATAGTTGTACTCACAGATTGAAAAACACCGAGAGAAAGAAGAATTTACTAAGTTTTTTACATTTTTCAGAATGACACTCACTCTCAAACATTTAATCTCAGCTCATTTTTAAGTCTCCCTAAAGCTGCGTGGTGTCCATGTCACTCAAAGGTGAATTGTAGTGAAGAGTTTAGAGAAGGTCTTAACGTCAAGTGTCCTCTAAGTATTCGACGGTTCAATGGGTTTCAAGTGCTTACGGTGCGATCGTCCTGCCAGGTTTCTTCTTGGCGAGCATGGTGGCTTGGTTGAGCCGCGAGAGTGTGATGACAGAGGGCGCTAGTCTACACGCCTCCCCGTCCACTTGCATGGGGATCACCTTCGTGGTCACGATCTTCGCAGTCTTGCACTGAGTGATGCAGGTGCCGTGCCCGCCTGCTTGCAGTAACGGCTGCGCAATACAACACCAATTAATAAATCTAAAATGTAGCTTATCGCAGCATCAAATATTTTCTTATAACAACTACATAACGGGTAAACACGACTGAATTCCTGTGGGTGAAATATTTAATATTTTTTTTAAAACTTGCGCTACATCTTAAAACCTTTCTTATTGTAATGCTATTCCTATGCAAGATACAAGCTACTATGAAAATACTTACAACACCCATGTGAAGAACTGAAGAAACCCTGAACCCATATCTAATAGAAATATAAATTTATTGGCTATTGGATATATTGTTATATAAATTTCGCTATTTGTTTTGCGGAATTTACTCACGCATGTTCCAGTTTTCATATATTTTCTACGATATTAACGATTGTTTTCATAACTTGATAATATGTATATTTTTACAAGACTTCAAGAGAAAAACTCAGTCATAACACAGGAACGTGTGGAACTTGTATTCCTAAATTAAGATGGATGTCCACATTTCGTAACTTTGTTTGTACATACCACCTACCTAATTGCTAATTGTGTTCATGTAATAAAACAACGGTCATAAAGCCTACTATGATTGAGAACAAAAAAACGGTGGCCCATGGCAAAACGTGAAGCAATTGTTGGCCCTCGCGGCAAATATCAGCCTTTTGCGTGAATCTTGTTGAATTACACCGACTCGATAGGCAGAAAACACAGAGTCTTATATACAAAATAATAAACATCATAGTTACAATGAATATTTGATATCGTACTTCTAAGGATTGCGGATTTAGGCACTAGAATATTGAAGCTGTTGATCGTGCCTCAGGCTGCGATAAGACGGAGAATAACGTAGTACCTGCGCAAATACAAACACTTCAATGATCGATCTTCCAGCGACTTACCAATTGATAAGTGGTTAATCCGACTACTTCTATTAAGCCGTCTTCAGTGGAGGGTTCAAAGGCTCCGCCGGACTTATTCCAAGGGTGCGTCCCACCCCCGTAACTGTAAACAATACAGACATGTAAATATCGTTCTATATAATGTATTTTGACTAGACTCAAAGACATTCAGTTTCGAAGCACACATAAATAATGAGATTGTTTTAGTATTATTGATTCGTGATTCAACAATTTCCTTATAAGTTTATTTTTATTTAAACTGAAGTCTCACATAGACATTTATTCTTTTCACGATTTCAATTTCTTAAATGACACAGGGTTTCTTTTATGTATTATTTAGTCGGCATCGTTTGGCGTCACCTGTGGAAAATACGAATACACTTTAATAAATGAGACTGGCTTAACCTTGGAATGTTTAAGAAGACAATGGCGTGAACTTTGTGCTCTCGGAGCACGGGCGTCAGGTCCTTGCCGTCGCACTCCATGGTCACGAACTCTGCCAGGCCCTTCCACTTGCGCTGCATGAGATCCTTCCCTCCGGCGGTACCGTAGAACAGCTTGTTTCTTATCCGAGAGTTGAATTTTTCTGGGTGTGCCTCTGTGTTAACAATATTTGTACTTGCAATGACTTATCATCTTCATTATTATCATCCTATAGTAGTTTGCTGCTGGGCAGACATTTTGCTAAGAAAAGCTTATTGTCTTATGCCATTCTATAAAGCAAACGACGATGCACCTACTTTATTTCGATTTACAATAGGTACTGTGAACAAACACAATGACTGTCAATTCAATAGATTTACATGAATGATGTCATGGAACCTTGCGGTTTTCATAAGAATCCATTAATAAAAGAATATTAATACTCAACAATTATTCGCCAATATAACAGCAGAGAACGTCTGCGGTTGGTAACTTTCAAACGGTTGAAATTTCAAATAGAACAATATGAGCTTTCGTAAAGTTTTATTAATACAAAAAGCTCGGGACAGCTTAACAACATGTAAATAGAATTTGTAATGCATGCATACCAAATTATCTTGTAGTATTGTGGTCTCCTTTTGTAGGTGAATTTATCCCGACAGCGCTTTCTCTAAAGCGGCTTACAAAATTGGCTCCACTTTGAAACTATTTATGATTTCATTTAGTTAGTTATTTTATTTTATTAATTTGATGATGATTTGTTGAGATAGTATATGGCAGGGTTTATTACGTTTAGTGAGAAGAATTACTCAGTCTATCATTATAATATAGCGTGTCACATACAACTTCTTGTAATTTAGTCGTGCATGACTAAGTTGTGGTAAGAAACGGGTCACTGGGTTTATGTTTGCATAAGACTCTGCTGACGTGCAAAATATGTCCATGGACTGTGCATTATCATATTTAATAATAAAGCAAATTCTCATTTTACGAACGTCTTAAAAAATCTTCTAAAAGAGTTCGCCAGGGAAATTACGATAAACATAGAGATATCTAGGGCTGTCGGCCTCTGTGCCACGTAATTATTTTTTAAAATATGATAAGCTACATACCCCCACATTCATGTAAGAACAGAAGATAGCCAAAGGCATGGTAATCGATACTAAAAAAGATATTTTAAGAATACCGAAAGGGTGTAAACACTGCTGACGGATGATGGAGATCCATGGATTAATCTTCCTGAATAGATAAACTAACAGAATAACAGGAACGTGAAAATGACGACAGTTTAATTAATTTTTGCTGACTTGAGTTTACCTCAATCTCAATCAGGAAACACATATTAGTTACCAAAATGACCTTCAAGGTAAATTAGAAAGTGTAATTTAATGTTACAAGAAGGATAATTAACGACTAAATAGTACAAGTACATAATTATTTAGTAATAAAAACTTACCTCTCGCCTCATGGAATTCCAAGGCTATGTGAGCATCGACGCCGAATGAGAAATAGTTATTGACGACGTTGAGAGGTAGTTCTGGCTTGGCGTTGCTGGTGTCTTCGCCGGCAGCTGCCGTGTTCGGCACTACCCCCAGCTCCCATCGGTCCAGCAGTACGGTGTCACTCTCGCCTATGTTCGCTAAGATCTTCGATATTGGCTCGTCTTCGTAACCCTAATAACAAAAAGTAGTTTAGAGACAAAAGCTTATACACGCGGATTATCATACAGTGCCCTAGTTTTTGACAAAAAATATCCCCTCCCTACGTCATCGAAAATAAAGGAGCAAGCTTTATGGCATTAAAAATAAAGGTTGGGGGTGAAAAAGCAATGCTAAATTCCAACTCTATGTAACCTATTTCGCTCTGCTGACTCTCACAAGTTGCGTGGGAATGTACGCAACTGGCGACGTATTCGGTGTTTTTCTTTAAAACATTGAAAAAAATACAGCGTTTGACCCTGCAGTCTTTAAAATTTACTTAACCCTGTTTGGTTGCTAAGCTATTAAACTTAGGCACTTGCTTATTTGCGTTATGGTTGGTTCGTTCTTTGTCGTGTTTGCAAGCAAAAAATACACGTTTATGTTGGTTACCAAAACTCAAACCAGACAATGTCCCCGTATGCAGTAGGTCAAAGTCCCGATGAATCATTAAACAAATATTTTACAGACGAGTTATAATACACGCAGATGGGCTTTGGGGAGCACTCGGCCACTGACGGGTGATACACATATATTTAGTAGCTTCATTACGTTTTCAAATGGCTTATTTGGGCAGCCCAGTGGTAGTTATATTTTTTTGCCTGAAATGTAATTGTAACTGGGAGTGTTTTTTAACCCCCGACCAAAAAAGAGGGGTGTTATAAGTTTGACGTGTGTAACTGTGTATCTGTGGCTCTGTGTATCTGTGTGTCTGTCTGTGGTATCGTAGCTCCTAAATGGATGAACTGATTTTGATGAAATTGGTTTCGTTTGAAAGGTGTTTTAATCGAGAGTGTTCTTAGCTATGTTTCGAGAAAATCTGCTCAGCTGTTTGAAGGTCATCACCTCTTTTCTAGTTGAAGGGAAATTAACAATTTCCACAGGTCTGGTCGATTGGAAATCTTGTCACTTGTCACCATGGGCATCGCTAGGGGGGGTGGCTGCACAACCCCTCCTCCCAGAAACTCTTTTTTTTTAAATTTTGCTGTTTTCGTTAATTGGCAAGAAGACACGCAACACCAAGAAAAGTGGAAGCAATGGGGGGGGAGGCCTATGCCCAGTATTGGGACAGTCAAGGCAAAGACAAGACAATATAAGTTTAAAAAGCATGAAATAAAAATTATATTAAAAATTTTAAAAACCCCCGACACAAAATACCTCTAAAAAACCAAAAATAAAATAATCCAAGCGTCTTAGCGTCGGGGGACCACTAAGTAGACCGCTTAGTAGAGGTAGAGGTACAAAACAAAGCGGACCCCCGACGCTAAGACACTTGGATTATTTTATTTTTGGTTTTTTAGAGGTATTTTGTGTCGGGGGTTTTTAATTTTTTTAACCTAAATGGGTTGAGTTTATATACATTTACATGTTTCGAGAGCATCTAACATGTCGAAACACAGCATAGGTACCCAAGTAGTAAGTAAATTTGAAAGCGTGATTTTTACGTTTTCTGCATTTACCCACCCGGCCTCTATTATATCTCTTATGGGAATATTTGGCGTTACTGTACAAAAATATACTTCGTAGACACACAACATGTTGAATGTAATATCCATAATACTTTTAAAACTTCTAAACAATGTTTTAGTTCCATAAGTTGCTGAACAGTTCGTGTTGACATTCTGCTGTAGATTTAGTGGTTTACTTTTGCACACGTATATTTCAGCCAGAAGGTGGTTTAAAACTTTATTTTTAGTTCTTGATTGCGTACATTTCCTAGTCAGTTAAGATTCTTCTTAATAATATCATTAGTATTCTTGACTACATAGATTTGAGACGAAATTAGTTACAAAAAAAACCGGCCAAGTGCGAGTCGGACTCGCGCACCGAGGGTTCCGTACAAACCTAAATTACTGAAGAGAATAAATAAAAATATGTGATGTAACTAAAAATTTAAGGTTTTCAGAATTTTTCCTTTATATGTGCTATAAAAAATTTCTTCATGCCAAATTTCAAGATTCTAGGTCGACTGGAAGTACCTTTTAGGTTTTGATTCCCTTACTTAATGCTTGTTGCGAGTTTGGAAATATGCGGCTTAAATTGCTGTTTCATTTGATTGCGTTGACATAGAAGTTTGATTTTATTACAGCTTAAAGGTATTATAGACCTGAGTATTTGATATGAATTTCAATTTAATACCTCGAAGCGTTCATGAGGAAAAGGGTAGTAAGTTTAAAATTATTAAGAATATTTTTAATATTTGATGTAACTAAAAAATTACGGTTTTCGCAATTTTTCCTTTATCTGTGCTATAAAACATTGCTTCGTACCAAATTTCAAGATTCTGAGTTTACGGGAAGTACCCTGTAGGTTTCAATTCCCTTGCGAGTGTGATACCTTCACGCGTTTCTGAGAAAAAGGGTCTTGATAGGCAGACAGACGGACAACAAAGTGATCCTATAAGGGTTCCGTTTTTCCTTTCGAGGTACGGAACCCTAAAAATAGGAAATTACATAATTTCCGACATTTTCGAGGATAAGGCCGAGAAAGGCCCCATAGAGCTATCAGAAAAAGAGAAGCAAAATATTTCTTGACGTAAAATTGAGTTCTAGGTACTAGCAAACCTTTGTATTGAACGGTGATTAAACATTATTTATGTATGTTATTTGCTTAAATTACATGATATTAGGTGGGAAAGGAAGTTAAAAATCTTCTTTGATATAGGGGTCTTTGAGAAAATCTCTTATTTCATAAACTTACTATTTGTATCTGGTTTCATTTAATAACATAACATGAAGTCCTTATGTTCAACAACTAAACGTTTTAATCGCATTAAAGTGACCTTAATTTCCTGCATAAATGATAATGAGAACATTACGCTAATCTGGACTCTAGTCCAGCCGGTAAATGCTAGCTGGGCAGAACGCTTAAGCTGGGTAACGAGACTGTAATGCTCAATATTATTACGGGTAATTTAATAACAATGTAGCAGGTAGTTGAAGCTCTTTATAACAAGGTTCTAGCATGTTGTTATTTGTTTGCGGAACAAAGCTGATGCGTTAGCCTTGTTGCCTTGTTGCCTCAGTGAGCCAAGCGTAAGACTTCTTACCTCTACGCTACTGTATAAGGAGATTTACTTAAGTACAATCTTGTTTACCGCAAATGCAACATATTTATTTTGGTCATAACTAAATTTGTAGCATAGGTAGACGCTTTTACGTACCTACAACATTTTTACGTATCTTAATACAAGGTGTTGTTTTGCATCCTCGTCAAATTCAAGGAGGTAACTATGCTAATGATTCTCGTCCCGAATCTATAATAAAATGGGTAGGTCATTTTTATTTTTTTTCTTATTTACGGAAATCGGTAAGTGTAAACCACCCGTGTTTTAAACGCGGGCCGTCTGATTCTCGCCCTATAACTGCGCTTCCACAAATACAGACAATCTCAAACGTTTATTCGATAATTTCTTATTCCCTAAACAACGTTAAGGGGGTTATTCTGAAATACTAACAAACATAAACAACCGAAAAAATCATCGTTTATTAATAATTCACTAGGTACCGTAATTTTAATTGATTATTTATGTCTTGTGTGACAATCTGCTGAATTTTGACGAGGATGCAAAACAACACCTTGTATAGTGCGAAAGAACATAGTTAAGAATGTTTATGTTTTTGAAAGATTATGTTATCAGAACTTGTCTTAGTTCTGACAACATAATCTTTATTTCAAATTCATACTTTTTTGAATAGTTTATTCTTCTGAGGTAAGACTGAGGAACTGCGTATAAATTTAAAAGTGTCGTCAGCTAAAGGTTCATTTTGCAATGTCGTGAATGTACCTATAATAATATTTTACCACGTCGAAGAGTAGTCTGAGGGGAAATTACGCGGTCGTTTGATAATTATCGGTAAATAAACACAACGAGGGGTGAAAATGTCGGAACATTTGTGCAGCATAACAATGAAAGAATATTACACAAATCCGAGCCAGAGCGGAGTTCGTTTGTCGTTTTGGAGACCAGTAAAATTTTCATGAACAAAGTAATAAACTCTGTTTATGGGCTCGTTAAAACATATTGTCGTGCATCAAGCGACAACGAGTAATAATAACATTTGCATATTCATAGGTCTACCTTTTTCTTTTGATTTTACCACTCATAGACTAATGTATGTGTGTGTGATAAATATTGCACAAAATGTTGGCGTCCCTTAGTTTCAGTCTCCGGAAAATAAGTTTATTTCAACTTTTCCGCTCAGCTCGGCACCCCAGGCTGGTTATTTTTTGTTTTAATACCATTTACAGAAAATGTATTCCTGTTATTCAAGTATTTATCTCTTATTCATATAAACTTGTAGCCTACCTGTTACAGCAAGAATTTCTTGCGGTTGTAAAACATTACGTCTTTGTCGTAAATGTGAAGTAAGACTAAAAGACGCCAACGTTCACTGCATTATATGAGAAGTACTATTTTAAGGTACAATAAACACAACCCGATTACTCTAGACATTGTCATTGTTGAAGTTTTGGGACAGTCAGAGCTCAGTTTAAAGTACTTGAGGAAACTGAACCCCACCTCGGGACCAAAAATTAACTAAGTGTGCAGTCCCAGAAATACCTGGTCTAACTACTACTATGAAATCATTAAAAATATGTTTTTTAACCGCCGACCAAAAAAGAGGGGTGTTATTTATTTATTTATTTTAAATTCTGCCTATGCTTAAATTGACGTAGACGCACAACACTACCTGAAATCCCAACCTAATCGGCTTGTTCGCACACTTTTAATCGAAATAACATTTTTTGTTTTTCTTACCACATCAGACGTACCACAGCGATGTCCATCATCTAGCGGTTCATATGGTCTCGCTTTAACTCTGCCACCCAACATTTTATTGTTGTACCAGAATGAAGTGGCAGACAACTACAGAGTAGAATCTAAGGGTGTTACCACACCAATCGATCAATCGTCGATCAGTGCCATCGATCAATGGTAGAATGGATTATTACACGTCGATCGATAGTTTCTACTAGGTAAACCTATCGATCGATTGTCGACTAATCCATTCTACTCGCACCGACCGACGATCGATCGATTAGTGTGGTAATATCCACTCAGCTGTCATAATGGTCGGAATGAAGTTTTTCAAATAAAAAATTCGCATCACGACCAATTTTCTTCATGTTCAAAAATTTAGTGACTGTGTTCACTATTTGATGAGCGCAATACAAATAATAAATATTATGGCGCCTAAGACTCTAGATTTTAATTTTATAAAGTTGATACTAACAAAGAACAACCGCCATTTTTACGTCAGGCCGGGTACTTTTGGGACTGCCCTGGTTAGTAGTACAGCAAACTTAGTTTCCTGGAAATCTAAATTATCGATGTATTATTTAGTATTTTACAACTTCTACTGTTTAGAATTAAATTTGAAATCCACTGTTTTAATATCGTGGAACTGGCAAACAAATGTAGGTGAGTTGTGCCAGGACATTTATATATTTACTAAATACTGTACGTCATGCCAAGTTAAGCATTTGGACAGTTCCCACGGGGCGCGAACGAATTTATTTTAGTTGTTTACGCACGACAATCCCGCCCCGAGGCATGGACAACGATAACGTCGTAATGATACCCTCTGTCATGTCTCCTACACTCATTACGCGGTTCCTGTTTTATTTTCACCCCAATTTTCGAATCCCGACAGGTATGTCAAAAGCTTGGTTTTAATATATTGTTTAGGTTGGCCTAAGCTAGGAAAACATGTTCAGGTGGAGATTCATAGATGACTTTGCCTTGGAGTGTAAATGTGGTGTCTTCCCACAAACGATGGGACTCTTAATATTACATTACATGTTTGTACATTGCAGTACATTAGCTGATGGACGCAACTAAAAGTGAATCAGTTTAGATTGCCATCGATACGGAAGAATATATATTTTGATTCAAATATTTACATTTAATAGCGAAACAATGAAAAGAGAACATCGGTATTGGTGTTGTGAATACAAATAATACATCTTTGGTAGAATAATAAAATGTTTAGGTACTGGAAATATTGCCTGATATTGGGAAATTGAATGTGTTATAGACGTCATAAGGGTGCGTGGGGTTGATTTACCTGTGGTTGTAGTGTACAGTACAGTAGGGGTTGTATTATATGCACATCGACCTTCAGATACAGTTCGATTTTGTAGAATGCGTCACTGACAAACAGAACTGTATGACTTCACTCGCATGTAGATTAACATTTTTTCATTTATCTAGCCACTTTTGTCCCTAGGAAAATTTATAGTGTAGCTTTCTATTAGTGAAAGTTTTTTTTTTATTATGTTCGGATTAACATTTCCAGAGATTACCATCCCCAGATTTAGATTTATTTTAGATTAAAAAATGTAATGTCATATTTGAAATGGGTTCTAATTTTTCCCACATAATAATAAATATGGGTTAATATGGAATTTAAATATAACTGGCGAAGCATGTGTATACTGAAGGGTACGCCTGGAGGTCTACTCTCTTTCTCCGAAACGTAACTTCGGCAACGAACGAAAATTAAACGTAGTTACGTTTGTCACCCTATTCTATATAATTTGCGGACGCACACAATAACATTTAATACATTCGTTGTCTGTGAATTCGAACTTCTTGTGTGCGTCCACAAATTATATAGAGTAGGGTCACAAACGTAACAACGTTTAATTTTCGTTCGTTGCCGAAGTTACGTTTCAGAGAAAGAGAGTAGCCCTCCTGTACTTACACCACCCCATCCGAGCGCGCGCGCCAGGTCGTTGCCGGTGCCGAGCGGCAGCACGCCGACAGCCGGGCGCGTGCCGATGCGGTCGAGCACGCTCAGCACCCAGCCCACCGTGCCGTCGCCGCCGCACGCCAGAACGCGCAGGTTCGGCACCTTGCGGAACAGCTCCAGACTGAAATTGAACTCTGTTATAAATTCTGGAAATGATAATTTAAATAACACTCATGACAATCCACGTAGATTCAAAGGTTTGTCAAGATAAAAAAAAAACAATAAAAATAGTCCATATTAAACCTAGACCGAAAGCGGTAACTCGTTTGGCTTTTTTTCCAGCATCTAGGTTGTACAGTAGCCCGTTGGTAATGAATAACAGTTTACTATGAGGTATCTGGGTCTCTGGCTAACATTGAAGCGTGTGATCACCACTAGCGTTTGTCCTTTGAGTATAGACACTAATGAGTGAGAAAAATTTAATTGAATAGTGGGTATATACACCGTGTAAATCACCTCATCACGAAGCCGTCAACCAAGCATTCTGTACATGAAACTAAGTAACTTTACGCAAAAATTATTTGTGGGAAATGACTTTTTTTTGGGGGGTGTAAAATCATGTTTTGTGGTAGAACTCAATGTAACGCACTCAAAACATTGTGCTGATGGGCGGATTGAATAGTACGGGGGTCGTGGAGGTGTTTAAAAATGTTACATTAAAAACTTGTATTTAAAAAAATACTTGTCAAAAAGTTGGAATTTTGACCCCTAATATCTCCGTAACTAGAAGGTTCCCAGGTATGGTGTAGAACAAAAAAATGATCGCAATGACAGGGAGAACCAGTGCCTTTCGGCTTCGATAAGAGGTGTTTTACACCCTTTATATAAAAATATCTTAACGCTAGATGACATCCGTTCTATTGTTTATGTAAGAAATCTACGAGTCATAAACTCCTAAAGATGACTAAAAGACTCTTATGACTTCCCTTAAGACACCGTTACTTCAGTTGATCAGAAAAGTTGAATAAGAATGACGACGAACTAACTTGAACTTGAACTAAGTACTTAAGAAGACATTTGAATATTAGCATCTATTTACGGGTTTGCACATTTTTTCAATTGGGTGTAGAAGCTGCAATGATTCTAGATAGGTGATAATTTATAATGCCTGAGTAGCACTGCAAGAGCAGTTTTCGATGTTTTGTTTTTTTTTTTAATTAAAAATATAACCTTTTTCAGGAAGCTTTTTAGTTGTTTAGAAGTTGATCAGTTTCGAATACAGTTAAATGCTCAATAAATGAGAACTACAAATGAAAAGTATATTTTAAAATTGAGAGAGAGATCTTGAATTCGATGCTTCAAGCCTGTAAAACAGGATAGCAGTTAACGTTTGTTGTGATGACGAGGAGGGTCCCCCACATCACGTCCATTAGCCCGCCAATCCCAAGAGCATTCTGTTAAGACTAAATAAGGCGAACGATGCAACAAGCTCAGACCGGCCTTAACATTTTAATGGGTCAAGCCTATTATAGGCTTGGTCAGGTCTGCGAGTGTAGGCAGTTTTAAAGTGCTCCCATTTCGCAAAGAGAACCAAATTCGTACCGGTCCTAGTGTTTTTGCAAAATATATGCCCGGCCCAAAAAGATTCAGTTATGCTATCCGTTGGTTTGAATCAGATCTCAGGGAAACGTCTACATGTTGACGTAACACTGACGCCATACAATAGGTAAACGTGGTATTGTATGGCAACTGGGATCTAGCCTAAAAGATGCCACACGCCACAGGCCGTCGCTCGTCACCAGGACATCATAGAGAAATATGTCGCTAACGGTTTTTCTGCACTTTCTTGTTGTGTCCAAGTGTAATGAGCATTTACAGGAACGATAGTGATGAAAAGGTGATTTTATATTTACCCAGGTCCTGGTCCACCTTGAGTGAGATCAAAAACTTGTCGTGGGTTGAGTAGCCACTGGAACTTCTGCAGCAGTTTGGCGCCCTGGTTGCCTCCACTCTTCGGATTTATAAAAACTAACACTGGCCTCACACTTGCTGTAGGGATTGGTTTAATCACAAATGTTTTCTGTTCATTCTTTGAATCTTTCCCTTTTTTCTTGGAAGCACTTTTTTTCTTAGGTGATTTTCTTAGTGATGACTTAAAACTACCTCTTCTTGGCAATTTGACGATCCACGCTGGTGGTACTATTATATTATATTGCGATCCTGCGGAAAACAATAAATGATTGGGTAAATTTTGAATTATTCAAGTGTTAAGAGAATAACGAGAAAAGTTTTTGGTCTTTAATACTGTACCTAATGAGCATTCTTCTCCTATCCGCTGGAGATTAAAACAACTTTCTTTGTTGTGGTATGCGTCTTTACACCACGAACAAGTCAAGGCAACGATTTCCTTCGAGCTAAATGATAGTTTAGCCTGCAGCGACTGTAGAAAAAAGATGCAATTAGAGCAAATACTTACATGTTAAGTATAAAATTATCACACCAGTTAGCTACAACGATTTCTAAATAAAAAGCAAGCACCGATAAAATTAATATATGTAGGTACAGGTTGGATTTTAATTACCGACATTCCCGAAATTCATTTGTTATGCGTAGGTCTGATATAAAGATACAAAGTTACTTAATACGGAGTGAGCTTCTTTAACTCGAAATTCTGCCGGTTGAGTTAAGATTAATTGTTTCTCTGAAAACGAAATTTTAATAAGGATTTTTACACGGACTTCTGTTAAAATAACAATATTTCAATTTATTAACAACATCTTTAATGGGTACCTATCTGTTTTTATTTTTTTCGGGAATGTTGGTTTAATAACTTAGTTCGGTCCTGGAGCACCTGGCGTCTAGCCTCCACCTGCGGCAACACATTTGTATACGCACATTCAAAACTTCACCACTGTCTACTCCAATAGCCTTGTCTACAGTGTCCTGAGTTGGTATGCACCACCGACAGCAGCTGCGCCGGAATGACTGTGACAACAAAACAACCATGCAACACACATGCAGATGAATAAAGTGATTCACACAACAATTAATAAAGCCACATAAAGCAACATAAATATCGCTACCAAACTAAACATATACTAAAGATAATGTGGAAAAATACCAATAATGATTTGATGATGAATTGAAATTAACACCAATTTATTTAGTGCTGTGTGACTGTATAACAACATAGTGTAATTGGAAAACTAATTTGAATAAACATTTGTCGGATTCAACTATTCCTGCAATTAACATTAGTGAATAACAAATGAATCTAATCATAACAACAGCATTTATTACCAACTAAAAGCTTGATGCTGTAGTAATACCTAGGTACAAAGCATTTTCTATGCATAGAAACACACGCTAAAGTTACCAAACAATAGTCGTGATAACAAAAGTGTAAATTTAACATAATCCAGAAACAGTATTTTTGTTGAAAATTGTGCAGGGTGCAGGCTATACAAGTCCCATGTGAACGATATGGTAACACGTCATTAAAAATGAAGTTTTAATTCCGCGTTGAGCGGGAGCGCGGCATTTATGTGGGCTGGTGACGTGTCGCATGCGATGGCGGCCATGTTACCTATTACGTATGTAGATGCAAATCATTTGAGTTGAGAGAACCGCGCGGCTCGGCCGAGGCCTGCCGGCCGTATCGGTCACACAAACTTCATTAAACACGTGGTTACACCAGCACCGAAAAGCTATATGTCAGTCACGTCATAAAATAATAATTAGTGTCACCATTAAAATGATGGGACTCGCAATAAAAAGGATTTTCCTCGAATATAAAATCTTTGAGGTTAAAAATATTTTCACAATAAGTATATCAATCAGTATAACTAGGTCAATTAATTAAAAGTAAATTGGCCGAGTTCTTTATTTAACCATAATCGTTTGATAATTGAAATGCCTAAATAATGTTACAAAATAACCTTAAAAACTAAAATCCCTAATAGAAACACATTGACATAGTTACGTGGCAAAAGGTTCGAGATAGCTTCACCTACAGACCGTTGTTCAATGGCAAATATGTACGGTACATTTGCGTTATTTTTGTAATCGTGCATAAGTAGGTAAATGCTCTAAGGAATAATAGAATCGAAATGCTAAACATAACTATATTATATATATCGGTTACAAACGAAGTACCTAAACTAAATGTTATGTTTACTCGGTTGGTAAATTTTAGTTGGCAGTTTTGAGTTCATTTTTATTTCCTATTTGATCAAGTCAAGCCCAATTACACCCAAGTGCGTCAGGCCCAGGATTCAGGCAACCGTCAAGTAACCGTTTAGGCGTATGAGGAACAGGGTGTAAAGTTCCTCAATACTCCAAAGAAAAGAGAGGATCCTCAGACCAGTCAGGTGTTATTTCTGGTAGGCAACTGCCCGACAGTTGTTGTCGGATGTTCCTATACGTCTTAAGTCGAGGTAAACTTTGCTTGCGACTTGTAGGAAATTGATGTTAGTTCTTCCGTCGTGTCATAGATAGCGCTGTAGTACTTTTTGTTGTAAGTTGCTTTTTATAGGTCGCTACAACCGAATATATAACCTCAACGAGGCAACCGAGATTTACTCAAAAGGGTCTGGAAGGCAATAACTTTAGATACTATACTTAAGAGTTTTGGAGGAAACTTTGGAGAGGCTTGAATCCAACGGTGAACGATATACGAAATGCAATATTTTAGGTTTTTGAAGCAGTGTATCTACTTGGGTACAAATCGGGTACATAACACCAATTACAACTTAATGATTTTCGGTTTCTGCATCATCATGCCAAAGCCAAGCATAGCAACTGATGTTTGTACTTATATTTTATTTTTCAAAACGTGAATACTGTCTGTATTCACGTCTCACATTTTTGGCTGATATAATAATAAAAACCCAAAACATGTCCGGCTTAGCCAGACGTTCTGTGACTCCAGCATGCAGGGAAAAAAAGTTTATCCGTCAGCGTGACCTTTTATTTTCGTAACACCGTTACTTTTTTTTTCTCGTAGTTCGGTACGTGGTTCCTATGGGAATTTAGCGTCATTCGGTCATTCGTAGTCCGCTCGTGGAGTTTGTCATTCTAGACTGACGTGGCTCTACATTGCAGTCAGGCTTCACATCACACCCACGTCAAGCTGCATCCAGCACGATAAAAGTTTTATTATAATTTTAATTAACAAAGTAACCGCCTTAACTCCTACCATCTTGGAAGGGGTTAAGGCGGTAACTTTAGTTTTTTATGATGTTGAATGTGAGTGGGTGCTTCCTGTGGTGTGGTGAATCCTGGTTATCTTGCTAAATATACGTTATACGTAGTTACGACTTTCAACGTTTGTTTGTTATTACCTATGTACGTTTTACTGTGTAATTAGACCGTTAATGGTCTTAGAATGTTTACGTAGGTGCCTCTACTACGTTAGAAAACTTTCCCCATTAAATAGCTGGACCGTCGAACACAATGGTACTTATCGATTCCTTAAATGATGAAAGACTCGATTAAGTGGCTGGTGGAAAGGACTTTTAATGTAATAGCTTTGTCTGGCGGCTAATTTCCAGATTGTGATTGCACGAGAACATGTTGGCCAGTGGAAGCGCACCATACATATTAATGAATCCTCCACTGGAGTAGATGATCGAGTTGGTTAACTTAATTGTAGCAAGCCCCATTAAGTATTAATCAGTCTGTTTATTAAGCCCCGCTAAGCTTAACCGTATGTCAGTAATTGCTATTACTGGCATGTTCTGTAACATCGATCTAGTCATTTAGTGTATTTACTGGCACTATATGATACTGTTAGACTGCGTCATCCTACTGCTGGGCAAGGATCACTGGTCGCTGGTCTTGTCTAGCTCGTCCTAATGACACTACCTGTTAAAATATTAATACACATCTGGAGACAACAGCAGTATCACTCATTTTTAATAGGTATCTGGGGCAATAATGTCATGACTTAGACAGACTTTAGCTAGAAAAGGCTGTTATTAAAACGAATGGTTTATAAATGAATTACTATTGGTATTTGGCTGCGATCGATGTCTACAACGTATCTACATATTAGTAGCTGTTATTAATAATACTTGCTAGAAATTTTAATAAAGTTGAAGGTTACGGAAATACAAAACGAAATTTTGAATATAAGTATTTATATTAATACGTAGGTATGGCATATAGAAATAAAATATTTAAAGAAACAACGAACTGCTTTGTAAATTAATCTTGAGTGAAACGTTTTTCCTCCGTTTGAGCAGCAGTCATGCGGAATTTGTCTTAATCTGATCGAGTTTAAATTATTCAACGCACGTAATGTCCTCCAACAGTCGAAACAATAAGGAAATTATGATTGTTATTTTCGTAGATGTTCCAAAAGAATTTTCATAAAATTTTGACTTGTAAATGAGCACCAAACACGGTTGAAATACTGAACGAATACTACCTATTTCTGTCATCCTACTAGACCTGTAACTCGTAAATAAAATGCTTAGTGCTGTCAGAAGAGTAAGTTAAAAGTAGAAGTGTAACAAATATGACTTTAGGTAATATTTATTTACATTACAGAGTGTAACAAACATTACAAGCTGTGTGACTGCCTCATTGGTCGAGTGTTCGTAAATGCGACTGCTGAGATGAGGTCCTGAGTTCGATTCCCAGGTCGAGCAAAGTGTTATTGGGTTTTTACAATAGGAATTTCTCAGTAGCCGCCACGAAATCTGGATTTGGAATTGTGCCCGGTTGATGACAATAGGCTCACCCCCTAATTATATGGGTCTTCAACATAACTGGCAAAATGTGGGTGTACTAATAGGTACCCCTCTGCTTACAACCCAGGTGTCATGCTATGTTTTGTTTTTACAAGCTGTCTGAATATTTAGAAACTCAGTGAAGTAGATAATAAAACAACTTTTGCTATGGCAAGTTAATGAGATATGAAATGACTATAAAGAAAAACATTGCTAAAATGATACCTACGATGAATTCAACGGTTATCTAATTGAAAGTGGTACCAAATGAACAAACAAAGAGACAAAAACTCACACAGGTTAATTACAAATACCAAATTGACCCATACGCCACTGTCATTATGAAAACGGCTGATTTAATGTAACATCTGTGTTCTTGGTGATTATATCAATTATGTTTTTTTTTTATCTAAATATTTATGGTAAAACAAAAACAACAATAATACAAAAAGACTACGGTTGGTAAACATGGAGTTTTGTATTTTATAAAATTAAAACAAAGTGCTCAACTCTGAAACTTTTATATTATTGAATAAATTTAATTTAGGTATTTATCAACTTTTACTTCCTTATCGAGATTTTCAAGTAATAAATAAATTATTATTTTAGGGCAGGCGTAAAGCTGCAGCCAGTAATTACTTTTTAAAAATTAAAATTATAAGAAAATATGTCGTGCTTTGATAATGTGTTCATTTATTCGTTATTTTTATGTATTTGTTGACATCATCTTTTTTTACTATTATCCGCCATCTTATTGTATTTGAATTTCATAATGTCACAGCCATAAAAATGAGTGATTACCAATAAATACTGCCATTAAAAGTTTTTACTGCCTTCCTAGGCAAAATAATAAGCCAAGATATTCATGAAAACTACTTTGTTTTACTAGTAACTTTGTAGTTTTATTATATTCTCGAAAGATTTTATACACTAACAGGAAACTGAGAGTAGATTAAATCCGTAATGTACTGACCTATGTATTTAGGTAATGAACGTAACTTGCTGTTTGTTCATGATATTTGAATGCACGTTATGAATAATATCCACGGTTGAAAGCAATCGATTACACACAAATTAAATATACAAATTGTGTACTCTATTAAAACGACCAACATAAACATCAAAATCTGCGTAATTAGCGGAGATTATGACCACTGCAGCCTATATGTATAACAAAATGCCTACAATACCAAAAATAAAATACCCAAAAAAGCCGGTGGCAGTTAAAACACAAATAAAAAAACAAAACACGACCTACATAAACACAGCCGTTTCCATACTATGACAGCACAACATCGACCGATGACGTAAGCAACATATAGATTGCGGCCCTCACCTTACCACAGGCCTTGCACTTGCCCTTCTCTGAGCGGCGGTGGACCCAGTGGTGGTGGGTGGTGGTTTCTTCCCGGTACTGCCGGACCCCCACGTCTCTGAAGGTAGGCTTGCACGTGAACTGCACGCGGTCCATCAAGATGTCGATGCATGCTGTATGCGCAACGATCTTGCACGCCGAACATTTCATACGGGAACCGTGTTTCTGTGGAGACGAAGTATTATTAATAAATTGTAGATTAAGGTTCTGTGAATGTTATCATAATATTGATCAGGATTCCGAATCTTAATTTGCATTTAAATGGCTTTGTGCTTATTTGGGTTTGGGTTCTCTAGTTAAAGAACTATCTCAATCACGGAATTATTTATTTCTTAAGAACTTTGACACCTACGTCCAGTTCTACGCAGCGCTATACATTTATTTAGGTACATTCTGGATTATATTTACCGAATTGTCATACAATTAGGGTTTCATTTTGTATGACGTAATAACATTAAACCACCCACTAGTTCTTCTTTTACCGCATAAAAATGTTCTTATTGTAACAGCCAGAACACGCAAATTTACTAAAAGGTTAATTTACTGACCCCGAGCACGTTGGCCGAGTACATGCCGTGGAGACCTTAAGTCCAGTGGCTCTCCTGAATTTTAAAACTCCTTAAAATAAATATACTCATCAAAAAAAATCTCGGGGATAACCAGTTTGAAAATCTTATAATGTGGTTGGATAAAGAAAAGTTTGTAGTTAGTGAGTGAAGTATCGGTCTCAATGAACGAAAATAAATATTTACTTGATAATGTTGAACGTCTACATTAGGAAAAATACAAACAAACTTCATACACAATACATTTAAATTTAAATGACGTAAGTTTGTATTCTGATGGTGACGCCACTGAATGATACCTAACGGATGGAACTAATGAAAGTTTGCTACAATGTTTTGTTGTTAAGAATGAAACAAGTACGGACGAAAATATTCAATCAATAACACCCAGCGAAATGTTCTAAATTCGGCGCACGGAGACTCATATAAATAGATAAGAGCAGAGACAAAGAATAAAGTTTGATTAAGGTACCGTAACTATGGACACAAGACAGGATCCTACGGACATAAACGGTATCTTTTAATTCAACTTTGAAGAAGTTACCGAACAAAGTGCTCGAACTAGTACCTCAAAGTATTTATGTAGTCTCAAAGTAAGTGGTAAAGGTATTACAATTAGAAATTGATTGCTTTCATGAGGCTCACGAGACACCCTTTTGGTGCACCCTGTGACAGGTCATCGCCACAACAAAATGGAGGCATCGGGTCATTAATCTTATATACGACTACAAGCAACCTGCGACATAATAGGCAGGAAACTTGCTAATGGTTGTTGGGGAAATTACATTTCTTCCTTAGTTGTTTAACCAAGACACAAGGCGAGATACCTTGTTTCTTGGTCTAAACTTCCAATAGATGTTTCATATTAATGCTTTTATTCATGGCGGTACAAAGAAGTTCTTTGCAAAAGAAAGAAAAGAGCAAAATAATTAATGGAAGAATGAAAGTAAAAGATATCTTGTACTGGACCGAAAACTCGGTTACAGAATATTACGAAAATAAAAAATTGTTTAGACGGACTATTCATATTTTCTTTACTTCACTCAGCTCGTCTGGCAATTTACTAAGTTCATTGTGTCCTTATTATTTAATATGAGCATGTCATTCAAAGAAAATGCTTTTTACTTTTCATTGTACCTAGCTGGTCGTATTGCTAAAGCTTTTAGTCCGAATTTTACTTTAATAGTACCTACATTGTGTAACGCCGAAAACAATAAGTGCCTACGTATTATTTTCCGAAATGGTGTCAAATTAAGCCTCTAATGCCTTTAACGTGTACAGCAGTAAAGTATACTCGCATCGTTAAGTAAAGTTATGTCAGGATTTAATTTTATTTATGAAGCAGGTATAAAATTTTCATGTTACGCAAGTTAAAAAAAAAGGGAAAAGCAACTATATTACTGAGAAAGTAACATTTTCCCCATTAAATCCTGCAACGTGCGCTAGATTAACTTTATGGTCCTGTGAGAATTGCAAGATTGGAAATTTCTGGATCGTTGACTTAATTTTGCATGATTGCGAGTTTGCGACCTCGATCATTATTATCGTTGTAAATTACGTACTTTATCACCGAGTAAAAAAATATCGAGTAGAATTACTTTTTTACCATCCGTCTGTAAGTAAACTACCTATACTTATTTACTTACTACCTATCTATTATGTTTCTACTAGAAGAATATTTAGCAAAAAAGTACCGAACCGGGAAGTCCTGATTTACGTGCAGCATCTAATTTACTGACATAAATGCCCCTTTATTAAATCTGCACTATAATTTGCTGGCGTACCATAAATAATGCTGTAGACGGTATCATAAATAGCCGGAAACGTATATTTTATAATCAAGGTAATTCAGGCGTCTACCATTTGGAGCTGTAATTTATTGTCATAGAAAATTCACCTGTTCTAATGACAATTACGAAGACATTTTAATAAACGTCTTCGTTGTTATGATGTCACGACCGTACATAAACAATAACAAAAGTATACAAAAGTAGTAATACCCTCCTTTTTTATGTTTTAATAAGTTTATTTATAGTGGAGAGAAATGATTTTTCTGAATGGGAATAAAAAGTAAACGAATATTTCTCATAAATTTGAGAATAAGCAGGTTATATTATACAATCCAAAATCCTTTCAAACATGGTGCCAATTTTAAGACGCCCTAAATAAAAAAAAAATATTATTGTGTCTAAATAGCTACATTATTTTATTAATCCAGTCATCAGGAAGCAGAATTCTCAAGCCGTTGGCTATACAATACTACTTTATGTGAAGTAGCTTTCATATAGGTAGATTGTCTGCTTCGTACTCAAAGAGAAAGATAAATTAAGGTATCACTACACGATAGCAGTACAGCCTATTTAATTCTACGTAGAATAATCGGGTTCTCTGTTGTTTTATCGTGAACAAGGTGCCTTAACAGAATAGGTGGCTGTCTTTGAAGGAAACATGTTTGTCAATATACACTACGGCTGCTGTTATTTTAGACTGGCCGCTTGTACCTACTAAGTTTAGGTCCAGTGTAACTAGATATAAATGTCAGAAGTTATATTGTTTAAAGTGACCATCGCAGTCAAAATACTGAGCAATACTTATATTATAAAGTTAGTTAGTTGGGCTTTCAGTTTATAGAATTAAAGGTTATTTTATCTTATTGCTTATAGTTGGCCAACCAGAGGTTGTTGGACTACCTTTATAACCATTTAGCGTGGTTCCTAGACAGGAAGGCAACTTAACTTAGGGGATCAATCAATTCATGCGGCTGTTCCGTTAGGAGTTTCTTTATCATTTAATACTTACCAAGTGTTAATATAAACTCTTCTATAGTTCTAAACTAACTGGACTAACAGGCTAAGACGACCCACTGACCAAATTTTGTGCCTGTTTAATTGAGATTTCCACGGACACTCTCTAATGCTAGGGCCACATTGGCTGGATTTGAACCTGGACGTGAACCGTTTCAGTATGGGAAAGAGACGGATCTATACAGGACGTCGAGCTTCATCTCGTCAAGTTATTCGCCGAATACCGCCAATGTAGACCTAGTATATGAAGATAATATGATTTAAAAGAGCGTCCATTGAGTTTCTTGTCCATTCTTCTCCATCTCCATAGAGATCTACGCTACGCGTTGGAATGGGCAACTACAGTACTTTCACAAGATACTATGTTTTTTTTTTGACATTCAAAAGTGTCTGTAATGGTCTAATTGAAATAAATGCATTGCGTTTTAGTTTGAAGAAGACGTCTGACAGGGGAGAATGGAAAAGAAAAACGTGTTGCGCCGACCCCAAATAAAATGGGACAAAGGCAGGAAGATGATGAGTTTGAGTTTGAAGAAGAAGTAGTACCTGGCATTCAGCATCACCGACGTAGCAGCAGTCGCCGGAGACGGAGGTGGGCGCCCACAGGTGCTCGCCACTGATGGCGCTGTCGGTCCAGTCGGGCGTCGAGCGCAGCACCCGCGCGCCCCCCACATCGCCCGTCCGTCTGCAACAAACACAACACATGTTAGCCTGCTTTCGCAATTTGGTTTCACACAGTTAGACAGTTAAATGTTTTTGGAAATACAACTGTAATAAATAGAGTTCAGCAACACCAAATTGATATTCGTTTATCATTCGGTAACAAGGTTTTGAATAGACTTTAGGAAACATCTTATAGGTTTGTACTGCTTCATCATCATCATCATCAATGCCAGTATTCCGCAAAGATTGTGCCACGGAACACTGGTGAACCATGGTCATTTGTTGGTGTGCTTCGGAAAAAGAAGGTTTGTTTTAAAGTTTAATAGACAGACGGGAGGAAAATTAAATTATCAAACATTCACAAAACACGCGTTAGATTTTCCATTTAAGGTTTAGGTACCTCCAAAATTTTCCGATTTCCTACATGTACCTTGAATACAAAAAGTTTGCGGAACACTGATCTATGCGAACATTATTTCACGTCCGTGGGAACATACAAAGAGAAATTCGGTACACATTTTTCCCACTGAAACACGGCGCGTTGGATTTAATTCCGTTTGAAAGCTTCAAGATCTGTTAGGCTTTATCACTGGTGACGTATTTCATCAGTACAATAGGTTGTAACTGCGAAGGAATATAACAGTCGAAACGAATAAAATGGAATGTCCGCCGAGCAAATAATATTGTTTGGACTTAATATCAAAGAATAAGAATTTCTAAACGAATATAAACCGCAATTGCGTACACAATACACAATCATCATAATAATATAGGTACCACAAACAAACGATTTATTACGAATTAATACGACGATAGTAAAATCTATTACATAACTTGGCGCCAAAATGTTTTATTATTTACGACCACAGATTAAATATAAAGGGTGTGAAACACATTAACGAAGCCGAAGGCACATGATGTCCCGTCATTGGGATCATTTTTTGTTCTATTTACTCTATTGGATGTACAGAAAGCTTGATTGATGGCTTCGTAAAGGGGCCTGATCTATATAGATAATAAAATACTTGGGAAGTTATCATCATCATTTGCCTAGCCTTTTTCTCAAATTAATTGGGGTCGGTTTCCAGTCTTACCTGATGCATAGAGATGTACAGAAAGCTTGATTGATGGCTTCGTAAAGGGGCCTGATCTATATAGATAATAAAATACTTGGGAAGTTATCATCATCATTTGCCTAGCCTTTTTCTCAAATTAATTGGGGTCGGTTTCCAGTCTTACCTGATGCAGCTAAATACCAGTATTTCATATGGAGCGACTGCCTATCTGACCTCCACAACCCAGTTAGTACTAGGTAATACGGCACTTCTTGGTAAGACCGTTTGTCAGACTTTCGAGGCACTGCTGACTACCTGTAACGACTATCAAAGATCTACATTGTTCCGGGACGAACGGCTTAACGTGCTTTCCGAGGCATGGAGGAAACTCGGTATGTAATGATGGTCACCCATCCGCAGACCGAACTTGGCAAGCGCGGCTTAACCTTAAGAGGGGACTCTAGTGGGCTTTTCTCCATACAAACGTATTCCGCTGTTTTCTTCGTGGATAATGCGTCTAGAGCAATGATATTTTTCCAATAAATCTAGGTCTTATTAATACATGTCCAATTCCTTTCCTTTTCTTCAAAACATAATCGCTAAAAGAATTATGACAATCCAAAAACCCGAAAAAAATACCGTTTTTACCGCCATGTTTAGACGACGTATCAGACAAACTCACTCGTTACCCGTGGTCCCGGTGGGTTAACCCATTACCGGGTCCATGGGTAATTTTAATTACCCGTGGTTCCATGGCATTAGGGATTGTTCCCGGACTGCTGACTCGATAGAAAATGAAAACCATCGGTTACAAACAATATAGTTTAATCATTCATAAAGTTTTTAACAAAAAAGAAAATAATAGAAGCATAGATCCTACTTTTCCTCTAAATTTTGATATTATAATTATTTAGATCAGTTTAGTTTTGAAAGAAGAAAACAGCGGAATACAAAACGTCTTTTGGTCAAGATTTTTGTAGGTATAATCAGCCCGAGCTGCAGTTGTCCCTTCTGCACTATACGGGGGCTAGGTCGGGCGCAGCGCGACGGCAATAGTTTCTTCAAATACCTATTCATCAAATTCCTCGGGGCTAGAGTCCCCTCTTATGGATCGACCCGTGCGGCTGTTATTATTTAACCACGGCCTCCCCCTTAGCAAGGTACATATGGAGTATTAATTTGTGCAAATTAATTTCACAAATGCCGTGCCTTTAGGTAATTAAACTAATAGGTACATAGGAGGTGCTGTATCCATTGTTAACATAAATAGCACTTTGTACCACCAGATAAACTTGGTAACCATGCTTCTTTTGGTTATTAATATCTCCATGTCTAATTTTTGGTATATGCTTTGTAATTGTATCAACGAAGCACTTTGAAGTTATGATACAGGTACATAACACCCAAGTGCTATATTTTGGAGAGAAAATCATATTTGCATAACTAAATAATTCTTTTTGCGCAAAATATAATTCAGTAGTGCATTTGGGCTGTGAGCCAAAACGTTAAGGTGGAAGCGACAGGGTGGCCCGCAAAATTCAAATTTTCTTAAGTTTTTTGCATATTGAACAGTCAGTGACAGTTTTTATATTGAATAAATAATACGCGGCCTAACTAATATGGCTTTACTGAGTTGTAATCATTAAAGTCATCAATACAACATACGGTTGTGTTGATAATTTTAATGACTACAATTATATAAATACGTAGGTACGTTTTACGGCTGCGTATCATATTTTATTCAACAAAAAACCTGGCAAATTGCAAAAAACGTAGGAAAATTTTGAATTTCGCGGGCATTCCTGTCGCTTCCACCTTAACAACGTTACACGACAGAAATGCTCTTGGGGACTTAATACATTCATGAAAGGTTTTAATTTATGCGAAGTGTTGGTGCGAGACTAAATTTACAATAATACGAGAGAACCTTAGAAGTCATTGACAAGGCTTGGGTCCCACCAAAGACATCAAATATTTACGAGCGATAGACGGAACAAGACAAAGAAAATCATAATCCAATGTTGTGACAAACTTGTTACTACTGTCACAAATCGGTCTGTCTAGTGTCATACCCCGCTCGTCAGTTAGCATTCGTGTCAAAATTGAAAATATTCGAAATCATAATTTTTGTATGACAATATATTCCCAACTAGCTGTACCCAGCATGCGTTGCAATGCACTTTTTACTACCCACCTACCCTATCCGACCTACCTACCCTATCCTACCTACCCTACCCGACGCTACCTACCTACCTACTCTACCCTACCCTACCTACCTACTCTACCCTACCCTACCCTACCCTTACTACCTACCTACCCTACCTACCTACCCTACCCTACCCTACCTACCTACCCTACCCTACCCTACCTACCTACCCTACCTACCTACCCTACCCTACCTACCTACCCTACCCTACCTACCTACCTACCCTACCCTACCTACCTACCCTACCTACCTACCTACCCTACCTACCTACCCTACCCTACCTACCTACCCTACCCTACCTAACCTACCCTACCCTACCTACCTACCCTACCCTACCTACCTACCCTACCCTACCTACCTACCCTACCCTACCTACCTACCCTATCCTACCTACCTACCCTACCCTACCCTACCGTATCCTATGTCCTTCTCCTGGCTCTAAACTACCTCCCTGCCAATTTTCAGCTAAATCGGTTCAGCCGTTCTTGAGTTATAAGTGAAGTAACTAACACGACTTTCTTTTATATATATAGATGTCCGCTCTATAAGTCTTTTAAATCTCTTTGGGTCCCACCCATTTGTCTGTTTTCCATTGTAATGCAAAATGTTCATCTGTTGCTCTTGAAATATTAGGGTTCAAAGTAATTGTGAAAAGAATTAACAAACTCAGCTGTTTATCAACATGTTTGTGAATGTTATGATGATACTATAATATTTTACACATAATTTATGTGCTGTTGCTATTATATTTCCAGTAACTTATAGATTTGTTTATAATTGGGGTAGCTCCCATTAAAGCTTTATCAAGGTCCTTTAATCATCAAATGACAGATATGTATGACAGTAGGTGTACAATAGATAATTTATGTTTTTTCTGGAATTATTCTACTTATCCTTTTTTTTTCATAATAGTTCCTATCAAAGAAGAATAATAGATAGTTCCACATCTTCACGACTAAAATAGAAAACAAAAATCGATAAACTTTTTTCATTGTTAACGTATTTGATTCAGCTTCGTATGTAAGGATCCTTTCAATTTTGGTCAAGTGCGTATCTCAAGAAAGATACGTGAGACATATAATTTTAAACTTATCTGTCAGGTAAATGGCGAAACTTATAGATTAATACCTATTTTAGTCACAACACGGGTCTTAATTTAATTTCAAAGCCCACAGAAAGGGACAAAGACCTTGGCTTGGTTGCTAAGTACCTGTAATCGTATAGTGATCGCCACAGTGCCCCGTCTCACTAGATTAATCTGGCAAATGAAGGTCGTTTAAGGAAAAAAATATTAACTAGGGAAATTATCGTATATGTTGATAGTAGACCGTGGTCAAGATTTAGTGACTATTGTAGGCAATACTTTTTGAGGGACACGGTCGAAAGTCACAGAGAGGTCAAATTTTAATGACGATTTATTTTTTTGTGAGCCTTAACAATCCCTATGAAAAATCTTTTGAGTGTTAAAAGATTTTTATAGGGATTTTTAAGGCTCTCTGGCTGGTGTATGAACATCGTCTTTTAATAACCGCTTCATTTTCCTTTTAACATCGTATAAAACACTATGTTAGATAGAATTCGGTCGGATGATCCATTGACTTGTTTTTTGTAAATACCCGTTCGATTTGTGGTCAACCCGAATAATTCATCAACGCAGGCAGTTCTATATCCATATACATGATGCACATAGATGAGGCAATCAACAGGTTGTTTGTTTTACCCTAAACAAGCTCAAACAAGATAGTTAGCTATTCCTGATTCAGATCTTAAGTCAATAAGAAACCACGCTACTCTACTCGAACGAAATGTCTGAAAAAGCTTTCTAAATTGGCTGATTCAGGTATTAGAAAAAAATCGGTCAAGGTGAGACCTTGATTGGGGTTTCTCTCCTTAGTGTAAGTAACTGGAATATTCCGTTGAGAAAAAAACTGGCCAACCGCGGACATAATCCGAATTTGTTATTATGTAGATGTAGTCCAATGCTGTCAATAGACTGATTGTGAGTGTCTCGTAGAACCAACCTTTCTAGCAGCAACGAGAGGTATGCGTTTACAAGTTTAATCATTGGAAAACTTAGTATTTTATTTTATTTTAATACCTCGTTGTTTGTCTCAGCCGCTTCTTTTCAAATCCTATCAAACCTTTTCCTAGTTTTTATCTATGTAATAAAAACTCTTCTGATTTCAATTTTAAATAAAGAATGGCTAAAGAAACTAAAAGAAAACTGCGATTTATTCTTCAGTTGAATTTCGCAGTCATTCTAAGACACACACTATTTAAAATCGTATAAAAAAAATTAAAATAGTTTTTAAGAACAAATAAAAAGCAGAATATATTCTGGAATAATTATAAATATAGTGAATACTACAATATTTTGTAAGTGAATACCTTTTTTACCAATACTCATTAAGCTCGCGTGGTGGAATACTTCCTACTTTCTCTCACCGAGGGAGGAGGCCTGTGGCCTAACAGTGGGAACAATATAGGCTGCTTATGCTTCCCGTAATGTATTAGACAAAATAAAAGAGGTTCTTTAGTCGACGCGTTTGTTGATTGTTGCTAAGAATAAAAAGTAGCTTTAATAAAAACCCGTCTTTTTGTCCACAGTAAACAAATTTAAGATGAACTGTGCGATCTGTAACCACTCGACGGAGGGCTGCGCCTGCATAAAGTGCAGCATGTGTGCGTCACAGTTCCACCTGGAGTGCGTGAACAGCGAGCACCTGGTGCCAAGCACGAACAGCTGGCGATGCTGCCGGTGCTGCGAGGCGCTCAGGGCCGCTGCCGCGCCAGCCAAGATCGAAACAGACGTCCGTGCGTAGAATGTAACTTTGTCGAAGTGGTAAATTGATTGTGAACCTCCATTGTGGCATGTTTGGAGTAAAATAAAAGCGTTTTGTTGACAGTGCTTCTTTGTTTGATTTGTCACACCAGGAGGTCTACTCTCTAAGCACGAAATCCGTACTTTCGGCCGAAGTTACGGTCGTTTCCTACTCTTTATCACTTACGGACATAAGATTCGTTAGTGGCCCGAACTAACAATGAATGACAACACGGTTGGACAGTTGTCCTTACTCCCGATGTGTTTTCAAAACTCATGAATCTGAAAATATTAGAGAGTACGGTTCATTTCAAAGTATAAAGCTAGTTACGGACGGACCCGTACTTTCGTTGACGGACTTAGAGAGTAGGCACCCTGTTCACACACTATACTTTTGGGCCAGTTCCGACGAAACGGAAAAATCCATGCGCAGGCTCTGTGTATTCTCTCTATCGTATCGGCTCTATATATATAAAATAATTTTTAAAAATCCCGCTGTCCCAACCCTTTAGTCTCATAACGTTCAAGTTGCAAAATAACATATGGTAGCAAAAAGTTCAAATCTCATAAGACCCAAGTCTCGAAACCTCCAAGTGGCTCCACTAAAATAGAAGTCTAAAACAACCGGTGACAACTGGGAAGACAATTCCCAGCTGTCACCCCGGAGGACAGGGCTAGAGGGGACTATTGGGAATAATCGAAATCTACATAAATCACTACATGATTCTGGTCTCCTGGTAGTCTGAGACTATTATCCTTTAGTGTAACTAAGTATTATGTAGGGTGTGCGTGTGGATTGAGTGCTCCTTTTTAAAAGTTGATATTTTCGAAATAAAGGAAGAATTCAATCATGATGAAGATAAAAAAAATGTAACATCAATGGTGAGAAATGTGTGGTCAATATAACTAGAACACTCGAATCTGCTCACCTAAGAAAATACTGCTACCTACTCAAGCCTCTCAAATATACTAGAGATATGTTTATGTGCGTGTGAACTGAGGGACCAACTGGTATTTCGCAAAATAAAAATTTATAGGATTTAGTAGTAGATGTGAAGCAATTGTAAAATATAACTGGGAATTTGTAAAAAAAAATATTATATAGCCCTTAAAGTATGGTCCCTCAATCCTCACAGACCATCAGCCAGATCTCGGAAAGTATCTGAAAAGTTAAGGTATTAAGTCTACAGACTAAAGACTTATCTGTTACTGTAAGGATATATACTGCACAAAGCATCAAAGATAAAAAAAATATAACGAATATACTGTGGTCCCTCATTCCACACAAGACAGATTAATATTTTAGTGAATATTACCGAATCAAATAAATGAAATCTGTTTTTTTCTACATTAAGTTTTAAAAGGAAATTTAATCCTCACCTCCACTGACATAAGTCCATGTACTAGTTGCTAGACGAGATGAATATCAGGAAGTCTAGTGTGCTTAATACTTTGTAAAAAAAATCTGCAAAATAATAAGTATCTAAAATTATGTATTTCATACTGCTTAGCTGAGATAATATCTTTTTTTTTGCTAGCCCGAGCTGTAAGCGAGGGCTACAAGAAAGCAGAGGCTGTAATTATCAAAGCGCACGTATGTCATACGACGTTTTATGACATATTTGCGAGGAAATAAATAAAACTCGGACAACATTTTCAAATATAGATAGCAATATCGTATCTGGCGTAAGCAGGTTGCGATTGTGAGCAAGAGAGTCACCGGAACGTTGCGGTCGCTTTATCGGCTGAAAAATATTCTCCCATCACACATTAAGGTAATGCTTGTACAGTCCCTAATCTTCCCCATACTTGACTATGGTGATGTGTGCTACTACGACCTGAATGCAGATCTCCTCAATAAACTTGACCGACTTCTTCTTAATAACTGCATTCGATTCGTATTTAATCTTCGTAAGTATGACCATGTCTCCGCACATCGGTCACTATTAAAATGGTTGCCCATACGACAGCGCAGAGCGTTGAGAGCTTTGACTACCCTATTTTCTCTTCTTAATAAGCCTACTTCTCCTTCCTATGTGACTACTCATTTTCAATATTTATGCTCTGCGCACAGTAAAAATATTCGTTCTTCCAATAATCGCCTTCTGCGTTGTCCTTCTCACCGCTCTGGTTTTCTCAAGTCGTCTTTCTTTGTCCAGGCTGTCTTCCTTTGGAATGCGCTCCCTCTGAACATCAGGTTGGCCAACAGTCGGTTCACATTTAAAGTTAAAGCTCGCGAACACTTACTTAAGAAGCTGGCAGATTCATCTCATAATTAAATTGTTGTTAGTTTGTCTCTCTCTTTACTTCTTGTATATATATATGTATGTATCGCTATATTTTATTTTTGTAAATGTTTCTAACCATCTGTTATGCTGCACCTACTATGTTTTCTCTCTGCATCACCCTAAGGTAGACTGGTAGAAAATGCCTAAGGCATTAAGTCCGCCTTTGTACAGTGTTTTATACTTGTGCATAAAGTTTTAATAAATAAATATCGCCTCGGCTGTAATTTTCACCTTACCGCACTTATATCATAACTAGCTTCTGCCCGCGGCTTCGCCCGCGTGGAGTTCAGGAATTGCCCACGTATGCGTTAACCCCCCCAAAATAATGTCGAAAATAGTCATTTAAATGTTATAGATAATAGTTGTTGCCCGCGGCTTCGCAGTTCTCACTTAAATCAATGCCAGACATAGCCTAGGGGAGGATATTCAGACAATGCGTAAAAACAGTTTTCCTCGGCGTCAATTTGGTCAGCGCCCCCGAAAACCACGAAAACGACACCAATGAACGAAAAACAGGAAATTTTCCTCGGCGCCATCTCGGATTTTCATTTTCATTGCCAGCGACCCGCTAAAACCACGAAAACGACACCCATGAAGCCATTGAGTCGCGCAAGTGTCCAGTCGCGTGAGTGTCTTTCGCGCAAGTATCCATGCGCAATATATTTTCGTCCCGCAAGTGTCCTTCGCACAAATGACCCAGATTCCCTAGAAGTGTGAACTTATATGAAGTTTTTTTTAGCGTATTTGTCCATTGAAAAAACAAAAATAAAAAAATTGCCTCCCCTGTTATCGTCTGAGGGGTGGATTTTCCAAAAACATTGATACGTGTTTATCAATTCCATCGAGAAACACAAATAGTAAATTTCAAGCTGTGCAGACTATATTTCTTTTACTAACGTTTCAACCCCTTGTCTCCCTTTTTGGGTCGAATTTCCAAAAACGGCCAAATACATGTTCATTTATTTTTGCTCAGAAACTTCAATATTTAATGTCATTCTTCTTACTTCAAAAATGACGGATTCCGCATAAAAACTTTGAAACCCCATCTCACCCTGTTAGGGGATAATTTCTCGAAAACGCTAAAATATCTATTTATTTATTTCTAACCAGAAGCTTGTATATGAAATTTCAGCCTTCTAACTTTAAAAATGACGATTTTCCATACAAACTTTCATCCCCTATTTAGTTCCCTTAGGGCTTGAATTTCGAAAAATCCTTCCTTATTCGTTGTCTACATTATAATGAACCTCTATATGAACCTCTGTGCAAAATTTCAGCTTTCTAGGTTCAAAGGTTTGGGCTGGGCGTTGATGAGTCAGTCAATCAGTCAGTCAGGACTTCTCTTTTTATTTATAGAAGAAATATATATAATAATAATAAATAGATAGATAATAAGTAGCTGTCCAGCGCAACTTCGTCTGCGTCACAATTTCCCCATTTTCACAACATTTTTCATTGCTACTCCGCTCCTATTGGTCGTAGCGTGAAGATATATAGCCTTCCTCGATAAATGGGCTATCTAACACTGAAAGAATTTTTTAATTCGGATCAGTAGTTCCTGAGATTAGCGCGTTCAAGCAAACAAACAAACAAACTCTTCAGCTTTATAATATTAGTATAGATTAAATATATATATATGATAATAATAATAATGAATAGATAGATAATAAGTAGCTGTCCAGCGCAATTTCGTCTATGTCACATTTTCCCCGTTTTCGCAACACTTTTCATTGCTACTCCGCTCCTATTGGTCGCAGCGTGAAGATATATAGCCTATAGCCTTCCTCGATAAATGGGCTATCTAATACTGAAAGAATTTTTCAAGCGTTCAAGCAAACAAACAAAAAAACAAACTCTTCAGCTTTATAATATAAAGTATAGATGTACTATTATTGAATACACATACTTCCGTCATGTAATATAACATTAAATTTACCGTACATCCTTATTTTCGTTTCGTCTAGTGCTAGATTAATGAAGTATGCTATTATATTAGACAGTACTATTACGGTCTGACATTTTGTTTCATTGTGTGGTCACACTACTCCATCGATATTCACAGGATTAATAAAAACTTTTTTACAAAAAAAAATAACCGACTTCCATAAAACACTAAAAAGTGGCAAATAATTTTAGTTTCGGAAGTCGGTGACTTGTTTGTTTCATTTACTTTTTTGCCACCGACTTCCGAAACTAAAATTATTTGCCACTTTTTAGTGTTTTATGGAAGTCGGTTATTTTTTTTTTTTTTGTAAAAATGATTTTATTTTAGCCTTTTCAGTTGTGGTATCTCACTTTAATCCTAGTCAAGTATAATTTTTACATTGTAACTAGACACCAGCACATCGTCCATACATACGACAAAGGACAAAATGCATAATAAAGAGGATGACTCAAAAAGTACCTAAGCAAAGATAATACAATTCATATGGCTCCACCGGGCAAGCTTCTCTACCAAATGAATGAAAAATCATCTAAATCGGTCCAGTAATCACGGAGAAATCGGTGTACATACGTGAAAAATTTACGTATAACAAAAAATTAAATAAAATGAAAACTATATGGCCATACTATATTAATTTTGGACCAAATGGCAGGTATTCCACATCAAACTAAAGAAGAATCACGCAAATCGGATCATAAATCTCAGCGTAATCGGTGTATACACCTGGAAAGTGCATACCGTTACAATTCCAACAAGCCCAAACACAGCTAAGATTCATTGCCTTGTTATGGAGTTCCGAAGCCTGTCTCTTGGATTCATCATCAGATCTGATGGTAGAATGGTTCTTATTGGACGCAAATGCTTCACTTGTTGTAGAAAATACCAAAATCACTGTACGTTTTCCTATAAAATTTGAAGAGTTCCCTCGATTTCGCCAAGATTCCATCATCAGATCCCGACTTGGTGACTATGGGGCCATTTGAGTAGTATACCCTTTCCAACAAAAAAATAATTTTCCAAGCGACGACGGAGTAATGCGCGAACAAACATAAAAAAAAAAAAAAAATACAAACATCTGAATTGAGAACCTCCTCCTTTTTTAGAAGTCGGTTAAAAAAATACATTATTTCAGCTAAGCGGTATGAAATACAGAAAAAGACAGATTTCATTTATTTGATTCGGTAATATTCACTAAAATGTGTCTGTCTTGTGTGGAATGAGTACACAGTATATTCGTTATAAATTTTTAATCTTTGATGCTTTGTGGTCTTTTTTTTTTACATTTTCCAGTTTTATTCTACAATTGTTTCACATCTACTACTTAATCCTATAATTTTTATTTTGCGAAATACCAGTTGGTCCCTCAGTTCACACGCACATGATATGTTTAACCTTTTTATTTGGGATAATTGTATTGCAAAACCATTCACAAATGAATATTCAAGTGATTTTAACGGTTTATCTGGATTTTATAAACGTTTATTTAGAACATTCAATAAACCTACGGTGGGTGAGTATGACAAAAAAAATTAAATTATTGAAGGATTAATCATCTGAAAAAAAACCTAGGGTCAATCATTCTATAGCCGAGATATAATAAGACTTTTTCATGCCAGCACCATTAAAATTTATAAAGAAAAACATCGTATGCGTTGTTTGCAAAGCTATTGCATAAAGTTGATATTTTTGTTTTTAGGCATGTGTTTTGGAGACTAAAAAGTCTCCAAAAATATAATTAAAGTCATTAAGTGGACATCTGAGAAAACGTTTCATAAGTATATGAAAGTAGATTTTCGGCCCATTTTTTTTTTTATGTATGGCATCTCGCAGTTCTGCCTCTGAGGCTGATTTTCCAGCCCACTGTGCGTCGGGACTTTTAAAGTTTTAAACTGCTTTTAGCCCATTCACCTTCCTACAAGAGGTTGGCAAGCACAAAGTTAAATACCTGTTTGTATATATATAGATTCCGTCTCACCTTCGTGCATGTATTTCCCTCAACAAGTTCTCCATGGACACACAAGATTCCAAACATACATGAACGCTTCGTGGGTGTATAAAACTGTAATTTGTGCTTTTAAGTCATCGCACTAATGAGACGTGTGTGAATAAACCAAACTGCCGGGCAATTAAAACGGTCACCAAGCATGCAGCTAATCATACTCGGCTATATCTACGGCTATTTATTTTGTCCACGCTGCATGCAATTATATCGGCGACCTCGATCGTCAACAATAATACTGGGAAACAATGGCTCCTTTGTTACAACAAAAATAACACTTTAACCCAAACCAATTAATACACCCTTTGAAAGGGGATCTTAATGGTTTGGCCGTTGTAGCTTTGTCAAAATTATTGTTTAGAAGGGATTGTAAAAATATTTAGGGAACGTAGGGGTTTTTTCGATAATTTCCTTGTAAATCAAATAAGAAAAATATAAAAAATAGTAGCCCGCCGGTACCCGGAACAGGGTACAAGCTACCGGGGCTGTGAGGGGTCCAAAGAGACGTACATCATAACATTGCGTGCCCTACAAAAAGTTGATTCAGCTAGCTGCTTAACGAGAGCCTCCTAAAGCCTCATTTACACGATGCAAGAACTTGCATGCAAGTTTTACTACATTGCTGTTTTTGTTTGATTAACTGAATTCATTGCCCGTCAATAGTCTGCAATGTAATGAAACTTGCATGCAAGTTCTTTCATCGTGTAAATGAGGCTTTAACGAGACCAATACTGGTCGAGGCTCTTGGCAATTAAGCCATTTACTAAAACGACTTGTAAGGTAATGCAAATCCCACGTGTGTTTCTTTCCCAAATAGAACGTAAACGAACGTAGTTTGAAATAATTGAAGGCAATAATTTTCGAATAACTTTCCAGGTAAAATCTATAACTTTATTTATAGGTAGGTAAAAACATAAAGATCCTGGGCTAATGTAAAATATTCGCAAACCGCATAGCTTGTCATTGTGAAAGCGTCGTCGGCGTCGTTTGCCTTTCAGTCAACCCTCATTAATTCCAAGATTATCCCTCATTTGCCTAAGACCGCAGCTTAGCGTGAACACGATGAAGCAACACCGTTTTTATTATGTAAACTTGCGCATCTACTGCGTCATGGTTTTATCATTAAAAACTCAAAGAGCTATTTTGAGTTGCCTTACAAAGCATGTAAACAGGTAATACGCGTGGCTACAATCGCGGTTCTCAAGTAAGACATCAAAGCTCTGACTTCTTATTCACGCAGTGTTACTTTAGTAAAGAAATTCGCATTAACATGACTGAAAGTTAAGAAACTGAATCTCATAAATCTTTCGCCCTTAAATAACTCAGACAGAATGAAATAAAATACGTAAAACTGTAATACAGTAACTATCCGCCTATACTATTCCTTCGTGAAGAATAACATGTGTGACGTCCATGGAAGTTATTTCTGTATGTATTATTTTAGTTCAACAAACAATACCATAGCGTACTTGTTAACATGTAAAACAAACTTATGTGGAAGTTCAACGTACATAACAAATTAGCTGAGTGTTTAGAGTTGTATAACAGTCGCCGTCAATGGCATTGCGGAGGACTATGTGCTAATAGCTACAGCATGTGGGCGAACCGGTTCTGCGCAGAGGCATCTCGACTCAACCGGCTTGCATCCACGGCCACCAGACTAGGGCTTTAATACACATCGACTTAATTAAATTATAGACCTGTGATTTACGTAGATAAATCTTTATCGAGTTCCAGTTTGCCGATGCCTTTACCGTTGGATTTGTGTTCGCATTTAAACTATTCGATAAATTTGATTCGATCACTGCTGGATGTTATTGGTTTTTTCAATAAGGAAGTTTTTAGTGAGCTCAGGGTTGTTTTATAATATGGCCTATATCACAGCTACTATTTATTTGGGATTTGAACACTTTCGTCATCCCCGCTCTATCTAATGTTTACCACATTACAAGTTAGCTTTCGTCTAATTCTATGTTTCCTAAACTGTACCACTATCACTATCTTACAGTAAAGGACATCCCCAGCATTGAAACTTAAGTCCCACTTAGTAAAGTTGTAACAGACGGCACATGCACAAACAAGCAGACTGAAACATCTGTATCGGTAAAACATACAAATCTGTAGCAGCGTGCAGCGCAGCGCTGTGCAATGTGGGTCGTCACGCTGTTTCGACAATAAGAGTAAACACGCCGTATCACTGTGTTATTATCGCTAGGAACGTAAACTGAAGTAACTTTGAGGTATATTTTTACAGTGCCTCTTTGTTCTCCGTATTATTTGTCAGCAAAAATAAATAGTTAGAAAACTGGTTCCGTAGGTTCTGTTTCAAGATACAATTTTATATCGATCGTTATTCCGTGTGTAAAATTGGTGTGAAGATAAGGCAGCAGAAAATCATAATAAGAATAGTTGATAAGATTTATGGTTCTGTTATAAAATTGAACATAAAGATTTCCAGTATACAAGTGTTGATGAATCATCGAGGGGGTGATTCTACCAGGCCATAATATCCAACTTTCGCTCTGAATCTCATGATTTTTGCTAACATCATACCATGTATATTATGAGTGTGACCAGCTATGTTTTTCATTGATCCAAGAACTACAATACATAATGAATGAGTCATTCATACATTTGGAACATGTCGAGTGTTGCAGTTACAATTCCGTCAATTATGGCGTAGGTAAACAAAAAAAGAACAAATAAAACGAGCAGTGTGTTTGTTCAATGATCTCAATGTTGTCTTATCCGATGACGAGCATTTTTTGCGGCTATTATTTTATTATTTACGAACTAAAACATAGCCTAAAGTATAATCGTAAAAAAAATCGCAAAACAACTGAGTTTATTTTTTTAATAATAGGTAAGAAGTAAGTTTGTATTCAAGTAAGAATACGAAGTTAGTATTCCGCCTTTTCTGTAATAAGATTTTAGTAGGAAGTCATTTTGTGGAACATAGGTTTTTTATTTGTGCGTAAATATGTAAATTGCAATGAAGGAAAACATTCTTATTTTTATAATTCAATCAAATCTAACACAAAATATATTCCGACATTCAAAGGAACCTATGCCAAAATATTTGGTTGGAACCCTTCACGAGTGGACTCTGAATATCCAGACAAAAGACTTACAGGATATTGAATTTGTCGGGTTATTCGATTATTCGACAAATTCGAGGTATCAATAGAGAAGGGTCCCTCTCCCCAATGGTCATAATTCAGATAAATCGGACAAATTGAAATTAGGTCAGATGATTCAAAACGTAGTGTAGATACGTGTTCAGATTATAATTTGGTCCCGAAGATTTTTTGGGCGATGTCCACTTTGGAATTAATTGCTGTTTTTCAACTTTTTGTGGAGAGTCGGGGCTTTCGTCATCCTACCTTGTTTGACCTGATACGTTGAATGCTTCAATGCAAAAATCCTTTATTGGAATACATCGAGTGTTTTCAAAATGTCAACTTTCCATACAGTCATTTATTATTGGTACCACTTAAATGGGGCATGACACATCCTCCATTACTTGATGTTCGGCATTGAACTGTGGGCTGTGACAACACAATGAGTTCCTTTCACTTTTCAATAGGGGTAAAATTAATCCCAATTTATCAAGGCCAAAATAACACCGTTCCAAAACTATATACATATATGTATGTAGTTGGAATGATTCAAACTTGCCTGTTCTTCTCTGAATTCGTTTGCTTTTTTGTTCTATTTAAATAATAATGTTGGTGCGTTTACGTGCTTAGCTTTGTGATCGTGATCACGCAGGTTATTTACTTTTGAGACTTGTCTACATTCTGATTTTATAATGTGACGCACGACGATTAAAGGGAGCTTATACACTTTGTAATAATGGAGTCACTGTGGGCAGTGCGAAGATTACCACTAGGAGATTAGTGGCCTGACCACATATTTGCATATTATATGGTCAATGATCGGTTGGCTTTGGGTTTTAACTGTGTATACTGGACCATTTATGGTTTTAAGTTGATTGTATTATTGAAATGCGCAAAAAAAACCTATATTATAAATGTGTTCAAATTTGGAGCATGTAATAGTCACGACATACTAAGTACTTACTTATGTGAAATATACATGGGAGACTTGTACCTACTACAATTCCGTTTACTTGATACACACCTATGGGTTTTTTACAACAACCAATAAAATTTAGATAAATGCGTCGTTCTGATAATATTATTGAATCGATGAGAATGTTAAGGATAACGTCAAATGAATAAAAATAGGCTGTGGAAAATCCGCAGTAGGTAAACTCTTTTAGAAGTTGACGAAACATACCTCCGAATATAAAGACAAAGCTTGTTTTCGATTGCAATAAATAGGTATTAGTCAATTAACCTTGGTGTCTATTTCAATATCGTAATAACTTCCGATTTTATTTGTACTCGAACGATTTAATTTGACTGCCTATTCGCAAAATTATTAACTGCAGATTTTGAAAGTTCCGGTCGAACCAAGGCGACCCCTTCAAACAATTTAGCTTAGCCCTTGTAATAGAACTTTTTTGTGATAATTGTCGTTATTTTGTGGGGTTTAGACGATTGTAGGCCCTTTGCAGTGACGTTTACGGTTACTATTGCAGTTCGTCATTGAAAGTCACCGACCCGTTTCAGCCGTCACGGAACGTTGCTGTGGCTCCGCAGCACATTGTGTGTCATGCAGGTACGTATATGGGTACCTGAATAAAACATAGTCACTGGTACAAAATGTAACTTTAGATGAGCCGCGGCAACTAGTGCTCTCACAGGGGTAGTATAAATTAAGTCACTTTATTGCTAGTGTGATAATACGATATCTGGTTTAGGATGACCAAGATAGGGAAACATTTTGCTAATTAAATATAGAAAAAAAATTGATCGCGTTCTTGTATGAGCTTATGACAAGTACGTTTACCATGGCATAAAAACAAATAGCAGCGACGTAATTCCATTTTAATCATTAGTCATCAGTGGTCAACAATGTTTTGCTCATTAACATAAGTAATTAATATTGTGTACTGTTAAGTAACACCAGTACAAACCGCAAATTCAATTTGAGTACAAGTTTGTAAATTAATAAAAGTCAATTCGGCATTTACATAACAAAGGAACTCAATGTATGTTTGATATCATTATTTCTAGCCTAAGCATAATTTCATAATTGAAATATCGTAAACGAGGTAAACGATGATGATTGATTTGATTGTCTCACGGTGGGTAGTAAGTAAGAGGTCGTTCAAGGATGACATGCTCGATGAAGCAGAAAGCTGTACTCAGTAGTTCAGTACTCAAGTACTTGCAATCATGTCAACAGAATCACCTGACTATAGATGACAATGTGGTCATACCTACGCGACATTAGCAATTCAAATCATTTCCGCTACAAAATATACAAAATAAAATAAGAATATTTATAAAAACACCCGAACTGATAGCAGTATCATTAAAAATACATTACGAATCAAATTCATGTTTAATGGCCTAAATGCTTTAGTTTGATCATGAGTAAAATTATATTATTGTGGTATTATTTTTATTCTATAGACTTCGTTCAATAATTGGTATTGGATTTCGTTATAATTTTAATTGTTGTTGTTTTAAATCCATTGCCGTGGTCAAGGACAGATTCTGTACCATCAGCAACGCAATGTATGACACGAAAAATGAACGCGATCTATGTTCTGTGCTAACATAGGCACGTAAAGACACTGAACTAGATTTGCAGAAAACAGTTATCTTCACCAAGAGTGACGTTGCTCGTTCCGATCTGGTGCGATTACCTTCCGACACCTTATCGCAGATAACAAACTGCCGGTTACTCAGCTTATATACTGTCTTATTTAGATGAATCAAATTCCGAAGTTTTAACATTTAAGTTTTCATAATAATGACAGTTACTCTGTGCTAATTTTACAAAAACAGTTCGCTCTTAATTTTGAAAATATTCAAATTAACTGTAAACAGGAATGTTTATTTTGTGCAGCGATGTAATACATTGTGATATTACTGTTAGTTTAATTGAAAATGAATATAGGTTTAGATATATGAGTGTATATGGCTATTTATAGGTTTCCGCAAAACAATTACCTTGTTAAAGTAATCGCTACGTAAGGTCCGAATTAAATAATTGCATCGAATGACAAACAACTAGTTTACAGTGTGCGAGTTACATCCTACTGCGTCAGTACTTATGCACTCGTTTACTTTGTGTCATGCTGTATAATATGTTTGTTTACCTTCGTCCTTTGCATCTTCTTTTCAGTTTGAGGTTAGGACACTTTTTAAACACAGAAAACGATACACCATCTAAAAAACCCATGGCTGTTGATGTAACATTACATTTTATCACAAGATTGGAGGTGAAGTACAAATTTTATCACAGATGTTTGCGCGAGTGTGGCGGCAGTGGCGGCATGCGCCGTGACTAAGCGATTAGCGCGTCCACGGAGACTGTAGGCCTGCGGCTCCAGCGGGCCCGGGGGCCGGCGACAGCTGAGCGCGCCGCCCGCTCTCTACGTCCCTTGCACGATGCACCTCACTGAACGTGCCGCGTTCACTAAGCCACAAGTCTCCGCTCTGTGACGTACTGGGGAGTTCCTTGTCGCGAGTGTTCAAGTAGTCATCGCGTCATATTTATTTGCCGGTGATCTCGCGCCAAGACAAATGTGTGAGCTCTGCGCGCGCGCTCACCTACGACTATGCGGTGTCACGCGACAGTTCCTACTTTAACCGACGACGTTGTATTTAAACTTTATATTAAATCCTTCTGTTGTCATTTCCAGTTATATATTACAATCGGTTTACTTGGATGATATATCAGTTGAGTATGTGGTAGCATACACGCTCGTTGATAAATATTTCAAGCATGGTAATTATAATTATCTAAATTGTATGTGCTTTAACTGAAACGTTTGATAATGTTTTGCTTAAGTGACAGTGTTAAAATTTGTACTTTTGACTAGGTATGTGAACGTGTACTTGTAATCCTACGTTATTTATTTTGCAATAAAATTACATGGTTATAATCAAATTATGAATTCGTAGGTTGACTCTTCCCGTGACCAGAGGGCTAGCCTTTTTTTGGTCAAAAGACTAATTTGTTGACGCTCTTTAATGCTTATTTCGAGTAGGTATGTCCATATTTTTATTATTATACTAAGTCTGGTTATAGATAATTAAATATAATAGTAGTTGTAATAAAAATTTCTTTGCCAATAAAAAACTCAATTATAATGAATTAATTAATTTAAACAACTCATGTGTACAGCCCTCAATGATTATACATATTCCTACATAATGTTCTGAAGTGCGTTACTCATGTCTCACAATAGTGTGTCTATAGTATGTAGCTCTATGACGAATTATAATTCATAGAATAGGTACTCTTTCATAAATAAATAAACACATCGAGTCAGTATGTCTAGGCCGGCCGGGATTTATGGTCCAAAACGGACTGTTGAATATTAATCAAAAGCCAGTCCCATCTCTCTCTATATAATACATAGACTATGTTAATAACGGAGAATGTTGATAAACTTACAGCAATTTTGTTTAATTATTTTTGTATTTTCTTGCTTTTTTTTTATTGAAAAATAACGCTCCCAAATAGGAATATTTTTCTCTGCACTTGCTTATTGAAATACATCAAACCTATTTTATTAGTTTTAAACAAGTAACTATAAATCTGTATAAAAAACCTGTTTTTTGATACTTACTCAAGATTTGGAATACCTGGGTATACGTTGGCAAACAGCTGAAAATACGATGTCCTTACCTATAAAAAGGAGAAAAAGCATAAACTACCGTTGGATCGGTTATTGCAGAAGTCAAAAGTCGCATCAATTAATATAGCACATAGGATACTTTTTAACGCGGTAGTGTGATCCCACGGGAAATTACTGAAAAAACGCGGGCGAAGCCGTGGGCAGAGGCTAGTGTTTTCATACTTTTCTTTAGCATTAGAACCAGGCCCTCAGAACAGTACTACAAGATCATTGATGTGTCTTTGATTGGTTTAGTAAAGGCATCAATGATAAACATGCGTATTTTTTTAAGTTAAAAATAGCCGTCATTTATTACAACAATTACATTGCGATTGCCAACTTTAGCGTAATTCTATTGATGTTGAATCGAAATAGAGGGTACCTTCCCTTATGAATCACACGTAACAATTTGTGATCGATTCGGCTCGTTTTCAATATCGGTTATGTATCGGGTGGCTCAGCGTACATAGTTTTATCTAAAATTGCCAACAGTAATCGAAGGCCTTTCAACGTGCGAAGCTATGCTACGAAACTAAAAACTACTTATTTTCACCAGAGTAAAGTAATGTTAAGGATCAGATGTAATATGAAGTAGCGCTTAGCAAGTCTTACTTATGTAAACAACTTAGTTTTCTTGAACCCGTTTCAGTTTTCGCCGTCCACCACGGTTAAGTTAAGCTTTACAATGGAAATCAAACGATCCTATTGGTTGAGAGACATAGTACATTAAGCCCGCCATATACGATAGGTTATGCTTGCGCAGTTTTGCCTGTACAGTCAAACTGTACATGAATGCATGAACGTGTACAGCAAGATATCCTTGGAATGGGACTCGGTTTTGCATGCACATTTAAAACTGTCATGCATAACCTGGCGTGTATGGCTACCTTTCTTTTTTAGAATATTGCTAACTCTATGGTTATAATGGCGGTCTTATCGCACATACCGATATCTTCAAGCCCACCCTAAAATGGACTGTTCCGTGCACGAGTAGTCAGTGCTTGATATTAAACACATTAGCATATCGCTGGCAGCTTCAAACGTGAAGCGTAAATATTCTTTAGGAGGTACGAGCTTTCGTAGAATGTTACGGATATTAAATTGGGAAGATGGGGTGATACCGTAAAACTGGTACATACGGCGTACCTACATTACTTGTATACAACCAATATTTGTAATATTGGTATTGTACATAATCTGATCCTAACATGATAACATCGTCATCAGTACAACTTCGCGATTTACCGTAGTAATACAGCTTATGTTTGTCTGAGGAGCTCGTGGCTAAATAAATTCTGAATATCTTGCAAGTTTGTATCACGTCAGCATGTCGGCGTTGGCATGTGATATGGTTAAAGATATGCAGCTAAGCTTCATAACGTACCCTGTTCTGTCTAGTGAGCCCTGACATGTCCGTATTGATATTTAATAAAACTCGTGGAGAGGTAGAGGAGCTCGTGGCTAAATAATAACAGCCGCACGGGTCGATCTTTAAGGTTAAGCCGTGCTTGCCGAGGTTGGCCCGTGGATGGGTGACCATAATTACATACCGAGTTTCCTCCGTGCCTCGGAAAGCACGTTAAGCCGTTGGTCCCGGCTGTCATTTGTAGATCTTTGCAAGTCGTTACGAGTAGTCAGAAGCTAAAAGTCTGACATCCAGTCTTACCAAGGGGTATCGTATTACCCAGTTACTGGGTTATGGAGGTCAGTTAGGCAGTCGCTTCATGTAAAATACTGGTACTCAGCTGCATCCGGTTAGACTGGAAGTCGACCCCAAGATAGTTTGGGAAAAGGATAGGCAGATTAAATACAGCTTATGTTTGTCTTGCAACATTTCTATTCCGTCATCTCAGTATTCTACCCATATCGGCTTCCATATAATCCTCAATCCATACACTGTCTTCTGTCTTTCCCCTTCGCTTACACTGCTCCACATTAAATCTTTTCTATTTGCAAACGAAAAGAACAAATTCTTTCTATTTAAGATTAATGGCACGCTTTGTTAACATCACTTGGTCGTGGCTAAAGTCATTATAAGAGGTAACTTATTGGAAATAGAACCGTGAGCTCGACCCTTTCTTTGATATCTTTGTAACAAAGCACAATCAAAGTAGTAACCGTTTCTTTGCTGACTATTAAATTAAAATTAGCTTCCTTAGAAACTGATAAAGGACAAAGTTCCTAAGAATTAATATAAAACTGATATTTTGAATCCGATGCTTTCATTGTAAAATCGATGCTTTTGTGAATTCGAGTTTTAAGTTTTTGATTAAAAAGTTTTCTTGTACCTGCCTGAAGTTGTAGCTTTTATATTTAGTGAACGTTTTTATGACGCCATCGACTTGGAAGCAGCGCGGCGTCTCTTAAGAGTATTTAGATCCAAACAAATATCGACATAAAGGTTTACTATACTCAGTGGATTTGGAACCTTTTTTTGACGTAGTACCTTTCTAACCAGTTTTACGAAAGCTAGCTATCTAATATAAACAGATAACACGTTAAGATAGCGTGATAGAATGATATTATCTAGATCCCTAAACGCCTTTTTTTTAAGGATGGGAAATCATCAAATGACCCTCCCCGCTCTGGGCGGAGCGGGAGGTAGTGTCAGACTTGTACTGACTAAAACCCATCCATATTCCTTCTTAGCCCTTTGTGTTCCAGGGCCGCGGTATCTCTTTCGAACAGTCCCGTAGCCCTGGCAGGCATCGGCCCTCTCAGGCCCCTTCCGGTTTGCTGACATCTCCTTGAGGCGCGCGTGAAATACGAACGCGCCGTCGACACGGCCTGTCGTCATACGACGAACGGATGGTGAGCTGGCCCATTACTCACCGTCCACAGGCACGCGCCTACGGTGGCCGAGGCCCACTGGTTGCCCCCGACGCCCGGGGCGTCTCCCGCGGTGGCGTGAGGCTCTCTCCCTCTCACGCTCCGCCACCTCCTTCGCTAGCATGACTGTTTGTTACATGACCATTGTTATTCATAATTGAAGCCACATATTATGTTTATTAACCTGCATGAATCTTGATCATAAATACGAGCAAACAAATAAACAATACATTTACGAGCATTATTTAGTTTGATTGATTTATCTGTTGGCGCCCAGTTACAAACATCAGATTCAGATATTAAATCGGAGTGTCGCATCGCATTGACTTGCAGATCAGTCTCTTCACTGACATGTCGACAGAAGATTGCAATTTCATTTCGCGCCGCTCTTTCATCAGATCTGAAAGCTTACTGCTTTGACTTTGAACTGAAACTCGAAAATCTGCTGTGAATATCGAACTATTGACTTCCGTAGTTATTTATTTATTTTGTGCATCGATACACCAAATTTTACTACTAGAGTATTATGCTAGGAGGCTTTCAGAGTATGAAAATAAATAACGGTAGTGTTAATTGTTATTTGCTTTGTTCGTGCGTACTTCTTATGATTTACCAATTATTAATGTACAGCCGGCGTTAAATTACGTGACTGTATTCATCTATCTGTGGAAATTCAATCTTGTATACAAAAAATAAATTATCTTTTATTATTCCCATATATATGGCTCACTCAGGGCTTGTCAATGAGATTAATTGTATTCTGTACCTACGTATTCTAAAACAGTATTTGAGCATTGAAATTGAACCCGATCCAAAACTGTATATAACTAAAGATATCAATTCTCATCACGTCTGAAAAGTTTTGCTGTGTAATTTCATTTTAACCCTGCATAATTCATCTTTTTATTTGATTTACGGCCGCGGTTTAGGTACTTGCAAAGCAAATCTGTTTAGCTATGTAAGATAATAAGTATTATATAATTATAATAGAGGTTATTAAATACATTATCAATGAACTTTTTTTTCAATTATGTTACGTTTAAATATTATAACATCGTAACAGATAGTAATTTCGCTCAAAGTTACATCGAGTTAATCACCTTCAAAGTAGATGTTAAACAAGATAATCTGGACGACCTTGAAAGTTATGTTTCCCGTACATTATTAAAAGACAACCGTCTGCACTTCTGCAGTAACTTTCATAATAGACTTGTGTTTTATATCTATATACGTTTTATAGTTATCCACGTTATAAGAACTTGTGTTTAAAATAAAAGCTAATTTATTTTATGTGGGTACCATCATGACCTTAAACATGAATCAAGACTGATATTTGAAACCAAAATGTACCGCATTCATGTGTTGTATTGATGTAGGTAACATCAATCCATCAATTAATTAAAAATCCAAATATTAAAATCGCCTGAAAATAATAAAACTCTTAACTTATAGTTCTCATTTTCATATTTTTAAGGCACTCCATATCATCCTTTAATAAATTATTCCTTATATTCTGAAATATCAAGATACTTGGCCATCCAAGTGCAACATGAGTGCAACGTATATTAAATTCTGAATAATATTTGAGCTCCAGGTACGTAAGTGCCTGGTTTTGAAGCCTGGTTATGAAAATATGGCAGTATGAAGCATTACCGTGACTCGACTTTCATTTTAGCCAAAATTTGAAGGCAGCCTCACAATATTGAACCCGTCAAGTTATTACCAGGTTATTTGTTACTTTATGAGATCGATTTATTAAAGCCATGGTAGATGAGAAACTCTATGCTTTACAATTAAAATCATAGAGAGATGAATGACAAAATCTTAAACGAGATTACAAGACGAAACATGGAGACCAGCATTTGAAGTTTATTGAATTAAATGAAACTTTTCGGTTAAGTGGGAAAAGAAGCGTTAAATATGAATAAGCTAACTGAAGACTCACTTGAACCTACGGAATATTGAGTTTCACAACTGTAGTTGTTCGCAGAATTATTATAAATGAAACGCTTTATCTGTAGAAACTTTGTTCGTAAAAGGAAATAATGTCTACAGAGTTTAGAGTTTTATTCTAACTTTTTGATAACTTTCAAAAGCTTGAAATGCAAATGAGTTTGCCAAAAAGGAATAATATGGGCATTTATTTTTTGAATAAATTAACACTGCTTTTCTTTTCTAAAATATTATGAAATTACTGAAAACATTCTCATACCTAGAGCTCGCATCTGTGCCATTAAGGCAATTTTGCTTACCTGTAACGAGAAAGCATTAAATCAAAAGACTTGAAAATAAAACATTGAAATGTTGAGTAAAAAATAACCATAATTATATTAAAATGGCGCTTCTCTCATTTTTGTGTTGGCAAATATGGTTGATCATTAATCACAAAAAAACCGGGCAAGTGTGATTCTGACTCGCGCACGAAGGGTTCCGTACCATTATTTATAAAAACGAGCAAAAAAAACACTTTTTTGTATGGGAGCCCCCTTAAATATTTATTCTGTTTTTAGTATTTGTTGTTATAGCATCAACAGATATACATAATCTGTAGAAATTTCAACTGGCTACTTATCACGGTTCATGAGATACAGCCTGGTGACAGACGGACGGACGGACGGACGGACAGCGAAGTCTCAGTAATAGGGTCCCGTTTGACCCTTTGGGTACGGAACCCTAAAAACACTGAAACGCTAAATAAATAAACGTCCCTTAATAAGATGATTTAGGTAAGTAGGTTTATTTACTAGTTCTTTCTTAGTTGTAAACTGTTTAGCAAACTTAATGAAGTAAAATGCAGTGAATCCAGTTCAGTTAATCAAACAGGAAGTATTCAGGTACACTAGGCGTTCTGCCCTGTGGCGGTGCGGCACTACTAAATGGAGACGTATTCCAAACCATTTACATTGTGATCGGAAATCAGCATGAATTAGTTTTAGGGTAATCGTCCAGAAACTATCGGATAAGGCCTTACAAAGAACAGTATGAACGCAGATTTATTTTAGGAAAAATAGAATACGCGGATTTATTAATGTCAAAAACATTTACAAAGAATATTCGCTTAGTCGTTTAAATAGTTTTCCGAGAAATAAGGTTCTCTTTAAAGGCGATGTTTTCCTTCTTGCCTCAGATTAGCATAAAACTTTGCCATTACGGCCCGCCATATAAGGAAAAAAAGTTACTAATTAGTATCTATTCCGAGAAGGTCGGGTCGGAGAAGGAAGGGGTTGTATTTTCTGTTCCTTTCTTCTTCTCTGTATTGTGTACATAAATTGTTAAACAAATAAATAAAATAAATAAGGTCCTACGTATAATATATGTATTATGTGTTACTGTAAAAGTCCGTATTTTGGCAAATCTAAGAATTAAGTAGTAAATCGTAGGTTTTCCAACAAGAATTGGTAAATCTTAGGAATTTTTGTAAAACATCGGAAAGAACATCCTCAAACTTTAAAACAGAATTTGTAAATAAAGCTGTTGCAGTGTTGTCTATTGTTTAGTAAACCTAATTCACTCTAAATTCAGTTTAGAGTGTCTAAAGTATTCATAGCGCAATAAAAAAAACTCTTGAAACTTGGTACCTAATTTATTTAAGATGACAAAAAAATTCTTTACTCGGTAAAAAAAACGTAAAACGTAAAGTACAGCTCCGTGTCTTAATTAATTAAATTACTCGGATTAATTAGACGATTTAAGTGTATTTTACGAGGTGGAAGCGAGGTGTTTATAGGGCAGGCGCAGCTGGTCTGTCCAAATGGCTCGTCTACGCAGCACTGGTGAAATGACGGCGTCGTTACTTTGATTAATAAGCAATGGTTCTAAATAAAATGCGTTTAGAACTACATAAGCCTGGATTAAGACTGAAAATATGGTTCCGTCGTTAATAATTTGAACCTTTGGTGCTTTTTGGACGAAGCGATCTTGGTCTGCGTTTCCTAAATTTAAACGTTTAAGGAGTTCTTGGATGTTACTGAAAATCCTCTAAACTAAGTTCTACACCAACTCTGTTCTGACTGACTGTCTTTACAAACCCGAACCTTTGTCAGTGAAGACGTATTTCAGAATTCTGAATATCTTGCAAGTTTGTATCACGTCAGCATGTCGGCGTTGGCATGTGATATGGTTAAAGATATGCAGCTAAGCTTCATAACGTACCCTGTTCTGTCTAGTGAGCCCTGACATGTCCGTATTGATATTTAATAAAACTCGTGGAGGTGAGAGGAGCTCGTGGCTAAATAATAACAGCCGCACGGGTCGATCTTTAAGGTTAAGCCGTGCTTGCCGAGGTTGGCCCGTGGATGGGTGACCGTAATTACATACCGAGTTTCCTCCGTGCCTCGGAAAGCACGTTAAGCCGTTGGTCCCGGCTGTCATTTGTAGATCTTTGACAGTCGTTACGAGTAGTCAGAAGCCAAAAATTCTGACATCCAGTCTTACCAAGGGTATCGTATTACCTACTTACTGGGTTGTGGAGGTCAGATAGGCATTCGCTTTATGTAAAGTACTGGTACTCAGCTTCATCCGGTTAGACTGGAAGCCGACCCCAAGATAGTTTGGGAAAAGGCTAGGCAGATGGATGGCAAAAATTCGAACCTCACTGACTGATAAAACCGTACATAACCATAAAACCCGTGCAAAAGGCTCCCTTTTACCCGTTATAATGTGTTTTTGTGGGTGTTCTAACATATTTAAAAAAACAGCATTACCTATGCTGTAAAATATGTAAACGAAAAGATAGAGTAAGAAATATAATCCTTCAGTTTTTAATAAATGTATTTCAAATTTATTTCGGTTATCCTGAAGCAGTGGACTGAAATTATTTCTATTTTTGAATAAAGTATATAAAAAATAAAGTGAATACATAATGGCCAGATATAAAATTAACAGTGTGACAAGTTGGTGACGCATTAAAACCGAACCGCGACAGTTATGGCACCAAAATAAACTAAATGGCAAGCTTTATTTTAAAAAGCGATGTGGTTTATTTAGTAATATACAACTTAGTTATTTTATTTGCACTACGTAGGTTAAGTATGACGTTATTTAATTTAGCACTAAATACATTATTCACTAAGTGACAGGGGGCAGCCTGTCTAGACATATGTATATCAACAGAATAAGGAAAACCACACATTTTATCTGACTAGGTTTTTTTGGAAATAGTTACAGTTGGGAAAAAGCATATAAATTTTATGACCGATTTAATCAGTCTAGTATACTTCTATGGAAAAGTTAAGGCCTAAATTCAAGCCTACGTCATCTGAATCATATTTTTATTATAAAACAATAGGTGCCTGATAATACTACAGGCAGCTCTGTAAAACATTATTTTAGACTGAACACGTTATCATGTTGAAAAGTTGAAAGCAATAAGGAAGGTGGTAACCGATGATACAAGGCATCATATGTTACTTTACTTGTTTTATGTTTCTAATACACTTACCGTCCCAACGTGAGTGTATTAAATGCAAGGTACATCATGTGGGACAATGTTAAAGCCTTAATAAGCCGCAAGAAACAACATTATAAGTGTTTAAGATAACTCACGCATGAATTTATTTATTACGGTTTTACCTGACTAGTTTTGACTGTCAAAACAAATCAAGGAAACCGAATAATACAAAATTAATGAGAGTTAAACTCATGGTATATAAGGCTTCTAAGAAATCTTCTTGGAAACTAGTCGAAATCCGAAATAAATATGACCTATATTTATTTCGGATTACGTCAGTAAATCGTAACTAAACATGAATATTATGCCTTACAAAAGTTTAAATACTAACAGTTTGGCCGTGAGCTTCCAGTAACTGGACACATTTCATCTGCTCTGCCCGTAAATCAATATCAATAAGTGAGCATAAGATGATATATCATGAGAATGGCCACTTAAGCACTCACTGCGATTACCAATCCATTTTCGAAAACCGCTAACTCTAGCGATTATTGGGAGACCCATGTTCAGAATCGGACATTTATGTCAGATGAGGAAATCCATCGAGCTATGGGACATTTTTTTTTAATTTGCGATGGGTTTGTTCTTGACTCTAGTCTAGGTCAGAGATGACAGAGACAACGTCGATGGTACGAGCTTACCCAGAAAAAGCCTGTTCACTCTAACTTTGAAAAGATTAGGGTTGTAAGCGTTCGGAAACACATGCAGACGCAGGCAGAGAGTTCCACTCCTTAGCTGTGCGCATTATGAAAGACGTCTGAAAACGCTTAGTGCGAATTTGTGGAATAGTAATAAGGTAGGGGTGGTAACTTTCAGTGCGTAAATTATATGAATAAAATAATATTGATAATGTATTTTGAAATCCTGGATTAACATTGGTTAACATTGTTTATTTATTTATTTTACTATATATGTACACACAGTAGACAACACAGGAAAAAAAACATAAGATATTAGAGTACAAAGGTACTGCTTATTTCATGTGAAATTTCTGCCAGTAGACTTGCGAAAGGAGAAATGAAAAAGAAATGTAGACGATAGTGTGTGATAGAAAGAAGAGAAAAATGTGTTGTGCTGTGTTTTGTGTTTGCTGTTTGTTATTCATATTTATAATATACACGGTGTTGTTTTGCATCCTCGTCAAAATTCAAGAGGATGTCACAAAAGACATAAACAATCTATTAAAATTACGGTACCTAGTTAATTATTATTAAACACTGATTTTTTTCGTTGTTTAAGTTTGTCAGTATTTCAGAATAACCCTCTTAACGTGGATTAGGGAATTAGAAATTACCGAATAAACGTTTGAGATTGTTATATGTATGAAAGCGCGGTTATAGGGCGAGGATCAGACGGGCCGCGTTTAAAACACGGGTGTTTCACACTTACCGATTTTCGTAAAAAAGAAAAAAAAAATACGTACCCTTTTATAATATATTGATTCGGGACGAGAATCATTAGCATAGTTACCTCCTTGAATTTGACGAGGATGCAAAACAACACCTTGTATATTTATGTGTTGCAATTGATTCTCTAACATTGTTACATTGGTTTTACTGAAAAACATTGTTAACCAAATAAGATTGGTGGGTAAGGGTCAGCTCACACCGAGACGCGACGCGACGCGACGCTGCGCGCACACTTTTAACGAGCGCATAATAGCGCAACGTATTCTGAATTCTCACAACAAAATGTGTATCTTTTCGTGTAGAAAATAAAGTTATGTTTTGAATCGCTCTTTAAAAGTGTGCGCGCAGCGTCGCGTCGCGTCGCGTCTCGGTGTGAGCTGACCCTAAGTCAAATTGCAGCGGTCGAATCAAACTGATCCTTAAAGCAAACGAAACCTCCAACTTCTAATCTACCTCTTTTCAAACAGACAGTTTCCTACATGATTTATGTATTTGTAGTTTCAGTAAACTTATTTTCAGTATGATTTTGTTTTACGGCAAACATGTAATATGTACCGAAAAAAATCATCCATAGTTTCAAAGTTTTTCCTAGGAAAATGGATCGCACACGTTTTAGACTAGACTTTACAAGCTCTGGTGAACTAATTAGGATAAAGGTACCTCTTTCGTATCTGCAACTAGATAAAACTAAAATAGTTCTTAATACTTTTTACTTCAGCCCAGTCATTTTGTTTTGAAGTGATAAATTAATATGCTAGACTTTTTCAATCGTAGGTAATAAATTAAGGTAAAATAGCTTATTCCATTTAAATATTGAATATAAGTTTTGGGTATGAAAAATATGCTTTGGAAAATATTTCGTAATTTTCCTACAATGTTGCATGAATGAGCGTAAAACAATATTCTATAAAGTACTTCATTTGAATATGTATGTATAATATGTACAAAGGGGTTAGAATTGGAACATTACTTTATTATAAACAAAGGTAGGTACTATATGTTTACCCACCATATAATATATTCTGACATAAATATTCATCGCTTATTTGTGGCAAACCAAAAAGAAGAGTCTTACAACATTTTTGTTATGACAACCTTGAACAGCGAGCTGAAACTTTTCGCCCCTCAGCCTACGCCTTCAGGATAGATTTTTGAAACAAAATGTGTAAATTGTTGGAGTAACTGTCAGTTGAAGGCTTTTATTAAAACGGCTATTTGATTTTGTACAAAAACAACTGGAGTTTGTTTTTGTTACTTAATGTTATTTCGAATCAAATCTAACAACTGTGATGCCTTTTAATTCTCCTTAAAAGTTAATACTTAGCTACGTAAAGCGAGGTTGGGGTTCAGGGTCTTTAGAAAAAAGCGAAAAGCTGGTGGCGATTGAATAAAGCACGTACGAGTAAAGCGGGCTCGCATAGGCTGGCGTATTTTATACGTTCACACAATAGTGTCGTTAGCGGCGGCACAGCGCGCACGGCGACGCTGCCTCGCCGGAAACCGCAAGCCGACGCACGCCGCGCACCATTCACTGGGACTGGGACACACTACCAGATTCTATATTAATTGAATACGACATTATTACTTCAGCTCCCACTCGCCTAATGAATTCCACGTTGTGATTTAGAACACTATTTACTCACGAAATAATAGTACAGTACTGTTCCATAACATTTCCTGATGCTGCTCATTAATGCAATGTGCGCTCTAATGAATGAAAATATTGGTTCAGGTTAGATATTGCTGTCATGTATAAAAAAGTTACACGAACAAGTCTTCACAAAAGTATTTGTTCGATGTCTCTAAACTATAAACCTAACAAAAGTTTATAGCCTAATAAATACGTCACAGTCTGTCAAATCTGGTTAGACGAGCTCCTCAGTTCACTGAAGTGGGGCCTAAGATTACAAACCTATAACATGGTGTTCTAGGAAACGTACTCTTAATAAAAATGTGAACTATAAGATAGTGATTTTACCCGTCGTTACGGACGTGCGCAACGACGTGATTATTAGTTTAAGTGTAGCGAAGCAGGTGGTATTGAAGCGGGCATGTATTAATAATTATGCACAGACGAAATCGAGTGGGAGTCACTTGATATTTCGGCACTGGAGTGGATCGAACAGCTCAATACCGTACAACGAGCGCTCTCGATTGGTAGTACAATTTAATTTTCCATCACGATAGAGGACGTCCCGCGGCTGAAACGCGTCGGCCGCGGGCTTTGATTGAAGTTCACTTTGCTCTCACTCCACTTACTAAATATTTCATATGATTACACCGTACTTCAACAATATTCTTGATGTATAACGTAACCGATAGGCGATAGGTGAGGTGAGCATTATAATGAAAAGCCGCTTGGGATTTTCATTAAACCGTAATCAAACTACGTACTTAACGATCAATCAGCGGCAGTAATGGCTTTGTTAACAACTTAGGTAAATTGTTGCGAAGGAACCTTTGATAATTTCTCTACACATTATGGAATCAGTTAATAGAAAGCAGCTTGATAGATTGAACTAGAATGCCCTACGGACAGTAAACTAATTGATTTAGTAACTTCTATCTAAATAAAAGCCGTTCTATTCCCATTTCGTGTGTATTAAATAATTCATGATACTAAAGTTCTCTCATTGAACGCCGCCTATTGCCTTCGAACTTTGAGAGGTCGTTGGATGAAAAAAAGTCTTTTATGTATTTCCCTTTGAACGTTGAAAACAAAATAGAGGTACCTTATTAACATGATATCTACGGGATCATAATAATAGTTACAGGTTTTCCAATATCCATAACCTATCGTTGACTGAAACGTTGTAAACATTGTATTACTCTTTAAAATATTGCGGCGCACGTTGTTTTCAATGTAAATCCATTTAGAATGTAAATATAGTATGTAGTGCTGAGTAGGTTTGGGTCGGCGCTCGTTTCGTACCTGTTGCCGGGCCGGCGGCGGCGGCGCGGGCGTGCGGCGGGAGCGCTCCGGCTCTCCGGCAGTCGCACACGTGGCTAGAATGCTAATTGACTTTTTGCCGGATGTCGCTCTTTGTTCCAATCGCACATCTAAATCGCCTCACCGCACAACTTGCTCGAGTCATCGTAATGACACGGACCATGAGCAGACGCGCAGACGTTTAAATAACAAGCATGTGTTAAGTAAGGTACTGGTTAGCTCCATTGACATAATAATCATGTGCAATTGGCGAAAACAATGGGGAACATAACTCAATTTTCCCAATAATAGGCTCATCCCATTGTTAAAAAGAGTAAATGGTCTGTAATTTGGTCAGGTAGGTACTAGACGTGAGGGGTTAAGTGGGCTATATTCATTGATTGACCTCAATCTTCTAACAATATAGACCGCACGGCGGGACGAGATACTGGTCAGCGTATCCTTCTAAACAGATTAATTGTGGTCGGGAATGCTTGAACGCTTTCAATAAGCGACAGTTTTTGTAAACGTAGACACACACTAAGTAACACTTTCAGTGCCGTAAATGCGTTCACAGCGAGCTCTCTATAGCCATTGTACATGGAACGTACAATCGATATTATCGCCATGCTCAGTGCTTTTATCTAGGTAGGGCCTTGTTGAGTAGTTGTGGCTTTGATTAAAACTTGTTTCCGTATAATATGTTTTTATGATTCCAACAAGTATTTTATACTATGTTAATACCGTAATATATTCTCATCAAAGCTAAAACAAACGGATTCCAATGAAGACGACCGCTTTAATAAGTAGTGAAATACATAATAATTATATAGATGTACTCATAACTCTTACAGACCTGATAACTCTGTAGGCAATTTTAGACTTCCTCTTAAATCTTACGGCGTGTCGTCTTCGAGCCAGGGCGGAGGCGCCCGCGAGCACCGCGCCTTGAGCTTCGCTGTCGCTGCCGGCTTCCTCGCCACTAGACGCCGGCAGCGGGCGGCTGGTGAGCGCCGGCTTCTTCGAGCTGCCTGCGGAGCCCCCGGCCCTGCCCCAGGACAGCATGGAACTCCGCAGGGACCTGAGAGTCTCCGTTGTACAGCCCCTCTCACTGCCCCGCCACCATGCAACAACATATCGGCGCACCGACACACACGCACCTTCCTCCCCACGCACCGGTCACTAACACAAGTCACCATCAACTTCACAGATAACACGCTCTACATACTACGGTAGAGAGATATGACGTCACTGCTTTTTATGAACTCGTTACCTCAGACAGGTAGACAAACACGTGGATCAGTGTATGCAGAGAATGTGCGGAGTGAGCGAGGAGCGCGCGCGGCCTGCTCGCGGCATCATTATCTCGGAACAAACACCGGTATCGGCAGCGCATACATTAACGGCGATCGCACGTAAATGCGGGTGTGCGGACATATATTTTGCTTTATCTATAACTAGACAAACAAGGATTGAATAAATGCCTTCTATTCCCTGTCATTTATCTAAATGTCCCACCATTGTCGTGCACGAGCCAGCTAATATCTATGCACATAATGGTAGAGTCAAGGGTACCAGAGGTATTTGTATAGTTTCAAATGAATAACTTTGTAACTGTAACTATTACACTCATTAATTATTAAAAATAATCACAACACTTTACCGACCATATTCAAAATAATCAGAATATACCATGCCATGAGTCATATTATGGTGACGAGGTTTGTGGCCTTCACACTGGGAATATTTAATCAAAGTAATAATGACATAATAACACAATAGGTACTGCCGGTACTGCTGTTATTACGAATTTTGATTGAAATCACAAATCTCTAATTATAGTGAGGTAGGTACTTAATAGATAATCAAAAATGCTACAATCTGCCTGGACTGTTGTTATGAATCTATCGTAAAGTTTGACAGAACTGGTTTTAAGTGGTCATAAAACAAAAAGTCGAACTGTTAACCGCTACACTGCGCGTCGACACTTCACAACATAATTCACATTTGGAACACGTGATTCTCTGAATTTTTCAGCACACAATTATTGTCACGGTCAACAGGAAGGCAAAACATTAGGCACTCGCAGTCTGTTGATGAGGTTAAACGTGTTCCGTACGGGAAACATGCGCGTAAACTAAGGAGTGTGCTCGCATGCGCGGGCGCCGACACGGGCCGCGTGCCGCCGCGTCTCGGTCGCGCTTCGTGCCGACACTCGCGACATTTGCGCCGAAATAGAAATGCTTCCAAAGCCACGCCTGCACCAGACTGAGACCACCTCTTGACAGACTGTCACCTTGCCGAATGGCCACCTATTGATGTGGCCTCTAACTAAAACTAATCAATTTGCATATATTAACTTAATTTTGAAAGATTTAGCTGGTTATGGTAAACTGGTTACGATGTTTGTTAAATATTAATAAATAAGATTAATATGATAATTGCCTTATTTGTCTGTAGGATCACGTCGAAAATTCATCACGATTGTTGACAAGAAACGAAACTAACTACTACTAAACAGATAAAAACGGGCATATCCAAAGTTATTCAATTAAAATCAACGAAATAAAAACACGACAAATAGAAAAAAAATCCTAACGTAAAAGTCCAACATAAACGAGCGAGAAAGGAGTGGTTATTAAAAAACTTTGCGCCTACTTTTTAACCTAATTCTGTGATTTAAACTTGGACAGTTAACCTCTCACCAAACCGTGAATTTAATTTAATGCAGTCTTTAGAATTTGTCGTAAAACTTAAGAGCTATAAATTACGCAGTTTATTCTAGGTGTAAAAACCTGGGAACATAAAATCGTTGAGAGTATTACAGCTCCAAGCAATGTGACCTGCGATGAGTAGTTTCGTTAGCTAGCCAGCGCATAAGGGTATATATTTTTCCAAACAAAAAGCTACAATTTACTTGAACCTTTTCGTCCAGATTTGAGGACACTGTTGATATTGTTATAATGATAATCAGCTTCTATTTCAGCTTGATTCAATAGGTGTTCTCGTGATTTGTAATTAGCAACTGTCATCATCATAATACATAATAACATACATCATACTTATTATTGTTATTAGTCTGTAATCTTTCTTTAAAACTAAATAAATAAATTGACTACAAACGACTCTTTATAGACCCAGGGAACATTTTATCTTGTTCTACGTTTTGTAGTAAGCAACGTCTTATTGTCGGGGCCTACGATGTCCTCCCATAATTAAGTACTAAAGCTATAACATAAAAATATTGTAAAACCAAATTATTTTAAAAGAGTAACCATGGGATTTCTTGCCGGTTCTTCTCCATAGGAAACGACCAACCCGAACCGAGTACCTTTTTGTCGACGTTTTATAAGTGCCCATGTAGGCCTCATCTGAAATAAAAATATTTTGATTTTGATTGAACATTAAACAATTATCACAGGTATGTAAATAATCCATACTAATATTATAAATGCTAAAGTAACTCTGTTTGTTTGTAACCTTTTCACGACTAAACAGCTGATCGGAACGTAATGAAATTTGGGCAAGGAGATAAGTTATTTCTTAAGTATAACTCAATTCAATTGCAATAATATGATTAACCTTCCCTACAGCCACACCTTACTACAATATTAGATTACAAATACCCATGTTAATCCTGATGCAATGGAGTGCTCGGCTGTTAAACCATCACTTGCTCCCAAAACTATTTTGTGAGAGTTAGTGATATCGATCACTGGTATATTAAGTAAGTCGAGTATCCATTCCAGAAAGGAATCCCGTGTTTCAGTGACGTCCAGTGACTTGTTCCAAACTGAGACTAATGTAGTTCTAAACGATATTTTTTCATCAGTCCGTGAAATTGGTTCAGGAGGAAATGTGTTCGAATGACAATATTTGGTTTCTATGACTAAGTAATAGTTTGATCTCAGGGCTTAGACAAACTGATAGTTTGACGACACGGTTGGCGCAGTGGTTGAGCGATCATTTGCTGTGCTGCGTGACGCGCGTTCGATCCCCGCACGGAACAAATATTTGTATGGCCTACAGATAGTTATTCCGGGCCTGGCTGTTTATGCGTGTAGTTTAAATGTTTGTAAAAAAAAACTATTAGAGAAAACGATACTGGTAAATCTAAAAATGTATAGTACTAGCACTAGCCACCGTGACACTTTAAAATGTCAATTGTCTAAGGTCATCGTAGGAATACGTATAGTAAGACCACTTTAAGAATGCAGTTCAAGGTGGCGTTTCTTGTCAAAAAAATATTTGCATCATTATGACATTTATTTTAGTCCTGTAGGTATTTTCGTGCGTGCACAGATAATTTGGTGGAAGTATAACCCTTTACAAGCAATTGCCATTTTTCTAGATCCTCTGTTGATTGTCATACATCAAACTAACATACTCATAACCAGAATTTTCTAATAACATTTATTTTAGTTCTGTATTTTCGTGCGTGCACAGATAATTTGGTAGAAGTATAACCCTTTACAAGCAATTGCCACTTTTCTAGATTCTCTGTTGATTTTCACCTAAATAACATACTCATAAACCAGAATTTTCATTATGCTTAATTTTTCAAATGGCAGCTCCCTAAAACCACATAGAAACTAACTTAAAGTATTAATGAAGATTAAAAACTATCTTGGCCGCGCTTTAATCAAACCATTTCTGTTGAAAAATCCCGTCTCTGTACAATCTTCTGAATTACATTACTTAATACAACATATTAAACTCAAAGCATTTCGAATAGACCCGTGACTGGCACTTTTGCATAGTCAAAATAAGCTACCTACAGTCCAGCCATAAATGCTATGCCAGCCATATAATGGCTTAATAAATGTGAATAGACTGTAGGTGCCCATTCCAAAATCGCAGATCTCATGACGAAAAATGGGCAATAAACTCATTTCAAATCAAGTTAGATATTACATAGGGCAACAATGCTGTTGCTTCTATAGTGACCACAATGTAGAAATATAATAAAATACAGTAAATATCTTAAAGATTAGGAAAAGCACTAACGCACAACCATAATAATTATAATGTCTACAATATACATGTTACTAATATTTCCAAAAAATTAAATAATTCTTCTTTCTTATATAAAGAAATTATGAAAACGTTATTACATCATGAGTTTAACTCGCACCTGTACTAAATATAAGAGAATATTTAAACTTCGAGACAATCCTATTTAGAAGTCGAGGGAATCCTGGAAAAAACGCCCAGCTACGTTTTTATTAAAAGTGGTACCTTACTCAATCCAACCTTTTGCGAACTCTACAAAATACAAAAAATAAAGGTAAATATTAGACGAAAAAAGGATAATTGCCTTTAAAAAGTAAATTGCTTGAGTAACCGATTAGTAGGCACAGGGCTCTTTAAAGAGAATATTAAATAAGATTGTGGGCGGCACTCGGCAGGTTAATTACATGGCCTGCACCTACAATGTTCATATAGAACGATATCACATGAAATTACAAATAATTACATTGCTGCACTAACTGTTAGCCTACTTCTTAAACGTCGTTTTCTTGATAGGATGGACCGTCATCAACACGTAATGGTACTTCACAACATTTTATTTCATCACATTACGACTGTGTGAAATAAACAACAAGAAAAAGTCTGTTAGCTATACGCTTTTACGAACAAAATATTTGAGGTAATCGAGAAGGGTTGTGCTTTGAATAATTTTAGGAAGATGGGTCAGTGAAAATTCCGGACAAAAAGTTTTCTTGACGTTAACGAAGCAAGAGATTCTGCGGCTTTCGGAATAATTAATCGAAAAAGTAAGCGAACGATACCAAAAGCAACATCCTGTAAAGTATAAAGTTATAAGGTATCTAAAACATTGGAAGGGAAATTATAAGAAAATAAAATCCATGCGAAGGAAAACACGGTTCCTGAATGAAAATCGTGAGATGATGGGATATAAAACAAGCACGCTGTACAACTATGCAGATTTTGATTGCTTGTAAACGTAAGTGTAATGCTTATAATTGTTGATTGAAATAAAGAAATTATTATTATTATTATTATTAATGCTCCTATGCTGAAATAACTGAACTGAATTAACTCCTCACAGAATTTCTTGCTTAGAAGGACTGCATCGACCTAGGCTTCCCTTTGATGAATCCAACGAATCCAACGGTTTCCAAATTGATGATTTCCGAATTAATTACAAACATGTAAAAATATTTCAACAAACTTCTCCGAACATGAATAGGGTGCGCAAAAACAACAAAATTAATTGGCTACGTTCCTCGTCATGTCAAATTCACCATCTACGGTGGCTTTCATTGTTTCGTAAATTTTAGATAAAATAGCCAGGGAAATTAATTGGAAAGTAAAAAGTCCGTATATTCAAATCACAATTATTGCTCTTCTAAATGACAACGTATAATAAATAAATAAACATTTATTTCAGAAACACTTCCATATTTGTTAGTAACAATAAACTTACGAAAAAGTATTAGTAAAATTTATTCTAAGCCGCCTGAGGCACGCCGATCCTGGGGAACGTCTACTTGACTGCGTGCATTATCTACCGCCCCAAGATCGGAGAGTCCCACCTATTAGTCAACGTTCTAAGAATGTTGTTGGTGTAACTCTGCGAATTAACGGGTGGTAGTTTGGTTCTTCGATTCATTTCCCACACTATAAATAATAGGAACATGACTAAAAATAACATGGGCTTGGTTTAATTATTCTAAGCAACCTAGTTCAACTTGTTCGCTACTTGCTATCACGGGAATACTTATGAATATAATATTTCCACCGACGACGTATAACTAAAACACTATATTAGTGTAGTTGAAAATTTTTCAGTAATAATGAGCTTTGCTCGGTTTTCCAGAACAAACTGCACGCTTTATTACCGAGCCGGGACTATTATTTTTCTTATTACGTTGGCTGTCGGTTGCAAGACATTACAAACGGTCTACAAAGTTGTATTTTTGTTTGAGACTAGGTAATGTAGGTACTTAGATTTAATTATATAAAGCGATCGTAAATTAGATCACAATCATCCTTAGAAGCTATATAGCATAACCTACGTATGTAGCACCAGCAAAAGCTCACTGAGCCCATAATATTCCCATTGCTGGGCAACAGCACACATCTCTGATAGAGGGAGTGAGTTGTTATTCACCAAACAAACCCAGTGCAGATTGCGTTCTATAGCAATGAATAATAAAACACTTAACATTTCACAAAACTAATTGCACTTAAATTCAGCAAAAGCAGTTTTCATATAATTACTTTTTATGAAAAATAAATTAAAAAATATTGCATTACAGAATTGCTACGTCCGTCAACAGTCAAGTTGTTACGTATGAAAATGTTTGCATTAATCAAATAAATGAATAGTTAAAATAACATTTCCTGTAAAAGCGTATTTTATGTTTTGAACTGTAGCTATTGCGTTTATTGAACTCTGTACAGCGCTTTGCTTTACGACTAACTCATTATTTATAACAGAAATATTATGGGACATTACTTTTCATCAAGTATTTAATTAAAACTGGTTTAATTAAGCTCTTTATAAGCAATGTACCAGACTATATTTAAATGAATGCAGAAGCTTGCACACTGTTGGATTTACAACTTTGTGTAGCATAACAGGGAAGATTTCATTTAAGCAATCGTTTCTTTTTTATTGCAGTAAACTCAAAAAATACTGAACAAACCTGGGGTCTACAATAAAGTAGTGACAAACATTGAAATAGGTAATACGTAGGTATGCTCAGATGATTTGACGAAAGGAAGTATAAAGCGGATTTCAGGGGACGCGTCGCCATGCCGGGAGGGGTCGCCTTAAAAGGACATACCAACCTACATACACTGATCTTATTAGTGACACGTCTATCTAAAAGGTCAGACAGGTACGCAGTTTTCGCAAGCGGCGCCTTTATTATCACATGTATGAACGCAGACGAAGTAGAAGACTTACTACTACTTCTATATGCGATACCTAGCGTGTAGGGCATTGACCCTTTAGGGAAAAAGCGTTCTGAGTCTTACTGTGAGTATCCATTTCATCTTAAACCTATTTAAAAACGTATGCTCTATGCCAGTGGTTCCTAACCTTTTCGGTCTTGTCACCCCTATGACTTAACTAAAGAATCTGATTTACCCCTCCCGCTCCCCCCAATGTTACCAATGAACACAGAACAAAACACACATAAATACAAATTGGCTTTATTACACATATAAATATTGTTTCAATTGCTCAGAAAGTTGTGTAAACATCGACATATCGCCAACTTGAAGTCTGCGTTGCCAATTTACGCACAGAACTTGCAACTTTATCCTGCGCTGATAAGATATTCGTCATGTTTCCTTGCAGTGAGATATTCAAACTATTAATTTCACTGAAAAATCAGCGTGATAAGCCAGCATCATAATTGTTTTGTCTTTGACTTTTGTGTTGTGTGTGTTTTTGTGTTCTCTGGTTGTCCAAAAACAATCCTATTTCTTCACAAAGCTCATAAACTCTGTTAAAAACCTTACCTCTTGACAATCAGCGAACTTTGGTATGGTATAAAAGAGAATTAAATTTAGCGCCAACTTCATCGCACAACACTTTGAATACTTAATCTAGAATTCGTAGCGCTGCCACGAATATGATTCACAATTTTTACTACGTAATTCAACGTGTTTAGTAATCTGTAGGAAGGGTCTTAACAGCCAAAGCGTAAACGGTGTATGAGGCAATGATACGATAAAACTTGAGGAGCAACTTCTTTCACGAGTGCTTGAAATCCAGAACGTATACCCATCATGGAAAGCGCACCGTCTGTACAGACGCCAACTAGTTTCGACCAGTCCAGTCCATTTTCTTCAATAAACTGTTTTAGCGTTGAAAATACATCTTCGCCGCGAGTAGTGGTGGTCAAAAACTTGCAGAACAAGTACTCCTCTTTGACATTATCATCTTTTATGTACCGCATAAATGCCAATAATTGCGAACACGAAGCTACATCGGTTGACTCGTCCAATTGCAGTGCAAACAGCAATAGAGCTTTTTTTAATTTCAGAACTAACAGTTACCAAAATGTCGTTACTCAACTCTAAAATACGACTTTGAACTGTAGTATTGGAAAGTGATATCACCTGTTTAATCATAGCCACATGTTGTTGCTCACCAATGACGAGCGACACTGCATCACATAAACAAGGCTTGATGAGATCCTCTCCTATAGTGTGCGGATTTCTTTTAAATTTGATAAGATGCTTCAAGACACGATTCATTTGCCTTTTGTACATTTCCTGAAGAATCCAGCCGCAAAGTGAGGTCTTTGCCGCTCTTTTCTCTTAAAAAAAACTATATCTTAACTGCGAACTCTTGACGAACATTTCGAAATGTTCTTTTTATTTGCTTGGTTCATACTCTCTGTGGCGAGAACTTTATTACAAATAACACACTGTGGTTTTTCTTTTTCCGGATGTAGAAGCCATGGCACCTAAAACAATTGTAAAATAGTCGCGGGCGTCTTGCATCGAACTCATAAAATACGTAAACCGTACTATTCGCGCTATATCAGAAACGCGGCTCCGATTTGTCATATGATTACACAGTTAGGGCATGAAATGCACTGGCGTGCTAGATTTGGTCTAATCTTTGTTATAGTATATTACCACTTATTACCCCCGCAGAATACCAGTTTTACCCCCGCAGGGGTAATTACCCCCAGGTTAGGAACCGTGGCTCTATGCTGATTAAAAAAATATGCTAAGCATAATGCTACATTATCGCAACGTTGCGTCACAAGCGGCTCTAGCCACACTAGCCTTTGTCAAACATAATAGGGTTACAAAGCTGAGTGGCACTTGAAGGCCAGGCATGTGATTGCATACGTCTGTCTCGTTCCGTATGTGAAAGGAAAACTGACGTAGCACTGACGTAAATACTACGTAGACAAGCGATTTCTGAATATTTATCACTATTGTCGACGGAGAAGCGCTTCTGCTAACAGATTTAGTAAGCAATCGATAGTAGTTACATTTACGCGTCAATCTCCATGTCGGTGGCCAAAAATAAATAACGAAGCTCGGCGGTGCGAGAGCACGCGACATTTGGCGTGGAGTGCGCGGGCGCCGGGATTGCCAGGACATTTGCCAACTGATAGAGCTATATATAGCCCACAAATATGCGCGTGACCGACCACTTCGGGTGACACATCTATTTTAAGTGGGTACAATAAAAATGTTCGCAAGATAAACACGGAAGAAATCGTCACATTCTTGACATTGTTTTCTGTGGCGAAATGTTTCTTGGTTTGGATATGACGAGGCGTTCGCTCATGTTTTTCTTTGCAAAATCGACAGTCTACCACACATCAGTAACTCATGGACGATAAAAAATCATCTTAACCAATGCCAACTTTCGTAGTTCGCTACGAAAAGAAGGCACTGTTAAAGTCGAAATATCTCTCGATGTGCAATAATCTACCTCCAGCTGAAAAAACTTACAAAGCAAAGAAATTTACAAGCAAAACTTTTTAAGTAAGTATAATTTATTAGTTAAAAATCGTGAATCTGCCTAGAACTTCTAAATGTGTAGCCCATGTTCAACAACTAAGTACGTGCATAATAAATAAAGTGTTCAGTGGTTCATTAGTTCCACGTGCGCCTACGTCACCGCGAGTCAATGTCCAACACTTTGTCTTTACGACCCAACATACACGCAACATATTGTTATACAATCTATTTTAATCGTATGATCTTATAGTCTTTATATCATAGATGAACGTTTTATAAACAAAACAGTAGACTTACAAATCAATCAGCAAACACAATTACGAGTAGCAAATAGTTGATGGATTTATTTTGCACTCATTTTCATTTTTTTAAGTCGGTAAATCGAAAAATCATTGTCTGTAATTTGTAAAGTTTAATAAATTCCATTTGATTTCGATTACTTGAATTAATCGTTTATCATATTTATTATGCTGCTTTATATTATTTAAAGTGTCTAAACTCTTAAACTCAATTAGGCTCTTAAAGATACAGCTGCAAAATATCCACTTCAAACCTATTAACTTTATTTAATTTTCAGCATCTATTCAGAATTATTTAATCTCATTGAACTCGATGGCCGATGGGTGGCATTCAATAAGGGTTTACCTCGGTCTTGTAAGGACACGGCTTCACAAAACTAGTTTGACCTTTGTTCAAATTCAATAGCTACTCTTATTTTATTTGTTGGAATATTTTCATACTTATATCTTCATGTAGCAATGATAAAAGTCGCTCCTTTTATCTAAAAGTAGGGCTTAAATGTTTCGCAATTTACAGAACAATGGATGAATGTACAATAGAGGCTGGCACGGCACGCCGGTACAGTGGGGACGCAGGCGCTACGAGCGAGAGCGTTAATGTTGCCAACATGCAGCAGTTCACACGACCGGCTAATTTATAAATGCCATAAAAACAAGAAATGTCCGACGTCTTACTGCAAACAGCAGCAGACATGTTTTAATTAGTACCGCCCGCTGCGAAGGTGCAGTATCAAACCAGCAATTTTTTGAGTAAAAACACAGTTTGCTAGAATTTATGTAACAATCCGCAATAAACCATTACACTAAGGCAGACTGGCAGAAAATACCTTTGCAGTTTAAAATACAACACATACTCGTTCATCGTAAAATAAAAACAGGAAAATGAAACACACGTTTTAAAACCCAAAATATGTGCATGCATAACCTTTTAATTATACGGTCTACAGTTCAGTTGTGTTGTAAAATAAATACCTATTGTACAGTATCCCAATTTCCTCTCGTGAATAGTAAATACACACAAATATTTTGAAGAGTTGTACTTACGTAAAACATACTGGTAAAACATATTGGTATTGCTCTCTATTATGAGAAAGTGAATACATAAATGCTTTTCACAATTTGAAGCTCATAATAAAATTCTAAATTGCGAATGGCAGTACCTAGAACCTTTGATTTCTGTACCGTGATGTTTCGCTATTGATCGTGAGATACTACACACGCCGAAATCGGAACCTCTGTACGGAAGCGTATTCATTAAAAATGACCTTATAAAAGCCAACGAATACACGTGTTTGTTTGATTGCACCCTCCGAAAATAAAATGGAAATAGCAATTCATCTGCATGACAGCATGCCTTTGAAATCTTTTTTGCAAAGTTATTTCCCTTCCAGTTCCATCTCATTGGAAACCACAACAATACAACATTGTATCCTTCGCCTTGGTTCTAATCAGCCGCTGTTAAATACCAAGAGAGTATCGTTTTCTCCTAGCCAATGTTGAATTAAACTATAAAAAATATATTAGTCCAGTAAGCTAATCGCCTGAAAGTACAGAGTAATTTGCGTCAAATCCAGTGGTTCTGATTTATTGCAGACTTCTTTATGATGTGAATCTCAATGAATAATCCAAGTTTGTGACTTGGCGAGAGCGCCGAACGCAACTTTGATAAAAATCGAAAAATCGCGAAAATTTCTTTATTTTTTTTTCAGATTATGGCGATTATAAAGAACTAGTCTTTGATAGTACGTACCTTCTCACAACGTTTTTTTAAAGTAGACAAATTTGCTACAATATGAGACTAGAATTGTCTCTGTAGACCCAATAATTTAAGAGATTAAGGCCTTTTAAAGTTTGATGATTATGATGAACGCCGATATTAATGTCAACACTTTAGATGGGACGGGTGATCTCATGATTCCTCATGCCCCGAGGATAAAATAGCCCGTCTGACGAAGTGCACTGCTTCTGAACTTGTACAGAGTTCCTCCTATTCAGCTGGAAACCTTCCAAAAAGTGCCATCCAATCAGGGTTTTTTTGGCAATTAATATTGTTAACCTAAACAATAATCATTTGCTACCTGAAGAAATTGTACCACTGCCTTCAGATATGTAATGGTTATTATGGGAAATAGATTATTGGCAAAAATTGCGAAGTTCGAAAAGATGATAATCCCTGAAGGGCTTTATCTCGGTAATTATAGTGTCTACAGAGACAGTTTTAATCTCATATTGTACCGAATTTAGTCATCTTTAAAACATCCTGAACAGGAGGGCTACTCTCTTTCTCCGAAACGTAACTTCAGCAACGAACGACAGTTAAACGTAGTTACGTTTGTGACCCTACTCTATATAATTTGCGGACGCACACAAAAACATTCAATACATTCGTTGTCTGTAAATTCGAATATCTTCTGTGCGTCCTCAAATTATATAGAGTAGGGTCACAAACGTAACTACGTTTAACTTTCGTTCGTTGCCGAAGTTACGTTTCGGAGAAAGAGAGTAGCCCTCCTGGTACTATCAAATAGTATATAATATCTCTATAATCAGGGTTAGGTTAGGGTTATGATCGCCAATAACTGAAAATAAAACAAAGAGATTTTTGACAAAGTAGTTGCGTTCGACGGTCGAAGTCACAAACTTGGATTATTCATTGCGCCAACATCATAAACAAGTCTGCAAAAAATCAGAACTACCGGATTTGACGCAAGCACTGATGTATAAAGTTACTGGACTAAAACTAATCTGCGCAAAATACCATAATGAGTGTAATTGAAGTGTGTACCATAATGTGTCTAATTCAACTGTCTTCGAAGTTGGAAATTATTATATTAATCACAGAGCTGTGTTTACCAATTTGCAGTTAATTATTGTTTTTCATTAATGAATTGAGTTTGGTAGTTGCTGCTTTCACTGATTTGTTCTTTTAATGAAAGCCCCGGCAGACCAGGAATACAATTTCCGATCAAACACGACGAACTTACAAAAACTAATTCGGTCGGCATTAATTTGCTTCATACAAAATCAAATAAATCTGTGGGGGAAAAAAAACAGACTTTTTAACCTGACAAGCATCGGACGACACTTGGGATAGGTTTAATTCCAACTGTTGATGCCTCGGCTCAAACGATGACGATGATTATTAAAATAATGTTTTCTGCAGGAAAAATATACTTATGGAAATCTTAAAAAAAAGGTAGGTAGCTTTGTTTTATTATTGATGTGGAATACAGAAGGTCTCTATGCGTTTTGTTTGTCATGTCTACGTGTGATGTGGGTCTAATATAATGTCAAACATCTGAAAAGTCCTTTATCAATATCAATTTGGCTTTGTAATTTACGAATTTTGTCCATAGATACCCGCTAAAATACACAAAAAGCATAAACGTTTAATAATTTACGAGTGTTTCGTGAAACAACTTAGTATGTGATATTGTAACAAAGGGTAACATTGCTTTTTTATAATAAAGAAACAACGTCATTTTTGTTTGTTGGTACAGTTACCAACTAAGCCATGCATATAAAAAATGTACACGTTTCTAGTTTACTACCTATGATGTATTATATTGAGCTCTATTTTTTCTGTTTCAGGCAAAAATAAAGTCTAGCTATGAAAAAGCAACTTGTCTTGTCTCTTCCCACACCAATTAGGATACGTATTTCCAGTTTATATACGGGAATAAAGTTTCGTGTTTGCCGCTTGTTACGTGTTATTTCACGTATATAAATAACCCGATCCAGGTAGCTATTATTATAATAACCGATGTGTAATTCGAAGCTAAAATCCAACTAATAGGCACGCTGCGGTGAAAACATAGTACGAGTAAAATATGAAGCTACGTAGGTACGTATAGCGCGCTTTGGTTATTCCTAGCTACATACGTAGGTCGAATAATTAAATTAATTAGTTTATAGTTCGGGTAAATGCTTTTAAATTGTTCTATCAATATTTTTTTGTATTCAAAATTTGACATATTTTTTTAAAATCTGTTGGTACCGTTCAAACATCAAGTGTTCCCATTAATTAATGATATGTGGTGTCTCCGACGTGAATTTATGAAAGTAACAAAATAAAAACAGCTAGGTTACCTATCATAAGCCCGAAAAACGTTTGACCGAAAACAAAATTGGGAAAAGTGATAGGTTCCCACGCTAGGTATCTTATTAAAAACTGAACGAGAAGCGACTCTTTGCCGGCATTTCCATAATTTTAGAGAGAGTTTTCACGTATGCGTAATTAAGCTCTCAACAATGTGAATTAATTTGATTGAGACGAGAGGAAATGTCTGGATTCTATAACACGTTAATTAAGACATGCAAATATTTAAGAACCTTTAACGCTTGAGTTCCTACCATTGTGTTGTATGTATATTAGAACACCGAAAACGTCTATACAAAAGCAGTTTACCGACGCCTACATAGTTACGTTGAAATATGTGTATAAATAGAAATGTATCGTATATCGTACAATAATTGGAACAGTGTAGGTGAAATCTGAAACTGTTATATATTAACAAATTGAAATTAATACACAATTTAACTGGTCCGACATTTTCATTTCACTTCAAGTAGTATCAATATTGTAGAGAAGTTGCGATGATTTGCGGAGTTAATAGTATTAACCGGTGAGGTCCGCCGGGACTCGAACCGGGAACCGGTAAAATCAGCCACCACTAGTGCCCTTTGATTTGTTGAGTACCGTTTGCTGTTTCATTTGCATCCTCTTTAGTTTTCAGATAAGCGATAAATATTCGATTACCCCGTTGGTTACAATTTATACTTTTTTTTTTCGTTCCTTCATTTATCTGCGCAGCTATGAGTTAATTTCTCCAAGGTAGTACAAAGTATTCATAATTAAAAGTTAATTTATTGGACTAGTAAGTAAGTAAGTAATTATTTGCAAATGAAAGTTTTTTTTTTTATTACGATTCGAGTTTAAAAAAGGGAGCGTATATGTGTCTTTCTGAACATTACTTTTATTAGGCACACACAGATAATTTAAGTTAATAATAACGTACATTACCTAAAGTCAAAGTCAAAGTAAAAGTCAATTTTTTATTGCGAACTAAGTGTACAATGTTGGTGTTATTTTATGTTGTTATACTTAAGACTTAGCAGCCTTTTACAAGCATTGCAATTTTCATCCTAAATTAGCATTCAATCAATATTATTATTCATTAATTATTTCCTTTAGTACCTAAATTGTTTTAAGATAAGTTATTTATTGTGTATATTAGCCATCCCACAAGCTTTCATTTACTATTTTCTTCTTTCAGAAATTTATCCTATTTTCTTACTTCGTGGAAGCTTTAACAAGAAAAGGAAGCTTATCTTTTCAGCGTGTCTCAAATTATTATAGTGCTGTAAGTTAGAACAGAAAATAAGACCGCGGAAGACATAAAGAACCAGTCTTAGCTGTTTTCAGGCTTGAGCAGTTTCGGTTTCAACTCGGGAACTAATTACAGTCTGAAGTTTTGACTAACCGCAAAGTTTCTTACTTTTGCAGAAGTCAGATCATTAAGAGATTACGTACCTACTTCTCTATATGTGATCATACTATTTAGGTCTCAGTAGTAGGTACCTCATCTTCAATTCAATTCATTAATTGCATTCATCGCCATCTGTCGGCTCTTTTCGAGGGACTGTGTTCAGGTCAGCTTCCAGTGTATTAGTGTTTTAAATACAGTGTCTACTATCTGACCAAACTTACTCTGTAAAGGTACATTCTGTGGTACCATCCCAGTCCGAAATAAGTCTCATCGAGTTTTAGAAAAAAACTTTATTGTAGAGCGTGACATCTGCCACTTATGCGTGTGAGACTCTTTCTAATAGACCCCAATTATATTTTCAGATCGGTTTCTTAAACGCCCGTAAACGTTAAGGTATCAATCAGGAAAACAATTGTTACTTCCCTATCCCTGGAAGAGCGATTTGTGGCTAGAATGTAACAAACTTAGATTGCACTTTGCGGGCACTGCCAACGTCGCATTAAATAAAGACATTTTCAACTAAGACAAGCTGCTGTGTTCGTTCGATAGGTACGTCGGAATTTGGAGAAGGAAGAGTTTGTAAGTTTTGATACACAATCACCGCAACCAGTCTCACCAAGGAGTATAGTGCTACCCAACAACTTTCAGCATAATAGTGTAGTCTATGCCAGCAACTGGGCTGTAAAATATTGATATTCAGCTGCTCTTAGTGTGTTCGGGCCTATTTTGTAACCCCCGACCAAAAAAGAGGGGTGTTATAAGTTTGACGAGTGTATCTGTGTATCCTGGTTGGGTATAGACTAATCAAACGTATAAGCGCAGAATGAAGTGATTTACTCAAATTATTACTTCTACAGTTGTGTTTAACTGATTAATACAGGAAAAAAATATCATTAAATATCCAACCTAATTATGTAAATCTATAGAGTAATAAATAATAAGGAAATCGATGGTATGGATATACCGATTTAAGCTTCACGCCGTAAATTGATACTATAAACAAGTACCTACCAGTTTAGAGCTTGCGTGTGTATGTAGGTGTAATACCTAGTACCAACTTTAAAGCTTAACAATTAGTAAAAGCATAGAATAAAAATGCTTTTCATACCAAAATAATATAGTTATACTCGTAACTACGTTTCAGAGACACAATTTGAATGGCTATTTTCTTTAGAGAGGAAAAAGTGGAGCGCTGTGACGTAGCCCCTGGCGAACAAGAGTCGACGTAGAATGTTCTATTTCATTATGTAACGTTTATATCCTGATCTGAGCATTACATAAATACGAGAAATGCTCGTGCACTCAAGTTGGGAGAGGATTACACGTGTTTAACGTGTTTCCCTATCAAATGAGTTTTAACAATGAAATACGACTTTATTTTAGCTTGATTTTAATTTCAATTTTGTTTAAAGTATGACTGTTTTTTTTTAAGTTATTTGCTTATTTAACAATAGAAATTAAAGAAATATAGCAAGGACGTATAACAATCTAACTAAGAACTTTTGTAGGGGTTATTAAAAAGTAGGCACCCAATATAATCATGCTGTTGGATAATAAATGTGAAATGAAATACAAAATCAATGCACAAAGTCAAATTAACTGAAGATAATGCAACACATCACGGCTGCAATTATTACCACAATTATTAGAATTCAAGGAATTCTCTTAATAAAAAGAATTACACGCTCGGTCCACCATGGCTGCGTAATATTGTAAAGAGCTTCAGAGATAAAAGAATTGAGCGGAACAAAAAAAAAATGCAAGTACACAAAAGGAAAAACACAAATTATTTTCCAGTAATCTCAAACATTTTAATGGCTTTTAGAGATTGTCAAGAATTTCTCTTATCAAATTAACTAAACGAGAAAACTTAATTTCAATTCCACAAATTATCATACCTTTTTAGATTCTACTCATTTTGTTTAAGAGTCTATTAATTAGAATGTTGAACGACGTTCAGTTAATATGGAGATCAACGATAAGTCACGACTTATTCTTTTTTAATTTATGATCCTTAATTTTGAAGATCGTAATGAGATCCACCAAGGTTGAGGCATACATATTTAACCTATTTACTGAAAAAAGAGAACAATGTGTTTCATAATCCTTTACACACATCTTCTTTTCTTTTACTACCTTCTGTAGTAAGCAATCGACTTATTGTCGCGCTGTCCTCCCATTTAAGTACTAACGCTGTAACTTCAAATATTGTAAAACCAAATGATTTTAAAAGAGTAACCATGGAGTTTCTTGCCGGTTCTTCTCCATAGGAAACGACCAACCCGAACCGTGCACCTTTTTTTGACGTTTTATATGTGCCCATGTAAAATAAAATATTTTGCTTGCTTTTGATTTTGATAGGTATGACTATGTTCATTCAGAGCTCGAAGACTACACTTCCAATTTTTACAAAATAATGAAGTGACGATTCACTTCAACGTAAGTGTGAGTTTATGGTTTAATCCGGTCTGCCTCCAACGTTCTATCACCAGTGATGGCAGTTGCAACTATTTATCTCTTCTACCACCACTGGTGGTGGATGCATCTTAATCAATCGCATTAGCTCCTACCTTTGCAGTATATAGTACTTTGTAGTATTAGTTACATTCTCCACCAGTGGTGGCAGATTCGACGGTAAAGTAGCCGTCTGCCACCACCAAATATTGATGCTATCTTTTATTATCCTATCTTTATTGAAAGTAACAAAAAAACGACTAACGTTATCTTTCCCCACAACACATCCATATTTCCATATCCATACTAATATTATCCATACTAATATTATAAATGCGAATGTCACTCTGTTTGTTTGTATGTTTGTTTGTTCGTTACCTTTTCAAGACTAAACGGCTGATCGGATCTTAATGAAATTTGGCAAGAATAGACGGCATGGAGCAGCAATGACAAATGTTGCGAAAACGGGGAATGTGACGCAGACAAAGTTGCGCGGGACAGCTAGTTATTGATAAAAACAAGTAACAATAATTAAATTCTCATTCAAATTGAGTAGTCGGTCCTCTTGGATTCACTAGTTTCTATATCTAAGTTGTCACATACCCGCATACCGTAAAGGCAGACATGTGTCAAGAGATTATGTCAGTACTACGAGTGGGTATGTCGTACTTATTAGCTTATGATATAAAACTGACCTTAAAGTTTCTTTCACGGATAAATGACAAATGGATGGAAATGGAATGGATGAACTAGTCCAAATAGTTACAAATTTAATTTAAATAACATCAGGTTTAGTTAATACGTACATAAAGCAGTAGGAAAATTCTATGCAAGCAAAAATCACTGACAAAATGAAAATCCCGTTTCCATTTCATACCCAATGTTCCTACTTAAAAGTCGTAAACTTGTAAGTAGGAACTAAAGGTGAATTTCCAGTCACTATGTTATATGAATGAACTGCAGGTTATCGTGCCCTGGGTGAATTTTTTATCGGCAGAAAATCTCAAGAACTAGAGACTTCACTCTTGGAATTAGACCTTAGGGATTTCTTCGTACTTTAAAATAGCGTAAGCAGCCTTGAATGTCCCCTCTGCCGGGTCCCAGGTCTCTGGCTGAGAAGGTGCGGGCTGTGATCCACCATACGTGCCCAATGCGGATTAATGTCACAAGTCTACGAAGTTTTCACACTAGGACGTTATAAAACCACGTACTAACACGCAAAAGGTGTTAATTATAACGAGTTCCCCTGAGAGTTTACCTAAACACTTGATTAGAGCGATATACGCAGATCCAAGTGATGTAATGAACTAACAACTGGTAACTAATCCATTACTGGCCTGCATGCTAATGCTTATCTATGGTCATCAGTGCTCATGCATAAACTCCAACTGAGTATATAGTTACTAATTAAAAGTAGATTAATTACATACATCATCCTGTAATGGAAGCTCCATCGTTCCATACTATCCATATTAATTAATATTATAAAGGCGGAAGTACCTACAACTCGGTCTGTTATCATTTCTGGCCCCAATGGCTTAACAGATGATGATAAAATGGGCACACAGGTAAAACATGACGTAGATTTTTCTGTTTCCAGAAGGATAATTTTCGACATCAACGGGGTTAAAACCGCAGGAAAAAGTTAGTGTAAAATATACGTACAGTTAAACAAATAAAGGATGAAAGTAAAGGTAAGTGATGGGAATGACAGTGGAACAAAATATGAGCAAATATTGTGAAAGGGTTCGCTGATAGTCAAACAAGAGCAACGTGTTGTTTCCACGACGTGGTTCATTTTCACGTTCGACACTTTATTCACGTGATGGAGGTGTGTAAATGTACCTTTTACTATTAAAATGTTATAGCTTTTAATTTTATCTTTTTCAGTATCGCACCACTGGGTTTACATGAAAATTATGGAGCACCTAATAGTTTTAAAAATGTATTTCGCAAGGCTCTTACTGAGATTATTATCTAAAGCGGAGCATATCCATGAATAAACATAAAAATAAAATGCGTTTTTAAATTAATTTCAATGTAATACTGTTTATAAATTGTACGATATTAATTATGTAGGATTAACTTTTGTCATACGTCCGAATTAAATCGGTGTCGCATCTATCTACGCATCGATAGTTCATAGTATAATTAATAATCTGATTAGAGCATTAATGAGCTTTAGGTGACGAATCCAATTATGTGTCCGCGGCATAACTGTAGATTTCAAGGGACAGGCTCTAGTAATAATGATGACCATAGTGTTATACGAGTATCTTAAACACCGGTAGCTTGGACCCTGCTACCGACATAGGCGGATCTCTGTCTTCAGTGTGTTTTACTTGCGTTTACATTTTTTGTTAAATAAATTAAGATGTTACGAAGGAATACATTATCTATACATATATTACGTATATAATGTCCGTGTGTTTTAAGAAGATAGGTATTTCAAAAGACATAAAACACAAAAACGTACAAAACCTAGTACGGAGAAAGAACAAAGATAAAACAGGGAGCTGAATACCGGCTATCGCGAGCCAAAAATAACAAAGTCTATTCAGGCAAAATATTTTCAGGATTCCTTTTAAATTTCCAAAGAGTACGACTTTGTGATCGTACATTTGAGCGGAGTACTCAAAGCGGTACCAAACATTCAGGTCCAAGAGTCTGACTACCATGTCATGGCCAGAATCCTCTTCATGTTAATTTACTCTGACACGACCTGAAGCCAGCAGCAGTAAAATTGGAGCGGGGTTTTGTAAATATAAAAAAATACACTGCATTTTTAATGTTCCAATTTACCTTCCTACCTCTTAAAAATGTTAATGTTATTAACTGGTTTAACATAATAAAATGCCCGGAATATTCTCATTTTACTTGTTAAAAAGCACGCCACGCATTGTTTAAAACTGATGTTAATGATATTAGTATGGTAATATAATCTCATACGCAAAGAAGACACGTTTGTTTCCTCGTTGACCCAAAATTTTACCGTAGAGCTCTGTCCCTATGGTAAACTTTTTTACGAAGGATGTCGCATAACAAATTACATATTTTTCAAGAAACGTGTCTTTAAAAATAGAACGGTAGTTGTGCCAAAGTACGGACTAATTAAACAGTAAACGAATCTCCTTTGAGCTCAATTATCACATATGGTTTCATCGATAATTGTAAAGATCAAACACATTACCAAATGACAGAGGCGCCGTAAATATGTTAACTCGTTGAGTAAACAAAACCACTCAAGTTTATTCGCTACAATAAGGTTTTCGTGAAAATGTGTACAATCTACGATCCTTTTATCTCCGCTTCGTAGCGCTGTCAAGTGGTTAAAGTACCGTCTATCTGGCAAAATAAATGCGGGAACGACTCGGAGAAATATTGTTCACATAGAGGTCCCAGAATCCCGCGACTGGCTACGTATTCGAGGTACACACAATAATCATAAGTACAGGTTTACGGCGCCGCATTATTCAACCGAGGAATCTGTGGAATGCCGTGAACTATTTGCACCGCGGCTGGAGTACGTTCACTTATAGCGGCACAGATTATACATTTATAAGATGAGATCGTTGTTCTTCATTGCACTTGGTTATCGAAATAAACATGTGATTATGTAATTTGTCTTTATATCTGAAAGGCGACGGTCTTTATGCTTTAAAATTTTCTCAAATATGTGGACAAGTGAAATTTGTAAGCGCATACACATTTAAGTTAATGTTTTCAGTTTAAATGATCCACACGAACATTTTTCCGCACGCAAAATACGCGCCTTAGACGTGGAGTTGCGGAAACCAGCCCGCTATTACAAATCCACACGAACATGAACTCATGATCTACAAATTGGTATTTAGTTCAAGTTACATTTTTTCCCTTAATGTTAGGTACTAAATAATTCAAATAATTATAACCCAGTGTTTCCTGGAATTCTCAGTGGGTCATAATTAATTTCATAAACTTCTAACAGTTAAGGTGGAAGTGACAGCGTGGCCCGAGAAATTCAAATTTTCTTACGTTTTTTGCAATTTACCAGTCAGTGTCAAAGTTATTATTGACCTATACAAGATGTTGTTTTGCATCCCCGTCAAACTTCAGGAGGTTGTCACAAAATACATAAATAATCAATTGAAACTACGGTACCTAGTTAATTATTAAATAAACCCTGATTTTTTCGTTGTTTAAGTTTGTCAATATTTCAGAATAACCCACCCCCTTAACGTGGTTTAGGGAATAAGAAATTGTAGTATAAACGTTAAAGATTGTTTGTAGTGGTGAAAGCGCTGTTATAGGGTGAGGATGGATCGGATTGGCCGCGTTTTAAACACGGGTGGTTCACACCTACCGATTTCCGTAAAAAAGAAAAAAAAAAATTACCTACCTATTTTATTTTTGATTCGGGTCGAGAATCATAGCATAGTTACCTCCTTGAATTTGACGAGAATGCAAAAGAACACCTTGTATATTTAGAGATTACTTAGCAAAAACAAAGAAAATTCCATGAATGTATTTTTTGTTCTAATAACAGGATTTATGAATTTGAATATGTCTTATCTTCAAGCTGAACAACCGTTTCAGGACCATTTATTACCGAATTAGTTTTCCTTTTATGCGGTACACCTACATGCAGTCTTCAACAAAGAGAAGCCTATAGAAGCATAGGATCAGACAATGTTATTTTTCACTCTATACAGATGATCACTATTTGGACCAGACTATCGTAACTAATATTATAAATGCGAAAGTAAGTTTGTTTTTTACCTTTTCACGACTAAACGGCTGATCGGATCCTTATGAAATTTGGCAAGAAGATAGATTTTAACCTGAGAAAGGACATAAGCTATATATCATCACGCTACAACCAATAGGAGCGGAGCAGCAATGAAAAATGTTGCGAAAACGGGGCAAATGTGACGCAGACGAAGTTGCGCGGGACACCTAGCTATATATAAAACTAGCTTTTGCCCGAGGCTTCGCTCGCGTAAATTTAGAATTTGACAATAACCGTCTCGGTCACGTGGCGCCATCTAGCGAAAACATAAGAACGTTATTGTTGTTTTCCTCGGGAACAGTACTTTTTTTCGGGATGATAGGTACCCTATATCCGTTTCTGTACACCTCACAACGTGTCTGTGTGTCTTCAAAGTTTCAGGATGATCGGTTCAGTGGTTTAGGCGTGAAGAGGTAACAAACAAACATACTTTCACATTTATGATATTAGTTAGGATTAAGATTCTCGTCTCACAATGTTAGTTACCATGCTCCTCCGAAACGGCTGAATCGATTTGTATAAAATTTTGTGTGCATATCGGGTCTCAGAATCGGCCAAAATCTATTTTTCATACCCTAAAACCCATCAAAATTTCCACGCGAACGATATTGCGGGCAGCAGCCAGTTTTTTTCTAAAACTAAAGTAGGTAATGGTACCTACTTTAGTTTTCAAACTACAACTAACATCTAATGAGATGAGATGAGTTTCTCATAACAGTTATCATCATCCCCCTTGTCCCATGATTTGGGTATTTAGTCTGAACGGCCCAAAACGAATGGCACGCGTGCCATTCGACCGTAATCATTAATAGTCTACGTTCGAAAGGTCCGTCATTCGTCACGCTATCATTTACTCCTTATTCCTTCATATCATTTTTCACACAATCTATCAATCTTTTCTTTGGTCTTCCTCTCCCTCTCCATCCATCAACATTTATATTTATATTTTCCCCTTTAACTTGAGGGGCATCCGTGGGTCGCAAGCTGTTCCAGTGACCTGTCACCATTGCATCCATCCTGAGCTGATCCGGTGCGTTACGTACCGAACAGTTATATTAATTGTTATTTCTAGACACATAAGAGCATTACCATTCCTCTATACTGTAATATTCTAATATATGTTATAGGTATATATTTACCTTTTTTTTATATGTGTATATATTTGTATGTATGTTTATTCTATATGGTATATTTTTGTTTTAAGCTCTAATTTAAATTTTCCTATTTCGTCCTTTCTACACACTGTGTCTACATTTCTAATCCAACTTTCCTCTCGCAGGTCTGCTGGAAGAAATTTCTTTTGAAATAAGCAGTACCTTTGTGCTCTACTATCTTAATGTATTGTTTTTTTAAGAATTTTGTGTGTGCATAAATAAATAAATAAATAAGTGAAGAAAGTAATCAAGGCCGGTCCCTGTGGAATCTTTTAAATTAATCTTATGTATGAAAACCACTTATTCTGTCAACAATAATTGAAATTCGTGTGTTTCTCTTAAAATATTTCTCTAAGAAAACAAAACAACACTCCTAACTTTTTTATAACGCAATAAATAATAAGAATGGTCCAAAAATAAAAGTAGCGATATAAAACTGAATCGCCAGTAACTTATTAGAGCTTTCAGTTCAGTGGATCGTATATAATCAATTTGTCGGCAGATAAACAAAATGGTCCGCCAGATTATCTATACGGGCGGCAGAATGCGCCATACCAAACAATGTTTATTTATTATTTTTATTAAAATGTTCTTTTCATTACGATATCGATCTTTAGTTCATTTTATTTTTATGTGATTGCTTGTTCACTACAGCGAAAATAGACCACTTTTGTAAGAAAATCTCAAAACAAACGTGTTAACTATAATAGTGAGTATCTTTTAAGTATCACTACTTACAACCAATACATACGAGTATGTTCTTAATGGTGGTAGTGCCATTACGAAAGTTTAATTTTACTTTTTGTATAAAAGCAAATAACGCACGTGAAATGGCACTACACTGGCACAAAATAAATAGTAGTATAGTGCAACCGAAACATAGATAGATCGACCGTAACGTCCGCGGATTCTACACTCTTACCCAGCCTTAATCAACATTCTCTTACATCTTTTTTTACGAGATTAAGTATAACAATTTATAGCTCAATCAAGTTAGCTACACGTAAATAGAATAGAAACAGTTATTAAAGCGGTTTACAGGTGTGCAGCTGATTAAATGTTTCATAATAAATGCGTAATAAACGCACCTACAACGGTCTTTATATCGTTTTATTTAATTTCGTTTACTGCCGACAAACTGTCCTGCAGTTTGGCAGAAGTTTTGTAAATTAATCATAAGTAATTAACTTTGTTGAAATAAATAAATAAATAAAAATAAATAAGTTAAAAGATAAATAAGGATTTCAAAAAGAAATAAAATAAACAAAACATTCAAATAAAATTTAATACACTGATGAAATATTTCAAGCAAGCAACTAACCTTAACTCTGCGGATGGAACAGCCTGTGCCGCAGATTCTTCCTGCTTCTGCTGGTTGGAAGATGTCGTCACTTGCTGGGCCGACGTCAATGCTAACGCTTTATATCTCGACTGCTCAGCCGTAGGCAACACTATATCTACCGATCTCGATCTAAGTCCACTTCCGGGAACTGTAAGCGAGTTCCCGGTACCATCCAACTCCTCAGCTCTACCACCAGAAACTTTAGAAAAACACGAATCGACAGACGCGGCGCGGTCACGTTTTAGTTCAGGGACTGCCAGGTAGATGTCGTGAACCAGGCAGTCTTTCGCAGCGTGAGCCGCTTCCTCTTCGGATGCACGAACATTTTCGAGCGAACTTCCCGTGGGCTCCACGAAGAAAGCTTCTTGCCTTGATATGGAGCGCCTCCGTTGTGGAAGTATGGGAGGTTCATCAACGGGCGGTTGTAGTTCGAAGGACGGTGCCCCCGGCGTCGGTGGTGGCGAGTGCACCGGGGGCGGCGGGAAGATCCGCGGCGGAGGCGGCGGAGCGAGCAGCACCTTCGGCACGTCCTGCTCGCTCTCGTCGTCCTCGTCGTCGTCCTCAGCCGAGGAAGAGGCGAGCGCGCGGTCGGGCGTGACACGCTCCTCGCTGCGCCGCGCCAGCCACGTCTCCATGTGGCGACAGTGCACGCATGGTGGTGGCGTGCCCTTGCCGGACCGACGCCGGGACCACAGACGCGGGACCTGTCACAAAACACAAACCACTTAAACTTCAGATAAAATGCACACAGGTAACGTTAAGCTTACTTTGAAAATTAAACAATTTAATATATTAACTACACATAAGTTTATACCACAGACTATGCTTGTTGCGGGTGAAGTCCGCTTGCATCGTAGAACTACAACCACGACGGAGTTAACATGGCACAGCCGCTGGGCATAGTTATGAAAGCTCGATTTATTAGCATTGCTGCGACCAGTTTAGAATGAACAGCTAGTCAACTCTGCTAAACTATTGGTCAACGATACGATATTGATTTATACAAGGTGTTGTTTTGCATCCTCGTCAAAATTCAGGGGAAACACAAGACATAAATAATCATTTAAAATCACGGCACCTGGTTAATTATTAATAAACGCAGATTTTTTTGGTTGTTTAAGTTTGTCAGTATTTCAGAGTCACCCCCTTAACGTGGTTTAGGGAATAAGAAGTTATCGAATAAACGTTTGAGATTGTTTGTATGTGTGGATGCGCGGTTATAGGGCGAGAATCAGATGGGCCGCCTTTAAAAGTGAGTGGTAGCTCACACCTACCGATTTCAATAAGGAGAATAAAAAAAAAACTAACCATTTTATTATTGATTCGGGACGAGAAACATTACCATCGCTAACTCCTTGAATTCGTCGAGGATGCAAAAGAACACATTGTATTTTGCGCATTTTGATCACTGTTACAATTTGATGCCTTAACCACATTAATAAACTTGTGCTCCACCAGAATTTTTAAAGAGTTTGCAAAAAACTGACGCTGCCCAGATAATGGGCAATTGGGCACTAACAAACCTAACAGATTCAAGCTTTCTGCATTTCAGAACCTAAAATATTAGTCAAGTATTTTGTTGTCTACATACAGATCTGGCTTACACGGGGAACGCTAGGTCACCCCGTTATAAGAAAATGTCGTCGCCAACTATAATTTTTAGCACCCATACAAAAAGCATAACAGTGAATAAAAAAAGACTAGGTAGGTACCCAAGTGCCATTCACTCAGTAATTGAGTCTAGAAGACATAGTTTTTAATGAAACCTCTTCAAACTTCAACTAAATCCATTAATTCGCTCATGCCGTAACTTCTGCTGGACAAAGTACGACAAATAAATTAGTAAGAAAACGCTCAGTAAACTAAGTTAAGCAGTTGGCTTTGCTTGGACAATTATGTAGAAGGGACCTTGTTTATTCTTATTTGTGTCAAAAGGCTGTTTGATGCAAGTTAAGTACTCATTCAAGTCTATTCATCTCGTTGAGAAACCGACGTCAAAGCTAATGTTGACGTAATCTTGTCTTACGGTCCGGGACCCTTCATCAGGAATAACACGGAAGACGTTGAAAAGGCTTTACGCTTGCCTGCTGGGATCTTTTCGAAAATGAAGATTAATACTTTTGAAGATTTAATTTAATTATGTAAACTCAGTTTTGACCTATTTGTCAATCATATTTCTATAGGTGGAACTACAAACTGGAATGTTGCCATTGATCTGGTAAGATTATATTATACACAACATTCTTATTAAATTGTGTTTTCATTTTTTTGAACGTTGAGCTTAATGTGACTTCACAATCAATGTTTTCTTTTTAATCCATTTTACCGATTGCGGCATAACATTTTAAACATGAGTTCTGCAAGCTTGATATCGAAATTGCGAATTGTTTTAATCCGATATTACGTTGGTATCCCGGGATCCTCTGCTTAACATGTACGGAAGACTGATTCAGTTGCTAGATATGGTCGCGGAAAATCGTCAAAATTAACGAACGATAAAATTAATGCTAATTATACCTACATAATAATTAGAACCTGATTTCACATAGATGTTGAAAAAACAACATTTACTTGAGGAGCGCGAATTTTAGTTCGGACGATCTTTATTTAATTCATACCCAGTTTCGACGAAAAAAATCTAATAAGTTTTTTATCTAATTGCTGTAAGTACTTGAAATTTCCACCGTAGTTTTAGTTAAATGCTGTGAGTAACTTACCTCGAGATAAGTGCCCGAGTCATCAGATCCGGCCGAGTCGAAGGATCGGCTGCGGCCGCCATGCTGTGGCACCGACAGCAGGACACTCGCGCCCGAACCGCGGACGGCCTCCAGTTGGATCTCATCGAAGGAGGCGGACCGGACCTGCCAAAGATCACCTGTTAGATATGCAGTATAAAACAACAGCTTACGTAGGAAACAGGAAATTCGAATCCTACAAGACAATTACCTCCCGATAAAAAGTCCGGAGCTCCTAATTTTTCCACACTTTTATCAACTCCGCAGTCGTGTTTTTTTCAGCGCTTAAAGGGTGTTCAAATAGGTATCATGCACGAAGTAAATAATCGTTAATAGTGTAGTTATAATATCGTGCCAAGTTTAAGATTCTTAAACCATTTAAGACACCACTCCGGATTGAAAGGAACCCGACTCTTGGCCTCATTGGTATAGTGGCCGCAAATGCGACTGCTGAGCATAAGCTCATGGGTTCGATTGTTGTTGGGTTTTTCCATCAAAATTCTCAGTAGCAGCCACTTAGTCTGGATTTGAGCCCTGTTGATGGCAATAAGCTCACCCCCTAGTGCATGGCACTAAATACAACTAGTGAAACGAGGATGTACTACCTATTAGGTACGCCTCTGCCTAACCCTTTAGGGATTACAGGCGCGCTGTCATGTTATCTTATTGGCATATACAATTAGTTAGTCTGTTAGTCAGGAATCGCCAATCCGCCAAGAGTGAGCGTGGCTTTCAAGGATGCCTGCTCTGTATGATAAGAGGCCACTGCCCTGCAATGGGTCAATAATAGGTTGGTATAATTATAACTTAATAATGATGCTTACCTGCTTGGGAACCTCGAGGCTACTCTGCGTCTTCATGTCGGCGGGCGTGGGCGTACGAGATCGTTTGAAGGTGGTGCGCAGGCGCTGCATGGCGGCCGGGGCGGGCTGCGCGCGCGCTCCTCATGTCGCGGGCCCGCCCCGCCGCCCTCGCCCGCACCCCGCCGCAACGCGCTCTCACCACCTCTGTACATCACAATAACTTAGAGAACATGCTCTTGCAGAAAAGATACCCATTTTAATTTGCCACTGTGATAAAATATGACACACTCTTGTTTTTCTCACTTTTTTGTCATCCTCGAATCTTTTAAAATAGTTTCCGTTTTACATTCTGTATCTGCGTGAGCGTCTGTGAAATCAATTTAGTAGGTCAAAATAAAAGAAGGAAGGGACTGCAAATCGAGGATCAAGTAACACGACATAGGAAATGAAAAGGATCGGATTTCGTACGGCAGTAGGCTTACACTCGGAGAGCAAGGCAAAGCGAAAGCTTCCAAAGTGAAATAACCTAATTTAAAATAATTGGTTTCATATACATACCCACTTAACCGTACGAAATCTCCAGGAAGAGATAAATGGTATTCTTTTGTACTGATTAGTTATGTATACGTACTGGTACCTGTTTTATTTTCCGGCTTTACAACTGCCTCATATGAAATTAAGGTACGTAAGCGTAACCGTATATCATACAATTGAATATTACCTACAGTTGCAAGGAATGATAGGCTGCTCACAGCTACTTTACCGCAATATCGTCTTGCAAGTTTCACCCCAGACTAATAAGCTTTAGCATTCGGTCCATTCCTACATAAACAGACAGAAATTTTGGATCCAAAGGCATTGGTGCGAAATGAGATAACGTTTCAGTAATTCGAAAGCACCATTATATCTATCTCCATAAGGCGGTTTTATCAAACGTACAATTAGATCGCTTAAGATTAAACGAAACCTGTTTGTTTGTCATAAATAATGCTGAATCAAATCAAAAGGTTAAGGTGACACAGTTTTTCTTTTTAATGTAATTTTACAATCCAGAATATGATCTACATGGTCTAGTATCTTATAAATAGGGAAACATGATACAAATAAAATACTTTTTTCGATGTCAACGGGTAACGACCAAACGTTATTTGAATGATTTTACTTAAAAATATAAAGAATATTCCTACCTTTAGATTAAACAATATTTATAATTAAAAAAAAGACAAATTGCGACAGATACGTATACGGCTATATCAATGATCGCGCTGATTCAATTCAGAAGCCAGAATGCTGAGAGCCTATCGAAGGGCATTCAATCTGGATTGTTCTCAATACGGAGTGCGCCGCGTCTTTCAATTTGAATCGCATTGGAAACTCGTCGTCACGTGTACCTACCTACTGTTTCAATTGAATAGGGATTTGAATCTAATGATTTAAAATCCAAAATCAATCTTACGTTGATGGGATTAAATTAAAACGGAGAGTATTTTTGCTTGAACTTACTAAGTTGAGGAACAAAGGAAATCTCAACCTCAAATCTGTCGAACTTTTTCAATATCTATGATATTGTTCTCCTGTAAGCATCCTTCCTTGCCCCTTTTGTTGTTTTAAAACCATTTATTTAGTTAATAAAATTAATGGGATCAACAAATATTATTTAATAACAAGGTAACTTGGATAGTCAGATCCATATAAAACATAGACGCCTACGTTGTATTCAGGAACAAAAATAACTTACTGATCAATACAGAACAACAAAAACAAAACTGTAGGTGCCTACATGTAAATCTACCTGTACATTCATCCTTTTATAAAAACAGGATGAGGTCTGGGCAGTCTGACCTTAAACTCAACACGGGTCCTAAAAGCTGCCTATCTAAAAACCTAAGAGACTAAATTTTAAACAATTTCAGTGAAATAAATGATCAACCTTTAAATAAATAACATCAGGACGCTAATGGACAAAACCACAAAAGAGTGTTTGCGTCTGCCCACCATTAAAACGACGACTAATAATTGCAAGGTCGATACAATTATCATTAAAATGTCATCATGTATTCATAAGTAGGTCGGTATAGTTCCTATTTATATGTATAACATCTAAATATAATCGTTCCCTACATCTGTCCAGAAATCTCTACCTTTCGTTGCTATTACTAACACGTTAATCAGGAAATGCCAGCAAATTCCTTGATGAAGGTTTGATTAAGGTTTTGCATCGAGATTTATACAATCAGGATATATTCAGCTGTAAATAGGATCACGGCTTAACTGTATTGAACTATAGTACCTACTGGTGAATAGGAACACGTTGATTCGAACTACAAAATCCGCGTTTACGCTAAGGGGCAGCCAGTCTACCTATATCAATCGTATTATTGAGTAGGCACCGAATCGAAACCATACACTGGACGTGTCAATATTTCATTATACAAGGTGTTGTTTTGCATCCTCGTCAAATTCAAGGAGGTAACTATGTTAGTGATTCTCGTCCCAAATCAATAATAAATTGGGTAGGTAATTTTTCTTATTTTTCTTTTTTACGGAAATCGGTAAGTGTGAACCACCTGTGTTTTAAACGCGACCCGTTTGGTTCTTGCCTTATAACCTCGCTTACACACATACAAACAATCTCAAACGTTTATTTCATAATGTCTTAGTCCCTAAACCACGTTAAGAGGGTTATTCTGAAATACTGACAAACTTAAACAACCAAAAAAATCAGCGTTTATTAATAATTAACTAGGTACCATAATTTTAATTGATTATTGATGGCTTTCGTGACCACCCCCTGAAATTTGACGAGGTTGCAAAACAACACCTTGTATAACTAGGTAATTATGTCAAATTCGACATAAGTTAAGCTCATCAATCAGCTCAGCATTAAATCAAACCTTTCAGTTATTTTAGCAATGGCAAAGCACATAACATTAATTATTTAAGTAAACATAAAAAGGCAAAAATTCAAAAGAATGAATTTATTAAAATTTGTTTATAACTTTTATTTTATTTTCATTTTTTTATTTTATTTTTATTCTATTACATCACGGTGTGTTCCGAAAAGTCAAATTTAAAGCGGTACCTATTAAAAGTAGGAATACCTACTTAAATAAAGTTAGAGGGTTCTCCTGGAAACTATTTACGATTATACAGGATAAGTTAAAATATCACGCGTATTTGAAAAGTGGTAGTCTAGTAGCTACACCGTTCTACATAAGTACAACGACACAATCAGTTTCATTCATTCAGTTGATTGCAGCAAGCGAGCGCCTAGCACACGGCACACATCGTTAGGTACTTACGCTCGCGCGCATAATGCCGCAAACTTTATGGCAGGCGCTTGGACGAATGTTAGTCAAGTTGAAATATGTGCGACTTACGTGCTTATCCCACGTGATAAAACCAGCCGGAGGGGACATGGAAAAATATATCAAACGAACAAACCGCAGTGAAATATTGATAAAAAAATGGTTTTAGGCCCTTACCTAATCCTCCCGTCCGCGACCTTTTCAATCATTTATTCTTCTTTTCAAAAGATCCCTCATTATTATTCTAACATGATTAATAATATACTTTCTTTACGTATGACAAAAGAAATGTAGGTATACAATGAATTATACTGCAATTAGGAAGGAAAATCATCCCATAGATCAACGTGGCCAACATGACAAGTCTACTTATAATGTAAGTGTGAATATACTCGTAGGCGTTTTGGCAACGAGATCAATAAAAACTTCACATTGAGCTACTTAGTTGTCGTAAACAAAAGAGCAATGTACGCTTTGATCATCAGTTTGGTACGTTGTGTCGCGTCGGTGATCAATTATTTGTTTTGATAATTGTTTATGATCATGATAAGATTATTGTTTTACATACATTGGTATATTATGATAAAATATACCTGTTAAATGTATATATAAAATGAAGTATAATAAAATTATAAGAATTTTGACATGAAAAAGCTGGTATTTGCACTTACAAGAGGAATAGCCACAAGTAAAAAGAACTGAAACAACGTAAGTAGGTATGCTTAAGCACTATTGAACAACGTTACACTAGGCAGTTATGGAAGTTCAATAACGTATCGTTTCGCGAATAAAATAAATAAATAAGAAATGAAAACTTCGTAGGGGTCGTAGTTTCCATAAATCAGATTATTTTAGCTCAGTTCTGTTTCTTTTAGTTTCGTATCCCATCACGTGTGCTATCTTGTAGGTATCTGAACTTTTTGTACAGAAGTTTAATATTAATCTTTGTTAACAATTGTTCTTCATGAGTCTATAAGTTCTATTAAAGAGGCCACCACAACAAAGATTCAAACAACATACCTACGCTAAATCATGTCTACCTACTTCGTAATGAAATGATTCAGCCTCCATGGCTACTTTAGACCTTCGCTAACCGTGGTGGCAGTCAGTACACCAAAAAAGCTTTACAGACTATTTCCATGTTCAGGTCTGCCTTCACAATTATTTTTCTCGTTGAAAATGTGAGTGGACTGAAAAGAGCTCGGATTTAATCGTTTGATTCTAGTCACGCCTCGTAATAACGACTGGATTTAAAGAAATTAGTCCGTTAAGTACTTAATTAAGGAAATAATGGTCCCTAAGCAGCACTTCTCGATTAATTAAGAAACGTAAAAGAAAGTGCTTTAATACTTGATCTTTGAATATTTGTTCCCAGTTAAGTGAAGGGCAAACGTTTCGCGTGACCCAGAAAGGATCATTGGTCCGACTCACTGGACCAAAGGACATATATATCCTTTAAAAGGTGAACAGACCCGCTCTTCAACCTCCTTTATCATAAGTTCACAACCTTTTGATAATTTGCAAGAGAATAGAACTATGTTCCATTAAATCAATATTGGTACCCACATTAACCAACGGTAAAATTGAAAAAAAATTGTCCCCAAAAAGAAAATAATATAATCATGTTATATGTTAAACAGTTTTGAAGCTGTAGCTTCGTTTTATTTTGGTGTAGCACTGACTTCTGAAGCTTTTACACGTGTATCTTATATGTTGCTTGTTTTTCGTAGTTGACCCTACATTTATGAAAAAAATATGTTGTAAGAGGATAATTTATAAGGCTTTCCTTAGCCCCTAGGCCCAGAGGTAGGTACCATGTACTATAGTGGCTTGCCCCTAGCGTTGGCACTAATAGTTACTTAGCTTACCCCTCTAGAGATCATACTGCGATGTTATTTATGTGTGTAATTATGCATAGGCTTGCATCTGCATACGTAATGCTTAATACCTCACGGGCTCCGAAATACCTCTCGGTCTTACCATTAATTACGTACAAGGAGATGAATAGTTTTAGCGGAAAATACTGAGGATAATAAGACCACCGTTCAGCTTATTATGTGATGACTCTCATTCCAAATCAGCAGATAGATGGTAGAGTTTATGATTACATATCTTACAAAGTCTCTTCATGGTTTACAAATCGTTTACTTCGAATTGTAATTGGCGTCTGAGTGCACCACAGACAACACTACATAAACCTGTTTCTATTTTCATTAACTGTTAAAATGTACAAAACCTGCGTCAATCATCTTCATCACATCTTAAGGAGATGCCCTTTTGCTCTATAGCACTGTGCCAACAAATCTTTTGCAAAATTTTCAAGAAACATTCCAGACAATCCCAATAATAAATATTCCCAGCTTACAAATATTCATAACACGAGCACTTTTCTATATGAATATGAAACAAAATAGTAGCAGACTTCAGACGCACAGCTTCTTTGAAAAAAAGGTATTCCAAGAGGATTTCTTTAAAAATAATAACTTGAGGAAAAATAACGCAGTATGAAAAATAATTTTGATAAGTAGAAGGCTCACAGCCAACGTTACGTTTATTTATATTTTATTATTCTAATTTCATATACCTTTAGAATTCAGGAGCTTAGCGGCTGTAGCTGTCTTAATAAGGTAGATGACAGGTGTATTGTTGTACAGCAATCTTTTGCGGCGAACCTATTGCTCCTTGTCATCTCCTGGGAACGACCTGCTACTGACAGTTTCCAAGGAGTAAATGAACACTTTTGTTGACCTCGGAGTCTACCTCTGTGCCACTTTAACACAAAACCATAGAGAACCTTCGAATCCTAAAGTGATCACAAATTACTGGCGACTTATGGATGTAATAGAAATGTGGATTCCTAAAAACCTCGTATATATCAATCCACGTATATTAAGTGGAAATTTTCAATGCCACCTAAAGGGAAACTACTCTAAATACTGGAGATAGCAAATTTTACACAAAAGAAACATTCCTTTATTTAAAAAGAAACAACTGCATTCAAAGATTTTCGAAAATTCGCTTGTCACAATCGGGAATCGGACCAGCTAAAATAACTACTACTACTATAATCCTTACTTTTATGCTTTCGATCGATAGGGTTAATCATAAGGATCAAATCTCTGTAACAAACATGACAAATTAAATGAAAGGAAAATAATGAAATCTAAACATAAAAATTCAATGCGATCCATTTATTAATTTAATTTATCATGTTTTTAAAGAGATCTGATCCATATGATTGACCCTATCGACCGATAGCATAAAAGTACAGGATTTTATTTTGTTGGTCTTAGCTGGTTCGATTCCCGAGTGTGGCAAGCGAATTTTCGAAAATTTGGTATCTCCTGTACCTATTTAGTTTGGTGTCCCTCCAGGTGGCATTGAAAAATTCCACCATGGATATAATACAATAATTCACGTAGAACGAAAAAAGGATTTACCAATTGAATGAGTTCCGAAAAGTTTAAAGTAAATGACGGTATAAGTACCGTCGTACGTTCAAAGCAAGGCAGATGCAAATGACTAACAAACTTCTTCAGAAACTTTGTTACTTTCAAGACAAATGGTACGAAGTACTACAGAGAGCTAATAATATGGCGAATTCTTTCTACAAAATTATCGACGCCCGTTTTTCATTACTCTCTTCTAACGTGAAGAAGGTTAATATAAAGTGTTTCTACGGACGTATTCTCCTCCTTTTTGACGTTTGGTAGTAAATAATGAGTGTAATATACGATGGTAGAGGATAACCGTGATAGGGTCGGAGCAAATCCCGAGTGACATACTGATGGCTTTCGCTAGAGTAAGCACAAAAGACGCAAGAAAATTGGCTTTTTCCACTGAAAAATAGTAGATAAGTAGGAAGTGAATTTATTTCTAGTGCAATGAACAAAAGTTACATCGCCTCGGGCTGCATTTTGATTTGATTTGATTGAGGAAATTTTGATGCGTTTTAGGGGTATGAAAAATAGATTTTGGCCGATTCTCAGACCTACCCGATATGCACACAAAATTTCATACAAATCGGTTCAGCCGTTTCGGAGGAATTTGGTAACAAACACCACGACACTAGAATTTTATATATTAGATTGAAATCACCTAGTAGGCACATCAGGTACTTTACGGATCATTTCACTATCTTTGACTAAATACATGTTTAAGTTATAACATTCGAAGGAGAAATCTGTAAGAGATGAGTAACTGAAATTCCAGCACCAAGAATTGCTCATATACAATGAAATTGAAAAGTATTGTGAAAGTACATTTGGTGCTAGTTAGATAATATCGTTTTCGGAGAAGTGCCGAGCCCTGGGGCGCTGCTAAGAGGGGAAATACAAGATTAGCGAGTGGCTGCTTCAGCCTCCGCGATACTCCAATACAGCCATTTCGCTGTACACTTTTATATCTACACCAGAAACGAGAAATGGTATTATCATGTCAAACCCTCCAATAACTTAAGGAAATCGATTTTCATAACGATTTCGATATTTTAACGATCTCACAGTTAAACTGCGTAAGCAGTTTTGTGGGGCAATGTATTGTATTAAGGAATTTTTAAATTTAATAAAACATTCATTCATTCATTCATTCATCAATGTAGGACGCAGTAAAATGCAATCACATTTTCATTGCGTTTTAAAATAAACATTGGAGTCATACAAGGCGTCACTGATAAACAACTGAAAACAATGTCATAAAAACCGGTTAAGTGCGTGTCGTACTCACACGCACACAGGGTTCCGTACCACCAAACAATAAAATAAAAAATATTTTTAATATTATTAAATTATTTTTATATGTAACAGCAAAACTTAGTTTGTTTGTCATAGTATGTTAATGAAAAACAAAGTTACTGCTGCAGTTTGACGAAAAAGTCCTATATCTCAAAAACTAAACATCATATATTATTCAAACCAATTTTCGTTGAAAGTTTTTTTTACGTTCTATAATCCTAAATATTTTCAGAATGTTCATCCCCTTATTTTAGAAATTAGAGGGGGGGGGACACATTTTACCACTTCGGAAGTGTCTCTCGCGCAAACTATTCACTTTAGAAAAAAATGATATTAAAAACCTCAATATCATTTTTAAAGACCTATACATAGATCATACCACACACGTACGGGTTTAATAAAAAAAAAATGAGTTTCAGTTCTAAGTATCCCCAAAATTTATTGTTTTTTTTTCTATTTTTGTGTGAAAATCTTAATGCGGTTCACAGAATACATCTACTTACCAAGTTTCAACAGTATAGTTCTTATAGTTTCGGAATAAAGTGGCTGTGACATACGGACGGACCGACAGACAGACAGACAGACATGACGAAGCTATAAGGGTTCCGTTTTTTGCCATTCGGCTACGGAACCCTAAAAATTATAACACGGGCAATTATGTATTGCCCGTGTTACTACTGGATGAATGCTAAAAAAATACTAAAAATTAAATTCAGATTATGAGAGTTCTTTTGTCTGAGTTTTCAAAACTTATCCTTTTTTATTATGAAAATACAAAAAAAGGGCCAGCAGTTATATTTATCAATGTATAAACACAAAGAAGTTTTATATTTATCATGGAATGGTATTCCTTTTTGGTTGATTTACAACGGAATCAAACTGAAATCAACATTTTTAATCAACTGGCAACAATATAGCAATCGACCGAATATTATTTTTAAGAGAACAGGTAAAGTCATGGAGCAAGCCTTTGCCCATTAGTAGGATGCAGACAGTGGCCAGTATCCACCATACCTCTTCTATTGTTTTATTCTTATTATAGTGTGAGGAAGAGACGGAGCTATACAAGATGTCCCTTTGTTTGATTCCGTCATACTCGAGGGGAAAACGCCACAGCCATGGTGCAGGGGTGTGGTGATGTGTGGTACTCTTCTTCAAAAAGGGCGACAATGCCCGGTTGAAGAACTATAGGCCCATCTCACTTCTACGCCATGTCTACAAGTTGTTTTCAAGAGTCATCACGAATCGTCTCGCGCGCAGGTTTGACGATTTTCAGCCTCCCGAACAAGCCGGATTCCGAAAAGGCTTTAGCACCGTAGACCACATACATACGCTGCGACAGGTTATACAGAAGACCGAAGAGTACAACCTGCCTCTCTGGTAAGCGTTCGTGGACTACGAGAAAGCCTTCGATTCGATCGAGACTTGGGCTGTACTGCAACCTCTCCAACGGTGCCAAATTGACTATCGGTACATTGAGGTGTTGATGTTAGGGAGTACAGCTATTACAGTCTAGTTTTTTGTTATAAATAGTACAAATCTATGATAAGTCGATGTGTCAAGAACACTCTATAGATAATATGTAATTTCTAGTTATAAATCTATTAAGTACATAAGAAATATATCCTTTTTTGTTGATAGTACCTAGGCTGAGTTCCTATCATAACAGTAAATGACACTAGTGGATGCCCTGTGACCTAGAGAAACATAATTCGAAATAATAAACCCAATATATAAAGTAAATATAAGCCATTTACCAGTAAAACGTTAGTTCACATAGTAAAAGTTAGTATGACAAAGTTTCAACCTCAGAGAACAACAAACCATCTGATTGGTTGAAAAGTTCCTTTGTTCGTTAGATCCGGGTTCGTTGGGCGAGTCCAACCGAATCTAGGTCACAGGGGTGAGGAACGGGGAGTCGCGGGGAGAGGTCCCAACGGTTTTTTGTGCATTTTGGGATAAGCGATAGGAGAATAAGCAAATACGAACCTTAGTCCCGCCACTACTTGCGCCTACGTGCGCACGTATAAGTATTGCTAGTTTTTAGTCAAAATCGAGTTTGAGTCGTTTTGAGTTTGAATTGTATTACCAGCGTATTAGTCTTCTTTGAGCCATAAGTAATGCTCGTACTTACTTCGTAATAGTTGTCGTCCAGTTTTAATTGTGTATTTTGTGTGTAAATTAGTCAGTAAATTCCAATAGTTGTAAATATTCAGTCTTCAAGTGATTTAATAAACAGTATCGTGTAAAGCTCATCAAGTGTGTTATAATTTCAACCCCTGCGGCCTGCTTTCCCGTACAATTTTGGTCCTTTGAGCGACGGATCTGCTGGGCACGCATGATGAGCGAGAAAAGCACCATCACGACAAGGAGTAAGTTACGCAAGCTAGAGGCAGATATGAACAGGCGGCGAGAGCTAGAAGCTGACTCTGGGGTGCCATCTGAAAAGGTACCTGGCTCGCCTTCAGTTGCACATACGTCTTCGTCGTTTCCCGTTCCTGTGATCCCGTTGGCGGGTCCCGGTGGTCGTGTTATCGACCTCAGAGGAATGACTCCGCCTGCGAGGTCGGAGAGAACACACAGGGCGAGATCCGAAATAAGCCACGTCTCCTCGAGGAGCGGCCAGAGAAGTGCCGAGCATCTTCGAAGGAGGGTAGAGTACGAGGCTGAGAGAGAGATAGTGCGCATGAAGGAGCAACTTGTAAAGAAGAAGCTGGAAGCTGATCTCGCAGAGATAGACGCCGCTGTAGAAGAAGACTCAGGCTCAGACGGAGAGGGGACGACGCGACGAGTGGAAGAATGGGTCTCGGAGATGACTCCCGTAGATAGGGAAAAACACGCGCCCGCAGCGTGTCGCGACCCGTCGCCGCGTCGAGTGACAGCGCCCTCCCGTGAGGTTTCAGCGCCCGCGAAAGAGTCCGATCGTTTACCTGCGCTCCCCCAGTGTGCGCCCGCGTCAGTACAGTTTCGCGAAACGCCGTACCTAGGAAACGACACTCCTCAGGTTACGGCCAGTGCCCCGCGAGTGAGAGAACAGGCTAGAGAATTGCCTGAATGGGGAAATACGTTCGCCGACGACGCAGACAGGAGCAGGTTACGAGACAGGAAAATAGAGCAGCTGGCCGACGCTATAACCAGCTTAGCACGCCCGCGGCCGGTACCGAGACAAGCCTATGAGTTGCCATTTTTCAAAGGCGACCCAGCAGAGTGGCTGTCATATAAAAATATGTATCACGACACGACGGTGATGTATGAATTCAAGCCGCACGAAAACCTAGCGCGCCTGAAAACGTCGTTGCAAGGAGATGCGAAGATAGCTGTGGAAGATTTATTGCGCACCTCTACTAACCCAGCTGAAATCATGAAGACGCTCGATGAAGAGTTCGGGCATCCTAATCTAGTGCTCGAGTGTGCCCTCAAAAAAGTGCGTGCATTACCTAAAGTGACTGAGAGTGGCCGTGAACTCAGAAAGTTCTCAACGACAGTTAGGAATTGTGTATCGCTACTAAAAAGTGTAAAGGCAAACGGATACCTGAATAACCCACAACTGGTGAGTGAATTACTAAATAAACTTACCTCTGTACAACGAGCTCAGTACGGTGACTTTGCCATGGGCATGGCGACATCACAGGGCATAGATGTGCGAGTGTCACCCAGTCTAGAGATACTTGCAGAATTTCTAAGCCATCTAGCCCGAGCTACGTCCTATTATGTACAAATGGACATGAGCACGCCTGCAACAGGCGCCGCTAAGTCTAGACCGAATGTACAAGCAGTGAGGTCGAACAAAAACATTCAGTACTTGCACGTTAACTCTAATAATGAGCAGCCACCCAAAGAAATTGAAGAGTCATGCACGCTATGTGGGGAAAAACACAAATTACCCAAGTGTGAGAAGTTCACTGGGTTGAGCGTCGACGAGAGATGGCAACATGTAAAGAAAAATAAATTATGTTTCAAATGTATTGTGAAGAAACATGGAAAGAATTTCTGTCGAGCAAGTAAGTGCGCGTCTTGTAATTACGCACATCATACATTGTTACATGCCGACAAGAAGAGTGAGAGCGTCACAAACGTCAGTGATTACACGGGGAAGGCGTTATTGAAGATATTGCCAGTGTGTATAACAGTGAATGGTACAGATAAGCATTGTTATGCCCTGCTAGATGACGGGGCAACCGTATCACTGATTGACGATTCAATAGCTGAAAGTGCCAATGGAAAAATAGTGCCGATAACATTACACAGTGCGCGCGGTCAAGAGATCGTCGATAAAACCTCTAGAGTTATCAGTGTGTCAGTGCGTGGACCAAACGGACAAACACATAAAGTGAAGTGTCGTACGTTAAAAAGTCTGGACTTACCCGCGCAAACAGTGCCTGCCACAGTGATACAGGACCACGCCCACCTTCGCGACTTGGGTTGCGAGGAAATGAGAGGAGCCAGACCACTACTGTTGTTGGGTCAGGACAACTGGGAGCTGCTGACCAGCCAGGAGATTCGCCGAGGAAAGTCCGGTAAGCCAGTTGCCTCTTTGACCAGTCTAGGGTGGGTTGTGCACGGACCTGTAGGCAGCTATCGTGACACGAGCGAGCACTCGTTAAATTGTGTAATAGAAACATCGAATGATTTACATGAGTTAGTTAGAAAACAATTTGAGCTAGAAGCTATAGGTATCTCAGAAATACCTAGAAAGCATAAAGACGTAGAGAGAGCTAAGGCTATTTTAGATTCAACTAGCCGTCAGACAGAGAGCGGCGCGTGGGAAGTAGGATTATTATGGCGTCGGGACGACCCTCAGTTGCCTAACAACTACAAGTATGCACGTCAACGTCTAGCGGGAATTGAGCGTCGATTAAATAAAGACGCTGCGTACGCCTCAGCCTATACAGCACAGATAGATAGGTTGATAGCTGAGGGGTACGCGAGCAAAGTAGAAGGCGGTGTCAAATCCGATTCGGTGTGGTACCTACCCCACTTTGGGGTAACGAATCCCAATAAACCGGGAAAATTAAGATTGGTTTTTGACGCCGCAGCTAGCTACAATGGTACCTCGCTGAACGACAATTTGTTGACTGGGCCTGACTTACTCAACTCCCTGCTAGGCGTGTTGTTTAAATTCAGATTAGGGCCTGTTGCTTTCACTGGGGACATAGCCGATATGTTCTTACGTGTTTTCATAAGAGAACAAGACAGAGGGGCTCAATTGTTTTTGTGGTCATCTAATAATAGTAAAGAGCCTGACGTTTATGTTATGAATTCTATGATATTCGGGGCCGTGTCATCGCCGACATCGGCGATTTACATTTTGAACAAGAACGCAAGTAAATATATAGATGTGTACCCCGAAGCGGTAGCCGCCATACATAACAAACATTATATGGACGACTACCTAGATAGCACTTGGTCTGCCGCGCAGGCCAACAGTTTAATAGAGGAAGTAACGCACGTCCACGCCAGAGGCGGGTTTAATATACGGGGGTGGGTTACTAACTCTCCAGAGCTGCGCGACAGGCTAAGTACAGAAATGCCTGACCGAGTGTCATTAGATAAGGGCGAAAGTGCTACGGAACGCACATTAGGAATGATTTGGTCACCAAGCAAAGACGAGCTGGCCTTTGACCTTTCATTTAAACGATTACCTAAACCCATAGTAGAGGGGCATGTAGTTCCTACAAAAAGGGAATTTTTAAGATTTATAATGTCGATCTTTGACCCGTTAGGTTTTTTATATCCGTGTGTCATACAATCACGCATCCTCATGAAAAGGATATGGCACACGGGCATCCAATGGGATGAGAAGTTAAAAGATACAGAGGCCAAGATATGGTTTGATTGGTTGTATAACCTTCACCACCTGAATCAAGTATATATACCTAGGTGGTACGGCCTACAGTTAGAGCACCTAGAATTGCATGTGTTCGGTGACGCAAGCGAGTCCGCTTACGCGGCAGTAGCTTATATAGCAGGTGTGAATACAGAGGGTAATAGGGATGTCGCTATAGTAATAGGTAAGGCGAGAGTAGCGCCACAAAAGGTTACCTCAATTCCCAGGCTAGAATTACAAGCTGCTGTATTGGCCTGTAGATTGGCTGATACAGTAGCGAAAGAGTTAGGTACAGCAATAAGTAGCGTACATCTGTGGACGGACAGCAAAACCGTCCTTAAATGGATAAATTCAGACGCGTTAGAATTTCAAAGGTACGTGTCACATCGCTTAGCTGAGATAGATAGGAGGTCAGAGAGGACTAACTGGCGCTGGGTTCCGTCGGCGATGAACCCCGCTGACAAAGCCACCCGGCTGGACTGGCCTAATAATAGTAATGAGTGGTTGTCGGGTCCCTCGTTTCTTCGCTGTCCACAGGAGCAGTGGCCGGCCGACACCGACCTCGACGTGGTGGCAGAGCAGGACCTGGAAAGAGTGCAGCGTGTGCACACAGTTGCGGCACAAGCAGATCCACTGCTGCACTACGAGCGACTACCCACCTGGACACGCGCTTTGAATGTCATGGCACGTGTGTTAGTTTTTATAGACAGATGCCGCAAGCGACGCCAAACAACCGTGGTGTCGGCAGATGACCTGCGCGAGGCCGAGTTGCGCCTCTTGCGCCTGGCACAAGCGGAAAGTTACGCAGCTGACATCGCGGCGCTGCGAGAAGCTCGCTCACTACCTCCTAACAGTAAGCTTCGGGCATTGGACCCTATGTTATACAGTGAAGACGGACTAGTCAGAGTACGCGGCAGGCTGGGCGCCTGCGTCGCGCTTGACTTCGGGGAGCGCCATCCTGTAATTCTAGATGGAAAACATGCGCTCACGCGGCTCCTCCTACATAAGTACCACGTAGAGGCGCTGCACGCGAATCAAGAGACTGTGGTGAACAGAGTCAGAGAGAAGTATTGGGTAACCAACTTAAGATCCACAGTCAAGGCTGTCACCGCAGGCTGTCAACGTTGTCGACTGGAGAGGGCCAAGCCGGTGACACCCAAGATGGGTGATCTCCCAACAGCTAGACTAGAAATAACAAGAAGAGCCTTCGTGCACTGTGGGGTCGATTACTTTGGCCCCATGGAGGTCACCATCGGTCGGCGCAGGGAGAAGAGGTGGGGCGTGTTGTTCACTTGCCTCACCACCCGCGCCGTCCACCTGGAGCTGGCGGCCTCGCTGAGTGCTGACTCGGCCATCCTGGCCCTGCGGCGCCTAATTGCGCGCCGCGGGCAACCTTCTGACATGTACTCCGACCGTGGTACAAATTTTGTCGGAGCACACGCCGAGCTACGTGCTGCACTGCGCGACATGAATCAAGATAAGCTGAGCAGCGAGGTGTCAGGCCGCGGTATCGCCTGGCATTTCAACCCCCCGGCATCTCCACACATGGGCGGGTGCTGGGAACGACTGGTGCGCTCCATCAAGAACGCACTAAAAGCGACACTGCGAGAGCGTGCCCCCCGCGAGGAGGTCCTCTATACCCTCCTCGCCGAGGCCGAGCTGATTGTCAACAGCCGCCCTCTAACGTACGTGAGCAACGACGTCGAGCATCCAGTGGTGCTGACCCCTAACCATCTCCTGCTGGGTACTGCCGCGGGAGATGCACCGTGCACACGTCGGCATGCCGCCGACCTGGACTCCCGCCGCATGTGGCGACGGGTCAACGCGCTGGCCGACCTCTTTTGGAGGAGGTGGCTACGCGAGTACCTGCCGACGCTGCAACGACGCAGCAAGTGGACAAGTGACGTTCCAAATGTGAAAGTGGGTGACGTGGTAGTGATAACAGACTCTAGTAAACCACGAAACCAGTGGACCAAAGGGGTCATTAAACATGTGTATCCTGGTGCGGACTCTGTAATAAGGGTAGTAGACGTAAGAACTAATCATGGGGTCCTGCGTCGGCCCGTTGTGAAAATAGTTGTACTCCCCACTGATGGAAATGTAGTCGGATGAACCCTCCTACAGGGGGTGGAAGTGTTAGGGAGTACAGCTATTACAGTCTAGTTTTTTGTTATAAATAGTACAAATCTATGATAAGTCGATGTGTCAAGAACACTCTATAGATAATATGTAATTTCTAGTTATAAATCTATTAAGTACATAAGAAAATAATATATCCTTTTTTGTTGATAGTACCTAGGCTGAGTTCCTATCATAACAGTAAATGACACTAGTGGATGCCCTGTGACCTAGAGAAACATAATTCGAAATAATAAACCCAATATATAAAGTAAATATAAGCCATTTACCAGTAAAACGTTAGTTCACATAGTAAAAGTTAGTATGACAAAGTTTCAACCTCAGAGAACAACAAACCATCTGATTGGTTGAAAAGTTCCTTTGTTCGTTAGATCCGGGTTCGTTGGGCGAGTCCAACCGAATCTAGGTCACAGGGGTGAGGAACGGGGAGTCGCGGGGAGAGGTCCCAACGGTTTTTTGTGCATTTTGGGATAAGCGATAGGAGAATAAGCAAATACGAACCTTAGTCCCGCCACTACTTGCGCCTACGTGCGCACGTATAAGTATTGCTAGTTTTTAGTCAAAATCGAGTTTGAGTCGTTTTGAGTTTGAATTGTATTACCAGCGTATTAGTCTTCTTTGAGCCATAAGTAATGCTCGTACTTACTTCGTAATAGTTGTCGTCCAGTTTTAATTGTGTATTTTGTGTGTAAATTAGTCAGTAAATTCCAATAGTTGTAAATATTCAGTCTTCAAGTGATTTAATAAACAGTATCGTGTAAAGCTCATCAAGTGTGTTATAATTTCAACCCCTGCGGCCTGCTTTCCCGTACAGTTGAAGTGTTTGTACAAAAACGCCACCATGTCAGTCCGACTTCAGGACCAGACCTCGGCACCTATCCTTTTGCAGCGAGGTGTGAGACAGGTAGACGTCATATCTCCGAAACTGTTCACCGCTGCATTGGAAGATGTCTTCAAGGTTCTGGACTGGAGAGGGCTAGGCATCAACGTCAATGGCGAGTACATCTCTCACCTTCGATTTGCCGACGATATAGTGGTCATGGCTGAGTCCATGGAGGACCTCAGTACAATGCTCGATGACCTCAGAAGAGTTTCCGGAAGAGTGGGTCTTAAAATGAACATGGACAAAACCACAGTCATGTTGAATAACACCCACTCCTATCAAGATTGGAGACTCTACAATCGAAGTAGTAGACGATTATGTCTACCTGGGACAAACGGTCCAGTTGGGTAGGTCTAACTTCGAGAAAGAGGTCGAATCCGACTCGGCTGGGCAGCGTTCGGGAAGTTGCGTGGTATCTTCTCGTCCAACTTACCGCAGTGTCTCAAGACGAAAGTCTATGACCAGTGTGTATTGCCAGTGATTACATACGGGACCGAAACGTGGTCGCTCACAATGGGCCTCATCAGAAGGCATATGACTTTGAGTCACCCAAAGGGCAATGGAGAGGGCTATGCTCGGAGTTTCCTTGCGAGATCGAATCAGAAATCATCTGCAAGAGAACCAAGGTTACCGACGTAGCCCGAAGAATTGCCAAACTTAAGTGGCAGTGGGCAGGGCACTGGCTCGAGAGGCGCCACGGCGCCCTCACCTTCCGCCTGACGCAGGTCCTCACCGGACACGGTTGTTTCGGGAAGTTCCTGCACCGAATCGGGCGGGAGGCAAAGCCCGGGTGTTGCCATTGCGAGGATCTGCCGGAGGACACGGTGGAGAACACCTTGGAGCTCTGCCCCGCTTGGGCTGAGCACCGCCGTATCCTCGTAGTGGCGATTGGCGGCGGCGACCTCTCGCGTCCGGCCCTGGTTCAATCCATGGTCCGGAGCGAGAGGGAATGGGATGTCGCCTTCTTCTGCGAAGCAGTCATGCTAGCGAAGGAGGTGGCGGAACGTGAGAAGGAGAGAACCTCACGTCCCAGACGCCCCGGGCGTCGGGGGGCAACCAGTGGCCCCCGGCCACCGTAGGCTCGAGCCTGTGGACGGTGAGTAATGGGCTAGCTCACCGTCCGTCCGTCTCATGACGACAGGCCGTGTCGACGGCGCGTACGTGTTCCACGCGCGCCTCAAGGAGATGTCAGCAAACCGGAAGGGGTCCGAGAGGGCCGATGCCTGCCAGGGCTGCGGGTTGTTCGAAAGAGATACCGCGGCCCTGACACTGACACTCCCTCCCGCTCCGCCTAGAGCGGGAGAAGTCATTTGATGATTTCCCATCCGTAAAAAAAAAAAAAAAAAATGGGCAGGGCACATTTCTCGCAGAACGGATGGGCGATGGGGCTGAAAAGTTCTGGAATGGCGACCGCGAACCGGAAGACGAAGCGTTGAAAGGCCTCCCACTAGGTGGACCGATGACCTGGTGAAGGTTGCGGGGATCCGCTGGATGTGAGGCGCACGGGACCGGTCAATGTAGCGTCACTTGAGGGAGGCCTATGTCCGCGGGAGACGCCCCGGGCGTCGGGGGGCAACCAGTGGCCCCCGGCCACCGTAGGCGCGAGCCTGTGGACGGTGAGTAATGGGCTAGCTCACCGTCCGTCCGTCTTATGACGACAGGCCGTGTCGACGGCGCGTACGTGTTCCACGCGCGCCTCAAGGAGATGTCAGCAAACCGGAAGGGGCCCGAGAGGGCCGATGCCTGCCAGGGCTGCGGGTTGTTCGAAAGAGATACCGCGGCCCTGGAACAAAAAGGGCGAAGAAGGAACATGGGTGGGTTTTAGTCAGTACAAGTCTGACACTCCCTCCCGCTCCGCCCAGAGCGGGAGAAGTCATTTGATGATTTCCCATCCGAAAAAAAAAAAAAAAAAAAAAGGGAGGCCTATGTCCAGCAGTGGACGTCTTTCGGCTGAAATGATGATGATGATACAAGATGTCTAGCGCCATCTCTTTCCCACACTGGAAAACGAGTAAATAAGGTTTTAAGGCGTCATGGTAGGCCACCAGCTCTACAAATTTTATCTGTGCGGTGCTAAAAGTCTCGGAGTAACTTTGAACAACAAGAGGTTGAAATTTCTAAAAAACAAAAAAATACGAACTGACGCAATCAGCTGATCTGATAATAGTAAAAAATAAAGTTATGAATTTCTAAAAGGTGTTCAGGTTCTTGGTGTCAGACACCACATAAGAGTTCAGCGTATATTATGTTAGACACTATACAGGGTGTCAAGGACACCGTCACGAAGACGCTTACCATACATACTCAGTAAATCATTCTTACCCACATAGAATTTTATAGTCGATAATCTATATATATAAAAATCAATTGCTGTTCCTTAGTTTTAGCGAGACTAACGACCAGCAATTGATTTTTTTATACATATAGACTCGAGAACGGCTGGGCCGATTAAGCTGATTTTGGTTGTAAAATGTTTGTCGTAGTCCAGGGAAGGTTTAAAAGGTGAGAAAGGTAGGGTAGGGTAGGTAGGGTAGATAGGTAGGTAGGGTAGGGTAGGTAGGTAGGGTAGAGTAGGTAGGTAGGGTAGGGTAGGGTTAGGTAGGTAGATAGGGTAGGTAAAAAGTGCATTGCAACGCGTGCCGGGGACAGCTAGTTTTTTAAAATAAAGTCAGCTGTTCCATACATTTCGACCGTATAGGTTTTGCACGTTTGTAGAAAACAATTGGTTTTTTTTTTTATTACCGATAAAAACTTTCCGGGGTTCAGAATAATGTACTAATTGAATGCGTGGCGTTTTCGCGGCAGTGTCCCTTACACCCCGTATACTTGCGAATGTCTATGACATTATTATTTTCATAGGGTGATCTATTTAGAGACACTCAAGTTTTTGACTCAGGTTTGTGACATACTTTATCCCATAAATTGTCGAACATGATACATGTGAACATCCGATTTAAGGAAAATAACAGACAGATATTTAAGATCAAATTATTTTTTATCGATTCAAATTTATTAGTCATTGATCTCACTGTATCTAGATTGACGCAGATTCAATCGCTCATTCAATGATTATTCAAATTCATTTATCTTGTACTTGTACGTTTCCTAGAAAAATCTCTTTACTGTATAACATTCCATACTTGGTACATTTGAAATTCTTCTTTGAAATAGGGAAATGTGACTTTATGAGACAATCTTGTGAGTTCAAGTTTGAATGTAGGTAGATGCGTCGTCTTTCAAAATACCGAGCACAGGTATATACAACTTACACGAGCCAAGCTACCTACGCAGAAATTGTGCATATTACTGTACGGTATAGCTATCGACCACTACTGTATTATTCACAATACAGTGCCATTTTCAGGGCCTCAACACTGTCTACCAGTCCCACATATCGACTAGAATATTAAATGTTCTGCGCTAGAATCGAACCCAGTCACAACGCGGAAGCCACTGCTCCCAAAACACGTCACAATGCAAGATAATAACATGTTTATTTATTTATATTTATTTATGTACACAAAATACCTTATAGGACAATACATTAAGACAAGACAGCATACAGGTACTGCTTATTTCACAAGAAATTTCTTCCAGCAGACCTACGAGAGGAAAGTTGGATTAGAAATGTAGACACAGTGGGTAGAAAAGAAAAAAAAAGGAAAATTAAATTAGATATTAACAAAAATACACCTATATAACATAAACATACAAAAAAGTAAATATATATCAGAATATTCCAGTATAGATAGAGGAAAGGTAATGCTCATTGACTTGCTTTTGAAGAGAAATAAAGTTTTAGAGTCTCAAATGTTAGGCAGAAGTGAGTTGCACAAACGTACTGCGTGAACGGAATAGGAACAAGAGTAGAATTCAGTATAATATTATGATTATGATATGAGACATGAAAACCATATAAATTTACGAATTTGCATTGTCATCGACATGGTTATATCATTATGAGTATCAGTTATTTTATCACACAATGTAAAAACATGTCCGAAATTGGCTATCGTGTGAGCATAAACCCTTTTACGTAATCGAGCCCGAAATCCAAATTTAACTTTATATTGTGTTTATTTCATAAAAGGGACCTAACTGTATACATTACAACGATTAACAAACTAAATTAAATAACTAAAATAATAATAAACAATAAAAGGGCGTCAAAAAAGTCCTCCTCAACGTCGTCAGCTGGTAATGTACCCCAAGCCTGGCAGCATTGCCACGTTGTATGGCAATACTTAGTCTCTGGCCAAAGTAAAAGCCAGCCCTTAAGTCACGGGAAGGGTCAACTAGGCGTATCGATATTTCCTTAAAAAGGCTCTAAGCACTCGAACTCCACGGCCCCAGAGTTTGAACCCCAAACGGCTCGAAAATATAGTTACCACAAAGGTATATTTACGCCGCTTGAGGTTCTCCGCAGCCGCAGCGACAGCGCCAGCACAGCACGATGAGCTTGGAAGATGTGATGCCGCAAGAGTATCGACGCAAGTTGCGTCCCACACTAAACATTTAAATATTTACAATTTATATTAAATAATAATTGGAAAAAAAAAACACATTGTTTGTCCCATATAGATACTTAATTTAATTAAGTTCCTGGGTTTATATCTATTTTGGTTCGGGCTAAGGGACTTTTTAAATGTCGTTAAAAATTAATTGTTTTAGTTTTATAAAAACCTTACTTTTCTCCATTTTGGCGGGTTCGCAAATCGCGAAGGAGTCGTACTTAGAATCAGGACCATAGAATCTAATGTCACAATCGCCTAAAAATACTTAGGTAAGTTAAGTAGTAATTTGAGACTTTTGATGCCGGCACATTCCACCAAATTTTATGACCAGTCCTTCACGGTCCAGGCTTTCCGTTTATGGAACGAATTACCGGTGTCAGTAAGACAAGCACAGTCACTCGTTGCTTTTAAAAGCTTAGTTACACCGCCGTTGTAACCATAAAATTAGCAGTTTTGTAAACCCGTTATGTTTGCTTTTTGGTGTATGTACAATAAAGTTTTATTCTATTCTAAGTTATTGCATATATTGCTTCATTCTATGCAGTAAGCAAATATTTGTCGAAAAATTACGTAACTACATAAAGACCACAATGTCGTAAACCTGCATTTCCATTTGTATGTAAATGCAGGTAGGCTGCTCATTACCGTTAAAAATAATGAATTATCCATTTATTACACTTATTTACAGGATCATTATTACGTTTGCGTTCCGAGAGTAAAATAAGTAAATACAGAACGTAATGGAACCTGCGATAACTGTAGTTATCTGTGTTGTTGTTTGTTCGAGTTGATGATGCAAAATTTAATAGGTTGGTTATTCATTTTGTACGAAACGCTCCATTGTAACGATGAAACAGTACAAACAATACATGTGTACCATGCATCAATTAAGCAAACCTGGTTCCCGACAATAACTCATTTGGTATTCAAACGCCGTTTCAGATATTAATGGACACGTTGTCCTGAATTCCTGTAAATAAAGTAACATGTTTATAGCCCGATTTAAATTTCATTTAAGTACTACTTTCCTAGCGTATAAAACGTTTGAAAGCCATGTAAGTGCATGTTAAAGGAAACTAATAAAATGGGAAAGGAGTTTAATACTGTAATAGCACAGTACTTTGTAACACTTCATAAAGAAATACAATGTCGATATATGTCATTCAAATTCACACGTGCGTGCTGCCTTGTATCTTCCCATCGTATTTATATTTACTAAGTTTCACAATGTATTAGCTTCAAACGGAGTAGAAAACTACTTATCAGAATTCATTTTGTGTTTATTTAGTTTCTAAACAAATGCTACGAGCTATCATTTAAGCAGATGTTCTTGCAGGAACGTCGTGATTCTGGTTAAAGACATTTAATTCTCATAAAGAAATTTACATTTCACTTACATGAGAACAAATTTAAACATAAAAAACTTATCATATTGTCCTTCGACACTCGGACTTACAAATTAACTTGACGTACCTATTTGATTGACAAATTACACTTTATTATTTTACTTGATTCAGCACGTGTTTGCTGTCCCCTCCACAAAGCACTAGCTAGATAATAAGATGGCAGACTAATCAGAGTAGAGGTCGCTGGCCCAAACAGTTGTCAAGAGCTGTCAGTCTCGGTGCATGTAGTTAACTAGCTACCTGAGGCCTGGTACCGCGTCTCCGCGCTTGACAGTGCGGGCACATGAATAATACAGCACCACGCCTCGCTTTCTTATGTCTTAAACACAAATATCCAAATTCTAAGACTTAAATCAGGATTAAAATTAACGCTTGTGTCTGTCACTTTAAATAAGAGCTACGTTAAGTATTAAAGTACTTTGAAAATACGATGTTTTAAAAGCTTCAGTACGCAGGTAATATTTCGGTCCGCGTTGTCACAAGAATTAGTTAGAGGTGGCAGGAGCTTAATGGAACTTATGTATATAGAATTTAATAGTACACCTGCGAACAAGAAAGTATCTAATTGCTGCCTAATCTGACTTTTTATAGACTGTATTTCAAGCTCTTGTTATTTGAAATACGTGTTTAAGTTAAATACGTAGAAGTCTACGAAGTTTGAGGTTTCAGCTGAATTATAAATGCGATGGATTAAACATTTGTAAGACTTGTTCAAAGACCGACACGCAAGGTTCTTGTAAACACATAGGTATAAAGTTGTTGACGATGACTATTTTAAGCTGATAATAACGACATTGAAAGCTCTATACATCGTGGTTAAGAACTTATATGTCATCTAGAAACATTACGTAAACAAAATACACATGTTTTCGAAATCATTGGCTTATTGTGTAACAACAACGTCAACAAACCTATGTTGTAAAGCATAATAACTTGTCATAAAACGGTTTATGCCTAATTAAGATTTTGACCTCTTACCCTACCAGCCAAACCCTTCTCTGAATTTCGTTTGGCACCTTAAGAACCTTAGCTAGACACCTTATGACAAAAAAATGCTCTTTATTTGGGGAAACTATGAAGGGTCATGATGATTGAAGAGCATTGAAAATTCTATCGATATACCCACTTCAATCTCAGGTACAACAAGAGTTAGGTCATCAAATCTATCTCAAAGTGAAGGCACCCAATTTGCCAACGTTAAAATTCGATTTGACGTCGGTTCCCGGCGCTGCTAGTGGCTTTTTAGTTTCTAATTACCAATTTTGTAACCGGGCGGTAATTAGGGCTCCACCTACGGCTTAAATATGTAGCTTAAGTCAACTTCATGCTGAACTCGTTCGCAACGTAGATTCGTTCGTTCACATCAGGTAAATGTCGGGTAAAGATTGACCTAGATATTTGAATGTGGAGTTGAAACAACTTCCTGCAAATGGAAAGCTGTCCAAACTGACTGACCAAAACGTTTTCATGTGTGTTTGGAAATACAAATTAATGTTGTGTTGATTTTACTTAAACGTACACATGAAACTCTATAAATAATCTGACAGGAATAAGGTTTTTACGGGAATGGGGTACAGAAAAAGGTTTCATTAAGTTTTATCCATATTAATACGAAGGTAACAACTCTGTCCGTCTGTTACCTTTTCAGCTTAACGGATTTCTATAAAGTTTTGCACAGGTATCCCATGATCTGCTTAAGGACATAGGACACGTTTTTTTCCCGGCACTACCTATATTTCCGTGGTGGGCGAAGCCGCAGAACACACACACTGTGGCAGAAACAAGCTTACCAGTAACGCGTCATTTATATATTTAATTTTCATGTAAGTTTTCGAAAGTAAATTAATGTAGTATTGTGCAATTGTACCTACGTGTCGTAAAGCGGCAACACTAATTACAAAGGGGACTCTAAACGCGACTACACACGGCTCTGCAATCGATTACATTAGCCGAAGCCGTATTAACGGCTTTGTTCAAGTAAATGTACTTCTAACACAGCATTTACTAATGAACTTAGTGTAGGCTAGGCTAGCGTATTTTTAATACATTTCTAGGTTTTCATACGTATAATAGATAGGAAAGACTTTTGAATGAAATTTCTCTACAGTCGTCTTATAAACCATGATCAGTAGCCCAGTCTTACAATCTAGTTGACGGCCGCCCTCAGGCTATCTTTTCTTCCTCATTTATCCAACGATCCATTCCACCAGACAGCTGAAATAACTCGGTAGACCGTGTTTCGCCTACCAAGAAATTTCTACTAAACCCAAAAATAGAAAAGGCAAGAACCTCATTAAGCGTTTGAAAACAATATTTCATTAAAGAGCGGTAACGAGGAGGAATTCGACAGTATCTGTATCTGTTTGTTCGCACAGGAAATAAAGAATTTAATAAATTGCTGTTCTTATCCGGCCGAGCTTTTGTACTCTTATCTTACATTTTCCAGATGCTTCCGTACGGGCACACGTAGTGTGGACTGCGGTCTCATATAGTTTGAGATGAACAAATAGTGTGAAGCGAACGTATAAGCAGCTGGTATGCCTTTGTATCGGCATCGGGAGACCTTTGTCTGCCAGCCGCCACGAGCTCCGCATGCCAGTCGATGTCAAAACCAACTAACTTTACACACTATTGTATTGTGCTGGGTACCTATACCTTTTTTTTTTTTTTTTGCGGATGGGAAATCATCAAATGACTTCTCCCGCTCTGGGCGGAGCGGGAGGGAGTGTCAGACTTGTACTGACTAAAACCCACCCATGTTCTTTCTTCGCCCTTTGTGTTCCAGGGCCGCGGTATCTCTTTCGAACAACCCGCAGCCCTGGCAGGCATCGGCCCTTTCGGACCCCTTCCGGTTTGCTGACATCTCCTAGAGGCGCGCGTGGAACACGTACGCGCCGTCGACACGGCCTGACGGACGGACGGTGAGCTAGCCCATTACTCACCGTCCACAGGCTCGCCCCTACGGTGGCCGGGGGCCACTGGTTGCCCCCCGACGCCCGGGGCGTCTCCCACGGCGGCTGGGACGTGAGGTTCTCTCCCTCTCACGTTCCGCCACCTCCTTCGCTAGCATGACTGCTTCGCAGAAGGAGGCGACGGCTTCCCATTCCCTCTCGCTCCGGACCATGGATTGAACCAGGGCCGGACGCGAGAGGTCACCGCCTGGGTACCTATACCTTACTTTCTATTTATAACGACTATAACATGTACCTACATATGTATACTGCGTGTGAACGGTAGCTGACCTTTTGCTCTATGGTTCCAGCATGTCCCAAATACAAACTCAGTGATTTCCGTAAAGTCCCCCTGATTACAATAGATGTGTAGATAGCGATGTCGGAATCAAATGAGTACCATTGAAGTGTATTTTAGTTTTTAATGATGCCTCGTTTCATTTACCTTTATAATTTTTATTTAACGAAGCTCAATTTATTTTAATTGTACCTAAGGACCTACATCTACCTACAGGTATTTAACAAGGATTGCTCGTGTCTTTTGGTGTCATGTAATTGAGGTACCAAGTATCTCTACACATGAAAGTTAATTTTTGTACACGGGTAGTGCACAAGATTTGAGTTTCAGCCTTCAGGTGTATTTCATCTTCGTATCTCCTTTCTATATCTGAGATTAATATCGTTTTTACCACATTGAGATAAAGATAAAAATACAGTTTTGATTTTCTGTGATTTAGTTTTGGTTACTTTAGAGTTGTCTACCTAACTTTTCTTGGAAATCCTAAATAAATAAAAATCCACGGCGCCATAGACACGTAAAAGACCTGTTAAGTAGTTTTCATTTATCAAAAGGCATTAAACTGTGTCCCCTTTGGGACAGTTGCATCTGTGCGGGATGAGAAAAAGCTGGCCAGCTGCTACGCTTCGTTTTGCTACGGAAACAATAATATCTACTTTCTATTGCTATTACTTGGAGTTCCCTAGCTATAGGTAGTGTAGGATATGCACTTATGTTAATAAATTCATTAGAGCATATGAGCATGTTGTATGTTAGTACAGACAGCGTTAGCATGTGCTAACCCCTCTACAGTACCGCCGAGTACGCCAGGGGGGTAACTACTTAATAACGCTGTCTGTACCTAGCCTAACTCCCTAGAACATGGTAGGTAGTTTGCAAGTCTACCAGTTTGCATCTCTAAGTACCTACATTAGTGGTTTCCTGATTCTCTTGGAGCTAATATTCCTCGAAGGGGAGTATTTGTGTCATGGCCTGATACACATCACACTCCTCTGGGAAGCTAAATACAGATATCACGTCACTTGCAAACTTGTATAACAATTGACCTAGAAGAAATAAATAGGTAGACGTGAATATTATTGACGCATGATTTTTATTTCTAACTTCCTTATTACGTCTGATTAGTTTATCAGTGTCTAAAGTGTTTTATCAAGGCAGAATGCTGAAGTGGCTTGAAGATTAAAAGTGGAAGACTAAAGCTCCTTTGCACAAACTCAATTAGCGTCGACTTAATTGTTCATAATCCTTATCCAATTTGTTTTGTGGGTTTGTAGCACTATAAAGATTTCGATTATTTCCACCGATTTCAGCATAAAAGTTTAATGAATCTGGCTAATATGAAGTTTACTAAAATAGCAGAACTACCTGAGCGACTGTTAGTGACTGTTATATATATCACTATATTATCACTGTTATAAAATAAACCCCAATTCGCTGCATACAGAACCGCCTTCCATATCCAGATTTAGAGCGGCCGAAATATTGACGTTCCTATTTTAATGTCCGATCGATCGAATCTGTAGAGGTTAAGTAATCGTTACGAGCATTGTGTATGATGCCTATAACAATGAAATGTTCTGGCTAATCCCCAACACAATCACGGCGTTTATGATGATAGCGCTCACGATATAACGATAACGACTGCTTGCTATCGGCGACACTGATAGCCGAAATTACGATAATGGAGACAAGTTATCTGTCTATACATCGTATCAACTCTGAATTGAGATAAATAAAAGACGATAAATCAATATTAGTAGGTAAGGTTAAGATATATCGGAAGCTATTCCTGTCAAATTCAATTGATAGAGATGAAATGATGAGGCGGCGCGTTTCTTTCACGGCGCACATACTATGTTATTTATGCGTATAGGTTCGTGGAGGTATTTGCAGGATTATAGTTTTAGTGAAGCATTAATAGGGTATTGGTAAACGTGCCGAAAATTTCGGCTCAATCACTACAAAATCATGATGAATCAAAGATTCAGAAAAAAAAGCAAAAACTTTCTAGTTTAATTCAAAGACAAAATGATAAGTATCTAGAAAAATTGACCTTTTTCTTTTTCCTCTATGTTGCATGGATGCTTAGATAGCCCAGGCCCAGGATTAACTCTAAACTTCATACAGGTAGGACACGAGGAAAACCGCAGGAAAAAGCTAGTTAATTGAAAAGTTGTCAGTATCTAAAGCAAACATTTACAAAGGTATTGTAGCCTTTAGCTCTAGGCTTTGTTTGGGTGAAATAAAGTTTTTGTTTTTGTAAGCTGTGCCTACCGAGAATTTGTACACATACACCGGTGCCAATTGGTTTCCTGGAAATCAATTTGGTTGCGAGAATGTAATAGCATAGCATGATAACACGGTCGTGGTTATGTTAATAATGACATTGTTTACTTTGTATAGTAACCAAACGTCAATATGGCGAATCAAACTTTAGAAATAAATTGTCACAGAGCTATATGAATAACAGAGAAGAAGCGTTATACCGACGGTTCTGAGCTACAGAAATGGATAGGAACATGAAAAAGTGTGATTTCGTTCTGCCAGATGACGTTCAACTCTAAAGCATAACTTTTTCTAAAACTTAGTCGAGCTTTGTGTGTATGACGTATGATTAAGCCGTAAACCACTATTCTCAGAGATTCAGAGACTGCACCCACTCCGCAAATTAGGTATATAAATTTATTCAATGCCATTCTAACTGACTTATAAGTTATTATCGCCTCTCTTCTACATACAGAGTGTAAAGGGACCCATCACAAAGCCGATCACCAAGCATTCTATACTTCAAACTACGTTACACTGTCCAAAAACGATTGTGGGGAAATGACTTTTTTTTTGGTGTGAACAAGCGAATAGAAAAAAAAACATTTTTAAGACAAGCTTTTAATTGATATCCAATACCCATCTTTTAATTGATACATGGGTATCATGGGATTGCATTAAATTAACTAGCCCGAAATCTTTGGGAGTCCGCAATATTGGATTTAGAATGGCGTGTTTTAGCTAACCATGCAGGCATGCATTGTCATGCAAATTAAATGTGTAATGCCAAATTTCAGCTCCATCGGTTGGGGATCGGGGGGCACGGCAGTGCCCCCGCCAAGACGAGCGCGAAGCAAACACTGCCGTACCATCCTTTAGGGGGGCACGGCAGTGCCCCCACCAAATCGAGCGCGAAGCAAACACTGCCTTACCATCCTTTACTGGAACCATTTCGCCGCATTTACAGGCCCCTATTTGAGAACCTCTGGATAAGACCAGAACGCAGAAATTTTCGTCATCCAGTAAGCTATAATCACATACTTAAAATCCAAAATTTCAAGTCTGTAGGTCATTTAGTTTCGAAGTTAAGCGAAAGCAAAGTTTCGCATTTATGACACTCACTCACTCACTCACTCATGATCATCAGAATAGAACTAGTACTTCCCATAAACTCAGAGAGCTGAAATTTGGTACAGAGTTAGGGTTTAATGGCCACATAAAGAGAAAACTATCAAAACTAGGATAATCGAAGATCTGGAGTACCTGGTGACCCTGATTAGAAAACACAAAGGCCCAACCAAACTATTAGAGATCGACATACCGCCTTTACAAATATACTCAACTTGGTGGGCCGCTCAAATTCAACTTGGTGGACCGCAATTCAAATTCAAACATTTGAATTGGCTCCATTTGATGTCAAAAATCGAAGGTCTGAAGTATCTGATGAAGAACCCGCAGCTGGTCTCTGCTGTATTAGAGATATGGTAATGCCCCCTTCTACTATTGGTACATAAAAAAATCGACTGTCATTGCAAAAATCCAGCGTAGTGGTGTCGACACATCTTCTAATCTAATTTAATCTAGCCTATAGATAGCGTCCGAATCTTCATGGGGTGCACCTCATAAATGTTGACTTCAAGAGTATAAAAGCTCGAGCTTCAGCGATCACCGAATACAACCGGCTTAGGCGTAAATACCGCGCCGATCTTTCAGAAATTAAACGGTCTAAAAGAATAAATAAGAATAATGAACGCGAATGGGCAATACGAAAAACTGTTGCTACTGTACAAGAATCAAAACCGGAAAAAAAGAAAAGAAAGATTTGTAATAATAAAAAACTACTACTAAAAAGAAAAAAACTGTGTCAAATAAGAAAATCTAATAAAATAAATCAATATACCCGTTTCACACAAAGTTACGTTTCTACAAAAAGAAGTGAAATCCCACCAAAAACATTCTGTAAAAAACTAGCCAAGTCTCGATGGAGGTGCTTGTTTATCTCTAAAAAGTGATGAAATCTAGACAAAGTCGTGCCAAGTCTAAGGTTCCTTACTGCGATTTCTTTATTATTATAGTTAATGTTGTGTGACTTGGCCGTTGAAGGGTACACAAGGGTACAAAACCAGGTGCTCCATGACACCATTGAACCAATCTGTAGCCAGAACCGCTACCCATTGACGATGGAAAATTGCCACTTGGAAAACGTTGATTCAAATAACCAGTCAATTGTAGGCTTGATAAAGCTGGGTATTTCAATAATACTTATACGTATAGGCGAGCCTGAAAAAAACAATATAAAAAAAACAGTACAGACAGACTTCAAATCATTGATAGAAGTCCGTCTGTACGTCTATTTTATGTTAGATCGGAGGTCGAAATGACGCTCCAAAAAGAAGAGAGCAGAAGTCAGCACTGTCAATGCTGAATGCATGTTTTGCACAATCAACAACAGCCTAAAATGAGACACTAGCGTCCAATTATCAATACCAGTATGGGCTATTATCTCGCTTAACAAACATAGGTAGTTACAACAGTTATAACATTATGTGTAAACAATATTGACTTGTACCCACTAACGTATAAAGAATGTTCAACAGCCAAGTCACACAACATTAACTATAATAATAAAGAAATCGCAGTAAGGAACCTTAGACTTTGCACGACTTTGTCGTCTAGATTTTATTACTTTTTAGAGATAAACAAGCAGCTCAATCGAGACTTGGCTAGTTTTTACAGAATGTTTTTGGTGGGATAGCTGTTTTAAAATTAAGTTTGGTTTGCAGTAGCGCGTATTTAATAGCATAGGGGTCATGGTGGTATTTTAAGGAAAGTTCTAACATTTAAAAGGGGAATGCCCATAAAATGCCTGAAATGGACAAAAACTACGAATAGTCCTTAAATGTATTTAAAATAAAATATGTATTATGAAATAATTGTCAAGTTTGTTTAAGTAGGGTATATAAATAAAGGAATCATTAAAACACTTAACTTGATATCCAGTTGAGTCATTCTTATTTTTATCAGAGGTCAGTGTGTATTTGACAAGAGTAAGTGACATTCAGCCAAACAGGAATCGTCAAATAATCCCTAACGAACTATTTTATAGAATTAGTGCACGTTTATCATTAATTTAATATAATTCGACCAATGTGTACCATAAATATAATTAAAATAATATACACGCATGTCAATTTAATTAAATTCAAATAATTTTTAATACGTATCGTAGGCTGTATGAATCACATGTCCTTTGCCTTACTGACAGTTTGACATTACTGCATTTTCGATTGTTTGTTTACTTGATTCTTGGTTTCGCGTTTGCGACTTAAGTTACGTACGCATTCCTTTTTTTTATATAATAACGACGACTGTCGCTATTTTCTAAGGATTTTGATTTTACTTCTGCACATGATACCCATTTTCGAAAGGGTACACTACATAAATACGAAAAATTTTACTCCGATAGTCACAAGGCCGAATTTCAAAATGCCGATTGTCATAATTCCGAATGGTTCAAAATTCCTAATATTCCTAATTCCTAAATTTCAATATTCCTAACGTTTATAATTACTATCCTCAAAATACCGAGTTTCAATAGATCGAATAACAAAATGTCCGACTTAATGATAATTCGAAACATCAAAAATACGAATTCCGATTATTAAACCGATTAATACAATTCCGAAATAAAAACGCCTTGTTTGAAGTGATTCATCAATAATACAGGGGATTTGCAGCATGCAGCCTCCAAGCAAGAATGCAACATGTAAGCAGGCATGCAACATGCAAGCAGGCATGCAACATGCAAGCAGGCATGCAGCATGTGAGCAGGCAAGCAGCAAGCAAGCAGGCATGCAACATGCAGCAAGCATTATTTCTGTCACGGCTCCGGCGCTGCGGGGTTTGGGCGGCCCCACGCGAGCTTATTGTCGCAGATGGTTTTAACGCTTACTACCGCAGCTTCGGCTTGCTGGCCGGCTAAGCTAGCCAGCCACAGCCGCGGCGGCGGGCCTTAAATCCACCTGCTCCTCAGCCCGCGAGCCGCTCCACCCCTCCGCGCCTACGCGGGCTTAAATTACACTCTAGGGTTGGGCAGAACAACAAGACTGCGTGAAGTCGGTTTTGTAGCGATTCGTTTCTGTCACTAAATTTTGTAGCACAACATGTTGACTTTTAGGTTATTCGAAGTATTGAAAATCGGAATGTCGTTTTTCGGACCGAGAACCCTTCGACCATTAGATTCTTCGAACGTATGAAAATAAACTAACAAATAGCATTTACGATTTTTTTCGGTCAAATAAATTTCGTGATTTTTTATAATAGACATTATAATGCTTAGGTATTATGAAATTCGGACTTTTGGCACTCGGATCATTCCAATTCGGAATAAAATATTTCGGAGTATTTGGGTGTTCCCTTTTCGAACACGGACTTAGATTGGACCCACCTAAATGACGACTCGGTTTTTTAACGACGGACCTGAACCTGCTTTAAATACGACGCTGTTGTGTGTTTTGGACTTGTATCCCGTGTACATTTAAAAATGGATAGAAACCTGCACTGTGTTCATTGTTAACCTTAACCTAGACATAACCTATATTTCAGAAAAAATGTTTGTAACTGACTTCTACCTAATTTTTTCATAATTATTGACATTGTAATGGGTAACCTACGATTTGTAGTAAAATTTGGTGTATATTTCAGGCATTTTTTTAAATAACTGATGGGCATTCCCCTTTGTGTGTGAATAAGGCCAACTTTGATCTTCAAAATCGCCGTAAGTAATAGTTTCACAGGTATGGAAAACCACGTGCCTCTGCTTCGTTTTCATTAAGGGTGTTTTACACCCGTTATATTATTTATATAAAATTATATGTACCCAAATGTAAATCAATAATAACATAAATGTACCTACAAGTCTCAATTCGAAGCGCACATATCTACCGTACGCATCAAATTGAGATTTTATAAATCGATTAATAATTGCCAACATGAAGCCCGATTGTATCAAAATTGGATCGCAGGTTGAGAATCGCAGTTCGAGTACATACTTATTAGTAGCAATGTTCGCTCGTGTGACCCAGCTTTGTGTCGGTGTTCAAAATTGGCCAAAAGACTCGTCGTGTGCACCAGGCTGTCGGCTGTCTCGTGCAAACGCAGCCGATCCCGTGCAGCTCGATGGAATGGAAAATGAAAATCTCGCACAAAGAGTTCAATGTACAAAATCCAAAAGAATAATGCAAGTACAAGATTACCGGTACAACAACACGAATATTATAAAGCATTTCCTTTGTTTGACCACTTTTTATATTTCACACAAGTTTTTTTTTTCGTTTATAGATATTGTTCGGTACTAATGATAGCAAAACAAAATCAGCTGTTTATTTTCCCAGCGCAGGGAACAATAAACAACAATAGTAAATGACTGGCATTTCTGTAAGAACATATAGATGCACTGATACTGTAAATCGTTTGATATTTATGTTTTTACCTACAAACGAACGAATTTAAACGTACCTACTGGAATGATTGATCATACTATCTGCAAACACTGGATGAAATTAGATCAAGATAAAGTCACAGGAAACGATACGCGAGCCAACAGCAAGAAGCCACTTGCGGCTGTTTAGTGTGCTGGCAACCACACACGTAAACAATCACGATTTGTTAAATAAACTATTGTCCGATACCGCCAAATATATCAAGGTTTGATCATATATTTATAGTAAATTAATTCAATTCAAGAAACAAGGTATTTCCCTATTGTATCCCTAAATATATACAAAAGAAGATTGGTATTTACATCAGAGAAAAGAAACACATTTTTGTATTGACTAAATAAATATAGCCGGCCGAGTTACATGTTGTACATTTATTCTCGTTGTTTTATTATGTATCGCAATAGAATAACAATATGCTTACACAAAAAAGATACAATATGGAGAGATAAATTATGCCGAGAACACGTAAAGATGTTAGTAGGTACGTACACATACAATATACCTATGCGTGAGTACGTGCAGACGAACGTAGCTTCAAGCGAAGCGTAGCACAACTTTTAATTAGTCTTTTTAGTCACGCCGAGTCACGCTGCTTGCTCTGTCTTCCCAGAAGGTGCTCTGACTTAGTCTTAAACAAATGGCTGGTAACTTTGCCTCATTTTCTCCCCATCATTTTATCAGAGGGCATTAACCTAACTAATGTTTTACATTCACGATTAAAATGTAACATGTCCCTAATGAATGGACGAACACCCGCTCCTAGACATAGTCTCTTTACAGAATTGTTTATAAACGTCGGCTGGTAAGCCGAAGGTAAATGAGTGTGACGTATATTCGCCTAGAATAGAATAATTAAGCAGGCCGTATAAGTACGAGCAGCCCGATTTGGCGTGACTGCATACGTCGCCGATAAGCATGATATTGATTTTTCGATCCCCTTTTTACCTTAACTAACTCCTTTCTACTTTTTTGCGTCATAAAACCCGACGATACCAGAGACGTTTCCACTTCAGCCACTAAAAGTGTTTTGATGTATTTTGAACACGCTCATGTTAATAAACATTGGAACCTGTAGCTTTTAATGTATTTTGCTAACGTTACATTGCATGAAAGATTAAATATTTATCTAGTCGATTACGAGTTTTCGGTGAAAGTATTAAACCTTTTCAGCTCAGTGAGACAATGTCTAGAATTATTATAATCCACACATAGACAAACGTTTCTCTACATCCGACTTCATTAAACATCCAAAATGGAAAATCATGTAATTCCTGATGGTGATATTAAATTAATAAATTATTTCAGGAAAACCATATTGCATATCTTCCCACCTACAATTTTAACATTCTTAAGTCAATTAAAGCCGCAGAACAAATGTTATTCTATTAATGAAACACTCCGATTTTCCATTTTAGTTTGTATATTCACTAACGAACGCAGCGAAAATAGAACCTATTTACTGATAGGTTTGTAATGCACGTTTATTTGTTTGAGCGCGTCAAAGCCGTTCGTTTGTGTTCAGTTATCGGATACACCGAGAAACATGTTGTCTTTGAAGGAATATATTCTGCAAAATATACATATGTCACCTTATTATTTCCGAGAACAAAAGAAAAACATTCGATGGGAAACGATATCGTATCTTCAAGCTCCTACAAGCTCCGTGCCTGCAGGGTAAATCTTATTCCGTACTGTACTAATGCGCCTTTAAATAATGCGCAAACTACCCAAATTTCCCTGTACTTTGTTTTCATACTGTTGACTACCTATGCATTATAAATGATCTTATGCTATTCGCCTGTGAAATTAATATAGGTAAGTTTAGAGGTAAATGGGAACTGGAAGCAACAAGATTTCAGCACGGTAATTATGATGTAGCTTTAGGAATGTATTTACTGCTAGATAGTGTGTGCTGACGCAAAAAGCTCTTCGTTCGCAAGCCGGCGAGTGCGACGGCTGGTCTCGTATTTCCATCACAATTATGTTCACTTTGTTGCACACGCGTGCATCTCACTGACATCAGCCTCATTTTACTGCAGAATTTGAAGGACCTGGGAATGTAAGCTTTAACAAGGTGAAAACTAAATGCAGGTAGCTGTAGCTTGTAGTTTGTAAATGTGCAGAGTATGCTCTTGTGAACATAAATAGCATTATAATTCACAATTGACTTCGAAACTCACGTAAGCTCTTCGTTCATTTTTAGCACCATCGAGGAAGAACGTTGTTATGAGTTTGTAGTCCCTATATAGACAGTATATGCAATGTATGCAATAAATACAGACTTTTTGGACTTATTTAATTTAATAATAGGGTTTCATTGATTTTGGTATCAATCAATTAAACGAAATTCCACATCTAACCTTTTTTCAATAAAATAAAAAGTTAAAAACGTTTGACAAAAGATAATTAAATCCGTTGTCATGCTTTTGTCGCTACGCTACGGCGTAGCTCCTAGTGTGCTACGACCGCGTAGCCGCTAGCCTACGAAGCGTTTCAGAAGGCTTATTATTTTTAAAATAAATTTCTTAGTATAAATTTTCCTTCATGAAATATTTTTTTTGCTATGCCATGAGCCAGCATTCTCATTTATCATTTCTCTCAAACCGTTTGGACGTCCATCTCACACATCAGTGTATAGTAGGTACCTACTATATACTGACTTTTTATGTATTTTTACTAAGTAATTGGTGCAGGTGTTTTCCAAATTTTCTATTTAGTCTGTATTTTTATTGAAGTCTGCAAAGTTTCTTCCAACACCTCGAATGTATATAAAGAAAATCCGCTTCAATGTATTATTGAATGAATCAACTATCAAAGTCACACGCACCAATAGCAAACAGAATTTACGAGCACAATATTTTTGGCATAAAGATAAATCACGAATAAGTAAAACTTTTCTTTGATCGCGTGAAATTGTACTTGAAGAAAAGACATAATAATATAAAGCCATTTTATGACGCCATCGCAAATACAGTATACATAGAGACTACGAAAAGAAATGCGATGTTTTTGTTTTTATTTTTCACCGTGCAGTTTAAAACGTAAGTATAACTTACGACATGCAACGTGCTTTGGGCAGCGTAGTGAAATAAAGATAAATTGTGACGCAGAGTACTGTATTGTGTTTTCGAGAAACGTGCCGAGTTTTAGCGGAACATTTTTACTTTAGGACATTAGCATCATAAAGTCTCGCGAAAATGTAATGTACAATGATATACGCGAACGGCACGTGTATATTAATTTCAGCTCCCGAAGGTACGAACATAGCGTGTGCACTTCACTTTGAGAGATTGTGTGAAATTGCTCACTCCTTATTAAAAAACTCCGCAAAGCGCCTTGACTTAATCATGTGTAATATTTTGCAATTCCCAACATGTATTTCTCGGCATTTCTTATTGCAAGGCTCTAATTAGCAACCTCACATAAAGCAGCACCATTCTTATTTTGCGCTCTGAATAAAAATAAAAGCTTTGTTAAGTTTTCTCTTGTGAACGAATATTCAAAACGAGCCAATATAAAATTTCCCGAGCATATAGAACATGCACATAGCATCAAGCTCATTGTGCTCGGAGTTTTTCAAATATTGGATGTGTTTACATATTTATGACACTGATTGTACATGCGTGGAGTGCGATGCTCTCACCTTACACGCAACACAAAGGGGCTCGAATTTATTATACAATAGTATTAAATATGTGCCTTGTGAGACTACAGCCGTTGTGTCGTATCTCACACAATTTTATCATACGGATCTCATGTCTTTATGAAAGGCAGAAACAAGATCGACTGCTTAAGTGTCTGCTTTTAAACATTGTGAACTTTTACGTGTTCAATATTTTAACTTATTCAGCAAAAAAATTGTTTAAAATGTTTGATAGTTTGAGTAAAAACAATAATTTAATTCAAATGTAGTTTATTAAATATAGGTAAATGAAGCGTTTATTATACAAGCATATAATGACTTGTTATCAATAACTGTCCGATAACGCACAAGGCAGCGAACCTGTTAATTACACGGTAGCATCCCAAGTCTAATTACGCCACACTCACGTATCGCTCTCTCAATTATTTCGACATCCAAAAAAAGTTAATTGTGTTGGTCCAGTGGTCGTGACGGAATATTTTTAAAACATTATGCTACAGTAAACATGTTGCAACTGTCAGAATAAAAGCAATATTCCGATTCCGTTTGTTGCATAATTAGATTACTGGCTGTATTAGCCAGGTGGCTCGAAACTCAGGTCAGGTCTACAAACGAAAACCGCGTGTTTGTAAAGGTGCTATATGAAGAGCTATAGAACTGAACTTGATACGATCGGCCTGTTCAGTTCCGAGGATTTGCTTCTAATAGAACGTAATCGTTCTGGCCGTAAGAGATCGATCCGATCAGATCAGTGGCCACTCACGTTGTCGGGATTGTAGAACTGAAACTGACCGTGTATGGGCGCTGAACGCTGTAACAGATTCGTACGGTCACTGATACGATTGGGTTAGCGACCTTATCAGTCCTGCTCGACTGTTTTGATTCGTTCCCCTTCAATGAATACGTAATCAAGTTATTGTTTTATTTATCTGAGCTAATACACGTGTCCGTATACCTATTACGTAAATATTTGTATATCAGGTAATGTTTTAATGTTATGCGCTCCCACATAGGCCTAAACAGCACTTTTCACAAGTTATTAGTTTAATAGCTTCACCCCAACCTCGTTTCATAAATCGATACGTGTAGGATATACTTAGGTGAACGTAAATATTCCGGTGTGTTTAGTAGTGGACAGCGCTTTGTTGGCTTTTGAAGTCGTAAAACTTAAGTAACCAGAAAAATTCTATTCCGAATATTTTGAACGCTCGACACTTCGAAACTCTACTCACACTTAAAATATGTCAGCCAAATGCTATGCATTGCATTTGGTATAGAAAATGTCTTCATCATTTTTGATATAAGTAAGTATTTTACTTGTATATTAAGTATAGGTATGTATAAGTTGAAATTGTAAGAGTCATTAAAATTATTATCTAGATCCTTAGATTATGTTGTGAGAACAACATAATAATCTATTTTATGCGACTTATTCGACAGTATTTTTTTATTTTTTATTTGCCTGTTTTTCTTTGTTTAGGTATCAATGAAATGCGTTTCTTTTTCATGTTTAATGAAGCATAGTCGGAAGTAGCGCTACATCTGCACTGCATGTACTTAATTGCTTACACAATAAGTGAATTTCTTAGGAATCAGTTAAACTAGTACGTATAAGTACAAATCATAGGATTGTGGGCAAAACCTCATATCTTTTTTTAAATTCAACGATTTTGAGACGAAAATTAAAGACTACTCGAAAATGGTAAACACACACAACACACAATGGTGACCATTCACCATGCACATGTTTACTTTTTTTTCGAAGCCAATAAAGGAATTTATCAATGATAAAAATAGTCGTTCGACAGCAACAATGCCACTGGATTAGAAAATAATACTCAAACTTTTCTTTACTGTCCACTATTTTGATAATATTGTAGTCACTAAAGGCGGCATATCACACGGATTCCTTAAACAGCAGAATGACAAGGGATTAAATATAATGAGCACCAAAAAATACTTTGAGATCCTAAGCTACGTTACCCAAAAAAAAATACTAAACACCAAAAAAATTGTATTCAAAGACCAAATATAGTAAATGATCACCAAATTTTGTGGCAAGAAGAACTTAGGAAGCAAGTGCGAGCAAAGCGAGTTCGGGATATTGGGCACCCCGGTTACTTTAAACCCTGCAGAGAGAAATAGGAGACCGTCGACTACGCCTTAGTTCGGAGCTGTGATTTTCAGGTTTTTAATTCTGGTGATCATTTACTATTTCTGGTGATCATTTACTATTTTAGGCAGTATAAAAATGTTTTTTAAGGTTATATTTACTTTATCTGGTGTTATGTTAAACATAAGCCGAATGACAATACGTTTTTTCAGTATAAGAACCAAATATTATGTTAATCCTAAGGTCCCATTAAAATAGATGGACAACCTTTTAGAAAACATTCAGACCACCAAAATAAGGACAATGCATGGTAAAAAAAGAAAAAAAAACCGCTAACGAAAATACAAAAAATGTTAGTATTTCATTATTTTACGTCAAAATAAATTCACTTTAATCAGCGTTTTTTTTTTGTTTTTACACCGGCTATATTAAATAGTTACCCCCCCCCCCCCCCCAAAGGCATGTGCGTTCAAATCCGTATTGGGTCTAGTTGGTTTTTTTTTCGCAAAAAGATTTTATTACAATTCGTTTATTGTTTTAGTGAATATATAAGTTTAAGTAAGTATTTTTTGTTTTTAAAGTCTGTTTTTAAAATTGTCATCATCAATAACACATTGATATTTTTATTTTTGAGTATAACGACAAGAAATAATAGGGTTAAAATTTACAATGAATAACTCAATGTATAAATAGACCGGAGTTTTTAAGAAGAAGTATTGCGCGAGATTGGTGGTTCAAATCCAAAGCACGACATGTGCTTGTATTCATACATTATATTTTATAACATAAAGTATTTTTCTATTTTATTTAGTCATATTTAAGAAAAATTAAATACTTCATTAATTAATTAATAATATTTATGATTGTTTTTATTTAACAAATCTTTGATTTTATTTTACTACAGAGATTTGTATTGAGTATATAATTTGATTTGCTAATTAACAGTTATCATAATATTCTTATTTGCCTACTGACTCAGACGGGTTGAAATACGGACGGAATGAAATATAGGAATCGCTAGAAATATTTTAGATGGACATAAACTATGTTTATGTGTAAATAACCTAAAGGTAATTTTATAAAGAAAACGTAAGTAAGTAAAATTAATGACAACCCTCAAATTTTAACATCTATACATTAGACAGAGACCTAAAGATAAAGTGACTCGGACAATAGTAGATAAAAATTTCATCGCTAATTACATAAGCTCGCTAGCTGGTTTGTCCAAACTGATTATAGGCTGATGATGATGATCAGCCTATAATCAGTTTCTACTGCTGGGACGCAGGCCTCCTCTCTATGAGAGGGAAAGGGCTGTAATCCACCAAGCGGGCCCAGTGCGATTTGGTAAATGTCACATGTCTTCGAATTTCTAGTTCTAGGACATACCGGTTTCCCCACGATGTTTTCCTTCACCGTTTTGAGAGCGCGCCCGCGTGGTTTCGAACCCACGGCTTACTGCTCGTAAGTCGTGGTTGACACCACTGGGCCACCGCTGCTACAAGGTTGTCCAAACCGCCGTATGTTAATAACGACGATCAGTAACGCGATGGTTCGAAACTTCGAATCCAAGTCGAATCTTTTAAAGTATTCTTATGATTATTCGTAACGAATTCAAAGTTTTAAAAGTTTAGGGGTCAGCACATAGTGACGCTGTCTGTACATCTTTGGTTAGACGTATACTTAACGCTGTGCTCAAAATTTGTCCTTCTATTTTAATGGGACCTTATAGGTTTCACGTACTACAAAAAACTCAAACAGAACATATCGCACATTCGTTTAACTTTGAATTCTGTGCAGCCGAATAAAGTTAACTCGTATTTCACAAACCAAATGGAAAAAACTCATACGTATGTATCGATATCATTATTTTTTATACATTGGGTAGAATTTCCAAAAACGTATACCTGGCGGAACGGTATAGTACTCTCTAAATTCCACGAAAAACAAATGAAAGACGTAAAAGGTAACATCAGGAATTGTCAGCCTCATGTATAGTATTTTCAGTCCCAAGCAATAAAAGATAATACAAAAGCTTTTACACACATCCACCGTGTGTGCCTATATATTTTACGATAAATGTTGATTTTTCGAGGTTCGTTTTACGCGATTGTTATTTGGGGTCGGCGCATCATGTCTTCTTCTTCCATACTTCTGTATTACTAGGCACCTCGTCAGACACCTCTTTTCTGGTCATATCATCCTTCACACAGTCCATTCATCGTTTCTTTGGTCTTGTGTAATCTTATAGCCAACAACATTTGTACTTAAAACTTTCCTCACGACCTTTTCCTCATCTCTCCGCATCATGCCCATACCATGTGATTAGTTCACACTGATTTAATCTAATTCATATTTGAAATGTACAAGCATTTGCATTTCTGCAGTGGGTAAATAGATACTGTCGAAAGAAATCCAATGGACCACGTAGACACGATATGACTCACCAATTATTTATTTATTCAGGAAGTTAATTATATTATAATTTATTAATAACACTTGCAACGGGATATTTATCATGTTTATCATTTGTTTCGAGTTCCCGATATTTCGGCGCTGTTGCAAATGCCATGATCACGGATAAACTGAAGGTAGAACTTTAACCGGGAGGATGGGTTTCAACTGTCGAGAGCCCGGAATCCAGTGGTTTAACTGTGTAAAAACCAAAAAAGGGCCGTAAAAAGTTCGCGAGTAGACACAGAGAGTTTCGTGTGTCGTCGAGTTGTGAGTGACAGTGGTAGTGGTACGGAGCACAAAAAACGAACAAGGAAGCGGGTAGACCGATTTGTCTGCACATAAACACCCACCTGCACAACTTCAGTTTATCCGTGATCATGGCGATTGCAACAGCGCCGAAATATCGGGAACTCGAAACAAATAATAAACATTGTAAATATCCTGTTGCAAGTGTTATTAATAGTGTTAGTGACAATGTCAGTTTAAAAACTTAAATTATCATTTAGTTGATAATTTCATGATTACCTACTACTACGTCGATATATCAATCGAAGGACGCTCATGGCTATCGCCAGCCGAATAAGATAACGAAGTACATTATGTAGATGAAGGATGTAAATAGACCCTTGACCAAGCCGAAAGACACTTGTTCTCCCAGTCATATTTTTTTTGTTCTGGACCAAACCTAGGAACCTTCTAGTTACAGAGATATTGGAGGTCAAAGTTCCACGTTTTTTAAACGTTTTTTTTTGGAATAGAAGTTTTAATACTATTTATATTTTAGTACTATTTTTGAGCTATGGCCGATTTTTAGGTGTCATTATTTTTTACCGCCCTGATGTGCTCCGCTATTCGACAAGCTACCGTACGCTTCGTCTGACCGATATACGACTTGCCGCAACTGCAATCCGCTTTATAAACACCGGGTTTTTCCAACCTTCGGCGAACGCAGCATCTGAGACAGTTTGTTCAAAGGAGTGAAGACAGTCTTTATGGCGTATTTCCGACGAATGTCAGCAACCTTATCTGTCACTCCCCTTACGTACGGCAAAAATGCTGGCTGCCTCTCAACCTCGCACTTCCGGTGCTTACGAACAGTTTTTCGTATGACTTGTGCGGTTTTCTAAGTGTATTCGTTCCTCTGTAGGACCCTCCGTGCATGTGTCAGCTCAGCTCGTAAATGTTCCTCGTCACATAAATCATATGCACAGTTGGTGAGTGAAGTCACTACAGAGTTCAGGTGTCTGGGATGGTGGTGAGAATCAGCGTGTAGATAACGATCCGTGTGAGTCGATTTCCGATAGACTGAGTGGCCTAGAGAACCGTCTGCACGAACCTCTATTTTCACGTCTAAGAATGGAATTGTCCTCTCATTTTCCATCTCGAACGTAAATATTTTATTCTACCATGTATGCCAAGCATACTTCTACCTCCTGTTTATCTCCTTCAATGATACAAAAGACGTGGTCAACATACTTTTTCCACAGTTTTATGGGTGTAGATACAGTGGAGATGGCTAACTCTTCAAAATGCTCAATCCAAATGTTGGCTACTACTGGAGCCACTAGACTGCCCATAGCTACACCATCGATCTGCAGGTAATATTGACCTTGGTATATGAAATAACTGGTAGACAAACAATGATGTAGTAATTTCAAGTATTCTATAAGGATGTTATTTTCTTGCAATTTAACCTTAACTACTTCCATGCAGTCCGCCACTGGTACATTTGTGAAAAGGGACTCAACATCGAAACTGATCATTACGTCGTTACTTTGGAGTTTGATGGATTGCAAGATGTCAATAAAATGTCAAGAGTCCTTCACATAAGATGTTGAACGTCCAACTAATGGTTGAAGAACACTAGCTACATGTTTCGCTAGGTAGTATGTGGGCGAGTCAATCTGACTGACTATGGGTCGTAGCGGAACATTCTGCTTGTGCACTTTTGGTAAGCCATACAATTTAGGCGGCTGTATATTCCTAGGACGGAGCAAGTACTTAGCTGTATCATCTGTGATAATATGTTGATACTCCTGTATTATTTTACGTGTACTGCGATACGAACGTGCCGTCGGGTTGTAGTTCACTAGTTTGTAGGTGTTCACATCACTCAATAAGTTGCGGATCTTAGCATCGTATTCGGTAACTTTCATGACCACAGTAGCATTACCTTTGTCCGCTTTAAGTACAAGTACGTCCTCATCATTGCGGAGGTCACGTAGTGCGGCTAATTCATCGGCAGCGATATTCGATGTTGGAGGTTTAGCGTGACGTAACGCTACGGCGGTATCCTGTCTCAGCACATCAGCATCACTCGCCGGTATCATATTTCGTCTTATAGCCTCCTCTACACTTCCGATCAGGGTCTTCGTAAGGTATGCGTTTCGGAGTAGGAGCAAAATTCAACCCTCTCTCAAGGACGTTCAGAGCACTTTGTGATAATTCTTTACTAGACAAATTAACAACCTTTCGAGTTTCTTGTGAGTTATCATTGTAGGGGCTCACCGGTTTTTGTTTTTGAATTAACGATTCGTATTTTCGCTGCTTACTAGAAGTTTTAATTTTATTCGGAGCGTAGCATAATAGGTCAGAAAAGGGAGGCCTTTGCCCAGCAGTGGGACACATAAGAGGCTTACAAAAAAAATATTACTTTATAAAAACCTTCTTGCCCCCGCGGCCCCGTACTGCAATGCAGGACAAAGTTTGGAATGCGTTACATTAAGTTCTACTGTGAAACGTGCTTTTTAAGCCCAAAGAAAAAAGTCGTTTCCAAGTTTGCGTATAGATACTTAGTTTGATGTACTAATGCTTGGTTGAAGGTTTCGTGAAGGGTCTGATTAGGTACAACTTGTATCGATAATTAGATAGAATAATTTCTTTAGTTATCTTTCAGGGATAAACAATAATTAAAACTCAGCCCGTTAACGAAACGGAGAAGTACATCAACCTGCGAAGTAGTAACGAGCCGCGAATGTTTTACGATAACGTTAGTACTTAATTGTGAATAGGAGCCGCGCCGCCGCCGCTGCGGGCTGCTGAAACTCAATATTTATTTTGGATCAAACGTTGTTAGAACCTACTTGACTGTAAACAGAAGCCCGCTGTTACTTAATCCCAAAAGGGGTTTTTGTATCAATAGCAATTTGCATTCATATTTAATAGGTGTTATTGTAAGCCGGGGCGGCAGATCGAAACAAAAAAGAGTGGTTAACTCGATGATGATAATGGATACGTCAATGGCTTCACTCAATCTTGTTCAATGATTTTTGTTGCGCAAGTTAAAAACATTTTTTCTGGACTATACGTTTGTCTATTGTACCATCTTTTGTAAAAGAAAGATGGTGCAATATTAACACCGCTGCGGCTTTAATTTAACAACAAAAACTTGAGACGAGGGATATAAGACGCCAATCTATCTTCTCTCTTAACTGACGTAGACAAAGAAAAGATATATGACTCGGTGAAGTTTAAATGTGAATTTTCGAAGCATCTTCCACTGCGGAGATTCTTTTTGTAAACGATGGCAGCATCTTGTGTGTTTCGTTTAAACCTCTATGATTAGAATTCTACTCCGCTCTGTTATGATAAGGCCATCAATTTGTGCCGAACAAAGCTAAGTGAGTTGGTACAATTTGAATCTAACGAGCGCTTTTGATATGGTATTCATACTCCGGAGCTGAATGAAATTGTTAACTCGGGTTCCACAATTGAGGTTGGATTAGCGTACAGTGTAAACACAAAGTGCGCGGTAGTTAAAACGTTAATTAAAATATTTCTAAAGTATCTGGTTACTGGTTCAAATCCTATTTTAATTTTCAATGTTTTTATAAAGGTATGTAGGTACTTTCTGATTTAATCGAAAGCCCGTATTGAGAGAGTTTCAAAGTCACATCTAAAACAAATAGAGTGCTTTTAGACATAAAAACGATCCTTTCAAATGAGAAGGGTTTCAATCCGTTCAATCAGACTAGCGTAGCAACCATTGACAGAAAAAGAAATAAAAGCGACAGTACCGGTGTGTACAAGAGAGCCAACAAGCAAAATTACAATGAGATCAAGGCTTGTTTTTTTTGTTTAGTAGGTGTTTCGGCCACTTACTTTCGTCCGATCCGGACGAAAAAGGTGTTTCATTATTATTAATAATTAATTTTGAGTGGTGTTTCGGACGAATCGTTTGTAACGTCAGAAACATAATTAAATAATACTTACATACTTTACCTTGTGGTCATGGATAAAATATAAATTAAATAAACATTAATGAGTGATCTCTCACGGCTCGCTTTGTTTTCGACTTTTGTCATGTTGCACGCACATTGACACACAAACACAACAAAACAAAAGAAAATATTTTTCGAAGTATTGCTGTCTCTGTTTCTTAACCGTCATTTGTTAAAAGGGTAAAAAGTACCAAAAGTCAGTCAGTCAGTCAGGACACTTGCGTTCGTAAAGCGATGTTCATAAAGTATTTTGCAGTACCAGGATATCATACGCTAGAAGGAGGTGCATTGTTTACTAAGGTTTAGGGATATGAGGAACAGGGTGTAAAGTTCTTCATACCCTATAGAAAAGGGAGGATCCTTCGACCAGACAGGTGTTATGTCTGTCTGGTGGGTCGGGTTTGTCTATATAGTCATACTAGCGACCCGCCCTGGCTTCGCACGGGTGCAATGCTGATACTAAATACACTACAGAAAAACTGTGAACGTTGTATATAAAAACATAGCGGCCCGCTCTGGCTTCGCACGGGTATAAAATATATATAGTTATTATACATATAAACCTTCTTCATCAATCACTATAATAATATCTATTAAAAAAAAACCGCATCAAAATCCGTTGCGTAGTTTAAAAGATTTAAGCATACATAGGGATATAGGGACAGAGAAAGCGCCTTTGTTTTATACAGGGTGTAACGGAAAGGATACATACTTAAGGGTGTGCTACAGACCATCAAAATGAACATGTTTGTAGTCATAAAAAAAAAATATCTGCCCCATAGAAAATTGCAATACTTACTTATTCGACCCAAATGTATGGGGCAGCTGATATGTTTTTTTGCTGCATAACATTATTTATGATGAGAAACATGTTCAGTTTGATGGTCATAGCACACCCTTAAGTATGTATATACCCTTTCCGTTACACCCTGTATATACTATATATGTATTGAAGTTGATGTAAACTTTGCTTGCGAGATGTAGGAAATTGATGTTAGTACTTCCGTCATTTCATAGATGGCGCTGTAGTACGTTTTGTATTTAGTTACTTTTTGTAAGTTGCTACAAATGTATATCTTAACATTAAAAGTTAGTTAAAAAGCACACGAAAAAAACAGTTTCGAAAAATCATCATCATCTGCCTAGCCTTTTTCCCAAACTATCTTGGGGTCGGCTTCCAGTCTAACCGGATGCAGCTGAGTACCAGTATTTTACATGAAGCGACTAAAAAACAGTTTCGAAAAATATGATACTTTATTTCTTGTACGTTCGAAAAATAATATACTTACTTTATTCTTGTAGGCACAGATCCCGGGATCGGTGGGTTAAAATATTTTTTATTTTTTTGTTGGAAACGGATCCTAAGATCGGTGGATACAAATTGGCGGGAACAGTTTCGAATTCAATCTGATCTCGGGATCAGTGGAGACAAACCCAGGGAAACCAGGTAATTGATATGCAAGACTGATATTATTGTGATTTATCGTGTTTACTGTTGATTGTTGTAATTCTATATTAATTAAACTTTATCTTTTTCCAACAATAGGGGATAATCCAACTTTTTTTTTCTTTGTCCGTCGGGTAGTTTATTGAAAAGTATTGGACACGTATTTTTTCTTTTTTCACGTGGTCATAAAATTAAGGAGATATATTGAGTTGAAATGGCGCATGACGTCACATGTGGGTAAGTTTTATACCTACATGTGACGTAGTAAGCCCCCACTCTCCAACTTTAATGAGTTTTAACTAAGTATTTTTTTGATATTTTGATAAAACAAAAAATACGTGTCTAATATTTTTGTATCACCTGTCTGACGGACAAAATAGAATGTCGTTTTCTTTACCCAGTCCGGTCCTCTATTCCCTGACTTTTACTTGAATAATGTATGTGTGTGTGTGTGTGTGTTTTCATTCTGATTGTACAAAAAAACTAAATTTGCTTTGAAAATAAGTATAGTCCAAAACACCACTCAAAAATATCAATAATAATGAAATTCCTGTTCCCGCCGGATCGGACGAAAGTAAGCGGCTGAAACACCTACTAAGCCGTTTTTTTATATCATCAGAAGTGAACTAAGAGAGCACAATAAAAACTACTACTTGTAGCCTCCCGGGATAAAAATTATCCCATGTTCTAACCGAAATCCGTTCGGCCATTAAGGCGTGAGAAATAGATTAGTGTTTTCGCCTATGTGCTATTCCAGACTATTCTCTATTTCCCAGCTAAAACACTAGGAAGTGGCGAAGGGCGGGCGTTTTGGGTGACTGTCTCTTGTAATTTTGACGTTCAAAAAGTGCTGATTATCAGCCTAGTTTGAATAAATGACTTTTGATTTTGATTTTTTTGATTTATTATTATTATTGGCGCAGTGGTTGTGCGATCGACTGCTGCGCTGCATGTCGCGGTTTCGATCCTCGCATGGAACAAATATTTGTATGGCCTACTGATAGTTGTTCCGGGTCTGGCTGGTTGTACACAACCAGCCAGACCCGGAACAACTATCAGTGAGTTTAAATGTTTGTAAACGCACCTACGATACAGGAGAAATACATAGCGTGGGACAAAGTTTAAAAAAAAACTGTGCCGATTTCCATCCAAATCCGATTGACTGACAAACATCCAAACTTTCGCACCTAGTATAGTAGTAATATAGGTATGGAAGTATGGAATTGGATAAGTAATAATCATTATTGATAAACCTACAACGGAATGTCATTAGGGGCTCAATAGTATAGGACAGAGATGGCGGACCAATGGCACGCGTGCTATTGGTGGCACACGACACAATATTTTGGGCACGCCGTTGATATTAACCATATTTTCATCTACCTATGGCCTGCGCTCATTATTTTCAGAGATGATTAACATTATAGATTCACTTATCTACCATGCATTCTACTAAAAGTAACCTCTTATTACCCTAATTCAAGTTATTTGTCATTTAATCTGCAACACAGAAGTCATACTAATGTTACTTGCATTTACATAAATGATGACTTGAATTAATTGATTTCGATGAATAACTTTTGGCACTGTATAGTATTAAAGGTTTCTGTCATACGTGTAACTTTACACGTATAACAGAAACGTTTAATACTATACAGTGCCAAAAGTAATTTTTGGTAGTGAATAAAGAGTTTTGATAATAAAGACTTTAGTTTTCCTAACAATCACTAAGTCAAAATTATTTGGCGGTACATCTCTGGCCTCATCAAAAATTTCTTTTGAAAAAATGGCACGTTGATCCCTAAAGGTTCGCCACCCCTGGTATAGGCCTGTCTCTGCAGCGTCTGCAAAATCTCGGCAAGTTCCTGTAGATTTTGCTAGCGTAGTCGCGGGCAAAACTGCTCCCGCTGGGAAGCCCGTGCCTGAAAAGGCACCGATTGGGGCTGATGATGGTTTTGTGACGGTGTTGAGGAGGAAACGCCGTCAACGGACCAACAAGAACCGCTGCGGCAAGGCTCCTTCGGAGCCCAACGTACCTATTCGTGCCGCGAAGCCGAACACTCCGGTGTACATCTCTCGCCTACACTACACCACTACGGCGGAGGACATCGTGGAGTACGTGCGCCAGAAGACCAACTACGTGGCGAGAGTGCAGCTGCTTGAGTCGCGCTGCAACGTCAACTTTAAGGCGTTCGTGGTGCGAATACCAACTTGCTATCTGCAAATCGTCTTGCAAGAGGACTTTTGGCCGCAGGGAGTGGTGTTCCGTCGCTTCCGCGGACAAGTGCCACATGAACGCACAGTGACGTAGTGTGCAAGTGAAGTGCTACTAACACATGTAGTTTTAAGGTTTTATTTACTAACACAAATTGTATTTTATCATATGTATGTTAGGCTGTAAGGTATATATCTATGGGCCAAAGTTGCCTGAAAATAAATAAATATTATTATTATTCCCTTTATTTATTTAACAAACATACGTTTTACATTTTTAAATATTTTTACAAAATTATATACAAAAACATTTAAAAATATAAAAAATAGTAGCCCACCGGCATCGGGAACAGGGTCCGGGCTACCGCTGGTCAGGGCTCTTGAGAGAGGAACCTCCTAACAATACGTGCCGTGTCCAGAAGTACTGCTTTCTGAATCAAGCCCTTGATCCAACTGCCAAGCGAAAGACTCCGCAGATGTTGGTAGAAGCTTTTGGCTATTAAGCCATTGGCCGACACGACTATCGGCACAATGACTGCTGTAGTCACGTCCCACATGTCGACAACCTCGCGAGCCAGATCGAGATACTTGAATTGCTTATCTTTCTCTGCTTTCACGAGGTTCTCGTCATGCGGGACCGTTATATCAACAATCATTGCGCGACGCTCCAATCGATATTATTATTATTATTATTTATTTTTATACTTTTACGTATCTCGGCTTATTGCCGGGTTTGTAGAATAGTACGGGCCGAAGCCAAGTACTACCCTGGGAGAGTGAAGATATGATGAGATGATGATATGGTCGGGCTGTGTGATGAAGAGTGCCCATTAGGCTGTGTCTGTGCGGTGATTGGAGGGCGATTATGTGAGGTGGAGATTACTGTCTCATTTTCATTTTGTAAAAAATTTCTAACAATCCTGCAAGTATTTAGGATTGCGGCTTTCTGAAGGCTTTGATACGTGTATGGTGGTAAATCAAGGGTTTTTAAAGACTGGTGGAGCTGTTTAGGTATAACACCTGTTGTCGATAATACAATAGGGACGATGGCCACATTGTTAAGACGCCACATTCGGCTGATTTCAATCTTGAGATCAGTGTATTTAGCGAGTTTTTCAGCTATTGTGTTTTGTAGGTTGTGAGTGTTTGGTACGGCGATGTCAATGATTTGCGCGGTTTTGTTATATTTGTCTAATAAAGTGATGTCTGGTCTATTGTAGTGTATTGTTTTATCGGTGAAAATACCTCGATCGAAGTATAGTTTGTGCGTTGCGTTTTCAAGAACAATTTCGGGCTGGTATTTATAATAAGGTACTGGAGGTGTGGGGATTAAGTTATATTTGATTGCTAGTTTTTGATGGATTATGTTCGCTATTTGATCATGCCGGTGCTTATAATCAGTCTGGACTATTGCTTTACACGCACCTGTGATGTGCTGAATAGTTTCCGAAGAACTATTGCATCGCCTACATATGTCAACTATTTGATGAACTCTCATTATGTGTTTCTGGTAATTGCGGGTTTCTATGACCTGGTCCTGAATCGCTATCATGAACCCTTCCGTCTCAGGGAACAATTCTCCCCGCCTTAACCATTCGTTCGACGCTAACTTGTCGACGTTAGGTAGATTAAGGTCGTGTCGATGTCTCCCATGCAGTGACTTTTGGCTCCATTCTGCGATTTTTGTCAATCGGTCAGTCTGTTTTTCATTACTCTGTGTTGTCCTGTCATACATGTTCAAAGGGGTAAGTTTTTTATCATTACAAGCTACTGCTTTGTGTAGGGTTGAAGTGGAGCTTTTGTAATCAAAGTATGTTCTTAATGTTGTTATTTGCTTGTTATGTAAGTTAGTGATATCTATTATTCCCCTTCCGCCGTCGTTCCTTGGTAGTGTGAGTCTCTGTACACATGACCTAGGATGGTGTCTCCTGTGTTTAGTGAGAGTAGTGTTTATAATCCTTTGTAGATTTTTCAGTTCAGTATTGTTCCATTTTATGATGCCAAAAGAGTAGGTGAGAATGGGGATGGCATAGGTGTTAATAGCTTTAATGGTGTTTTTAGCGTTTATCTGAGTATTAAATATTGTTTTTAATCTGTGCTTAAATTGCTTGGTAAGTGTAGTTTTGATTTCTTTATGCAGAATCTGCTTAGCCTGTATATATCCTAAGTATTTGTATGTCCCAGTTTCGTCTAGTGAATCTATTGTCGCGCCTGTCTGCATTTGGTATGAATGTGTATATGTTTTTCCTGCTCTTATTGAATTGATTTAACATTTGTCAATCCCAAACTCCATAGCTATATCTCTTGAAAATTGTTCAGTTACATCCGCTAGTTCATATAGGTCATCAGGGGACGATGCATACAATTTGATGTCATCCATGTACAGGAGATGGTTTACTTTACAATATTGTTGGTCAGTCAGTATGTCAGAAATTGTATCGCTATATTGGAGTTGGCAACCGGGTAATAATGCATTTAGTTTGTTTGAAAGAGGGTTTAATGCTAGACAGAACCATAGTGGGCTGAGTGAATCTCCTTGGAATATTCCTCGCTGGATCTTTATGAGTTCTGTTTCGACTATTCTATATACTAAGCAATTGATCAGATGTGGGTGTATTTTATATATTTTTAAAACTTCGAGTAACCACGAGTGGGGTACTGAATCGTATGCTTTCCTATAATCTATATACATAGTGTGTAGATCATTCTTAGTACGTTGAACATGTTTGTGTATTACTGCGTCTATTGTTAACTGTTCCTTACATCCTTGGCTTAACTTCTTGCACCCCTTCTGTTCTTCTGTTAATATTTTCTGTGTTTCAAGGTGTTTATAAATTATGTGACTAATGCATGATGTCATTATTTTATATATGGTTTGCAGACAAGTAATTGGCCTATATTTTGCTGGATTTGCTGAGTCGTTAGGGTCTTTTGGTAGCATATAGGTCTTACCTTCTGTGATATATGTAGGGATCGATGCGGGGTCTTTTATAAAATTGTTAATATGGTTAAATATGTGTGGGTGTGTGTGTGTAAATTTTTTGTACCAGTAGTTGTGTATGTAATCTGAACCAGGCGCTTTCCAATTATGCACTTTTGTAAGGACGTCATGAAAAGTGGCTACTTCAACATGATCGAAGATCATTGCTTCTGTGTTAGTTTGAATGGCCTGCTCTGCTTTAATCCATTCTGCTTCGGTGTTATGGTAGACAGGATTTTCCCAAATCCCAGCCCAAAATTCCTGTAACTCTTCTGTAGTTGGAACTACTGCATGTGTATTGTTATTAGATACTGTTTCATTTGTTGTTGCTTTCTTTAGAGATCGGTAAAATTGTTTTTCGTTATTCCTAAACTGGTTATTTTGTGTTTTACGAAGTGTGCATTTAGTGTATCGACTTAGTCTACTCTTTACTACTATTAGTTTTTGTTTTAGAGTATCAAGAAAATGCTCAAGTTGTGTGTTAGGTTGTTCGTGTGATGTATGTATTCTGTAGTCTTTTAATATTATCTCAACTGCTTTAATTAGTTTTCTGCTTCTATGGCCTTGAATATACTGAGTTAATCTTCCTATTTTGGCCCTGAGAGCTTCTATTTTGTTCTCTAGCCTTTTTTGCCATTTAGGTTTGTGGACTTGTTGAAGTCTACTACTACTACTACTACTACTATCTACAGGAGGAGCAAGAGAAATTCTACTACCGTTGGCCTTTGCAGCTGTCCACGCAGCGCAGTAAATTACTGTCTGGAGATGATTGAAATTTGTATCACTCGTAACTTGTTCTGGTAAAATTACTTTGTTTATATAACTAACTATATTTGCCAACTTTTTTGAAGACTTTTGTTTGGGTATGTAACTCCTTTCTGTAGGCTGGGTGTCTTTGTAGTACTGTAGTGTTTGTGAGAATATTTCATCAATTTCAGCATTTCTAACTAGGCTTGTGTGTTGTGTATTAAGATGCGTAGAGTGTTCTGGTCCTAAGTTATTAATATTACCATCATCTATTCCTACTCCTATATTCTCTGTTTGTAATGGTTCTATATTTTCTATTTCTATATTTAGTGTTTCTGTATTTGTAATTCTATTGTCAACTTGCCTTTGGATAGACTCTGTATCAACTAACTCATTCTCTACTATAGATTTTAATATTTGTAACCGTGCTTCTGATATCATACTATTATTTACTATTACTCTTTTTTGGTCCGATATGCGCTGTTCTGATAAATGTGATAAATGGGGGTAACATTCTATAAATTTTTCTTTCAAATTTTTTCGCCAAACTGTCATATCTGTTTCCATCTTTGTTGCCCTAAAATAGCATTTCATGAGTGTTTCGTTGAGTTCGTTGGACCATTTCATCCTTCGTTTAGGTTCTGATTGTGAGTGCGGTTGTGTGTCTGTTTGAGATGAAAGAAAGTCAGGTGGTGACTGTAATTGTATGTCAATGTGGCGCGTTTGCGCGTAATGGTTGCTTACTTCAAGCCTAATGGTATCCAATGTGGTGGAAGATAGTAACTTTTTGGAAACTATTGCTCTTCTTTGGTCTCCTATTCTTTGCTTGGATACATTCATATTTGGGAATTTTTCTGTGAACTGATGATGTAATGATGTTAGATATGCTTTTGTGTCAGATTCCAAGTTTGTGATGATAAGGTAGTTACGCCAAATGAATTCATTCATTTCTTTGCTCCATTTTTTTCGCGTAGTAGTTGAGACAGCAGTGGGTGAAGGATTATTGGCCAAATTAGCCTCCGACACATCATCTACTGCCATAGGTGATAATATTGATGATGATCTTGATGAACGTGATAAATATGAAGGTGGTGATGATGCAATTGATGAAAAGATGGACCTCGGCGAGGACGATGAAGAAATCGATGATGTTATAGGAGGTAGTAGTAATTACCTATCCACTAAGTCAACTAGATGACAACAGAATCACTATCCGCAAACATGTGACAGACTATCAGATCATTACTTAAACTGGTAAACTCCGATAACTTCATACATAATATATAGTTAATGTATAGGTAATACCCATTACACAAACATTCATTAATTATGACACACGGAACACGTCATTCGATAGATCATTGTGTAACCTATAAAGGAATAGCCATTAATTTTGTTCGGTACTTAAATAAGTAGGTAGGTAGGAACTTTGATCGAACTGAAGCGCTGTTTCTGCCTATTTTGTTACACCACGTGTCTATTCTAATACACGTATACAGACTGGTGACGGACTAATATTAAGTAGTAAAAGAAAATTACATAGCTACAAAATGACTACCCGATATCCTTTCTTTTTTCAAGAACTCGCTGTAACTTTAGGGTTTTATACAGACTTTTAGAGCAACAACTACCTAAACTTTAATGTAACGATAATGTCCCTGATTCAGTCCTATCTGATTCCTCCTATTTTTCTCGAACGAATTCGTAGCCGTAAAAGAAAGCGTGTATAAGGGCTGTAAATTCAGTGGGTGACCAAGTTCCCTCGTTAGCAGAGCTTGGAACAACGAAAGGGCATGGCTTGAAACAGTCGTAGCAATGTGTCGAGAGCAAACAAATCGTTTGACTCGTTTATATCGGCTGTTTGCAGGCTCGTTATGCCCTGCCTTGTCTCTCAATTCGCGGCGACGCATTTACAAGCCTTCTGAGCGGAAAACTCTGATTCTATTTTTGCCATAGCCGGGGCACTTTAACGTGAATGAATCAATACTTTTTTCTTTCAATACTTACAGATTTAAGTCAAGAGTCTTAATCGACGTGGATGTAGTCATTCAAGCATGGCGGCAAACATTCGCGTCTGTCAGGTTACCTACGCGCACTCGAGTGCTCATTTAACTAAATAATTATTATTGGCTTTGTTGATTTATTTTACAAACTCTTCATAACTACTTTTAATTGATTACTAATCCTATATTGGATATTGGTATAGTAACAAAAACAATATTAGAATTTCCACGTATTTTATTAATTGTTTACAAATCTCGGAATCGAAGCAAGGCTTGCTGTAAGGAAACCCAATTCTGGGGTAAGCTCGTCGTTGTTAATGAGCTATATTGCAATTTCTATTTTTATCTTTTAATTTTGTGTGCAATAAAAAATAAGAATATATTTAGTTTGCTGTTGGCCCACTTAAAGTCATTAACTTTTAACGAAATAGAAGAATAAATTACCGAAAAAGGCAGAGGCCGCTTTCCTTAACTTTATCAAGAAATTAGCGCCTAATATCCTATTCTAGTTCAATTTTACCGGTCACGCTATCGACATTCGTGTTGGGTTCTTCAATTACCTAACTACTTGTATTTGTAAATAATGGTCATGGTCGTCCAACGTTAAAACATAGCCTGAATGTCACTGTAGGTACAAAAAAAAAATACAAAAGTAAAATGGCACTTAATTAATTACGTTAACCGACCCAGTTAACTTAATTAATTAAGTGCCATTATGTTTTTTTTGTACCTTATTATTCTGCTTCGCATGGTATTTTTGTAATCTTTGCCCTCGAGACTGCTTGCATAATCAGCGGATAGACCCACAGGATCATGATATTTTTTACCATACAGAGAGACAAAAGCGAAAAAAAAAACACTTTGATATTACTAAAAATATACCTTTGATTCTATTAGCATAATACCGAACCAAAGTTATTTATAGTTGAATAAATGTAAAAGGCTAAAAGTATATGGTAACAGGATTAACTCTGAACGTAGGTACAAAGAGAAAATTCTCAAGAGCCAGTAAGGCGCTTAAACGTTAGGAAATATAACTTATTCTTAAAGCTGTGTATTTTAAATATACTCTCTGTAGCGTTATGGTCTTTTATGCCAACCCACACCGTAAGCACCGGTGATTCTATCAAGAACTTAATTTACTGTTAGCTTGACTTTAAACACAGTAGAAGGTAAATAGGTACATTCTGCAACTCCCACATATGAGAGGATTTTTAATTAGCATTACCTAACAATTTCACCTTTTATTTTAATTCCATAATGTCCATCCAAAGGTTGTCTGGAAGATATCGCTATCAGCGAAAAGACCGCCGCTGTAACCATAATATTAGCAGTTTTGTAAACCCGTTATCTTTCATTTTTGGTGTACAATAAAGTTTAATTCTGTAATTCTTTTCTATTCTAGATTAGTTTCCAAACTTAATTTAATAAATGGTTAGCGATATTTTCAATTTTATTTTACAAATAACTGGAAAAAAAAACTTAACCGAAGACTACCCTAAAGCAGTGCTCTAAAAATGGAAGTTATTACAGCAACAACTTAAAGAAGAAAGAAAGAAAGGAAATATTGTCTTCATAAATATGACAAGCTGAAGAAGATAATGCAGATAAAATTATGGAAAAAAGGAAAACGGAGCAGTCGACTTCTCCATGTAAATATACTACTCGTAATTCTAGAAACTAGATGAATTTATCCTAAAATACCCAAAATAAAATCAACGCTTTCGATCTTTTGAGAGCGGGATGAGACTCAAACCCCTCAACAGAAACTACCAAAACCAACAGCAATCAGATATCAGCAACCGGAGACGGAATAACCCCAAGCCAGCTGGTCACCGTGGGGTTGATAAACCACAGAATAACAAAGTCACATTGAATTCAAATAAATTATATATAGCAACTCTAAATACAAGAAAGTTACAGACAGACTAATACAACTTGAAGACGCACTGATGAAGATTAAATGGGATATAATCAGGCTCAGTGAAGTTAGGAGAATGGGGGAATTACAATTCTCCAGACGAAGAAAAAAAAACATACATTTTATAAAAATCTTACACAAGCAATGCGGGATGCGAATAAGATATGTATTATAGTAATGAGAGACTTAAACGGTCAAGAAGGAATGAAATATTATGTAAGAGAATATGCACCACGAAACTATGGCGAAGGAAAAAGAAGCGAAAATGGACAACGCCCTTAAACAGCTAAAGGAACATTCAACATGGATACCGAAAGCGATTCATAACGATAAAAACCAGAAAATATACATCACAAATAAACGCCAACAGATTATAAACATTGCAATAGACTTTTATAAAAAACTGGACAATAAGACAAATTAAACCACGGAAAAGACAACTGAGAAACGTAATACCAACCAAAAACCAGTACCATATATAATGCAAAGTGGAGTAAGAAAAGTTATTGGAACACAAAAATCAGGCAAAGCACCTGGGGATGATAAAATAACAAATAAATTACTCAAAAACACCATAAACCACCAACCATAAAGCGTTTACGAACATATGCAACGAAATCTTGGATACAGAGCCAATCCCAACTCAACGGACAACGTCCACTACATACTACTGCACAAGAAGGGAGACAGAAACAACATGAACAATTATAGACCCATTAGTCTTATGGCAAATATGTACAAAGTATTTATAAAAATTATTTACTTTTATGAATACTTTTGCCAGGGGCTAAGTATGGCCATACAACGTGGCAATGCTGCCAGTCTCTTGGGCACATAACCAGCTGATAGCATTGAGGAGAAGTTTTTTACGCCCTTTAATAGTTTTTTGTTATTTAATTTATTAGTTTGTTTCCGTTGTAATGTATATAGTTGGTTCCCTGTTATGAAATAAAATAATTTTGAAAGATTGACTAAAGGACTAGACTGTAACCAGCCAAAAGAACAAGCGGAAATTCGCTCAGATTATTCGACAATCGATCAAACAAATAATTCAAAAATGCAACGAATACGTCCACCCTTTCTATCTGGCGTTCGTGGACTATAACAAGGCGTTCATTCTTTAAAACATTGTTACATTTGGAAATAACTTATGAACCAGGGAGTGGAAAACAAATATATAAACATAATCCAACAAATATATGCTAACAGCACAGCAAAAGTACAGCTCAGGAATACAGAATTAGAGATAATTTGAAATTCAGAGAGGTGTCAGACAGGGAGACCCTCTGTCACCAAAAATATTTAATGCCGTGCTGGGAAACGTCTTTAGAAAATTTAACTGGGATGAAGTTGGCATAAATACAAACGGGGAAAACTTACACCATCTTAGATTCGCAGACGATCTCATTCTTTTTGTAGAGGTTACTGCACTTCAAACCATGCTCCAACAACTAGCATCGGAAAGCAAAAAAGCAGTTGATAGCCCTATCAACGAATACGTGCAAGACCACATTAATATCAAACAGAACAAAGGTAAAGATAGAAGTGGAAGAGGAAGAGATCGAATATGTGGAAGAGTATATATATCTGGGATAAATTTTAGCTCTAAGAGATCTATCCACTAAAGAAGTGAACAGAAGAGTGAATAACACTTGGCAAAGATACTGGTATCTTAAAGAAACAATGAAAAATAAAACTGTACCTATTTCAGATAAAAGGAAGCTTTACAACACCCGCATTTTTCCATGTCTTAACTACGGCTGCCAGACCTGGCCATTATCCCGCAAAATTGAACACAAACTGTGTGTACATATGTCAAAGAGGAATGGAGAGGAGCATAATGAACCTAAGACTGCAAGACAAATGGAAATCTACGAAAATTAGGAACATCACAAAAGTGACCGACGTGAGAGTAAAGACCAGAACTCTAAAATGGAAATAGATAAGTCATATGATGAGAGGCAAGACGGGAAAATGGACCAAAAAAGTCACAAAAAGGGAACCCAAAAAACGGAAAAAGATGTAAAGGAAGACAGGTAAAAAGATGGGAGGATGATCTGCCAATAGGATGGCGAAGAACTGCTCTGGACTGGAATAAGTGGAGGGAAATATAGGAGGCCTATCACGCAAGACAGCCTGACCTGGTAGCTGGTAATGGCAATGTGTGGTAAGAAATCATTAGAAAATGTTATTAGTTTTAAGTTACATTTAATGTTGCTACTTGTTGATGTATTGAAGTCAGAGTAAATAAAGCTATTTATAATTATATTTTTAGAGATTTTTTATTCACATCACTACACGACTAAATTAAAAAACGATGAATATGATAGCAAGTGTGGGTTGAATTGAAGGTTATTCATAAAATAATCTTTTTATATGACACACAAGAACAGACGGTTTTCAATTTTCAGATAGCCTAAGAGTCAGCTCACACCGAGACGCGACGCGACGCAACGCTGCGCAGAGACTTTTAAAGAAGACACACTTTTAAAGAGCGATTCAAAATATTTAATTTCTACACGAAAAGATACACATTTCGTTGTGAGAATTCAGAATACGTTGCGCAACGTATTCTGAATTTTCACAAGTGCGCGCAGCGTCGCGTCTCGGTGTGAGCTGACTCTAAATGGCATTAAACTTATAAAGACCAGATGATCAAAAAGACGGTTAAAGAGGAGATTTATTTTTAAATACACTACTCGGGGGTCGTTAATTGACTTCGATGTCATAAAACCTTGTTTTTCAACTTTAGGTTTTGATTGGTCATCATCCCAATTTTCTGTCAGCCGTTTCTTAGAAAAAAACGAATTTCATGGTCAAAGATAAGCTTGTTTTTGCTCTCAGACACCTAGTTATAATCTAAAAATATATTTTTGTGTATTGGTAACTAAAAACAGATATTCTGTTTGTTACCTAGGTACATAAGTACCTACTCAGAAATTTATTGTTATATTACTGACTTTTCCTGGTTTCTTTAATTAGTGAAAGCTTTTCTTAGTTTTCATTTTTATGTGACTTTAAAAATAATAGTTAGCCTAAAACATCTATTGAATGTTACGAATTCCAATTTCATTTTAGAACGATGAATTCGTAATACGACCTCCATTCGATTCTAGTACTTAAGAGCTATAAGTTAATACCTCAAGGGATCGGAGTAGTAAAACAAATAACCGTAAAACTAAAACAATATTAGATACAACATAAATAACAAATGATACTCATTTATGTAGTAGACAGCCGTGGGACTAAATACATATGTATTAGTATATAACTATTCACGTATATCAATTTATGTTAATAGAATAGTATTTATCCTATTTACTTTTTTTACTCAATCTCAATGCTGTCCAATTTTACCCAAAGGTTGACTGGAAGAGAATGCCTTGTGGCATCAAGTCCAGCTATGTACCACTCTTGTACATGAAGTTTAAATAAATAAATAATTGATCAAACACGAATATAGAATTAGGACGCACGGCGCGACCCCATAATATGCCCGCCGTGTATTCCTACCATGTGTGTTTTTACCTCACGTAGGGTAGAAACTTGAAAAAGCTTTTTATACGACTCAAAACGTCAATATCACTACAACTTCAATATTAAATTACACAGACGCAAAGGATCCCACAAGGTTTTTAAAATATATCAGAATTGTTTTCACTTTCGCGATAAGGGGTTAAACATAACAAATGGTTGCAGTCGACAAGGAAATAAAAAACCCGAAGCTAACAGCATCCGGATAAAATATAGAGATACTGGAAAGGGTGTTCTTGATAAAAGCAACGTTTTCATCGAAATATATTAGAAGGAGGGTTGTTGCTTCGACGACGATCTCTTGCAATCTACCTGCACGGATTTACGTACTTGTCGGAGCGAAAAGCCGAAGCGAGAGCTACTTTTGCTGTCGTAAGTGAACACTTTGGTGGCCGTTAAGAACCCTGTTTTTAAGATTTGACGTAGCTCATCGACTTTCCGCTTATTAAAATCTAGACAACGATGACAATTACTGGTATTTCAAAAGTTGGAAAGTATTCTCGTCCAAATAATATAATAAATTAATAATCAATCACATAAATAAATAATCTTAAATTATATATTATCAACTTAATATTGACAATGTCAGCAAACACCTGAACACACTGACCTACAAAACTCTAATTCCCTCGTATATCAAGTCCGACAGATGTTAAATACATTACATGTCGATCAGCAGGTTGCATTCCCAAAAGCCCTTGACCAGGCATTTATAATTTACTGGCTACGTGACGCCGTTCGTTTACAAAGTAGGACGCCATACGTGTGTCGTCGCCATACTGGACAGGTGTGTACACTCGTTACTCAGAGGATCAGTTCGGGAAACAAACCGACACAGAACAAGTATTTCGAATGAAACTACAAAAAGTTTCGAGCAGTATCGAGAAGCATTGCACTTAGATTTAACGGAACGACAAAGCTCGATTGTTTCGCATTTTATTTTCTACGTCAAATAGCGTCATTTTAAGAACGTGAGATTTCTGAACTTGTTTTATTGTTACTTATTAAAAATTGCAAATCATCACTTTAAATTTTATCGATCTTGTTAAACATGTTCTGTGTTATGATAATAGTAGAGATATGTGCACTATTTCTGCTGCTGCGCTACCTGGGTGAGAATATATAAATCCTAAATAATTATCCATCAATAGTGTAAAATAATAGGACAGGGCTCCGTTTACAGTCGAGATCACACAGCGCTAATTGTTAATTAAACTCTCCATGATGGTCATGATAATCAACATGAATTTATGTCATGACATGATAACGAAGCTTTTACACGGTTTTTTTTTTTTTTTTTAAACCTAATGGACTCAAAAGAAACGATTTCCGCACGTTCAAAAACAGAAGACAGCTTTAAGTGACATTTCATAATATATTAATCTACCACTATAAACATGGGCTACAAGGTCTGTGGACGACAGGGAAAGAGGCGCCATCGGGAAATTCGGCGTCAGAAATGAAACGTAAATAAGTAAAATTGTTAAGATATATTTAGAGCGGGCTGCACTCAGCTGTGCGAGAGCTCAGTTAACAGCAGATTGAATCATAAAGCAACATTGACGTCATCGCTTGCTCCACTGTATCGACTTTCAGGCAAAACGTTAGCGAAAGTGCCCACAAGATAAACACGTACCTAGCCAACCATGAATCGAACACAAATAAGTACCTACTATATATTAATGGATTAAATTTAATTTATGGACGTAACACACCCACGAACTTGCGTTGTGAAGCGAATAAACTGTTTAAACATATAACACACGTATTATTCTTAGAATTGTGAAAACAAACAAAAAAATAAAATTATAGGATTGTCAACTAATATATTCACCTATAAAAAAACACTTGATATTTCACCTGAAACTAAAATAAGCAGAAGTTCTACAGATATAAATATTGTTTCATTTAAGCAGTGTGTAGAGTAGATAGACTATGATTTAATTAAACTTAACACTAAAAACCAGTGTCTGTCGAAAGCATTCAAACATGAAGTTAATTTGGTAAAATGGTTGGCCAAACAAACAACCTCGTAAAGCGGCAACCATCGGCCATTGCCTTGCTTTGTATTCGTGTTTAAACTCAAACTTATCGTCCATAGTAATCAGATGCGGTGCTCTTGCAGCTCTAGTCAGTATTTGTAAAGAGCTTTTATTATATTTGAACGTCAAATAATTGAGCCATTATTCAAATGTCATTTTCAGCATAATCTGCAATAGTGTTTGCCAAACATAGTAAAGAATTTAATTTAAAAGTCAGTAACGGTAGAGATCGGAGATTTGCTCTAAACTCGGAAAAAACCCAATCACTTTACCATCTAAATGATGTAGACAGCAATTAATTTTAAATATTTCAGACACATTAATAAACTTCGTACCCCATAAAAGGACACCGTCGCGTTACTTGAGAAGTGTCAACAGCGAATCAGGGTCTGAAGTATTTATCCCACCCGGCACCCAATAAAACTTTACAGGTAAACAAAACAATAAATCCGAGGACTCCAAATGTTGCGGCAATTAAAAACCGAACCAATACTGCGAACCTAAATACAATGATTTTGTGGAAATGTTTATTCGGACTGTACTTCGGACGTGAAGAGGGACTGTTTAAGGTCGAAATATAAACATGCAAATGAAAATCTCAACATTTTCACGTAGATAGACAGTGAACACCTAAAAGCGCTGTTGAAACTCGATGTGTACGCTGTGAACCTTTCCAACGGATCACTGTGACTGCTCATGTACTATGTGTGTGTGGCAATTGGAGGTCCACATGTTTCTGTCCTTTGATCCCCAAATTACAGTTGAATGACTTTTTAGGGAGCTGTTTCTTGAATCAGAAAACTAAAATGAGTAAAAAAAACGTGATAGTGGCGTTTATTGATGACAGTTTAATATTGAATGAAAACAAGCTGATATTATAATAATTATTATAATTTTGTTCATGAATTTTGCTTTACAATTTTGCGTGGGAATAATGGAGGTGTGGGTCTGTATGGAGATGCCACACGCCAACGTGGCGAGCGAAGCCGATATAAATAGGGTCGAGTAATGCTTTCCTTGTGTATCTTGTCTCACTATTTGTTACAACAAAACAGGATAAACTGCTATTAACGATGAAAACACGTATTGTAACGTCTCAAAATTGATTGTCATTATAAGCTTAGCTTTGTAGCCGAATTGATGATAAGCTCACCTTTGTACACCAGCTGTTATTTTCTAAACATTTTATTGAGTACAATAAATCAGGACATTTTTTTGTATTAACTTAAATTGGGCATGCCCACAAGCCTAATAGAGGTTGATAGTCTAATGTTTTACTCCAGGCATTTATTTTTCCTTCGTTTATCTTAACATTACAATTTTCTTACGTGCTACTGAGAGATCATTTTCTAATACATACAGATACGAAAAAGTTCTAAATGAATCACACACTTTTGTAATTTTCATGATGAAACAGGCTTAAATATTACAGGTTTATTAATTAATTAGTGTTCGCCCCACGGTTTTACCTTCGTGGACCTATACACACATCCATACATACATCCATTACATATTATGTACAGCCGAGGCCCGGGTCGCTTCGCTCGCTCTTGCGTTCTCTTGATCTTGAAACTTAAAATCTAAATCATCTCAGGGGCAGCCGTAGGCAAGGAGGGTTGGTGGTTAACCTCCTTCCCAAGAAATTTCGGACAACTACCAAGAAATCAACCTATCCGAGGCGGAATGCCATTTTTTTCCAGCTTGCTTCGCTCTCTAATACATGCTTTACGCCAATACCTATGTTTTCTGAATTCTGCAAAAATTGACAGAGTTCCTCTTAATCTTATTTTTGTAATCATTTATAGTTGTCCAAGGAGAAGTGCTAAAATTTTTGAACTCATTTCGCTCGCTCTTGCATTGGAGTCCAATATACTATTTCTTTTTAACCGACTTCTAAAAAAGGAGGAGGTTCTCAATTCGGATGTTTTTATGTTTGTTCGCGCATAACTCCTTCGCTTGCCAACCGATTTGGAAAATTCTTTTTTTGTTGGAAAGGGTATACTTTCCAAATGATCCCATAGTCACCAAGTTGGGATCTGATGATGGAATCTTGGTGAAATCGAGGGAAGTCTTCAAATTTTGTAGGAAAACGTACAGCGATTTTGGTATTTTTTTTACAACAAGTGAAGCATATGCGTTCAATAAGAACCATTCTACCATGAGGATCTGATGATGAATCCACAAGACAGGCACCGGAACTCCATAATAAGACACTGTATCTTAGCTGTGTTTGGGCTTGTTGGAATTGGAACGATATGCACTTTCCAGGTGTAGGTCCCACTAATAATTAATAAAATAACGTGTAATTAAAAAAAAAGGTTGCCCGGTGGGCCCATATGAATTTTATTATCTTTGCTTAGCTACTGTTTGAGTCATCCTCTTTATTATGCATTTTGTCCTTTGTCATATGTATGGACGATGTGTTGGTGTCTAGTTACAATGTTGATATTTGACTAGGATTTTAGTGAGATATAACCACTGAAAAGGCTAAAATAAAAACTTTTTTACAAAAAAAAAATAACCGACTTCCAAAAAAAACACTAAAAAGTGGAAAATAATTTTAGTTTCGGAAATCGGTGGCAAAAAAGTAAATGAAACAAACAAGTCACTGACTGCCGAAACTAAAATTATTTTCCACTTTTTAGTGTTTTTTTTTGGAAGTCAGTTATTTTTTTTTGTAAAAAGGTTTTTTAAAACTGTTCAGCACAAGTCGATAAAGTAAAATTTGAAAAGGAAATCTAATGTTTCCGAGGCAGGGCGAAAAAAAATTCGAGCGAGCGAAGCGAGCTTGTGTCTTAAAGTCGACATGATTCTGAGACTTTTACGCCAAATTTGGCAATAACGCTTATGTAATAGGTATAGACGAAGTCTTACCAATCGGAGGAGAGCTGCAAAATCCTAAAGTCTGTAGATTATTCTGAAAATCTAACATATATGTCAGAGGCGGGCGAAAGAAAAACCGAGCTGCTGTCGCTCTTGCATATTATTAGTTGCTTCTTGTAAAATTCATTATTGAACTACTACTACTCCACAATTTTTTTTTTATTTCTACGTCACTTTGCCAATTTTAGGGGGGCCGTGCCCACAACTTATTTAAGGGCTGGATCCGCGCGTCGCTATTGTGTTCCTTAATCACCCTAGGCTGGTAAAATTTTCGTTTTTCTCAAATCACGTTTATATTAGTTTTAAAGTCGCTTTTCGTGGAACTCAGGAACTCAGGCTGAACAACTCAATTGTGTTTTATTTATCCATTTTCGGCAGTCGTTAGGCACAGGCAGGCAGGCGTTTGGCAGTCGTTTGAGCAACAATAGTCGAGTGTCGGACACAGTGCCAGCAGATCGGTCTCTTTGATCAGCGTATTAGCCTACGATGACATTGTTCGGAGACGTGTATGCTCATAGGGGACTTATCCTTGTCACGAACCAAGTAATAATCGCTCAAAGAGACCTCTAACTAACGTTAAGTCAATTGTACCTTGAATATTTAGCTACAATTATTTATGATTGTAGAACAGTTGTTCCAAGAAGTTGGAAAAACATGTTTGGGTTTTGATATGAAGATGGATAGATTTGAAATTAGTCATGTCATGGCAGAATTCGTATTTATCAAGATTATTTTTCTTCGATAAATATCAGATTATCCACGTTGATTTATAACTTGATCTCTTAATTTGTTTACTAGAATTGCATTTTTTTTTTGTTTAACGCACTCGAATTCCGTCTAAACAGCGTCCCTATTTTTCGGTATTTTCGTATCTCGATCACTCTGGACCCAAATACTAATAAATAAAACTAAACACAAATGTAAAAAAAAAAACTACGTTCGTATTTTTTTTAATTGATACTCAACACGGTTAGATACACGAAGAAGCGGCAAATCGCGTTCGGATATACGTGAAGTAATAAAACGATGATTATCACTTCGAACCCTGGCATAAAGTGACATCGCGTAAGGATTGTTAATCTATATATATAAAAGAAAGTCGTGTTAGTTACTTCACTTATAACTCAAGAACGGCTGAACCGATTTAGCTGAAAATTGGCAGGGAGGTAGTTTAGAGCCAGGAGAAGGACATAGGATACGGTAGGGTAGGGTAGGGTAGGTAGGTAGGATAGGGTAGGTAGGTAGGGTAGGGTAGGTAGGTAGGGTAGGGTAGGTAGGTAGGGTAGGGTAGGTAGGTAGGGTAGGGTAGGTTAGGTAGGGTAGGGTAGGTAGGTAGGGTAGGGTAGGTAGGTAGGGTAGGTAGGTAGGTAGGGTAGGTAGGTAGGGTAGGGTAGGTAGGTAGGTAGGGTAGGGTAGGTAGGTAGGGTAGGGTAGGTAGGTAGGGTAGGTAGGTAGGGTAGGTAGGTAGGGTAGGGTAGGGTAGGGTAGGTAGGTAGGGTAGGGTAGGTAGGTAGGGTAGGTAGGTAGTAAGGGTAGGGTAGGGTAGGGTAGAGTAGGTAGGTAGGGTAGGGTAGGGTAGGTAGGTAGCGTCGGGTAGGGTAGGTAGGATAGGGTAGGTAGGTCGGATAGGGTAGGTGGGTAGTAAAAAGTGCATTGCAACGCATGCTGGGTACAGCTAGTATTATATATTTTCAACACATGTAAGTATGTAGGTAATAATTGGTAACACACAAAATAATGTCTACAAACAAAATTTAATTATATTCCAGAATATTGTATTTTTCTTATTACCTTGTTCTAATTATCTTCATTAATGCGTCACAAAACAACACACTCTTTCATCTTTCTACCAATCTGTATTTATTTCAAAAACTACTTTCAACCCGAGGACAAGCAACAATAAACGGAAATGTAACAGGTATAATTATGGATTCCTCGCAAAAATTAGATACTGTTTCTCGTATACGTTAACAATTTAGTATATTAATTAAAGGTTACGTATAGGCAATCAATGCAATGGAATGATTTGTGGTTGACACGTCGGTTTCAACTAAAAGTTCGAGGCGGTCGCCGATTTCCAATTCATAGTGACTTTTCAGTTACGAGAGACACGGGAGAGCTTTTTCGTGTTTTTCTTCGAGTGCCTAATAGTATCAAACTATCGGCATGTCGAACATTACTCTTTAAATCTAGAGTGTTCAAGGAATACGAAAGATTTGAGGTTTTACGAGTATAATCAAAAATGTTGTTCGTTCTCTCTAGTTCTACTAAGCTGAGATCTACGGTAGAACTAATGGGAATTTGTTTACCCACTACAATTTAAGGTGGAACGAAATCGTACAACTAATGGGTCCAAAAGTATAAAATTGGTTTTGTCTAAAGTCTTGATTGTAAAGGGCTTAATATTGGAAGATCTTACGAACGACGTCTGCGACAAATCGACATTTTAATTATCATTAAAATTATTATACCTATTTTTATTTAGTTCGCAACATCGCTTTAAATTTTAATTTCAAATAATTATAATGTACTAGAATTTTGGACAAATAAATAACAGCTATAATAACAATAAGAATTCTTATCATTATATTATAATATGAGAGACTACTGGTAAATGGTTGGCTCAAAATAAAAACTTTTAACAGCTGTAGACAGCTAGTATTGAATATATTTATTGCGTCGTCGGCTCAGCGCGGAACGACACGTAGCCCGTAGCGTATGTTGCGAGGCGGCCGCTTGTTACGCACAACTCTACCAATGATTGATGGAAAAACAAACATTATTCCAAACATCATCGTAGGATGTAGCTATATTTTGATGTTTGTGTCTTCACAACCGCGCTCCGACTGATGTTGTACATAAAATAGGTTTCTTTCAAATGTTTCTCAAACGCAAAGAAGACAGTTATGTTTGTTTGCGTTCCCATGAAATCGGGTTATCCGATTAACGTAAAACTATCGTCGACGTATCTCTGTGATCGAGTTTTTCCCGTGTTGTCATGGTGACGTCCGCTGTATTATTGGATATCCATGGCAGCTATTATTCCCAGGGAGAGGAATGAGAGGATATCATTATAATGAGAGACGTATATTACGAGTAAAAATGTTGATGATTACGATCAGCTTTAACATGTTTCCTGTTCATTAATTATTTGTTCTTTATCATCTTAAATAAAATGTCGGCACGGTTAGCGCAGTGGCTGAGCGATTGGCTGATGCGCTGGGTGTCGCGGGTTCGATCCCCGCAAGGAACAAATATTTGTATGACCTACAGATAGTTGTTCCGGGTCTGGCTGTTTGTGTGCGTGAGTTTATTTTTTTGTAAACGCACCCACGATACAGGAGAAATTCCTAGTATGAGGTAACGTTTTTTTTAAATAATAAAGAGAAGGGATGAGAAATAAATCTTCAGTCCTAAGTCTATATCTGTATTTGTAGATCAATGTGATCAAATTACTTTATTAACTTCATCTCTAATAAAATTATCGCATCTTGAATTTCGCTACGTAAATCACAAAAATAATTAAACGTCGTTTCATATGACAAGAACCCACCGCTTAAAGAATATTTTTAATTCCTCCCCCAAGCCTCGAACGCGTTAACGAACCAGCTCGAGCGGATATCATTTAGCAACTACCCGCCAACTGCTAATGAACGAGGGAAAATTATCCATTCATCACATCAGGCCGTAGGTTACTTTTTAATCTCTTGGCTCTATTTTCCATACCGTTAAAAGCTATAGTCTTGTTAAAATGGCAGCTTTATTGATAAACTTAGCCGTTACACCAACAGATTTTACAAAAAATAATTGCAGGTAGGCCTAATCCTTTTAAAACTATTAAAAAAAAAGCTTTGCTCCATTTACAACATAGATTCTTGAATTGCGAGGATACTAAAGAAAATGAGCCCTTGTACCATTTTCTAGTTAAATACCGGGCCATAGGTACGTGATTACCGCTCCCCTGTTTAGGAAAAGTTTTCATAATTACCAAGCTAACATCAAAATAAGAGCAAGTAATAAAGTAATTAGATTGGCATAAAAAATCTGTTGAAGGAATATCAAAAAGCTTTTCTATTAAATTATTTAATGGTTGCTCACAATATTGTGTTCATAGAATTAGTTGAAGACTGTACCTATTCGTTTAGAATGTTTGAGACACGTTTCTTTGCAAGTTTAATAAGTATAAGAATCATGCTTCCACAACCGAAGTCTGATCAATGTCGTAGAACATCAAGAAAGCCAAAATAAACAGGTAAATAATCATGAAAAATAGAACTACAAAATTCTCGAGTTATTTTAACATTAATTTGATTTATGACTATAATATTAAACGTTCTGAAAACATGACGATTTACCTGGCATGGCAACATGGAATTTCTCCCCACAAATTATTTCCAAAATCCGGGGATTATACGGATAAAAACCTAATTGGGGAAGGCTAGTGCGTGACATAAGTCGGGCAAATGTGCCGAGGGGGATACAGCAATTGGAGCTTGATCCGACGCACACGAGCTTATAACATGGTATTCTATTTTTATGACGTGGTGTTCTTATTGAATTCGGAGCTCTTTATTACAAAATTGTGCTAACGATTTAACAAGCTCATATTGTGAACCCTCATTTGACACATTTGATACGGGAGCAAGGGTTATTCCAAACAGTACTTCTGTGTATAGAATTACCAAACCGAATCCATTCAACGTAGGAAGCAATAGTTAGATCCCTAGTATATTATGTATAATGTCAACTCACTTAAAATATACACAGTTAATGAATAGGAGAAGGTCCCGAGGCCGCGCCTCATTAACCATCAGACATATTGTTATAATTTCACATCGTAAAATATAAAAGTGTTGAAAGCGAGCGTATTAAAAGCAATAACAAGACATTTTTAGTTTAGCGTAGGTAAATATTTAGTTGAAACGATGCTCGTATTCTTTCCGGTGAATAACTGAGTTATATTCAGGTTTATAGTCGCTTAGTTATAAAACGTATACTAGCTACATCTGCGATATGAAACGAGAATAGCGTTGGTGTTGCCTATTGTTAGCTGAGTACTGAAGATTATCTCGAACTTTAACACGTAAACCAATAGGGTATAATACAAGGTGTTGTTTTGCATTCTCGTCAAATTCAAGGAGATGACTATGCTACTGATTCTCGTCCCGAATCAATAATAAAATGGGTAGGTATTTTTTTTTTCTTATTTACGCAAATCGGTAAGTGTGAACCATCCGTGTTTTAAACGCGGCCCGTCTGATTCTCGTCCTATAAACCCTGCTATCATACATACAAACAATTTCAAACGTTTATTCGATCATTTCTTATTCCCTAAACCACGTTAAGGGCGTTATGCTGAAATACTGACCAACTTAAAAACCCAAAAAAACTGCGTTTATTAAAAATTAACTGGGTACCGTATTTTAATTGATTATTTAGGTATTTTGTGACATCCTCATGAATTTTGACGAGGATGCAAAACAACACCTTGTATAAACATACCTATTTCGATCATTAGATCGATCGACTAGCTTTCCGAAGCTGAAATTACGTAGAAACTATGAATGTCAATTCGCCAGCTGCCAGCACTTGAATACTAAAGTACTTATCTTATGTATGTCTATGTTGATTACGAACATAAGACAGATTTTCGTTTGGGGGATTTAAAGGCGTGTGCGTGGCTAACCAGTGATATGAATTCTGGTCAAAACAAATTTAATTAAATTGGTATAGAAATCATAGACACGAAGAATAAGAAACCGTGATATTATGGTATATTTATTTACCTACTAGAAAGAAAAGTTTAAAACAAAGCCTTCTCAGAAAAGCTGAAATAAAGAGAGACCAAGAGTTGAAAATACACGAGTTAGATTGAAGCCCTCGCAGTGGACGTCACAAAACCCTAAAGTACCGTAATAGATTACTTTATAACTTTACGAAGAGTTATTGAAAGAGCTCGCCCTTCTCAAATACCTTGTAAAGGTAATGAATATTTAACCGTCTTCAAATAAAAGGGAAGGGTCTTAATTTGTCGCTTTAAATACCTTTCGCCTTTACTTGTATTTCATTACTTGGCAAGTAAAAGAACTTTGTAATATCTCGTAGTTCTAAACTGAATTTATTAGGTACGTACCTACTGACGTCAATCTTAACGGTAATCATTCAATTTCAAAGCCAATCTGCCTCCCGGATATGATCAGACGATTTTTTACCGATCTACCTGTCTACTTAAGTCACATAAGAAAATTGGATCTTCAATAATAATTTGCTATCGTAATACCTATCGTAATTCTCATCATCGCGATTCAAAATAAAACGACAAATATGGTAATTTACCAACATTTAGCTGTTAATAACCAAATGAATGTACCGGTAAGCTATAAAGATTTAGAACATGTTCACACCTATTTTATCACAGTGGCAGTTTATTAAGACACAAGAAGTAAAATATGTAAAAGTAACACTTACCAAAACACGTGGAGTAAGAAGCGTGCAAGGTGAGTGGTTAGCCGGCAGCAGCGGCCGCATGGTGACCCCCACGCATGGCGCACCACCTCTACTGTACGAGCACTCCCTACACTCACTGTCCAAAAGAACCGTACAAGTTAGTTTTTCAAAATGTTCGCTGGCGGGAACGCTCGGTTCGTAAAACGCGGACGCGAAGTGTGTTTACAACAATTTTGCGAGCGAGTCTGGGAGCTGGAGCGAATCGCGCGCCGCCGGTCGGAGGCCGCGAAGCCGACTGGCACGAGCCCGCGAGCGTGGACCAGGGCGGGCGGCCGCGCCCCCGCCCGCGCCCAATGCCTTAAATTCCTCGCATACCGTCCCACACTTTTAAGCGCACCTAAGTGTTTATAGAAGCTCGAGCTAAAAGATGTCTAATCGCTCTCGACACGTACGCCAACGTATTTCTCGTTCAACACTCTCCGAATTCAATATATTCAGCGAATCTGCGTACAATATATTGCTCCGTATTTCAAAGCAACGATAACACATCGTATATTTGTAAGAATTATGGGAAAAGCACATTGACCTAGACGATGTGTTTTGATAGTTCTTTCAACACATTTTTTATGTATTTACTTAATCAATAGAAGAATTTTCCATAACATAGGCATTATAATATCACTGACACGTGTTGGTTTAGGAAAGCTATTAAAAAAGTAGGCTGTATTTAAGTGTTCCATTTCAACGTTACAAAAGAATAAACAGAAAAAAAAAAACCTTTTTTAATTAAAACAATAACGAAGTATTACAAAAGAATTCTCTAACAAGTAGCCAACTCCAGCCGCTAACATGCCGCATAAAAATTTAAATATAAAGCATAATTTTGTAACTCATTTGCAATTAAAATCAACCTGTACAGAAGTCGACACCATAATTAATATGAAAAAACACATTTTCATTTTGGGACTAATTAGTTGGAATTATTCATAAAATAAAGAAAACATCTCGAAAGGTAGCTTTTGTGAATTCTATTGTTTATTAGAATATTAAATACGTACTGGAGCTTTTTTTAATATCGAGCGTTTCATTGTTTCAAAATTGCTTTGCAGCCAATTCATTCCGCATGTACGATTTGTAGGTATTTAATCAAGAGTAGCGCCATAAAGCCTCCAGGTTGTTCTGACACAGATGTCTGCTGAGACGAACCTATTCACGAATAGCTCGAGAACATCCGGATTACAACCGTCTGGAAACACAGACATGGCCGGAATATTCCAGCCCTCAACGGTTCTCATAATAAAAGGGAAGCAGATTACTTCGTGCGAACTGAGGGAATGCCAACGACATTGCAATGAAAGCTTGCGTCTGAATGCCTTGTAAAAAATTAAGTCTTGTTTTTACTTTATAAGCAAAGAAAATAACAAGAAAAGACAGTTGTCCGACCTGGTGCTGTAAATGTATCATAAGATATTATTAATCAACGTGAATCGCTTAGTTTAATAATTATTACACATTAATAAGGTCAACGATACGATACTTACTAAAACATAATGTTTTTCATTATTTCACCGAAACCCCCACCTAATAGGACACTCCGATGCTCCGCTTGAGTAAATGGTATTGCGTGCCTAATGTTTATACTAAGAGAACGAGGGCCCCCTCAGTCGCCTGATAACAAATAGAGGAATACAAGCAAACCAACTCCAACTTGTATCTACATATCCGCCTCGTATTTTATCGACCCCATTTACAACAAAAAGGTATTCTGTACACAAAGTTCGAACTTTGTATTTATCTTACGAAGTCAATTAATTCAACATACCCTATTTACAACTTCAGTTTAGCTAAGTAAATTAATTAATTATTATAAGTACTGAAATAATAGTCGGGGCATACGCGTAGCTAACTAAATTGATCTATTCGAAGCTTGCGTAGGCTTGCTACGCAGGCCCAAAGCCTACGACGGTCTACGAGCTCCCGCGTAGCACAAAAGTCGTAGACTTCGTAGCTCGTGCATAAGATAAGGTAATCAAGATACTGCGGCGGTGTATCATTTTGTTAACCGAATAGCGTTTTGTTACTACGTAGTGCAAACATAAAAAGGCCCGGGAAAAAGTTCACAAACATACAGATTTGTGTTTAAGTTATGCCCAAGAATAAACCTCAAAAAACTTTCAAAATGATCTTCTGTATTATTGAAACTATTGCTTGCTTACCGTTTCCAAGACGTCGCATCGATTTTACATATGGGTTTCTGAACTTGTTGGAAGTTCGCAAGACACTTACCTGCAAGAAAATGAATTATATATTATTTATAATGATAATGATGCTCATTTCTTGATGTGCGTAAAGTTGTGTGAACGTGTATGTTTGTTTTTTATACATAAACCCCTAAATGTTATTTGAAATTAAGCCACTTCCCATCTCCTTAGCAATATATACCCTTATCTTATTCGTATTTTGCTATTATCTTCCTTTATTTTTATCTTTACAAATTAATTACATTTATCCTATTCCTTAACAAAAAAAAAAACCTTTAAACAAAAAAAAGATAATCCACCTGTTGGTTACAATTTTTCATCGAGGACAGGGTCCTAGTTACCGACGGTCAAGGCTCTAGAGAAAGGAACCTCCTAAAAATACGAGCCGTACCCAAGAGTACCGCTTTCTGAATCAAGCCCTTGATCCAGCTGCCTAATGAGAACCTCATCAGGTATTGGTTGAGGCTCTTGGCAATTAGACCATTGGCTGATACGACTATCAGCACAATGATCGCTGAGTCCACATCCCACATGTCAACAGCCTCGTGAGCAAAGTCAAGATACTTGATTTGCTTATCTTTCTCGGCTGTCAACGATCATTGCTTTTATTATTAATAGCAGTAGTGTTATGGGACTTAAAAGTGATTGACAAAATGTAGATTTACTATAACGTACACTTCTGCCTTACCCTTCGGGGATTACAGGCGTGATGTTATCATTAGTGGTTACCGACTGGGTCACATAAATCTCAATTGAAAATATTATAAACCATATTTAAACGAAACATTTAAAGTAAGTTAAGGTCATCATCGGTCGGCTTCCAGTCTAACCGAATGCAGCTGAATACCAGTACTTTACATGAAACGACTGCCTATCTGACCTCCACAACCCAGTAACTAGGTAATATGATACCCCTTGGTAAGACTGGATGTCAGACTTTTGGCTTCTGACTACTCGTAACTACTGTCAAAGATCTACAAATGACAGCCGGGACCATCGGCTTAACGTGCTTTCCGAGGCACGGAGGAAACTCGGTACGTAATGATGGTCACCTATCCACGACCAACCTTGGTAACCACGGCTTAACCTTGGAGATCGAACCATGCGGCTGTTAATATTTAGCCACGAGCTCCTCCATTTAAAGTAAGTAGGTAAGTTTACAAAAAAACATATAATCAATGTTTTTCTTAAAGAGCACTAGGTAAAACTCTCCATGCATAAAAAAGCGAGACTACGATAGTGCAAAGGGTGAAATACGAACACCCGACCCAGGGACTGTAAGTCCTTTAATGGACCAGTATTTAAAAAGGACTATTCTTCAATGACGTGTTTACACGTCGCGTCGTCTGCACTTGATGTCACCCCTCCCCCTCCCCCTATTCCCTTTCTTCTCTTTTCACCCATTCTAGGCTCCTCAACATTAAACTTAAGTTTTTTTACAAAAAAACCTGATCGTGAGATGTCGGTGTTTATAAAAATACTTAAATCGTTGGCGTGCTACATGCATGTTTAATTTATTCGTCAAAGAGAACCATGCAATTTTATGAAAACATAAAAACATATACCTACTTAAGTTAATCACTATTTAATTGTGCTAATATTACGAATAATGTTGAATAATCATGCGAAAAATAAAATAACGACAGTTACTTAAAACAATGTTTCAGGAAAATCTTCATCGTGACTTCAAAAGCCGTTTAACGTAGCAAAAGAATAATTATCTTGACATTCTAGGAGGAGCTCGATAAACAGGGCTTCCTAATGTCATTGCGAAGACCTTCTAGTGAATTTATCGGATTAGGTATATACGAATGTACCTACTACCTACTCAAGAAAGACACAATGCTTAGGTATCTATCTAAGTGGTGATAATCGACATGATCAGACTTTTTATGTTCATTATAAGTACTTGATTTTTACTTTTTAAACAGATACTTAGTTAATATGGCTTTTTACAAATAGCAACGATTAATAACATAAAAGAAAACTCAGTTAGGTACTTTCACACAACCTAAAACAGACATATAAGTTTTTCCATTTGCACTTTCTTCACAAACATGCAGTCATTATATCACAAATGGCGTTGCTACACAAAACATTGTGAAGTGGCTCTGGAGTGTGTGCATTAAGCTCCGCCGTGCATGAATAATCAGAACTGTGAATGAGTGATGCAAGCTAGGCTAGTGCGTGCAGATACACAGAAGAGACGTAGATATAAACATGCAGTGCGTCAGAGTGAGATAGAGACAGGGCACATGACGTCACGGGCTCCGCGTCGCCGCCAGCTGAGCTGACTTGGTGCCACAAGGTAACTCACGTTTCTCTTATGACGTCACTCGGGAAATGAACCCGGCAGCCCAGTTTGGGATCAATGGCCAATCTACAAAATAGAAAAAACCAATTCATTATCGCACTTTTCAAGTGCTGTTTGTTGACAATTTTGTCTTTTTCACTTGTTGTTGTAACAACTTAATTTTTTTATCAGTTTTAGATACCCTATTCCTTCATATAACTGTGAGGATCACATTTTGATGACATTAGCGTTGAGTCAACTACGTAATGGCGAAACTATTTAGCTTTCCAACTTAGCCAAAGTTCGTAAAACAACCCGAAAGTAGCTCGAGCTTTCGTGAACTTTCTATCGCAATCAGATTAGCTACATACCCATCATCTCCGTTCTGGTTGGCCTCATCCGTGGCCTCGGCCTCGGTCGGCACACCATTGCAATGTTCCACTACCACTTCGGGAACCTCACTCATGTCCACTGTCCACTACACTGTCGCCGGCAGCAAGTCACCCGGCCGAGCCTCTACGAGCCAATATCGCAGACTACCATTTCGCCCTTGGTAAAAGATTACCATTAGTACAAGTACTATTATTAAATTAAGCGCAGGTAACTTACAGACTACATCTATATTGGTAACAATTGGTCGGAAACTTAAAATTTATGCATTGGGGTATTTATGAGAGATTGATTAGACATAGAAAGTAAGTAGTAACGTAAATCATGATAGACCTTCAGTCACCTAGTCAAATCGAGGATTTTCCTTCTGGGTGAAAGGAAAGCAAGACAGTTCTATAGTCAAAATGTTTCTTAAAATAAATTAAAATAATAAAAAATTAAGTCACTACGCTGAGTTAAATCTGGTTCATGACGGTTGATCCAGACCTTATACAACAACAATTCTAAACAGGCTATGAAACTAGCCGAGTAAAGCCACAGACAAAGTTTAGTGTTGTGGTTTAAGCATGCGCGGTGGATGGCAAGCGGGTCACGAACGCACGGTTAGGGCTTCAGCTATCGTAATCCCTTTAAGGAGTAGTTTACCTGTCGTATTCAGAATAAAATAATCACATAATGTAGTCAGAACAGCATAATTAACGTAATAATATTGAGATCAGCGGTGCTGGTTGCGAATCCTTGATTAGTTTAAAAATGAGTTGGTGTTATGACCATTTCGCACTTATCTACGTGCGAAATGGTCACACCAACTCATTTTTGTGAGTTACCTAATTTGTAATAACAGTCATGTTAATTCAAAGATTACTGTAATTAGGTACTCTGACAACTTATCACACTCTTCGTACAGGTGGCGTACCATGACGTCTTAAAACATTATTGTTCCATTCTTATTCCAGAGTGAAAAAGAGACGGAGCTATAGAGGTCGTCTAGCTCCATCTCTTTCCCACTCTGGAATAGGAATGGAACAATAATGTTTCAAGCGTCATAGTAACCCCCCGGGACCTAACTCATCATCATTATCCAGCCCTTGTCCCATTTTATTCGGCGCAACACGTTTTCTTTTACCATTCTCCCCTGTCAGACGTCACGGCATCATTTACTCCTTTCTCTTTCATATCATTCCTCACACCATCCATCCATCTTTTCTTAGGCCTTCCTCTCCCTCTCCATCCATCAACATTCATATCCATCACTCTTTTAGTCACATGCGTTTCATCCCTCCTCATTACATGTCCACACGAAGACAAACGAATTCCTTTAAATTTTTCTGTAACAGGCGACATTTTTGAATTTCCTCTAATGTTAAGAATGAACCTCCATTTCGAAATGTCTTTTTAAGGTGCTGATATCCATGATCCATTCGCCAGCTGAACTGATACAAACTGCAGAATTGATGCTTATTGGATTATCATTTTGAGAAATACAGATTTTAAATTACAATTTGGTATTCATTCGAAATAATTAAATTTAATAAATAAATTTGGTGTACTTCTGCCTAAATCTTTGGGAATAACAGGCGGGATGTGATTTATGTACCAACATTTGAAACTCATGAAAGTTTGTTTATTAAATAGTCACTCGCTCATGCAATTTAAATAGATATTGACAACTCAATTCAAAATACCGATGCAGTAAAAAACTCTTATAATTGATAGAAAAGTGCACAAAACTCGCAACAGATGCAAAAAACTGCTTCAGACGCATGGAGCAAATAAAATAAGCTGTTCAATCAATCTGAACGGTCGGTTGTCCGTAAACTTTTAATAGATTGCCTTCGATCGTTCTAGTACTTACCGTAATAGCCTTGTGATTGTTTGCTCGCATACGGTATCTATTGGCGTAAGTCACGGTAACTCCTATCATAAAATGACTATGGAGAAATATTGTGCACGTAGATACTAAACTACCTCTAATTTCTCAAGGGACGTGCGCTTAGACAGGACGGTTTATTACCTAACTTCAAGTGCCTGTTAGCTTTCTCATGAAGTCTGTCATATTGTACTCTAAAGCAGGAACATCTATGTATATTTTGTTTTGTATTTATCAGTAATTTGCAATCCAGAAACCGCTCTATGGTATGCTTCTTTCTGCTTTATGTTTTGGTGATTTTTGTTTTTTGAGTTGTACGCAACCATGCTTTGACGGACTTTCAATCTTATCTAAACACTTGCCTAAAATATCGTAATTTAGCCACCCCGTGCAATCCTCACGAGAAAAGTACTTCCGGGTTTACCCCGACCCATCTGCACCGATCGGAAATTAAATTGGATTAAAATGAAGCTATAGCATACATCATATTATAAAATAACATTACGTTTATTTATCTCCACAAATTACATTCTTATATAAATGAAGTTGACGGTTAATTTTGTAATTTGTGGGAGATCGGGGGTATTGTATATGTATGGAGTATATATATATATATATATATTACATACATTACATATATATATATATATATATATATATATATGTAATTTATACAGATTTTAGTAAAGCTTTCGATTAAGTCTTACATGGTATACTAATTGGCAAATTAAAAGCATATAGTATCACCGGATCGTTGCTCTCATGGTTGAGCTCGTATCTTTTTATGTAGTTGTCACCGGTTTTCAATCAACCTTGCGTCATATCTCGTCTGGCGTGCCACAGGGATCTCATTTGTGACCTGTCTTGTTTATTTTGTTCATTAACGATATTCCTTATTGTTTTCGTAGCTGTTATATATTTATGTATGCTGATGACTTAAACTTTGTCAAAATCGTGAAAAAATAAGACGATGCCTCTGACTTAAAGAATGATCTAGACAGACTTGTGCAATGGTGTCAAAACAACTAGATGCTACTGAATCCTAGTAAATGTCATCACGTAGTATTTCACTCGAAAAAATCACCTAATAGAACATGATTATTACATTGATGGAGTTAAAATTGCGGAACTGGACACAATAAGGGACCTCGGTGTAATGTTTAATCGGAAGTTAACTTTTATTCCTCACATAAATAACATAGTCAAAAAGTCCTCTAAAATGCTGGGTTTTTTTTAATGAGAAATTGTAAACAATTCTGTATAAAATCAAAATGATGGTTTATAATAGTTTAATTCGAAGCATTTTGGAATCATCATCATCATCAGCCTATAATGTTCCCACTGCTGGGACACAGGCCTCCTCTCTATGAGACGGAGTGGGCTGTAATCTACCACACGGGCCCAGTGCGGGTTGGTAGATGTCACATGTCTTCGAATTTTTAGTTCTAGGACATGCCGGTTTCCTCACGATATGTTTTCCTTCACCGTTTTTGAGGGCAGCGGTGATGAAATAAATTACACTAAGTAATGCGCCTGCCTGGGTTCGAACCCACGGCTTACTGCTCGTAATTCGGGGCTGCTAACACTGGGCCACCGCTGCTCTCATTTGGTCATTTTGGAATATTGTAACGTAATGTGGTTGCCACATTACTCTGTGCACTCGCTGCGTCTTGAAGTGTACAAAAGCGTTTTCTTTGGCATCTGGCGTTTTCTAGCGGAATTTCTAAAAAAGAACATTCTTACAGTAACAGACTGAAACACTTTAGAATGGTTTCGCTGGACAAGCGCCGACGCATTAGTGACGCAATATTTGTGTGCAAAGTAGTATGACGTAAAATTTACTGTGCACAAATATTGCACTCTATTAATTTTCGTGCCCCCTAAAGAATTCCTCGCAGTTCAATAACACCTCTCTGCCCACCGCAGAGAAGAACGGTTCTAGGGCCAATTCCCCTATTGCGAGGTTCTGCAAAGTTATTAATAGCTGCAGCGATAAGATCGATTTGCACTTTGACAGTTTGGGCAAATTAAAAGCCAATTTTCATAAATTAGTTATTTTTTGTTTAGTTTTTTTTTTTATAGTTATTAGCAATACTTTGTTTTAAATTTTTAAGATACCAGTATAACTTAAAACTAGATTAGTTAAATTTAAATTTCTTGTACAACTTCATTAAGCATGCGGTGTTTACCTTTAAGTGATTGTTGCACTGATATAATGATATTATATTAATGTTTGCATGTTAAAATTCAAAAATTCAAATTCATTTATTCACTAATATGGGTAATTACATAAAGTTGTTAAAATAGAACATAGTTCAGCCATATTACGCCTTGAGGCATGCAAATCTCAAGTTTTGTCTGTATGACAACATTATTATAATACAAATCATTGCTGTTGTTACCTTTTTTTTTTTTTTGCGGAGGGGAAATCATCAAATTACTTCTCCCGCTCTGGGCGGAGCGGGAGGGAGTGTCAGACTTGTACTGTCTAAAACCCACCCAAGTTCCTTCTTCGCCCTTTGTGTTCCAGGGCCGCGGTATCTCTTTCGAACAACCCGCAGCCCTGGCAGGCATCGGCCCTTTCGGACCCCTTCCGGCACGTGGAACACGTACGCGCCGTCGACACGGCCTGTCGTCATGAGACGGACGGACGGTGAGTGAGCATAAAACCAGTGTGGACAATTATTGTTGGTGGACCAATAAAATTAAATAAATAAATATAAGGGGTGTAAATAGACCCTTAACGACACTTAATCTCCCCGTCATTGCGATATTTTTTTTGTTCTTGACTATAGCTGGTAACCCTCTATTTACGGAGTTAATCGAGGGCAAAGTTTTTCCTCACTTTTTTCAAAACTACTAGTTTTGAAGGTTGATATGACCCGTTTTCTATTCAATGCATTCATCAGCACAACGTTTTGAGTGCATTTAGTGCATTACAATTATAGTTTTACCGTAAAACGAGATTTTTCACCCAAAACAAAGTCGTTTACCAGCAAAACTTTTTGCGTAGAGTTACTTAGTTTGATGGTCAGAATGCTTGGTTGACGGCGGTCGTGAAGGGTCTGACCTTGTGTTAGGGATTTCTGCGTAAGCTCAATCGTCCTGTGTGAAATTATAGGCACCAAGCCTCTTATATCGTGTAATATTTTACAATGGTTATTTGAGATACTTTTTAGGGTTCCGTACCCAAAGGGTCTAACGGGACCCTATTACTGAGACTTCGCTGTCCGTCCGTCCGTTTGTCCGTCCGTCTGTCACCAGGCTGTATCTCATGAACCGTGATAGTTAGCAAGTTGAAATTTCTACAGATTATGTATTTGTGTTGATGCTATAACAACAAATACTAAAAACTGAATAAAATAAATATTTAAGGGGGCTCCCATCCTCGTTTTTATGAATAACTAGCTGTGCCCGCGACTTCGTCCGCGTGGAATAGTGACTTTTCGGGCAGCATGTTTTGAATTACATATACCGTCGTTTGGGTAGCTAAAAATTTACTTTACTGTAATGCTTCTCTGTATAAGATATTTGACGTATGGCCATCGGGGATGAAAGCATACAGGCCTAGGGTTGCTAACCCGTGACAGAGCCACATACAACTGACCGTGCGATAAACAGCTGATACTTAAATCTACACCCACAACTTTCAGCGTCTGACCTTGGGCTTTATTAATTGTCTTCGCAAAACATAGGCTGACTGGAAACTGGACTCGTTTAAAACTAAATGGAAAATTGTTTGGAATGAGAGGAATCCGAGGAATGAAAACACTTTCACCTTTTCCACACCCTGTTAAAATCTCTGCTTTTATCAGATTTCGTTGTAAATTGGTCACTTGTAACCTGGTGCCATTGCAAAGTTTTGGGGGCCTTAAATTTCTAAGAAGCATTATGGGTACGCCTACTTTTAATTTTATTTTATGTGCTGGTAGTCCAGGAGCATTGAGAGATTCTAAAAATTCTACTGGATAGCTTGTAGATTCTCCTTCTTCCATTAAAAGAGATATACTCAACATAATCCCCCGGAACATAGCTCAAAATTTCAGCGTTTATTGTTGCTGCTTGGTCGTTTCGTGGCGTCAAAATAGCTCTTTCGCAAAGCCAGGAATTTTCGCAAGTTGGTATTTGCGTTGCGTTTCCATACACAGATGATATGAGGTCTCGCATTGATGAAACTATGTTGCATAGGTTTTCATTAAGAACAACTTTTCCTTGTTCCTGCGGATACAAACCGTTACCAATCTCAAGTAGCAAATCTGAAAATTCTTGAGCATTTTCGTTGCCTCCAATTTGCGCACGCATATTTAATGTCAAATGCAAAGGGATAATGTAATGCTACAGTCGAGAACTCTTTAGGCAGGCTCTAACTTCATCAGCCCTTGCACGTGGTAGTACAGGGAGAGTCTGACGAAAATCGCCATAAAAAAGCGTAGTAATGCCACCCATGGGTTGATCATTTTGCTTGACATCACGCAACGTTCTGAGTGCATGAGCTTCGCGATCAGCAGTGACACGTATTTCTCGTTCTTCCTGTGTTTCCTGAGACCGGGCATTTGCTGTCCGAACCCTCTGAGAACTCAGGCGAATTTCCCTATCAGTGAAAGTCTCACACTCACGCGATAGTGCTTGAGCTTCACGATCGGCAGTGAGACGTATTTCTCGTTCTTCCTGTGTTTCCTGAGACCGAGCATTTGCTGTCCGAACCCTCTGAGAACTCAGACGAATTTCCCTATCAGTGAAAGTCTCAGACTCACGCAATAGTGCATGAGCTTCACGATCGGCAGTGAGACGTGTTTCCCGTTAGTCCTGTGACTCCTGGGATCGAGCTTTTGTTGTCCGTACTCTCTGGGAGCTCAGGCGGGTTTCCCTGTCAGCAAAAGTCTCAGACTCACGCGATAGCGCGTGAGCTTCGCGATCAACAGATAAACGTGCCTTTCGTTGTTCCCCGTTTTCCCTATTTCGAGTTGTCATCATTCGGGAACGATTTGAACTCATTCGAGATTCTCGCTGAGTCGAAGTTTCTGCAGCACGAAACCTAGCCTGATGTTCCCGAGTTGCAGAGATCCTTGCCTCACGACCTTCCTCAGATTCCTGTGATCGAACTAATCTCATCCTTTTAGCATTTCTGCTACATTGGGAGAGGTTGGATCCTCTTCGAGGCATTCCTACAATAAAATAGTACTTACTACTAAACACACAGTTATTTAGTAAACACGTACTATCGTAAACAATTAAATTATAAATACTTACAGATAGTTATACAGTCTAAAATTATCACAGTTTATGTTAAGACGTGTAAACCAAACGTACTAACTTTATAAAACAAAAGAATTGCTAGAAAAAATAATTACTAACCTGAGCTAATGAACTTATTATATTACATAAAGAAAATCAAGAAAAGAAATGCCTAACCTGTACAGTCAGCATCAAAAGTCGGTTAACACTTATAAATATTACAACAAGTTTTGTGCTGGTCAGTGTGATCTGATGTTATATTGTTTTGTGAATGTGTGTAACCATTGATGAAAATACTGTTATGTCATTTACTCCAGTCTGTTAATATAGATCGTTCTAAAGCTAAGACGTCTTATAATTTTGGTTATGTAAAGCGACTTTTGCTGCTGACCGTACCAAATACTTATAATGTTTATATACAAACCCTAAATGAAAATTAAGATAAGTAAATACCCAAAAATCAAGGAAAGAACCGCCTAACCTGTACCAAATACTTCCAATATTTATTTACAAAATGTTAAGTGAAGCTTACTAAACTATATTAGTGAAAACAGCATCTAAATTGAATAAGCCGTTTCTGATATTGCGTGCACAAACATACAGACAAAAAAAAAACTAATTACAATTTCGGGTTCGGCATCGATATAATAACAACCCCTGCTACTTTTTTTTATATATTTCCATTGTACAGACACCACTTTCCTACAAATTTATTATATGTATAGATGGTACGGAACCCTTCGTGCCCGAGTCCGACTCGCACTTGGCCGGTTTTTCTTATGTTTTTAAATGAGTGGTTGCAAAGATCGCGTGAGATGATCGATGTGTCACGAAGTACATTGAAGTGCCGCGCGCATCGCTAGCGTCGAATCGGGGTTCACACCGCCGCACACCGGCGTCGCACCGCGCCGCTGCCGCTGCTCCACAGCGCTACCGCGCCGCGCCGTCATTACGCTGCGTCTATTTGTCACTGGTAGATGGCGTTGTGGGCATCAACACCTTGTATACCCACCGTATTAACTAATTCAGATATGAGATTATATGATATTATAGTCATTCTTTCCTATATTTCTCATAGGTTTTCCTACTTCTTCTTCTTAGCGTGTCGATGGCAATCCTAATTGTGTCGGCCCAGAGCTGCGCCACTAGTTTGGCGCCTTCAGTAGCGTCATATTCGTCATGTCGTGTTACTACTCATAATTTGACTGACTAGACTGATTGCTTCATTGACCTAGAAATCGCAAACGCAAGCGTGACAGTTGAGCATTGTTGGATTAGCATTATTCCGGTCACTGGCGCATGATCGCCAAACTGAAGTGTTGGCCTAAGTTTCGAACACCGAGTAATACTTTATTATTAAAAAAAAAAAAAACTTAAAAAAATATTTTATCTTATCTCTTTTACGGCGAATTCTAACATTTCATCTGAAATTCAATTCTACATAGAAACTGACTTCAATTATTTGTTGGTACAAGTTGTGATAGGTTGTTAATCCATCGCCTACGGCGGCACGCCTGCCCGAGGAACACCAAACAACTCATTTGTCTTGCTAGTCCCAGTTGATTCCGACCTACTTGTGCGGAATAATAAGCACTCGGCACGCTGGCTGTATTTCTATCAGATCATCAAGGAATATGGCAGAATCAATTTAATAGGTATTTTACAAGCTTTTCCACAAGTGATCAAATTAACGACTGAAAAGTTACGTAGTTATACACAGTGTTGTTTTGCATCCTCGTCAAATTTCAGGAGGTGGTCCCAAAATTAGACATAAATAATCAATTAAAATTACGGTACCTATGTGGTTAATTATTAATAAACGCTGATTTTTTTGGTTGTTTAAGTTTGTCAATATTTCAGAATAACCCCCTTAACGTGGTTTAGGGAATTAGAAATTATCAATTAAACGTTTGAGATTGTTTGTATGTGTGTATAAGCGAGGTTATAGGGCAAGAACCAGACGGGCCGCGTTTAAAACACGGGTGGGTCTCTCTTACCGATTTCCGTAATAAGAAAAAAATAAAAATTACGTATCCAGTTGAATTTGACGAGGATGCAAAACAACACCTTGTATAAGTATACATATAGACAGGTAGGTATCTACAAGATGTGAACGGACCCCTCACGAAGCCGTCATTCAAGCATTCTCTAAATAAAACTAAGTATCTCTACGCAAAAAATATTGATGAGAAACACCTTTTATTGAGATGAGTAATCACGTTTTAGGGTAAGACTCAATGTAACGCAATCAAAACATTGTGCTGATGGATGCAATGAATAATACGGGAGTCGTGGAGGTATTTACAGCAAAGTTATAACATTAAAAACTTGTACTTATTAAAAAAAATCTTGTTAATAAGTTGGAACTTGGACCCCAAATATTTTTCGTAATTAGAAGGTTCCCAAGTATGGTCTAGAACATAAAAATAAAATTATTACAATGACGGGGAAAACAAGTCCCTTTCTATTTCATCTAGTACCTACAACAGCCCGTCGATATATTCGCGCAGGTTTACAAGGTTATTTTGACTTACTTTATCAAATCAATCAAATCAATCATATTTATTTGCTCCAATATGGTATATAAGGTTTTACAGTAATTTTGTTTCAGTATATCCTGCCATAACCTGGCGTGCAAATGTGTTCACAATCAGCGATGTCAATTATTCTAACTTACAAATAACAGCTTCTATTGATTTGTCTTATAAATAGTCCTTAATGGAATAATATCTAATAGTGCAACATAATATTGGTTGTATGCCTTATAACTTCGTATTTTTTAGAAGTACACAGAACTCGCTCTTGTTGGTTCAATCAGGCGTTGAAAAGAGGTCTCTCGCGCACAACGTGAATCCGAGTTCAGTTTCAGCGGTGTCACCTTGTTTCGCAGACAGTTTCCCAGAATTTTGTTTCCCAGAAAATGTTTCACATAATATTCAGTCCTTGTATTTTTATTTCGAATATTTTTGTTTCAACTACTATTTTTACTTGAATGAAACATATTTTACAGAAATAGGTACAATTCAATGAATTTGGTTATCACATTTTTTTATTTAACAAACTTATCAAACAGTAGAATTAGGTATTTTATAACGAATATTGTTTGTTCGATGTATGTTCCGATGGTATTTTATTTCAACGAAATAAAACCTATTAACCTAAAATTAAATTATTGTCTCAATACTCGTATGTTGTGCTACAAAATTTAGTGACAGAAACGAATCGCTGCAAAACCGACTCCACGTAGTCTTTTCTGCCCTACCCCTAGAGTGTAATAGTACATACCGGTGCTTGACTATATAACGTAATTGAGAAAAGCCTAAGTTCGCTTAGGGTGCCCCAATTATTACCTATGTACCTATTTATAATGTTAAGGTCCTACCTAGAAGAAGCTAATAGGTACGGTCATTTTCAGAATATTTTCTTCTTATCATTTGTGATATTGTCGTGTTAAATATATTACTTTTTATTATTTACATCACACTAAATTTTTATGGATCAAGTGTCGGGGTTCGGCACTGATAACAAGAACTGCCGAGTCGGACTTTATCTATTAAGTAATGTACCTATAATATCTTTAAACTTATCTTCAGTAATGTACCTATAAATAAGTAAGTAAACTGATGCTTACCTAAGAATATCTTTTACTTCGATCAATATTGATCGAAGCTTAGTGCCGCCTTTTTAGTTGCAAGCCATTTCACATTGATACTAGGAATTCGAACGAATCATCAAAATCCACAGCCTGTTGCAATTATTCAATTCAATTAAATTATTTCAGGCATGAATGATACATAATTTTAAATATAATGTTAGTAATTAAATAATCGGAGACAAATACACGCATCAAAAATTATAAGTAACTCTAGGCACTTAGCTCCGCGTCGAAAACCAACACTGCGCTATCATTCAAGCATATAGCTAGGTGTCACCTCCCTAGTGTTATTGACATGACATAACATCAATAATCCCCGAAGAAATAGGCAGATGAGGTGAACCTTAGTACCTACACCCACATTTTAGCCAGTTATGTTTAAGTCACAAGTAGGTAGGTAATAGGGACCAAGCCTATTTTCATCAAACGGGTATAAATCCAGGCTCCTACTGAGAATTTCCTGATGGTAAAATCCAATTACAATTTTCTCGACCCGGGATTCGAACCCAGGACCTCGTCGCGATTTCGAACTCTAGAGTCTATAGACAATAGCGATAATGAATACGGGCATAAGTTGACTAACTGCTTAAGGTCTCTAAGGTCTTTGTTTATGTCAATCTCAACGGCGCCGGCCGTGCTCCTGTGCTGCGCCAGTCATGGTAAGGTTCTACTTGTATAGGTACGTTCCATGATCACCTCATTGACTGCAAGGAACTAGGCATCTACTGTCATATAAATACATATTATGTAGATCCAAAAAACATATTTTTCTTCATAATATGTTTTTAATCATACTCGAGATCCGATGCACGTAAGTCCCTATTTTCACACGTGCGGAAACCCTTATACCACCTGTGCCAAGTATAAAATACTTGTTAATCATATCATAATCATAAATCTTTATTTATCTCCACATCAAAACTTTAAGGCGCTGGTTCACATTTGTATATCTTATATAGAGAAAGGTGTCTGAGATAGGAAGATCCTGAGGTACAGATCACCTCTCGGGCTTAGAATTAAACATTTAATGTTTGCAAAAATATAAGTAAAGATAAAAAAGAATTGAAATAGTAAAATTAAAATTAACAAGTTTTTTTTTTTTAAATTTAAACAAAAGTAAATCAAAATATGAATTGACATAAAACATAAAATTACTGAAAAGTTAAGACCCTACACAAGACGCCATCAAAATCCCAAAAGCCTTACCTCCCAAATTAGTACTGCGGAAAAAACCGCTAGTCTGTGTTCTTATGTATACTTCGAAGTTTACAAGTACCTGCCTACACTTCATATTTTTTTGTTCAAGACTGTACAAAAAGCGTATGATGTAACGATGAGATAATAGAGATGAGATTGCTTAGATCGTAAGTAATTCACGTGTGGTATCTACAATTCAATTTTTGTATTTTATATCGATTTTTTAATACTGTATGATTTTTAAAAAATGACCGCATGGTTCAAACAACTGGTTTTATTTTGTAACTAGGTATTTTGTTTTCTTTTTTATTAGGGTTCCGTAGTCAACAAGGAACCCTTATAGTTTCGCCATGTCCGTCTGGCAAACTATTGGTACTAGAAAGTTGTAATTTGGCATAACATACACGCCATAAAAGTGGTAAAATAAAATTTTGAAAAAAACAATTACCTCCCCTATATGTTACGTGGGGATAATAATTTTTTTTCGCCCTTCCCGTATTGTGGGATTCGTTGGATAGATCTTTCAAAAATATTAGGGGTTGGGAAAGACCGTTTTTTGATTATGTAAACCGTTCGTGACTTATCAAGCTTTAAAGTACTACCAACAAAACGGTTGTAGTTAGAAATTCAAATGTCACGGCAGTAGTACCTATATATAACGAAGTTTAAAGGAAAACTATCATATCGTCCGGTTAAGCAGACGACAACCTCATAGGCTGAACTGCGAGATGCCATTCACAAAAAAAAAAAAGAAAACTATCACACTTAAGTGGGCTTTACAAGTTTACTAGTAATAGTCGACCTTATTAAAGACTCGAAAATTTCGAACAACTCCAAAGAAATGTCGATAGATGGCGCTAAGCGTCAGTTGTACTCTAAACGAGTCTCATTTGCAGATCATATTTGGCGGTTTTTATAAATATTTGTACGGAATCCTTCGTGCGCGAGTCCGACTCGCACTTGGCCGGTTTTTGCTTATAAGATTTCCTAATCATTACCAAATAGATTTATACATCCTTTCAGTTATTTTTAACCATTTAAACAATAGTTATTAAAATATATGAATACACGAATAAAAACGATAGATTAGAATAAATTACGTCAAAAACTTAAAAAAAAAAACTGGTAATTTGTCCAAGAGTGAACAAGGGCTGGCACATTACCTGGGCGAAGTAGGTATAGTAATACTAAGGCTAAGCGCGCACCGCGATAAAAAATCGTTGCGAAGAAAATTCGTCAATCTGTGAACAACAGAAATGTACTACAATCCGCGCACTGCGAAAATAAATCGTGCGTATATTTTGTACCCTATGAAGCGATTTTATTTCGCATTTTAAAAGGTGCAACGATTTATTTTCGTAGTGCGCGCATACCCTTAGCCTTATCATAAAAAGATTGGAACTGGACAAAATGTAACGGATATGTAGATAGGTAACATTTCTTCGTAGACTACGCTAGCAAAGTAGATAGCACCACAATGAGTCAATAATAATGCCAAGTATTTGTATAAATTCCATGCGATAACAAGGAATGTGGGTTTCATATCAGCAGGTAGGAAGTTATGTCAGTACCTAAATAGATAAATTATATTTTTCTTTCAAAACCTGTCTGTCGAGTATCGACTCGAGTTCCGGTGCACACGGACGGAAATTCAGTATCAATATGACTCACAAGGCACAAATGCTTTTGTACTTAACGTCTCACTGACTAAATGCTGATTTACATACATTTGCGGTACTTCAGTAGCGAGTTTTGTTCAAGTAGCAAGTAAGTTATGTGTCCAAACATCAATTCAAAAGAGAGTATTTCATTGTGAAGTCACATAGATAGAGAAACTACTATTGTTGATTAATTTTGATAATGAACTTAAATTCTGAAACCGAGTTGACAATAGAGTACCTACAAGATCTAATATGTTCCTCGTACAGCTGCTCTTCTGTCTGCTGACTGACCTTTATGAGTTGGGTTAATCTATGCCCTTTGATGAGGCGTTCAATCCTTCATCACCAGAATTCCACATCTGCATCTGTTGCAATAAGTATAACACTTAAAACACACAAGTGTAGCAAGGTGCATGACACAAACACTCTCAGGGAGGAAATCGACCATTGTGGTCGGTGTGGCGAATAAAAAGGCAGCCTCGCTGACCGATTAGGTATAGGCCGCGAAATCGCGCCAACGATGCGTGTAGCGTGACGTTGTAAAAATAATAGGAATAGTTTATCCTGTTTAATGTTCGTAGGAGTTTAGTTTGGTAGTCCAATTGACACTAATTGCAAACTACTACACATAACCCCACACACATACATGTTCTATGACCGAATCTCGAGGTCGCTGTTGGATATCAGGACCGCGTATTTTCCCTTCAGTGTCAAACTGGCGACACCGGTCTCGCGAAATCCACACGCCTTTTTATTTTTACGGAATTCTACTAGACCGTGTTCAATTCGCGTCAACTGGGCACGCCTTTGTGATCAAGTGGCGCTGGGGAAGGTTTTACAAAATAGTATTATGAAATAAAAGTAATATGAATTACAAAACATCAGAATGCTCGAATTTATTTTACATATCTAAGTGTTTTTTTTATGTACAAAGTGGGATTTAGGTACCTAATAAAATCAAATTTTGATTAAGTTTTTTAACATACATCATTCAACTGCCAAAAAATAACATAGAAAATATTATTATAATAGTAATACAAAAATACCGAACTAATTTTAATTAAGACATTTCTCACTTGTGACTACAATTTACAATATAACATCGATGGTTCGTTTGAAACTCGGCGAGATAAAACACTAATGTTATATCGCCTTGAATGATAGATAAACAAAATTATCAACAACTGACTCAATTGTTATCATGACCATAATGGGCACATAATGTCTTTTGTCATGTACTAATATGATAATTAATGAAGGTAATTGCGTAATTGAATACTTAGACCATCACAATGGGTTGAACAGAGTTGACCCCTGACCTCTATCCTATAAGAAACTAAGTAGACATAGACCCCAATTAACACTGGTAATTACTTATTCATCTACACTACTACACATTACAACTAGCTATTTACTCATAAATATTTACATGACTAGTCAGATGTGGTGTTTTAAAGCAATTACAATAGTGACATGTTTACTGAAAAGAACTTAAAATTTACTGGACAGAATACTGTGTGCATCGTCCTTGCAAGTTAAAAATTCCGACTCATACTACAATACTTAACAAATTTTAAATATTTTGAAACCAACATTTGTGTCAAACATTTTACTATTTGCTTTAAAATTTTAAATATTGTACTTTTTTCCAAACATTCTCAAATCTAACTAACTTTGACCCAAAACATCAACTTAAATACAAAATAAAAAGGACTCAGTCATTATGTGTACTAATTATTTGAAAACATACCTATGTTTATCTATTCAAATAAATTTAATGATAAATTTAGACATCACAAAAAATGCATGAAGAGCAATCTTTCAATAATTGAGTTTGTGAGATAAAAATCAAAGTATTCCCTTTCGTCCTTCTTACATCAGTTTGCAATAACAAAAGTTTCATGATACTGCACATCTATTTAACTACTTGAATCATGTTGGTTAAGTATGAAAATCTTGACATTCTTGAAAACCTGTAGAAGTCACTTCTATAATAAATATTTTATTTCGAAAATTACACAATGATAATATATTCTGTTGTAAGTGTCGATAATACATATAAGTTATTTATCATTATTTTAAGTGCTTTCAAACATTTTAGTTAAAACTATTAAAAAAAACTACTAAAAGACCATCAATGTAGACACTATTTTGATACTTGTAAGCATTGCTTTATTATTTGTTCTGGACTCAAACTAGACTATTTAAGTTCTTACATCTTTTACATATTGTTTATTAGCATAAACTAGTACACATTGATTGTTTACAATGAATAATTTATCAGCTTTGTATGGTGTATTATTTATTATTAAAGAGGACACAGTGATAATAATATAAGCACTTAAGCAAGTGCAGCAAACAATCCAAAGCAGTGACATACTTACGAAATTGTTTGTTTTATACAACTCTACATAATATATTACATTATAAAATACAGTTTGTAGTTTTATACAGGAATACGAAATAATTTAATAAGTACCATAACAACAGTAATACAACAATATCCTGCATTTTAGATATTGTCTAACTAAAACGATGATAAATCATTAGGTGACTTACTGTAGGAACTTACAACATTTTAATACAAACAAAATATAACCATTCAGTATGAAACAACAAGGCATCAAAAAATAAATCATCTGTAGATAAGATATAAAAGCAAATCTATCATTATTTACCTTTACATTTAAATATCAATATTGTGCTTAATATTTAATCAAAAAGTTTCAATTTACAAAAACCATAATGTAAATTTCGATGCTTAGGTAACAAACATGCACACTGACTAACATTTTGGTATGTACCATGTTATCTTTGTGAAAACAATCATAGAATGATTCACTATCTAGTGTGCTGAATGATTCACACTTCAAAGTAAGTGCAAGATTAGCCCTTTAAGTATATTGTGCACTTACTATCATGAAATCAGTAAAACTGTAAAATGATATGACATATTGTAGTGGGGAATCATACAGTCACTGGGATCTTAATTTCCTTGTTAACTATATAAAATTTGTGCTTTTTTCCTAACACTCCCCAGATCACAGCAACATTTTCAATAATAATATTGAATGGGATGGTAGCTAAGGCTCCACCAATAAGCAAACAAAATCTTACTGGTCCAAATCTATGAATAGGGAATGATTTTAAAACACCAAAGATATACATATAAATATTGACAGCACCTACGAATCCACATACTATGTCCAAAGCTTGAGGACAAGGTATGGGGCATACAGCAGCCAAGAAAACATTACTTGTTGATAATGGCAGGGTCACCCATGAGTAACAAGATACTGCCAGGAAGATCTTATATAGCATAGGTATTTGTTTTGAATGTACTACTAAAAGTATTCCTTGAATCCACCTTTTTCTTTGTTGCATGAAATCCCATAGTGTGAAAGGTGATTTCTCCCACATTTCTCCTTCAATAAAGTTAAAAGAGTAGCCCTCGTTGTAGGCTTTCATAGCAAAATAGCAGTCTTCTGCAACCGATCCATCAAGGCCGTTGTCAAAAGACACTTTTTTTTCTGCACTTACCTGGAAATAAAAGATTACAGTATAATTTAAGCCGTCCTTTAAAGTATGTTACAGGTTTTAGAATTGAATATTTGAAATGAACTCACTTGTGTAACAACATATGAGCCTTTCCAACTGAATAGTGGCTTATGAAATACATAAAACTGTAGCCTCAGTTTTCCCATATCATCTGCAACACGGAAGCTATCAGCAAGAGTAGTCAGCCAATTAACAATGTGCTCATTAGCATAGGTGATCAGTCCTTGACCAAACTGATGCTGGCCATCCAACACGAAGTTCAATATACCCTTCACACAGTTGTCAGTCAACAGTGTTTCTTCATCTAAATGCACAATCCAATCATTTTCAGCCAGTATATTAACATTATCTTCCAAGCAATACTGCAATGCTCTTGATTTAAATAAAGCACCTGATTTAGTCTTATATTCTGCTGGCACAACCACTTCTCTTACTCTCCTGTGCTTTTGTAAATTAATTGCTTTGTCAGTCACAACTTCAATCATGAAATTTTCCATTCCCACATCAGCACATGTGTTCATATTTCTTGTTACATTATCCTTTACTAATTTTGGGAAGTCCCCTCTAGTCACAATTCTGATACATATGAAAGGTGCTAGCAAAGGTGAACCCTTAAGTTGCACATTTCCTGGGAAAGCATTGAATAATGTCAATCCTGCAAAATTGCACAGGACTTGAGGTATTGTTAGTAGAGTAAAAAGTCTTAATACATATAAAATTATTGCACCATAAATTCCATATCTTTCGAAAGGATCAATTTTTTCTTTTTCTTTATCATCTAAATTTATTGCTCCAGCAAATACAAGGAATAGAAATATAAATGATATGAAAAATGTGCAGTGTAGTAAATGTTTCACTCTTCCTCTCAGCATTCTGTAACAAATATTTTCAATTTAAACCCTCTATATATATTTTTAGTAATCAGTGTTTTAGGAAGTACCAAAATTTTCAAAATAGTAAAATGCCATATTGAATTAGTTATATTGATTAAAAATTATGTATTTACTGCAATCAAATTATGCCAAAAACTGCACTAAGACTGCAGGAGTAAGCTTTTAAATATGAAAATGAAATGAGAGTATTGAGACCTTTAGACCTGTAGTGGGACACCACAGGTTCCCAATATCTAATAATAGGAACCTGTGGTGTCCCACGCACCGGTCAAAGATCTCAATACAGCTACATCAAAAGCCACAAATCATACAATTGACCCAACAAAGTTATACCGATATGATGTTGTTTTTGTAAGTAAAACAACGCAAAAACTACTAAAATCCACAACTCATGACTCGGTTAAATTCGGTTATGAGGAGAGTACACCCATTTTCCTTAATGGAATACGAACCAACGAGATGATAAGATTGCGGTTACCACTTCCCACTACGAAAATGAACTTCAAAAGACTTCCCTCCAATAGAGCATACACAATTTTCTGGAGTATTTACTCAATACTTTCGTTAGCAAATCACATTTATTAAACACGATAATTGCCTATAATGTTAAAAATGACTTACCTTGAATCTTGTGAACAATTGCAATACAATCCAAAGTTGACAACAAAACCACAAACTAAAAATTTGGCAAGGACAGAAGAATAATAATTCTATAAATATTATTGAACAGTAAAAAAACTACACAATTATCGTTTTATTTAAAAAACTACAAACGCACGCCCCGCGTAGACCACTGCTTTTGACAAACACAGCAACATTCATTCATTCATTTCATTTCAAGAAATGAAATTCTATTTGTCAATGTCCATTTGACCAATCGATGATAAACTTTTTTTTTGTAATTTAGATACTCTGTACTTTAAGCCACCAAAATAATATTTTTTGATATAAATACGGCAACGTTATTGGTAACTTAATTTCGAGCCGTTTGAGGGTCTCTATATATATATAGTGGGTATCTCAGGGTCTGAGGTCCGAGAGCTCACAGCCTTTTTAAGGGAAATTTCAAAAGGCTTTGTTGAGACTTCTCGTGGCCCAAGGGTATAATTTTGACATTGCATATTGATAACTTTGAATTGTTAACCCCCGACCAAAAAAGAGGGGTGTTATAAGTTTGTTTTATTATTCTGAAATGTGTATTGTGCCCAAGAGTTGACAGCACTGAGGACGAGTCTTTTGATGTTTTTTGTTTACTTTAGGGGAGTTACTTTACGGAGGAGCTCGTGGCCAATTAATAAAATATTAACAGCCGCACGGGTCGATCATCAGGTGAAGCTGCGTTTGACGATGTCGGTCCGTGCTCCATGGATAGACGGATAGTTTCCCGGAGTTTCCCCCGTTCGTTCCTTGGAAAGACTGTTAAGCCGTTGGTCCCGGCTGTCATTTGTAGATCTTTAGAAAACAGTTATTGTTATTACAGGCAGGCAGTGGCCCGGAAGTCTGATAACCAGTCTTACCAAGTGGTATCGTAGGCAGTCGCTCCATCTAAAATACTGATATTGAGACGCATTCGGTAAGACTGCAAAACCTTTTTTTTTGTCCCGGGATGGAAAATCCTCACGGTGGTTCTCCGCTCTGGGGCAGAGCCCGAGCCCCTGAGCTCGTGCCCTTGTGCCGATTGATAAATATGAAAATGAAAATTATACCTTTCGCTGGGATAATAACTGGTCAAAGTCCTATATTTTTTGGCAATTTTTACTCCTCATAATATCTCTTTCTTTACCATAGACAAAAGTTATGCGAAGGAAGAAATGTGGGGTATAGCCCAATCTATATTACTATACTCTATGGGTATAGCGATGGCCAGCCGGGGAGGAGTGAGGAGAGGTGGAGGGGTATTCGCAATTTGGCAGCTGTCTGAGTGATGTGATGGCGTGAATAGAATAGTTTTTCGTTTACAATTTGTATTTATTTCATTAACACTGAAAATTGTACGCCAAATAAAAACATGTGAGCTAGCTATAATAATCTATTGCCAATGAGATTCCAGTGCTAGTGTACAATGCTGAGGCAAAACCTTCGCACAGAGACTGGAAGAGAAAGTGTCTCAAATAGTAAATAACGGGTCGATAGAAATATGTCTGTCTCAGATTTATCTGTTGGGTGTCGATTTGCCGATTATTTTGCGATATGTGGCCTCGACTTTGACTCTGGATTGGAGCCTGATAGGCTTTGCGGTATGTAATAATCTTAAGTCATCAAACATTATTAAAAAGCGCAAGTTAAAAAAAACACTGCCTTCATTTTAGGTGACAATTTACATGTATCTCCATTGGATCGTTCCTACAAAGGAAAAATTCTTGCTCACTACCCTGAGAACATAACAAGCAACCCATTTGATGAACATGCAGTGTGTATGGTAAGTGCTCATTATTAAAGATCAATTGAAATGTCACATCTATGAAGTCTTTGTTTCACTATGAACAATATAAATAGTTTTCATTTCACATCTATCTAGATACGAAATAAGAAGAGGACTTTTCATATTTGTCAGTTTAATTTGTTGTACTAAAACATGATTATATCTTGAAATACCTCAACATCTTAGATAGGCACAATAAAATTGTACTGCATATATATCTTGTGAATGTATAATCTTACAGCTTTGTCTGCCAGCTGGCCTTCAGTTTAGAACACAAAAACATTCTTTAGAACCCAAGTTCCACAGCTTTGTGGTAACCAGAGAAAATGCATCCCGTTACTATGGATTCAGTCTTATATTCTATGAGGAAGTTAGGAACCGAAACATCTGCAGTGCCATGCATACATTACAGGTAAATTTATTTATTTAAGTGTTATAGTTAATGAGTAATTTTTCGAATGACTAAGAATTGAATTCATGCTTGTTTTTGTAGGCAATGTACATCACAGAATTATCAAGTGGTCAGACTCCTCCTGGGCACAGAAAAGCATCGGGCAAAGAAAGTTCCAGGTCGCTTCCCAGATCATTTAAACTCGCACCTCACAGTGGGGCTGCACTGACATACTATGATATAGCCAAAGACAAACTGTATGTCGCCAAAAGTATAGCACTTATATGTCAGTACCCATATGTGAGGGTGGCGCAATTGTTTTTAGAAAATTTATTCAGGTGAGTTGCTTATAATTATTGTAAATAGAGAATTTAACTTAATCTTATAAATGACACAAATGATTAAAGCACTTTTGTAGCTGTATTAGTATTTTTTATTTGCAATGGAGTAAAATCACCTGAATTTTAATGTATAACACACTTTTTTTCTACATTCAAGAGATGTAGTTTTGAATGCACCTTTTATTTAGAAAATAATATTTTGACAACTTTTAACACATAACGTACCTATTATAGATCTCTCCCAAGGCAGCCAGGCCCAGGCCTAAGTCCTGAGTCTTATGTGTATAATTTACTTTATGAAGTACCAGTTCCACTTCCTGGTCAAGCTTTACGACTCTATGTGCCTCCTTCTGAACCTCATTTGGATCCAATTCCTGTTGTAAGTATACATTTCATTCATGTTATCTTAAGTTGTTTGCTGTAGTATACAGGTTTACAGCTTGTTTCCAGAGTGTCATGTTATAAGAGTTGGAACACGAACACCGCTATCTTTTTTACTTTCATGAAAACTGTATGAAAAATTTTCTTATTGTGCAAGTGCATACAAAAAGTGTGGGACTATTTTACCCACACCGAGCTTTTCCAAATTGTATATTTATGCAAGCACCGGTAAACAGGGGCATAATTCCTGACTTCTGCATTTGAATTTCATAAAAATAGAAGCCTCTGTGTATGGTACCTTTCAAAAGCACTTTTTATAAAATGTATTTCTTCACTTTTATATGTATTTCTTCCAGGTGATAAGAATGCCAAATGTCCCAGATGAGTTACCTCTCCTGGACTACCCTCTTCGAGCTATGTTCTCAACTTTAGGTGTTGAATGTGTTGTGCAGCTGTTCACTTGTGTTCTACTGGAACATCAAGTTTTATTAAGGTCCAGTGGTAAGTATAATTGATGGAATTCCTACTAGTAAGGAGAAAAATCAGTTTGAGTTTTACTAGGTGAAATTAAATTGTTTGTTTATTTTATCATGTTTAGATATTAATACTCATCATATCTGTTGAGTTTTGCTATCGAGTTTAATTTAACCTTCTATTCAAATATGTAAATGATCCTATAAAAAACTGCCAGCAATATGTAATCCAGAAGAAGAAAACATTTCATTAGGAGCTCATACAACATTTAATGGTGTCCTGTGTAAACATCTTACAATATGGGCATTGTCCAAAAAATCTATATATTTTTTTAGTTAATGTACTTATAGTATTTTAAGAAACGAATTTTGCTATTTTTGAAGTTCATTGGCTAGTTAAATTTAAAAAAATGATAATGGACCTTATTTCTCGAAATAGTTTTGCAATTAGAAAAATTAAAAAAAAAATGGAAAATCTTCCATGCTTTATGAATATTTGTTCACAGACTTCAACAAACTAATGCTAGTAGCCGAGTGCATAGTATCTCTACTGCTGCCATTTACATGGGCGCACGTGTATGTGCCAATACTGCCGGCCCCTCTATACCACTTCCTCGACGCGCCAGTGCCATTCGTCATGGGTACAGTACAATGCACTTTATAATAGGGGTCAATAGGCCAACAGCTAATTCAATGCTGGTTATCTACTTCAACTATTGAAGTACTGCCAATGTCCTTTGTCTTTAAGAAATTATTTTAATTGTAAAACTAGCTTTTGCTATTAGTATTATCTTTCTAAACAAATGATGTATAAAGTATGGATTTTCTGTAGAAACATCTAATGTTATATCTACACATGACTTATTCATGTTCCATGTTTGTTTTCACGTATTTTAGTTCCTCAGCTGATGAATACTGACTATTTCTTTTAAAACTCACAGGTCTCCATTCAGATAGTGGAGCAATGAGTATGGGACCAAATGGTCCTCGGAGCATCGCTCTTGGATCTGAAGCAGCTCTCTGTTTGGTTGATATTGACAAACCTGATATACAACTGCCTGAAGAATTGCCGATCTTCCCGCATCGAACGCCCTTCATTGAAGAATTGAATCATGTTTTAGATAAACATCAGGTATAAAAAATCCATAAAAAATATTCCGAATTTCTCCATTTGACTACTGACATTTTATGCTAATTTTGCCATTTGTTTTCTTCATAACAAAAGTTCTTAATTTACTGAAAGTTACATAACGCTTTGATAGTTAAATTTATATCAAATAATCGTACTCATTTAAGTGGATTAACTAATAGATATAACATGACTGTGATATAGAGATAATGTTAATGACTTATTCATGTCGATATTTATTTATGGATATTCCACAGATTCAGAGACCTGAAACCGAGCCTACGAAGCTTGGCGTACCTTTAAATGGAACATCTTACAAGCATATGAGTGACAGTATGAGCAGTAGCTGTACATTACCGTCGGGTATGATTTTTTTTACCCATATGTAATTGATTTATTATGGGATTAAATATAATGAGCACCAAAAAATACTTTGAGATCCTAAGCTACGTTACCAAAAAAAAAATACTAAACACCAAAAAAATTGTATTCAAAGACCAAATATAGTAAATGATCACCAAATTTTGTGGCAAGAAGAACTTAGGAAGCAAGTGCGAGCAAAGCGAGCTCGGGATATTGGGCACCCACACCCACAGGTTAGGTGCGAAGGGGATGGCGGGGTCTAGTGAGCGAGCGGAGCGAGCGAACTAAGACCCCGACATCCCCTTCGTGTTAGGTTACTTTAAACCCTGCAGAGAGAAATAGGAGCCCCGCGTAGCGGGGCTCCGTCGACTACGCCTTAGTTCGGAGCTGTGATTTTCAGGTTTTTAATTCTGGTCTGGTTTCATTTACTATTTCTGGTGATCATTTACTATTTTAGGCAGTATAAAAATGTTTTTTAAGGTTATATTTACTTTATCTGGTGTTATGTTAAACATAAGCCATTTATTATTTGCGTGTAGTTTATGAAACTGGTGCATAACAAGGCATTGCATTAGACACTAGTGTAATATTTCAATCAAGACCTCGACTACGGATCGATTTTTAATTCCACACGCGTGTTTCAAAAATTCATAGATTCTTGTAGTTTCAAACACTACCTTATCATTTATCATATCATTCCTCATTAAGAATTGAAAATTAGTGCATAATTACACGCTATATTCACGAACATCTCATTTCCGCCACTTATTTGATTTATCGATCAGCTTAATAAGTCTTAAGTCACGCATGCTTCGGAAACCGCTATTCTAAATAACAAGATTATATACAAGCGACTTGGTGTTTCGTGTAACCTAGCGCATTTATATGTACTTCTATAGACGCGTGACCCAGACATTACCTCATAGTATCGATATTGTAAGTAAATGAATATATTATAAACAAACAAGTTCGCTAAACAGCCGGTTCTGCGCTTCCCGCATCCACTGGATTCCCTCGACCTTCGTCAGATCGTCAGTCTTTGTTGTGGCAGTTTTTGGAAAGGCTTGCGTCCGTCGTGATATGAAATATGTATAACATTCGAAAAGTTCTAAACAAAAATGCTATTTCTTCACTATCAAATTGTATGCAACAGCTGTTATTTATATTACAGAGTTGTCTAAATGTAAGGTATAACTGAACCATCTCTAACACGTTTTATTCGTTTTTATCAGGCGGTCTTCGTCGGAAGCACTCGTTTCACGACGTGCTAGAGTGGGAAGAAAGCAGGCCGTTGAATGCGTCGCCACCAGCCTCACCGACGCGACGCGCTCCACTCAGAATGGACGCACTGCAGCGAATCGTCGACATCGTCAAACGGAGCGGTATGACAATCTTATCCTTTATAACAGCTATCTGTTGGATTTAGCCCACATGTAACTTTGAAAAGGTTCAGTGAGTTCTATGCGAATTCTTACTCAAGTTCGACGCTAAGAGCAAGATTCTAATTTACACTTGGAGAAATGATGCATTAAGTAAACGACATTTTGCTATACATCAAACATTTAATGGACCATGTATTTAAAACTCAACAAAGGATGTTGGTAATTAACTAATAACTATGCAACTTATAATTATGATGATATCTCATTGTATTAGTATGAAACATTATTAGGTACTAAACCTCATCAGTAATATATCCTTATTGAGCACCTTGTTTACATTTTCCATTTTTTAACTGCAGGTGTTAACATAGATGACGTAGATGCAGACACAGTAATGCCAACAACAAAGAAAAAAATCTTAAATGACGAGGAACAATATAACGAAGACATAAGGTTCAATGTTGCTATCAGAGAAACGTTCCTAAACAGATTTGTGCACATATTTCTCATGTATGAGAACTTTGTCATCATGCCTGATCAGGTAAATAAACTTTGGATACATACTTTATAAGGTGCAAATAGATTGCTGTCGATTCATGACGTCAACCGTTCGATTGATCCAGTGAAGTGTACGGCTGCCTTATTAGCTTATTATGCACATCGATCGACAAACGTTTATGTTTTGAAATGACAAACAACGACGCCGACGTCGCAATATCGTTAGTTAGCCTTCAGTGTGCCTATCAAATCTGTTCATAATCTAAATTATCCTTTCTATAGGACCGTGAGTCATGGCTGTCATCTCGCGAATCGATGGCGAACTTTGATAAAGCGTCATTCTTATCGGACCAACCGCAGCGGCACCGGCCTTTCCTCTCGCGGTTCCTCGAGACTCAGATGTTCGCCACTCTTATTGATAACAAGATTATGGGCACCTGGGGAGAATATGATGCCAATCTGCAAGTCTTTGAACACCGAATCAAAACTGTCAAGTAAGACTAATATTTTAAAGGGGGAACCACATTAACGAACACTTCGCTCAAAAGCATATAGTGCGTTACGTTAGTGTAGTTCCACCCAAAATTTATATACCTAATATTGAATACTTTAGCATGTAGACTGGATTTAGCATGGGAACTGGATGGTTTGAAAAATAGGTGCACAGATCGGGCAAATGCCACTGCATACTAACGTCATGCCACAAATGATCATAAATAATAGAAGTTTGAGTGTTTGACTAACCGACATCACACATCACAGTATTAATATGATTTAGGCCTGGCAGTATTTATGGGCTAAGTAAAAATATTCTGTGTTGTCCTACTTAACATTGCCAGTAGGATATCCTACTAACACTAGCTTGGTCTTTGGAAAACGTCTCTGGCAATTATCGCCAACTTCTGTTACATACAGAGTAGGAGTGCGGACTGGGTAAAGAAAACGACATTCTATTTTGTCCGTCGGACAGGTAATACAAAAATATTAGACACGTATTTTTTTGTTTTATCAAAAAAATACTTAGTTAAAACTCATTAAAGTTGGACAGTGGGGGCTCACTACGTCACAAGTAGGTATAAAACTTACCTACATGTGACGTCATGCGCCATTTCAACTCAATATATCTCCGTAATTTTATGACTACGTGAAAAAAGAAAAAAATACGTATCCAATACTTTTCAATAAACTACACGACGGACAAAGAAAAACAAAATGTGATGATATTAAAAAATGGGAACTATATTTTCTATCACCAAAATTTATATTTGTCATCAAGTTGTATCACCTAATAAATAGATCTATCGCCACGAAATATTTTCGTTCTCAGATAAACAAAAATTGTTCCCAGGTATGAATTATCAGTAAAATAAGAGATCGATAACCAATAAAATTATATTGCATTACATGAATATAAACTTCGTTCTTATAATAACAGTTTTGTTACTTAAATAATAGCTCTGTGCTCAGAATGGTAGATCTGTCACCAAATAAATAGATCAGTTCCTTAGAGACATAGGGCACATCAACTTGGACAGGTTAGGTTCGAAGGGGATGGCGGGGTCTAGTGAGCGAGCGGAGCGAGCGAACTAAGACCCCGCCATCCCCTTCGTGTTAGGTTACTTTAAACCCTGCAGAGAGAAATAGGAGCCCCGCGTAGCGGGGTCCCGCGACTACTATTTGAACTTAATGCAATTTTCTAGTAACATAATATGATTTATTGGTGATCTCTTTAAATTAGTTTGCTTAAATACTTATTAGGACACACCTATTATAATACATACAAAAACATTTATTTGGTACTAGACCCTAAATCTCAGGATTTTAGGTGATTTATTGTGGAACTGATTTTGCATTGTTTGGTGACTACATTTTGGTGACAGATCTACTATTTTGAGGACAAACCCTATTATTTAAGAAACACAAAACTAGTTAAATTGGTGATAGCTTAAATGATACCCTTAAAAAATTGAAACATTGGTTGCGTTTAAAAAGTTGCGGACCTATGGTAGATTGAATTATTCTCGGTCATCAACCGAATCCGTTTCTGCGTCCCTGGCGTGCGGCAGCGTTGATGAGCAGCAGATGTGAGTCGCAGCAAACCGGCAGTAAGGTGAGTTTGTGTTGCAGGCGACGCATAGGCGAGGGCGGACTGGCGACGCGCGGCTACTGCGTGTGGGCCGGCGCGGGCCCGGGCGCGGCGCCGGGCGCGCAGCTGGAGGTGGGCGCGCCGGCCGAGCGCCTGCCGCACCGCGCCGCCTACTACCGCGCCTTCCCCGCGCGCCTGGACGCGCACGCGCTGGCTCGCCCGCCCGCGCCCGACGCCAGGTGCGCCTCTCTGTCGCCCGCTTGCCCGCTCGACGCCTGACCGCTGTCGCCTGAGCCGTCCGAACTTGTCCCGCCCTCACGTTTGCGTCCTGAGAGTCGCGACGGGAAAGTTCTGGTTACGCTTGAATTCCGAATCTTGAATCAAGTTTACAAACTAAAAACTCAATGTCCTGCAAGACTAAGTTCAAATTTCATTGCAACCTATTTAGTACATTTGCATTTTAAGCTGCTCAAAAGTTACCATACTTTTTGAGTGTAAGATTCTGAATTGAAGTGTAGATCCGTCCCGCGTCCCTTCGCTCCCCGTATTGTATTGTCCAAAGTTCAGTTGATAAAACGCGTCCTGGCCGCTTAGTTCAACTAACTGCGAGTGCAGCTTTCGTGATTTATGATTACCATAGTCTCGTGCGTTCATCATACGTCAGAGATGTTTGTTTTGCTGTCTGAGGCTTGCATGTTCCCCGTACATTTTAGTCACCGAGATAACCATTTTAATACTTCCATTTACCCTGTTGTATTCTTTTAATTGATTTTATTTACACACTAAGATAATATTATTACAAGAAGTAACCCATAACTATAGATTTTTAGGTTTTCTTAAAATTTATTTGATTAACAAAATTTAGACTGCTACTTTCGGACGGTATTGAGTCTAACCCTAGAGTCTAAAATAAATTATTAGAATTGTTAACTCGATAAACACACGATTTTCGGTCATTTGTTTTATTCTCATACTGTTTTAAAGTGACCTAAAGTCTATCATAGGTAAACTTGCTTCTTATGGCAGCATGCGACCGTACAAGCCTGATAATTATAATGTATGTTATTATGTTCATTAGTGAATTAACACTACCGTGTAGTGCGTGTAATGTAACTAATGCTTTGAAAAAAATATAATCGCCAGCTTTACACACTCGCTCAAACGTGCGTAAAAGATCGCGCGTCCAAGAGTAAGGGAAAGCCTATGATTGCGTCCCGATTGCCTTTCACAGGTTTCCCGTGTGAAATCTTGTGTGCTCGAGAAAGAGCTTGCGTGTAAAGAGGGCTATATGCTTCCATATTTTTGCAAACAAAAAACACCAAATACAATTTGGCAATTTAATGAATCTCATGCAACGATTTTATATTTCATAATAGTGTCAGAAAAGTTATTTACATCCTGTGATACATAGTATACTCGGTAGAAAGGTTCACAGAGCTATTAAATTTTATGGCTTAAGGCCATACAATTATTATTTTTATAATTATCGGACCAGATGTTGTAAAATTCCTGATCCAATTGAAATAAAGAGTATCTCAAACATGATTATAAAATACCTGCTTTGGTATTTTCCAACGTAAGTATGTGATTTAAATACATAATTATTTATAAAATTTACTGAAACTTTCCTACAAGACTAGGAAAATAGCAGGTTACTGCTTAGCCAAGATGAAATATATTTTATTTGAGTCAGCGTTATTGTTGGCAAGTTAACTAGTATTTGAGGTTTTATATTAATTCTTTAAATAACAAAACCAAACTCAAATATTTGAATAATAATATTAAAAATTCTTTTACTATACAATTAATACAAATTCAAATATTTTAATATTTTTTATTTAATATTTTTATTTTATAATAATATCTTTGTAGTACATATCCAGTAAGAAGTTCATAAAAAAGGTGTTTTACTAAATGTACCACCTTAATTTTATATCACTTAATAAACTACTACCATGGCAGCATAATAAAAAAACTAGGCAACTCTTTAACTTTCACTGTGATTATTACCGACATTTTCTGACTTACAAATAAGGGTTTTCTTCCAAGAAGCTAGTTTTCGGCCATAATGTTCTGATACTGCAAAACATAAACAAAACATAATTGGGTTATCTATGGTCTCACCAAAAGTGCTACACCCTTCTGCAGTACCAAATAAGCTTTAAGATTTTAATATCACTGCATTGAATGTACTTTTCTAAACAATAAATCATTCTTATAATGTATGAAGCTATTGGTTATTGTTTAAGGCAGAAACTCGCTTCAGGATAAAAGCCTTTTAGCTCAGTTTATTATAACGAATTTAAATATTGTTATTGTAATTTTATTATCTTTTAAGGTCTTATTCCGAATTATTTTAACGTTACTAGTATTGTTACGTCTCATTTAAACCATCATAGAAGAGGTTCGGTTTTGAAAGGCTTAGGAAATAACTTGTACAGGCTGTATCTTAAACTAACAATATTTTATTTAACTATAATGATAAGGACCTTGGATAGCACGTGAGTTATTCTCAACGCCTCTCAAAATCTACATAATTATATTATTTCTGAATGTTGTGATAGTCAGTGTTTTGTACTAAAAGTGCATGATTTGTTTATATTGCATGCAGTATGAAATACTTTCATGCAATAATTATATGTGATTTTATATGTTTATAGTGTTTTATTCGAACAATATGTTTTTGTCCAACCCTATTTATTAATTTACATTTTTATTGTTTTGTTTTTATGACATATCTAACTTTTATTTTACATAGTTATCAGAGTTATATCATAGTAAATAAAATTGACAGATCTTCCCATAATAAGGTAACTCCGTAATGCAATATATTGTTTGTTTTAATTTAGGCTTTATGTATGTAAATAAGAATATGATAATAAAATAAAGTTATTTATATGTAATACTACGTATTTTGAATGTTCGTAAACCTGTTCCTTTGATTAGTATTTTAATGTATTGTGCCTGGTAGTAATAGTGTGCGCGAGTTTTCTGTAATTATAACGTCAATGCTTCCTATGCCTCTCTCTCCACATTTTGCAATAAATGAACTTAGCTAGAGCCAAGAGAAATTATTAATTTCGGGCCTTTATAAGACTAAAGCTCGTTGCATAAAGCCTGTACATCAAGGAGTATCGTGTTCATTGCATGCAACCCGCGCGCTTACTTATATAACGCATCAAAAACCATTCCAACTGAATTGCTTTTCGCTATGCCAGCTTTTCACAACGTTTCAATCTTCTTTTTCTCACACTGTATATTAAGTTGCAACTTGTTTCGCTTTCCAGAACGAATAGTCTAAAACGTATAAAAAACGCAAAATGGCAAGTGAAGGATTGTCCACCGGAACTGTTGCTGGGGGATATTAGTAGGAGACTGTCCACAGAAGTGACTCCGGCAGCCATTGCTCAGAACAATAGAGCATTTGTTGAAAAGCTGCTGAAGGTATGATTTTATCAACCAACTATCCTTTACTGCTATTAGCTCGACTTTCGTACTACTAATGATATCAATTTCAGGAGTGCAAAAGCAAAACGAAAAGAATGCTTTTGGAGAAGATGGGTACAGAAGAATCGGACTTAGGTTTAGGCAGTGAAGTGTCAATAACAGGCGTGGAAGAGAGTACCATGATTGCTTCACTATGCGACCTTTTAGAAAGACTTTGGTCGCATGGGTTGCAGCACAAATTGGGCAAGTCTGCGCTTTGGATGCACCTCACCAACTACCAAGAGTTGGAGCAGTGCAGCAACTCCACTAAACCTATCGATCCCAACTACCTTACTCCTGGTAAGCATGGTTTTAATGTATATGATATTTTTGTTATACCGTATAGAGATACCGCGGCCCTGGAACACAAAGGGCTAAGAAGGAACATGGGTGGGTTTTAGTCAGTCAAGTCTGACACTCCCTCCCGCTCCGCCCAGAGCGAGAGAAGTCATTTGATGATTTCCCATCAGCAAAAAAAAAAAAAAAGGTATGACAATAGGTCCCGATTGACTGCATTTGATCCATAATTCTGCCTCTTGAATATTTTTGGAGAACCATAAGTTACATAAATAATTCATACGACATTTGCTTTTACTTTTTGTCATGGCTCTCGGGTATAATTACAGGCAATTTAAACTGGTATTAATAGGTATTTTTGTGACCTAAGTGTCATTTGTAAAACAATTTACCGTTATAACTACTGAACTGTCCATCATTTATCATTGTATTGCTTTGAAACATGCAGCTTTGGCTTGGTGTGTGTTGCGCAAAAGACTCGACTGTAAGTAAAGTTCCATTCTTCATATCAGATTATACAAACACTCGTATATCAAGCAGATCAACTACATTGAAATAATTGTATACAGATCTCTCATCTATGGGTGCCGAAGTAGAGGCACACCAAAGTACAAGTTCAGGCAGTCGCTCCCGGGATAGTTCCCGTGGCGGTTCACGGGACAGCTCGCGGGATCGTCTCAGCAACTCCGGGACTTTGGAACGGAAATCTTCTCAGCCACCCAACCCTTTACGTCCACTACCAGAGAGTTTGACTTTCGATATGAGGTTGGTTTACAAAGAGATTTTCATTTGTCTCGTTCGGCTGGCGCACTGCTGTAAGGTGCTTTTGTACCAACTCCTTCGGCCTTGGTTATAATACTCTATCAGCCGTGGAAGGTCCAAATATTGACACATTAATAAATTTATAACGATCGGTCAAAATCGAGGTGGTGCAGAAACACTGTTTCAGAAGCTAACATAATAATATTTCCAATTCTTTTCCAGAAACGTGCAAGCAATGACAGATATTAAAACTGAGATAGGTTACGCTCGCGCTTGGGTTCGATTGTCATTAGAAAAGAAGTTACTATCGAAACATCTGCGGGAACTTCTGGCCGACACTACATTACTAAGGTCACAGTACAAACGGACGGCTTTCCTGCGCTCCGAAGAGGAAAGGGAACAATTCCTCTATCACCTGCTCACTTTGAATGCTGTTGACTATTGCTGCTTTACGAATACCTATCCCACCACTAGTAAGTATTTTAATACAAATTTTGCTATTCATAGAGAAATATTTTGAAATAGACTTTACTGCCGCGATATTTTAGGCTTTATTTTAGGTATTCTAATACGACCTGTGTACGAGCATCGCCACATGATATAACTTATTTTAGTTTTTACCTGAACAAGAGCAGTCGCTAATTCACCGATTATTTATGTACATTCGCTGACTAGGCTATAACGCCCGCCACAACTCTCCTACTTTAGGTATTATATATTTTAATGTTTTACCTAATAAACTGTCAATCATTAACGGACACATAACAGTGATTTTATTTCCTGTACACCTCCCGTGTGATTCGTCCATCTACATCCTACATCTCAGTGTGCGGAGCTATTGCCCGTACAACCTGCATTGGCCTTGATTCTTGTACTTATTAAATTTATTCTTTTGTCATACAGAGCTGCCATATCGAGTCTTCATCGTACCTTCACGTAAAGCAAGCCAGACGACCGCTAACTGTTGGATTTCAATATCAGGAGCAAATGGCGAATCTACGCCTAAAATACCTATACCACGCAACACTAACGAGTTTGTTTTTCACGTAAGTGGTTTTGTTGTAGACATGACATGTTTATAACAAAAATCGACCTCTTTTGCTGGCTTGATCGAGAGCTTTCAAATAAACAAAATATTCAGTTATTTTTTAATTGTCATTCCTTAACATCGTTTCGGTTTCCGTCAATCTAGTCTCAAGAATTTATGTGCCTATATTCTAGGATCAAAATTGTTTTACCTATTTAATTTTGTCATGTATAGGTAAACTATAAGCTGGTATAAATTCTGTTTATTTTCGTAATGTAGCATAAAAATCTGGGAATCCTATCTACGCTGCGCATTGGACACGACAACTCTGGACTGTCACCGCGTTGGTTACTCGATCAAGTATTTGTGAGAAATGAAGTGACCGGACATACCTACACGTAAGTGGATGTGTGATATAAGTAATTGTACCGATTTCTGTCGAATTCTATCGAATAGTAAAATTTTAAGGGTTACTTTATCTTTAAAGCGCTTTTTAATTTAGAAGGGTTAAGTTGCGCGAAATGGGACTGCATTCCAATTTAGAGCACATTCATTTTAGCAATTTGTTTCGTGGGTCTTACAAACTGGACGAATGTCCTGCGGCATCCCAGTCGATTCGACTTGTCTTGCCAGCCTACTTATTATGCCCAGCAGAGGCAGAACATGACAAGAAAATAAGAACTCGGAATCAAAGAGCTGGAAGCATGCATCAGCCTGACTTTTAGGACTATTTAGATTGTTTCTAACATTGACAATCCACTGTGGAATGTTATAATTTGAATTAATTATGATGTTAATTACTGTTGCGCTTGTAAATCAATTTAATTACTAATTATTACAGCAAATAAAAATATTGAAATAAGGCTGATTGGTAATGTTGACTGTGTGGTGTAGGTTCCCGTGCAACCGCTGGCTGGGCACGGGCGTGGACGACGGCTCCACGGAGCGCCTGCTGGTGGCGCTGCGCCTGCGCGGCGGCGCCACGCCGCGCTCGCCCGCGCCCGCGCCCACCACCACGCACCTCTCCACCTCCACCATCCAGCACATGATCGGTACATTCTGCAGCTGCTACTATAGCATGCGGCGTGTCTTTGTTAACGCCTGAGCATGCGGTAACCCCGACTTCTATCAGAGCAGTGCGAAACGACACGCTACTACTAACAGTGCAGCGCGTTTCATAAAGTGCATCATGGTTCTTTTGCCGCCTAAATAACGTGACGCTTCTGATAAAATTTGTGAAATTGTTAGTTCCGACAAGGGCAAGGGGCCAAAAGAACTATGCTGCACGTACACGGCCGTAACAAAATTATGTGTCGAGTCTACCAGAGGCAAACGACTAGCTTTTTTTAACAGCAAGTCCCTTGAAACCAATAAAATGGAGGGTCTAGAGGGTTAAACTAAACAGACCTATACGCCTGGAGATGGGATTGCTTGTATACACCCGTTCTCCAGCGCCGGTTAATTTCTTGCTCTAGTTTCAATATATTTCTGACCGACAGAAAGGGACAGATTTTTTAGTGGAAAATAGGTGGTGGCTCAGTCCTAGGTCTAGCTAAGGTTTGATAAAAGATTTAATCGCCATGCACTGCTAGACGCACAGCTCAACGCTTATACACAAGTTTATGAGGATCCTTTGCTATAAATGCAACGCGCTGCTCACTCTTTGAATAAAAGTTAGTATGTTTAAATACTCAATAACATAAACAAACTTCCATAGGTGACTGTGTAAACGCGATAGTCAAGTGGCACTATCAGTCGAAGAGGGACAAGGACGCAAACTCACTCAGTGTACTGCTTTGTGGCGAGAACGGACTAGTCAAGTGCTTGGAGCAAGCTTTCCTGTGTGGTTTCAAATCTGTGCGGCTGTTTGGGAAGAATCTTTTCATTTGGGATTACTTCGGTAAGTGATTTTTAGGGTTCCGTAGTCAACACGGAACCCTTATAGTTTCGGTATATCCGTCTGTCTGTCCGCGGTTTAGCTCAAAAACTGTTACTAGAAAGTTGTAATTTAGCATGAGTATACACGTTAATGACGCTGGAAAAGTGGTAAAATAAATTTTTGAAAAAAACAATTATTTAGGGTACCTCCCCTACATGTAAAGTAGGGATGATATTTTTTTTTGTCCTTGCCATAGTGGGATATCGTTGAATAGGTCTTTGTTAAATATTAGGGGTTTGGGAAGGCCGTTTTTTGATTAAGTAAACCGTTCGTGACTTATCAAGCTTCAAAGTACCAATTTTCGTTAGAGTCAAGTGTCCCCCCCCTCTACCAAATAAACGGTTGTAGTTAGAAATTCAAATGTCACGGCAGTAGTACCTATATATAACGAAGTTTAAAGGAAAACTATCACACTTAAGTGGGCTTTACAATTTTACGAGTAATAGTCCATCAATTGTATTTGATTCGAAAATTTCGAACGACTCTATAGAAATGTCGATAGATGGCGCTAGGCGTCTGTTGAACTAAAAACGAGTCTCATTTGCAGATCATATTATATGGCGGTTTTTATAAATATTGGTACGGAACCCTTCGTGCGCGAGTCCGACTCGCACTTGGCCGGTTTTATTTTATGGTAATGAGAATTCCGGTTCAATTACACATCCATGTAAAAATTGGTTGTCAAATTATGACTAATTGAAATGTATTAAAAAAATATGTGTGTAGTCATTTTACATACTCATCTATTCTAATTCAATTAGGCCAAAGAGTTTGTTTGTTTTTTTAAATGAGCTAATCTCACTACCAGTCTGATTTGTGAAAATATTACTGCATTTGATAGCTCAATTCCTGAAGAAAGTTGTAGGCTCTTTAACAACTCGCAACTAGCCTTAGGAGCCGTGAAACATGAGTAAAGGTGGGTTATACTGCAAGGCACAACTAGTTTTTTATACAGCCCGCAGTTGGTAACGCAGTCTAGCTAACTAGTGGTATATTCAAATCCAAATGTCTCTCTCTATACAGCTAAAGTGAAAGACGAGTTCCAAATGAGCTTGTGCGACGAGCCCACCGCTCAGAACAACAAGAGCTGTGGCATGGCGTACAACTGCCGACAAGACCAGGAGCACAGAGCCATCTGGCGGTGCTACTGCCACCTCATGGACGAGGTCAACTCCGTGGGACGAACTCTTGGGAAAGATGGAAAGTTCCAACTTTTCATATGCCTCAGTTTACGGTGAGTATTCCATACAAGGTGTAAAAAGACCATTCCCGCAGCCGTCAACCATGCATTCTGTACATCAAACTTTGTAATACGCAAAAATTTTTGCAGGGAAACCACTTTGGGGGGGGGGGGGGAATCACGTTTTTCGGTGAAACTCAATGTAACGCACTCAAATAATTGTGCTGATGGATGCATTGAATAGTAAACGGGTCATAGAGGTATTTAAAGGACAGTTATAAAATTTAAAACTAGTATTTTTTTTAACTTCTGAGAAAGTTGGAACTTTGACTTCCAATATCTCAGTAACTAAAAGGTTCCCAGGTATGGCCCATAGCGAAAAAAATATCGAAATGACAAGGAGAACACGTGCCTTTCGGCTTCGTTATGGGTTTATTTACACCCTTTGTATGGTATTCAACACCAAATGGTACTTGCCTTTATAATTTGTCTTCTGATTCTCCCAGTCTCTTTTTCTATGAATAATGGTTCGTGCTGATCCAATATTTTATCATTTATTTATTTTACTATTTATGTACACACAGTAGAGAACACAGGAAAAAACATAAAACATTTGAGTACAAAGGTACTGCTAATTTCATACAAAATTTCTGCCAGTAGACCTGCGAAAGGAAAAATTAAAAAGAAATGTAGACGATAGTGTGTGAGAGAATGAAGAGAAAAATATGTTTATGTGCCTTACCTTACTTAACCTATAATATTATCTAAATATAAATACACATATAACTAAATGTAAATACATAAAGACATAAGATATATAAACAAATAAAAATACATATATAAATCAGATTTGAGAGGAAAGGTAATGCTCAGTATCAGTAATATCGTCAGTTCCGATAAAATATTGGATCAGCATTAAACATTTTTGAATAGGTTAAGCATTTATATACCTAGTTATTGTCATAATTGTAATTGTCATTTGTTTCGTGATGTCCGTTTGCCAGTCGGCAAAGGCCTCCTCCAACCTTCTCTATTCCATATCTCCCTCTGGCCACTCTACCCTTTATTGTTCCGCTCGTTGTCAATACTTAGGTAATAACAATGCAATATTCTTTCGCAGTGAACACTGGCTACATCGAATGCTTGTACCGATGTCGATGACACGCGTTACTATCGAGATGTACGAGGAGCAAAGTTTCCTGCGCAAACGCGGCCTGCTCACATTCCTCAGGCAAATACTCGAACCGCTAGATGAGTTCGATATTGTTCTCGAAAATTCCCTCACACAAGGCATTTAATTATTTTTTTTTTAATTCGTGTTGTCACTATTTAAAACCTGTGGTTAAACCAGTTTTAAGTCTTATGATTCAATGAGCCAGCTATTTACTACTTGAAAATATATTTTTGTATGTAAACGCAAATACTCACTAATAAGTTATGTTTATTTGATATTAGCAATCAGGGTCTGATTATTTTGTAGTTTTATTGTTAAGTTTTAAATGTGATTATTATTTCTGTTAACTTGCCAGATCAATCCAAAGATTTTATTTTTATAATAACGGTGCTTAAGGCTAAGTTCTTTTTACTAGGAAACTTATTTTTATATTTCATAGGGCTCAGACAGAATACTCCTGTTAGCTTTGTAGGCATGATTCTTTGATTTGATGATGCATTAATGATATTGTAATAATATTGCATGGTTTCAAGTGTTAAAAAGTAGTTTTAATGAGCCATTTCATTTTAATTTTAAGAAATTGGGAATTTAAATACTATTATTATGAAGTTAACTTTATTCTTGTATATTCAATTGATTTTCGGGTAAATATTACAGCACAGTCAACTATCCACCGCGTAATTTTTAACCAAAACTTAATAATGTGATTAAATTAGATGTAAGTCGATGAACCGTGTTTTGTATTGCGTGGATATTTTTCAGTCGAATCTACTCAGCTAATGAATGTTAAAACAATAATACTTCGTAAGTTACTACATATATCAATTATATCATAGTATACAGCTAGTAGGTTCGACAAAGATCTCGACATTTTTAGACATTCGCCTCTGTTCATGTCCATTATATATAACTTATAAAACAAACAAAATCTTACAGCACGGCAGTTTTCACAATCATGACAGATTTGCGTCGTGCGGCTTATTTTTTTTAATAAAAGCTTTACATCATAATAAAATTATAGGTTTGGTAGGTGACCCAAAGTAACATCCAAGTTACCCCTTTATCAAGTCAGCGAGAACAGCAAATACCCGAGCAATTTTCATTAATATATTGATTAATCGCAATAAAAAATAGAGTAGAAAATAGCGTACATGAAAACACGCTATGGAAAATTATATCTTGCACGCTATTTTAAACTCTATTGTTATTAGAATTTAGTTCGCTGTCAATGAAGCTTGCTCGAACAAATAGAAATATTGTGAATTAATCGACACATAAAGCCAAACTTAATAGAGCGGTATCTCGGGTATCGGTATCCCTATCCTTTTTAAGATTGACATTGCCTTTCACGTTTCATATTAAGTTATCTCGTACGCACACTTCAATCTATCGATGTATATGTTAGAATAATTGTGAAAAAAAGATATTATAAATATAAAAAGTTCGTCCGGAATAAGAAAAACATATTTTCCTTAAAATCTTGAAGCTCGTAAAATTATAAATGTTGTGCACTGTTCGTCGTAAAACATTATATTTCGACACATTCATTATAAGTTAAGTTTTGCTCTCTTTTAAATGGTTGTTTGTAGTTCCTGCCGTCCTGCATGTTTATAGTTCACTATCAGTGTAATAAAGTATGCTTGGTAACTTTACAGTTGCGCATTGTAACTTAATTATTCGGAATATTCTAAATAAGTTTAAAAAAATCTACGAAACTTAAAGTTTTGTACACAAGAAACGCCTGCACGGAATGTTGTGCCAAAATCATAATCAATTAATCATTCAGTAAACAAAAACATGTTTGTACCCTTTCATTTCCGTAAAAATGTGTTTTTAAAAGCTTTTATTTTTATAAAATCGGAGCGTGAGTTTTGAGCAGAATATTGACCTTTATATAAATAAATAATATGAGTTTTTGAACAAATGTTTACACTAGTAGTAAATATTCGAAGTGAAATGTCTTGTGTAAAAAAAGTAAACAACCTTATCATATTTTGTAAAGTATCTCACCACCTAGCAATTTATGAATAAAACTCGTGTTCCTTTCATTGAAATGACACAACTGTTAGTTATCTGTAGCAAAAATAAATGTGTACACAAGTGTCACATACCTTCATAATTAACAAGAAAATCTCAAATCCATGCAAATAACCTAAATAATATTTTTATATAGTTTCTCGGAAATTAAAAGATCTATGTAAAATATATATAGAGATTAGCGGTATTTATAACCATCAACAATTTGTTCAAAGTAAAACATTATGTAACTTGGTTTATTTAGATAGAACCAGAAAATCTTAACATTCAAAGATACTTCATTATCATTATAGAAATAAAACGAAAACTATAGTAGTGTTTTAGTTTGCTCTCCTAGAATAAATAATATGAGATTTTTGTCTGAAAGTCTTCCTTATCTGATTTATTAAATGAAAGATTACCAAAGAAAATTGACAATTTAATTTTAAATAGTCGGCTACTGAAAAAATGTCCAATAAATAAAGTTATTGAACTTCAGCTGTAGTTTTTTTTCTGAATTCTGATATAATTACTGTCTAAAAAATTGATTAAGTTCTTCTGTGTCAAAATAACAAACCAGTACAGTGATGCAAAGTTCTTTTCGTGTAATAAATGAAATTTTCAAGTGTATTTAGAACCCAAGTACGTTCTACAGCGGCAGCTTCAATGTGGCAGTTGGCTTGCACTAAGGGTCGACTCTAAGCCATTACCTCTTCCTGGTGATTATGGACGCTCTTACGTCGGACATCCAGGAAGAGGCTCCCTAGTGTATGCTGTTTGCCGACGACATTGTACTTGTTGCCGAGAGTGGCCTAGACTCCTGAAGATCCAGAGCAGATTGGATGGTGGCAAATACTGGAGATTGTTGGCCTGAAATTAAGTAGAACCAAAACGGAATACTTGTTTTGTGATTTTGGCGGTCTCTTCAGTCCTTGCCGGGACGCCCATACTGATCAGCTCCGATTTTCGGTACCTCGGGTCGCTTATCCAAGGGGATGTCGAAGTAGACCGGGACGAAACGCACCGGATCAACTCAGGATGCATGAAATGGCGACAGGTCACTGGAAACTACGACCCACGACCACGACCGGACTGGTCAAATTACGACCCACGGCGTCCGTGGCTCGACCTGTCGAACTATGGACCGGAGTGGAGAATATGGATGAAAAAACATTGCATGTAGCAGAGATCAGAATGTTGAGATGGATGTGTGAAGTGACTTGAGATTTTTTTTGCAAAGCAAAATCACTGATTTCCAAAAAAACACTTAAAAGTAACTTTTTTTCGCAAGTCAGCGACTGTAAAATGACTCCCAAAAAGCCACAAAAAAAAACTTTTTGGGAGTCTTTTTGTCTTGCAAAAAAAATAGCTTTTACTCTTTTTAGTTTATATATCTACACAAATTCTTGTCATATATGAATACTTTGTAGAAAGACCAAAAAAAAGATGAATGGATGTGTGAAAAATGATTGACGAATGACAGGTGAGAATGGAAGAAAAAAAAACAAAAACGCATTGCGCGAACCCCAAACCCAAACAAGGGAAGCAAGATGAAATGAAATTGTCAAGAGCGGTTGGTAAACATTTGTGAAATTGCTTTTAGTACAATGTTATGAAAAAAAAACAAGATGGAGGCGTCCCTTCTGGCGGTTCACGACCACAGGCACAGGTACTTACCAAATCAACTGGATGTCCAGGAAGAGGTAAGGGCTGAGAGCCGACCCTTGGTGCAAGCCGACAACCACATTGAAGTTGCCTAGACGAATCCAACGCCATCAAGCACAATTATTTAATTTTTGCATGAAAATACACATGGAGGGAGCTCACCAGGTGATGGGGGGTCGAAAAATCGACTGACGTATTTAATGGAGACCCCTTTACAACGACATGTGGCTAACGAACGGCCTTGTTGGTCTTATACAAGTGCGACTGCTGAGTATGAAGTACGTATGTACATAATTCTAGGGGTCGTAGAACTACAACATGTAAATTAAATAATGTTGGTGTTCTATCGCCTTAGCCTGCCCCTTCAATAATAAGTAAAACATGACACATTTTTTAATCGATTAAAATTTTAAGAAATTTAATTAATTTTAAATTTGCTAAGAATCCCAGGCAGACGCCCGGCTACCCACCCCGACGACGACTGGCCCTGGCAACACACAACGTACGCACTCTGAGGACAGACGAAAAGATTGTTGAGCTGGAAGAGGAATTGAGTAGATTACACTGGGACATCGTGGGGTTGTCTGAAGTCCGTAGAGAGGGCGAGGACACAGTTACCCTGAAATCCGGTAATCTGCTCTTCTACCGGGAAGGTGACCAACTATCCCAAGGTGGTGTTGGATTTCTCATCCACAGGTCCCTCGTAAACAACATTATTACCATCGATAGTGTTTCGAGTAGGGTCGTATACCTAATACTCAGAATATCTAAACGGTATTCGTTGAAGGTCATTCAGGTGTACGCGCCGACCTCGTCGCACTCAGATGATGAAGTTGAGGCTTTGTATGAGGACGTAAGTAGCGCCATACATACTTGCAAGACTCACTTCACTGTTGTTATGGGGGACTTCAATGCAAATCTGGGCAAGAAAAGCGATTATGAGTTGAGAGTGGGGCAATTTGGGTATGGGCATCGGAACCCTAGAGGACAGAGGCTGGCCGACTTCCTGGAGAAAGTGGGACTCTTTGCGATGAACTCTTTCTTTCAGAAGCCGCCTCACAGGAAATGGACCTGGATGAGTCCTGATGGTTCTACGAGAAACGAGATTGACTTCATTATGACCAACAAAAAACGGATATTCAGGGATGTCTCTGTGATCCACAGGGTGAAAACCGGAAGCAATCACCGAATAGTAAGAGGCACTTTGAACACTTTGAATTAACGTTAAACTTGAACGGTCTTGCATGATGAAGTCTACGCTCCGACCTACTCGCGCCCATATCCAAAACCCCGAAAGCTTTCAACTCGAGCTCTCGAATCGCTTTGATTGCCTGGAGAATTTTGCATCAGTGGACGAGATCAACGACAGGCTAGTGGAAACTGTCCACACGGTGGGTGCTAAATATTTTAGACCCCGCCGTAAAGATAGACCTCAGAAACAATCTGACCACACCCTAAACCTCATGGCTGTACGACGCTCGCTACGGTTGCAGTCTTCCACTGACGCTGAGTCATATAGGCAGCTCAATAGACGCATACAGAAGTCCTTGCGGCACGATATATATGACCAAAGCAGAGGTACTAGGGGAGGTCGAGAGGTTCTATGGACAGTTATACACTTCAGTCGCTAAGCCTGTTGATAGCTCGGCCAAAGACCCAAGAGCCAAGCTGTCCCGACACTATACTGAGGATATCCCGGACATCAGCCTGTACGAGATTAGAATGGCCTTCTTCTTCAAACGCGCTTCTGAGCCACCACGTTTATAAGCTGTTTTCGCGGGTCATTACGAATCGTCTCGAACGCAGGTTTGATGACTTCCAGCCTCCCGAACAAGCCGGTTTCCGAAAAGGCTTTAGTACCATAGACCACATCCACACGCTTCGTCAAATTATACAGAAGACCGAAGAGTATAATTTGCCGCTATGTCTAGCGTTTGTGGACTATGAGAAAGCCTTTGATTCGGTGCGGAAACATGGGCGGTGCTCGAGTCCCTCCAGCGATGCCGTATTGACTGTCAGTACATCGAAGTGTTAAAGTGCTTGTATAATAACGCCACCATGTCGGTCCGAGTACAGGAGCAGACTTCGAAGGCGATTCCATTGAGTAGAGGCGTGAGACAAGGGGATGTTATCTCCTCCAAACTCTTCACAGCCACAATGGAAGACGCCTTCAAGCTCCTGGAATGGCAAGGACACGGCATCAACATCAATGGCGAATACATCACTCACTTACGGTTTGCCGATGACATCGTAGTCTTGGCTAAGTCAATGGAGGAACTCATGCAGTACGATGCTTCAAGACCTCAATTGAGTTTCGCAACGGGTGGGCCTTAAAATGAACATGGATAAGACGAAAGTTATGTCTAACGCCCATGTTGTGCCCACCCCAATATCAGTTGCAAGCTCGGTTCTTGAACTTGTAGACTCGTACGTCTACCTAGGACAAACAGTCCAACTAGGTAGGTCCAACTTTGAGAAGGAGGTCAATCGCCGAATCCAACTCGGATGGGCAGCGTTCGGGAAACGTCCTGGAGTGGAGACCGCGGACCGGCAAGCGCAGCGTAGGACGTCCACCGGCTAGGTGGACCGACGACCTAGTCAAGGTAGCCGGAAGACGCTGGGCGCAGGCCGCTTCCAACCGGTCCTGTTGGAAATCCATGGGGGAGGCCTATGTCCAGCAGTGGTCGTCCTACGGCTGATATGATGATGATGATGAGATGGTCACAATTCTTTTAGTGATTATGTTTAAAAAAAAAGGAAATAGTAGGGGCATGTATTAATAAGACCTAGATTTTTTGGAAAAAAAAAACATTGCTCTAGACGCATTATTCACGAAGAAAACAGCGGAATACGTTTGTATGGAGAAGTATACCGACTAGAGTCCCCTCTTAACAACCTCCATAAGTCCATACACGTCAAAACGACCGGCCGTATCGCTCTTTCGTTTAGCTATTGAGACTTGGAGATTGAAGGTAAACAGTTTATGAGAGACAGAAAATAAATATGGAACGTTATGACGCGACGTGCCAGTGAGACCGTTAGGGTCAGCTCACACCGAGACGCGACGCTGCGCGTACACTTTTAAAGAGCGTTTCAAAATATAACTTTATTTCCTTCACGAAAAGATACACATTTCCATGGGAGAATTCAGAATTCGTTGCGCCATGCGCAGCGCTGCGCCGCGTGATGCCTGTAAAGAAATGTGTATCTTTTCGTGTACTGTGGCGACTGCTACGCACACCCCAACTTTCATTGGGAACCTAAAGTCATCTAGAAAGCAGGACGGAGAGGCTAGATATCCCATCTCTACGTTTTGCCAGACTGTAACGAGTGAACAACGTGGTGGTGAACTATATATGGGCCTGTGACTCCTGTGAGCCATTGAACAAAAAAAAATTAATAAATGTTCTGGCTAAACGTAACTTTAATATTATAAGCTGTATTTACTTTCAAAAAAAAAACAAGACCGTTTTTCGTGAAAGTTTTATTACAAACGCAACTCTGCAGAACATTGTGGATGAACGAAACGTTACTTACAAACGGAAACTGCTTATAATATAATATTTAAAGTATTTTATTCATAGCGCAATCACAGAGAAGATGTTTAGTGATTTAAAAATTACCGAATTTATCAATTTTTGCAAAGGTAGTTTCATGAAAACAATGATATTGCCTAAAATATACGGAAATAGAAAAAAAAAATTGTCTCTAGAATTATTTCTTTCGAAACAATTTTCTAGATGGCGCTGTACCGCTTGTTTTGTGTGCGGTCGTTCGTTCGACCGACCGACCGACAGATATTCGACAAGTAAGATGGCGGCGATTAATGTGAAAGGCGAAACGTTGTCGTATTCCCACTTGTAAATAAAGTTAGTGGTTTGTTGAAATATTATTGTCACTATAACGACGGCAGAAGATTTAATACTGTACAGTGGTCAACAATAAGTGATCTGTTGTGAACAGCCTATGACTTGAATTGCTCTTCATTTCACAATAGACAAAACCCGTCGCAACGAGCACTCGACCAGTCGAGGCCATATTTATGATGTTATCTGTCGTGTGAGCGTCCTCCGAAACCACATTGATAAATGGTTGTGGAAAACCAAGGCGATGGTATGTTTCTTCGCTTAAATGCTAACTTATTATTCCCTGACAGTGTAAAATACGATTCTGTATTGTTCCGTCACTCTGACGCTTGTGTAGTGAAGCGCCGGATTATTTTTGTTCCTTGGGGTCGATGCTTTATTTTGTATATCGCCGATTCGATGTTAGATTATTGTGTTTATATCAACAATTTAGGTATATTGTTTCTACTATGTTAAATATTCTTCTGTTCCTTTAGGATCGTAGTCTCCTTGTTGTACTAACGAAAGGTATTGTTTTGATACTTATATTCTTTTTCTTTATTTTCAGGAGTGTTATCTCTGTATGAAGAGTATGTAAAATCAACATGAGTACCAGTGTTCCAAAATAGTGCCACTAACTATACATACAATTGATTGTGTGTTACAAACTATGGATGAAAGTGTGGACTTCTATTGACATATTACATACATTGACATTCGAGCAACACGGAGGTGGTAATGGATCCAGTAGGACCATGGTCAGCATATTCATACAATCGGTTAGCAGGGGTTCAGGCCGGTGCTGCAAGTGGGGATTTTCATCACCACCTAGCAAGTGGTGGCTCTGGATTAGGCAGCCAATCAGTGCCATCAACTACAAGTCAGTTGCTTCTCCAAGCAGCACATACTACAGCTTCATTAGCAGGACAGCTTGGCTCATCAACTGCTTCACCCTTCAACCCTGCAGGATTTTTGTCTCCCCCAGCTGTTGGGTATGATGCAGTATTTTCGCCACTGTTTCATCATGCAAACCCCAAACCTGCACACTACAGTTCTTCTCTTCAAGCGCAGCATCGCCAAGTTATAGCCCAAGCTCAGGCTGCAGCTGCATCCAAGCAAACTTCAGTAGAATCAGAACTAAACACATTAAGAGAAAATTATTCACACCAAACATTGGCAGCACAAGGATCATCATTCTTTGACCAATCATCAACCCCAGGCAGCACTGCTGGATTAAATTGGCAAGGAAATAACCAACTGCCAAGCCCATTTGGAATTTTACCTCATGAAAGTGTTGTGCCCTCGTCTCCAAGCCCAGCTACAACTAAAGCATCAGCAACATATGAGAACTTTAATGCACATTTTGCTGCAGCACAAACTCTAAATAATCATTTGAACTCTCAAATTTCAAGTGCTGGTAAACAAACAAATAGATCTGGTTCACCGGCGACAGCATCCAAGCAGCCAGCAACATCAACTTCATCATCATCAACGTTTTTTCAATCTCCATCATCTTTTGGAAATCAGACTGATAATTCGTATAGTACAAGCAGTGCAAAGAGTGGTCAACTCCCATCGCAGCAGGATTATGCAGGAAGTAAGTCCTATTCAAGTTCTGCAAGTTCAACTGCTCATTCCCAGCAATCGTGTATAGTGTCAACTCCACCGGTCACCTCTTCCACAACTCCACCCAGTAAAGATTACCGGTCATCTTCCAGTACTACCTCTAGGCCATCAGCTTCCATTTACAATTCCCAGTCTCCCAAAAATACAAGTAGTGAAAAGCCTTCAAGACAGGTCACAAATAGCATAAGTAATTTCGTATCTCCTACAGTCAAAGCTCCACAAGTACAGACAAAAGCTCAAAGTAAAATATATCCAGAAATAAGTAATGAACAAAGAAAAAGTTGTGATTCTAATGAGAAAGTTCAGCCACAGTCTTCCCCAATAAGTTATTCCATAATGGATGCCCCAGGTAGATTGAACTATAGTAGCAGTACTGGAACTCCATCTAAGACGAATAGGATCAATAGTTCACAATATTCTACTACGCAAAACTCTAGCTTTAGGCATTATCAAAGTGGAAACAACATTGAATCAGATTATCATGTTAGAGCTAAAAGTAGTTCTAGCACAGATACGGGGTACTCCAGCAGTAGTTCCCAAAATGGCCCAGATTGTGGTGTAGTTGTGCCAAGGCGACAGAGTCCTTCCCAAGCAGCCCCACAAACTTCTCCTCTGGATCATGGGTCAAGTCCTGCCTATCCAATGTATCATAGTCCTATGAACTCAATTAACTCTCCCCAACCACACAATGATCATTACAACAAAGTTAATAATACTGCACCCCGGTCTCCCTTAGACGCATCAGTGACGCGGTCACCATCTCAAAACAATCAAGTAGCTTATCCTTCTGTTATAACTAGGGCTTTAGGGCTTGAACAAAATAAAACATATAGTGAAAGCAGATATGAAAGAAATCAAACACAGTCTTCTGGTCAAAATTGTTGGGAAGGTGACCGACAAGGTACTAGGAAGTATTCTAGTAATAGCAGTACCAATAGTTACAATAATGGTGTAGCAGAAAGTAATACTCATAATGAAGAATCAGTTCCTCAGAGTCAATCTTCCAGTAGGGTGCTAAGTTTACCAGATAAGCAAAACTATTTTGATGGTAATAATGTAGCTTTACAAGATCTTTCTAGTTGCCGTGGTGATCCTATGAGTATAGTAAAAAATTTGCAAAGTTTGCAACAAAGTTGTCAATTACAAGAAGTCAAATCCAGCAAATGCCAACCACCAGTAACAGTCCCAACACCTACTAACAAAATACCTTCTAGAAGAAAGAGTGTTGAAAAACCAGTTCCCCATGCAAATATGAATGAATTGTCTAACGTTGTTATGGCTGATTATTTGGCTAATAGAATTCCGCCACCAGCACATAGTTCAACTAGTAATCAGCAGCAAAATGGCACCTATTTTGATTTTGAAAGATGGAATCTTCCACCTCCTCCACCTAAAATGTTCCCTGGTACTTCAGCATTTGGTTCACAGGCCCCTTTACATGCAACCAATTTTGCTAATCAACATCAAGCACTCATGCCTCATGGACATGCCTTAACTTACTTTCCGCCCTTCCATCTAGGCCCTCATCCTGATTTCCAATCTTCTGTGGAGTTAACACCACTCTCATCATTTAGCGAAACTCCACCTTCGGCTTCCTCGTCATCTTTTTCGACGCCTGAAACACGTGAGGAGGAACAGCCTAAGGTGGTAGTACCTAATATAGAGGAAGAACTTGGTTTCCTTGCAGAACAACGGGCAAATACTGCATCGTCGGTAGCACCCACTTCACAGCAGCAGACCATTAACAGCACTTCACAAGACGCTACTTCAAAAATTATGGATAAAAAATTTAATGTTCCTGTCACGGGCCCCGGTTCAGGATTCATGGCTTCTTACTTGAAATTTTTACAAGGAGAGCGTGACACATCTCCTCCGCCGGCCGGCAGAGGCGCCAGAAAATCCACGTGGTCGAGAACGAATACTAATAATACAACAAATAATAAACCTTATACTCCGAATGATCACAATAAATGTGATACAAATGCCACACAGCAAAGTGCCAATGGAGCCATGGCGTCGACGAACGTGATAAACGCAGGTATGTCACTGAGTAATCCTGTCATGAGCTCCTCAGCTAGCATGAGTGCGGCAGGCTTGTTGGGTGCTAATCAAATTCACAGCGCGTCGTCGAGTCTCCTTCCCTCTCAAACGAAAGAGTTGGACGATCCCCGCTATTACAATTTGAATAAGGATAGAAAACGTAAATATGACGGCAGCGAGGAAGCTACCTATGACGCAGAAGAAGAAGCGAGAAGGCTCAACAAGCCGGTGCTCAATGTGCCTAGTACACCTCTAAATGACAAAGGAAAGAATAAGGGTCGAACAAGTATGAATAAGCCGACGCCCTCGGCGGTAGTGGCGCCCCAGCCGGCCGCGCCTAAGAAGCCACGACCTCCTGCGCCGCCGCCCGTGACGTCGCTGCAGGCAGCGCCACAGCAACAATACTATTATCAACACCAGCCCGACGAAGGTGCGTTCAATTTATTAGATTTCCATTTAAGAAGTAGAGCGCGATGGTGAAGAGCTAGCCCTGAAGCTTGTATGACAGGAGCAAGCTAACTGCCTTTTGAGCAGGATATCGTGAAAACTTGTTACATTTTAACTGTGATAATGTAAATTTTTATTAGATGAAATCTATGATTACATAATTATTTGTAAATATTTTCTGTGAAAGAAATGTGATGTACCTATCCTAGTAAACGTCGATATTTTTAGGGTTAGCCTGTAACAAGATTTCACCTAAATTGTTGTTAATGACACATTATTAGTGCCATTTTATTGTAAATTGTAGAATTTGTGACTCTTGTCATACTCGCTATTGAAGGGGTGCTACCATTAATAATTCCAAAATTATGGTATATTTTTTTATGGAATTCATACCAGCGGGTGTCTGTTGTACATATAAATACCTAATGTATTGTATTTTACAGTATTTGAGATTAGTTAGTACTTACAATAGTGTATGCATATTCTATATAGCTGAAAGTGATTTTATATTATAAGGGAAATTAATTGCATAATACATTGACAGCTATAAGTAAGTACGAGATAATGTAATAGAAGGCCATGCCCTGAACATAAGTTTTTTGTATTTCTATTTAATTGTTATTTGTTTATGCACAACTCTCAATATTTTATGTAAATAATTTTGTATAATAGGAGAAGACATAAAATAAACATGAGTATATTACCGATAATGTGTTAAATAATTTTAATTTGTAATTATTCCTGGTAGCACCCCTCACTTCGCCAAAATAGGGATAACATGTACAGTACAACCATATGAGAATGATGTAGCTACTGAACCATAAGAGAAATAAGTAGCTTTTTAAAACCTAATGAGTATTTAAATGTAGATCAAGTACGTTTGTGTGTACATGTTATCACAATGATGAACCTATTCATCAGTTGGCTATCCTTTTCCTTTACCTATCCCACCTCTATTTCATAATATTGTGTAATAACAATTCTTTGCTAACGTCGTTGTTTTTATAGATGAGTACTCATTGAATTCTAAAGATATAGTACAACCACGAAGTTTGGATTAGCCGAATAAAATGCACGTAACGGTCAAATGCTTGCGCGACAATCGCTTCGATTAATATACGACCTTCGAAACCAAGAACTGAAACATAAGGAACTTAAATTCCAACTGCAACGAGAATTAGCATGAACACTATTGTTTGCTAATAGATTCAAATTTCTTAAATCAAATGCCAAATGTTTAAATAGAAAGCATTTTTCATTTATAGCTCTCTGCCCTTTTCTACCGCACGCATGCTCGAGGAAAACTTGTAGAAATGGGGAATGAATTAATATACGGTGTAAGTGGCATCGATACGCTGTTACCTTGGATTCAGCACATGATTGTAGACCCCCTCAGCCTCATATGTTGCGTCAAATTATGTCTTGTATTTTCTTATAAGATTTTTAATTTTCATGACAATATGAATGAGCTAAAAACAATATATTAAGACAATGGGACATGAATGGGAATCCTTATTAGGAAGAGACAGGCAGACTATAGTCGGACCTAATTTTAGAGATCACTTCGCATTTTAGTTTGAATAAGGTTCTTACCAAAAAACTTTTTTACTGGGGAACGAATTATGAAAACGTTTCTTATAATAAATAACATGTCTATCAAGCTTTTATACTGGTTCAGGCTTTTAGATTACATTTTCAAAACAGTGTATTCCTGTGAAAAATTGGTGGGTGTTATATTTTTGTAAAATTTATTATTTAACCTACAGCTCAAATTAATAACATATTAACCTTTACAGCCAGATTTTATATTATTATGATTCAATATTATAGTTGCAGCGCACGGAGCCAACATGGGTTATGGGCTATATGGGACTACAGAAAACGACAACAAGCCGAACAGAAATATGCAACATAATTTAAAATCGCACCATCAAGTTTCCAGTAGTGGGCAAGTAGACAATTCGAGACCGATAGAAGAAATGCCCTATCAGGTATGGATTTATTATCTATTGCTTTTATATAATACAACATACAACTAGTACTGACTGACTGATTGCTTTGTTAGTCTACTGGTCGCAAGCGTGACTTTTGATTATGAGGTTCTGGGTTCGATTCTCGGGTGGAGTAAAGTGATGTAGGTTTTTCCATCACGAATTTATCAGTAGCAGCTACGGAGTCTGGATTTGTGCCCGCTTGAGGGAAATAGGCTCGTCCCCTATTACATGAGGCTTAAACATAACTGGCGTAATGTGGGTTTACTATTAGGTACACCTCTGCCTAACCTTTCAGAGATTTCGTGATGTTTCGTACATACAAAATAAGATAAAAGGGGATATTGAGCAATAAGTCTTTGCAAAACACTCAAATCTGGCCACAAAGTACCCACTATCTTCCGCACTGACTGCTGGCTGGGCCCCTTTTCACATGTTCAAGCACTCGAACTTTTCATGGGTACCTATATACATAGTAAAGTGAATGGAAGAAAGAAATAGTAGTTTGGCGTTTATATTCTACGAAGTATGCATAAAAACTGTAGCTATTACAGTTTATTCATAGAATTGCTCATTCAAGTTGAAAGGTCCTTAGCAGTTATTCGCTGGACCAAATTCTGCCAATAACTGCTAAGGATTAGGTGTTTCGAATTTAATAATCCTGACCTTTATTTTAGTTAAAATAATCACGCAACGAAAACTCCTATATGCCTAATTTTATTTTCAGTCTGGGGAATTTATAGCAATAAAATCGGAATTGAATGAAATGTGGCCAGCAATTTGGAGGGTTGATGGCAAGACACTACTGCAAAAATATGAACCATTCGAAGAAAATGGAAAAGTTTTATACCGTAATATTTCTACAGTAAGTATTGAATGTCCATTTTACTAATATGATCTTTAAAAGCCAATATATTACTTTTTATAGTAGTCATATCTAAGAACGGTCAACCGCATATCTGGCATATCACTTGAACAAGTAATTGAGCATGTTTAAGTAAGCGGCACTACGATATTATGGTGCCTTGAATGTCATGGCACGGTAGTGCGGCTTACTAAATCTGCAATTATGTGACACTGACTGATGATACACTGTTTTTTATTTCAGTATACTGTGTGGAACCCAGAGAATAAAAAGTTATACACGCAAGTCCCAGTTAAAGTAAGGTCCCAGACGCATTTGGAAACCATAGTCGAGTTAGTTAGAAGTGAACTTCCAATCGATGATTGTAGTTTCATCGAGAAAAGAATGTTGGAGACTCAAATGTACCAGGAAAACTTTGAAGTCTATATTCAAACGTTAATATCACACGCATTAGATCCCAATTTTCTTACGGAAATATTTCAGGAACAAGGTAATCGTTGTATTTTATGACTCTGCTTTTATTTACGTATTTTGAACAAGACTAAGTCAGGGGGATTAAAAGAAAAAGATTATTTCGATACAAGATTTTATAAACATCTACATACAATTCGACATAATGTACCTATGATAAAGTTACTGAATATTATTTATTATAAATTAAAAGTACCAAATAATCTGCTTGCTTATCTAATACCTTTTGCAATAAGTGAAGAGAATTGGATAATTTAGCGTTGCTAACACAGCGGTTCCATTAAATACATCTCATAAGTAATTGCGCAGCGTTGCGTTGATCGGTGCCGATATTGGTGCTTTCATTTTAAGCAATTGTTGCAGCGAGACAGCAGCGCGACCGCAACTCGACCGAAGCGCGATCGTCGCATAAAAGTTTCGTTCCATACAATAACCGCAGCGCGCCTGCAGCGCTGCTGTCGCGCGACCGCTCGGCGATACATGACGACCGTCAAAAGTTGTCGGAATCCATTGTGAGATTTTGCCGCACGACAGCAGCGCTTCAGCAGCGCGGCCAAGGGCCCCTCAGTCGCGCTGCCGTCGCGCTCGGCGAGCCCTACGCCTACCTGCACCGTCACATTTCAGACGAATACTTCCTGTCCAACGTGAAGACGGTGGACGAGGTGACGGAGACCATGCGCGCGCGCGTGTCGTGCGGCGGCGCGGCGGGCGCGAGCGGCGCGCGCGCGCTGGACGCGGCCGTGGGCACGTGGCCCGGCCTCAGCGTGGCGGCGGGCGCGGCCGGCGCGGGCGCCTGTCGCGCCTGCGCGCGCGCGGCTCACGCCCGCCTGCTGCTGTACGGCCAGCCCTACAACCCCGCCACGCTCGAGCCCGTCCAGCCCGACGCGCGCCTCGCCTACGAGAAGGTATGCCGCCACTACACTGATAACAAGTAACATATCGCTCACCGCCAGTGTCTCTATGTTTCATCTTTATGTATATTTGTAAGTTTTATTTGAAAACATATAGCCGTTGCTCCTGCATCTGTGTCTCTCCGCCGATTCACCACTATGAGCTAAAACAGTCAGGAGGACTATTTAGGATATCTACCTGGTTCTAGGTCTGAGTGTTTATTGGAGTTTTTCTTTGCACCAATGTTATTGTTGGTCATCAAATATACTCTACTGCATGCAAATTGGTTAAGTTTTAGCACAACTTCTTTACAAATACATTGTTGGGTTTCCAGGATTTCCTCGTGTGTGCGTCGTGTTGTAGTCGGGTTCAGCTATATTCTAGGATATCTCATCAAAAGTATCTTATGTACGCGGAGTGCAGTAAGCGAGTGGGCGAGAAAAGGATGCAAAACCCCAGTAAAGACACTACTGTGATTCTGAACGAGTTGTTGGCGGACGAAGTATGGCTTTCTCAGGTGAGTGCCATTTACAGTTATTAATTATTATAGTACTGTAACGACATTAATAATATTGATATTTTTATAAGAGCATTATGCATCATGATCGGTCAAAGTTGACCTTCCTCAGTTAGCGCACCTACAGGTATAAAAATCACAATCATAATATCGTGATATTTCACTTAGTCGCGCGCAGGTTTGAATGAAAAGGAGAACAAATACATAAAGGGTGGGTGGTATTTGCTTTAAATGAGACACAGAAATAAATGAATTACTCGAAAATACCAAATTGGAAGCAGAAATACGCCACATCCTGATCCACCCAAAACATCAGCGCTCAGTATAATGCTGTGACAACGTAGACACTGGTTTTCACTGACAGCCTGAGTTGACCTAATAACATGGACTGATTTGCTCTCACGTGCGTGTGTTCCAGCTGTTCCGCGACGTGCGGCACTCGTGGGCGGAGGCGGAGGCGTGGGAGCGCAAGGTGCGGCTGTCCATGACGCGACAGATGATTTAACGTTGGCCGCATCAGCGCTGGCCAGACCTCGCGCGCCTGTGCAGCGGCCTCTAGTTAATATTTTATAAGGACAATATTTTCATTTCATTTTATACAGGTGAAAACGTGCTGTATGTAATTGTTTTGTATTTTATGATAATTTTTAGCATTTAGTTATAATGTTTCAAATCAAACCTTGGCGGATCTTGTTCTAGTTTTAAACCAACCTCAAATGTTATTTACATCTTATTGAATTCATTGTCTGTTACTTAGTATTTATTGAAAATACTCCGGTGCCATTTAACGCTTGCTTTTTCTGAATCTGATGACATTTACTGTGCTGAGAACATAATTTTATTTTCTGTGCTCATGTAAATGATTGTAATAGATATTCATAAACCGAAGGCGGCCTTAGCTAAATGTTCGTAACATATCAATTATGGGTTACCCTGATTGACCAGTAGCAAATTGTAAAACTAAATGATTTTTAACTCCCGTTATTTGCTTAAGTCTACACTACATTTACTGGTTTTAGGTTATCGCTAGTATCCCCATGAGTCTGGGTTATGCGCCACTTACTTTGAGTGTGATATGATCATACAAAAGGTGCATAAGACAGAGCTAAGGAATATTTCTGTGAAAGTAATACGGTTACAATAACTACAACGCTGTGTAAAGTAAAGAAATATAAAGCGCAATAAAACTATAATAAATTGTAAGTACATAGTATACTAGTTTCAGAAGTACAGCTGACATTACTTTCTCAGGCCTCACTAAGGTCGTTAAGGCCGTCAGTACAGATAAGTATATCTTGCTGTTCTAATTGAAATGTACTACAGAATTGAACGAAGGTTTCATCATCACAAACATACGAAAAAAAAATGTGATACAGTCTTTAACTTCCATGAACCAATAGAATAGACTAGACTAGACAAATGAAACACATTAAAATAAAAGCCGATGAAAAGATTATAGAAAAAAAAACAAGTTCTTTTTGTGATATTCATTTATTTTAGGGCCTAATTACTGTTTCTGCTAAATGTAAAAGGTACGTAAACTGTTTTTGTATGCATTTTTAATCAATTTAAAAAACATGATTTTATATAGTTATTACTCATAAAAAATATATAATATACATAAACAGAACATAAAGTTACTGTTTCGTTGACTTCCAAAACTCGATAAAGGTTGTATATTTGTAGTCGCTTATTTACACTGTATGTCTAGCAGTATTCATGTCGATTCAAATTGAGTTGGATAATTTATGTGAAGATGTAAGATTTCTGTGCAAAGGAGTGACCAAATGTCGCGGAATCGGCTTTACACAAAACTGCGATGCGACATCGCTTCGTCTAAATCTACGAGCGTCTACGAGAGAATGTGAGAATTTACGAGCATATTGCGAATTGATTCGCATCGCGCAGTCCTGCGATGTTACGTCGTTTCTTACATCTCCTTAGCAGTAACAGAAGTGCGCACTTTTACGATCCATGTCACGACCTATTTTGAAAAATACGTTCAGTAAAGAAATAAAACCAAATAATATAAGAAATATGTTCATGAAAGCAAAGCAAAAAAATAAGTCATTTGCGTTTCGGTTCGAAAGGCCCGACTCGACATCGCTTCGAACCACTTTTATTATATGGGTATAAAGGTCTTTCTGACCAGCTGAAGCCGATTCAGCGTCGGTGTGTTCACTCCTTAAATGACTGTAAGCGCGATTTCGACGCGATTCAAGCTAACTCAGTTTAGCTTAATTTATTAACAATCATATTGTTTTTCTTGAATTTAACTTCTTCATCTTAGGAGTATATTCAGAGTAAACTGGTAAGCGCACTGTTTAAAGAGCTATAAAGTGGCAGATGGACAGCACTTAACCTCTTGTTTGCAGGTAGATCTACGCTCGTAAAAAGTTTTTCTCCTTGTTTCCTAATATAAGCGGTCGTCGCGATCATTTCGCAATGCGAACTCAAAAAAATTCACTAATGTAAGCGATGTAGAGTCAAGTCTTTTATGTCTATACTCCACGCCACGAGAAGATATAAATTTTGAGCGACAATTCAATAAAAACAAATAATTCCAAATTCAATCAACTCAAAGTAAAATATGTGTAGTACGAAACTAACGAAATTTTGGGTTGGTCGGTTAATGGTCGGGTTATATTTTTGCGATATAAAGCTCTGTCGTCAAATGTTTTTTAGTACTGCAACGTAAACATTTGGGCCATTCGAGTTTCGAATGCGTGTTATTATTTGATCAAAAGGTTGCGACGAACTCCTCAATGTGTTTGAAAAATGTCTATTTTTTCGTGGCTTCGATTTCGGTGGGTGGTTTCGATAGATCAGTTTTCAAACTCTTTCTTATATCAAGTCAGGACACATAACCTTTTGAAACTACCGCATTGAGAATTGCATGGATAACTGATTTATTATTGAATGTCGAGTTGACCAATCGTAAACTTTTCTATTATACTGGTGTATCCTCTTACAGTGGTCATTTTATGAAATATACAGTTTGTTTAGTATAATTCTCAGAGTTGCATGGCTCTTTTGGCGCTTGAACGACATTATCAGGAGGGCACTGTTTGTGAACATTTGTGAAATTGTTTGTGTAATTTGTATTGATAAAATAATATAGCAGCGTTAGTTCCGACTGTAACTACGCGTCAATAATAATATGCAGCACCAATTCGGTCTAACAAGTATGGCGGAATATCATTCTGCGGTATTGACATTACCGACGTAATTAATAAAATGCTGAATGTGTAAAGCATTTTTCTTGTAATGAGCTGATAAAAATAGCCCTTATGATAATAACTACGCCACGATCGCACACTTGGATACGGCTTCGCTGCCTTGGATTTCCATATATCTACTTAATTTTTTTAGGCTACTGTAGATGACCAATTACAATTTTATTATCGACATGCATACAGCTCGGCTATAAGAATAGATCTGACTTCCAAACTGCTGCCCCTTTATATGTACGTGTAATTTTTTTACAAATGAAGAAAATATTAAACCGCATCCGCAGCTACATATTATTTTTTGCAACATCTTATCATACATTAAATAAATTATTATCTATTGGTGAAGAACTATTAATTTGCAATTTCGAATTGCGGTGATTACAATGTGTCCTATCACAGTCTTAATGATCTCACCCTACGTTATCTTTAAGGGCAATTAAGGACAATATATCTGGCTTAGTTAATCTACAGTCTGTTGTGATGTTCAAATTTGAAGTAACACATTCCTGGAGCGATAATTCAATTCATTTTGTATTGTATAAAATTACCCCTATACTTTTTAATGATTACAATTTGGCACGACTGTTGTTATCTGCCCTTTATTTATAAATGAACAAATTGTGACGATATTATATTTCTATTTTTAAATATAAGTACACTATGAAAAGATATTTTGTATAATTGCTTTAGGTTGTATAGGTTTTTAATAATATAACTACGTCAATGTAGTTCTATAGTAGTTATATAGCATTGTAAAAATAACAGGTTCTGTCTGGTAATTAAAGTTAAAGAGGACTTTATTTATTTTGTTCAGATTGGATAGGTAATTTGTTTTAATACCACTTCTTACTATAAGACATAACGGCAATTTTATCGAATAAAACCCATTACTAGCTAAACATGTGTTTTTGTTAATGTATTTACTAACTTTTTGCGCGACTTCATCTGCGTTGACTTGTTGAGCGGAAAAAAAGTGTGCCCATCTAAATCCGTTCCGTTTTTGTGTAATTCAGTAAAAAACATAGAAAGTTGTCGAAATATTTTTGTATGAAGCCTGGATTGCCTAACTTTCGGCATTTTATTACCCGACTAGAAGTAAAAAGGAGGGTTATGACTGACCGGTATGTATGTTCTTCTGTTCCTTCATACATAACTAGCTGTACCCGGCATGCGTTGCAATGCACTTTTTCCTACCTACCGATCCTATTCTACCTACCTACCCTACCCTACCTACCAACCCTACCCTACCTACCAACCCTACCCTACCTACCTACCTACCCTACCCTACCTACCCTACCTACCTACCTACCCTACCTACCTACCTACCCTACCTACCTACCTACCCTACCCTACCTACCCTACCTACCCTACCTACCTACCCTACCCTACCTACCTACCCTACCCTACCTACCCTACCTACCCTACCTACCCTACCTACCCTACCTACCCCACCTACCCTATCCGACCTACCTACCCTATCCTACCTACCCTACCCGACGCTACCTACCTACCTACTCTACCCTACCCTACCTACCTACTCTACCCTACCCTTACTACCTACCTACCCTACCTACCTACCCTACGCTACCTACCTACCCTACCCTACCCTACCTACCTACCCTACCCTACCTACCTACCCTACCCTACCTACCTACCCTACCCACCTACCTACCCTACCCTACCTACCTACCCTACCTACCTACCTACCCTACCCTACCTACCTACCCTACCCTACCTACCTACCCTACCTAACCTACCCTACCTACCTACCCTACCCTACCTACCTACCCTACCCTACCTACCTACCCTATCCTACCTACCTACCCTACCCTACCCTACCCTACCGTATCCTATGTCCTTCTCCTGGCTCTAAACTACCTCCCTGCCAATTTTCAGCTAAATCGGTTCAGCCGTTCTTGAGTTATAAGTGAAGTAACTAACACGACTTTCTTTTATATATATAGATTTCTGATCCACTTATCATAATTTGACAGATGAGGTGTCATTGGAAGCGTCTTTAGCGTCCGCTGGGTATAGGCTATTTGATGTCACATTAAATTAGACATGGCGCCCTCTAGAGAACATACAGTTACGTAATTTAAAGAAATAATCATTTTACAATGACGTGTTGGGTATCAAATGAAAGAACTTAAGAAGCACATTTCAAAAATGTAGAAACTATAACTCCAAAATAATATGAATAAAAAATAAGTTCAAAAACTAAAACCGAAAACTAATCGGGCATTTTTTACTTATTTTCTTTGTTTCATAGAATACTTGTTTGTATTGTTGATACCAACCATCGACTGATATAGAATACTAGCTGTTGCCCGCGACTTCGTTCGCTTGGGAATTTTGATAAGGCCGTGACTACCCCCGGACCACCAACGTGAATTGGTTCCATATTACGACATCCATAAATTAATTTGGTAGGGTTATACGCGGAGATTTAGTATGGAAAAGTAATGAAAGCTGATTTCTCTTAAAATACAACACTTGGGAATCTAAATTTTAGGTCACTATAACTTCTTAGAAGATGTTCTTAGATGTCTTCAAGGTTCTGGACTGGAGAGGGCTAGGCATCAACGTCAATAGCTAGTACATCGCTCACCTTCGATTTGCCGATGATATAGATAGATAAATCATTTATTCAGTGCACACAAAAGACATAGCACAACACACAGAAGCACAATTTAATGACACAGATTACATAAATATACCTATATATAGTGGTCATGTGGTCATGGCTGAGACCATGGCGGACCTGATACAATGCTCGATGATCTCGTAGACTTTCCGAAAGAGTGGGTCTTAAAATGAAAACCAGTCATGTTGAATGCCCATGTAACACCTTATATACAGGGTGTAACGAAAAGGGTATATACATCCTTAAGGGTGTAACTGAACATGTTTCTCAACATAAAAAAAAATTGCAGCAAAAAAAATATCAGCTGCCTATACATTTGGGTCGAATAGGTATTGTAATTTTCTATGGGGCAGCTGATATTTTTTTTGCTGAAAAACATGTTTTATGATGAGTAACATGTTCAGTTTGATGGTCTGTAGCACACCCTTAAGGATGTATATACCCTTTCCGTTACACCCTGTATATCAAGATCGGAGACTTCACTCGAACTTGTAGACGATTATCGCTACCTGGGACAAACGGCCCAGTTGGGTAGGTCATAACTTCGAAAAAGAGATCAATCGTCGGTTCCGACTCGGCTGGGCAGCGTTCCGGAAGTTGCGTGGTATCTTCTCGTCCAAGTTACCGCAGTGTCTCAAGACGAAAGTCTATGACCAGTGTGTGTTGCCAGTGATTACATACGGGACCGAAACGTGGTCGCTCACAATGGGCCTCATCAGACGGCTTAAAGTCACCCAAAGGGCAATGGAGAGGGGGCTATGCTCGGAGTTTCCTTGTATGATCAAATCAGAAATGAGGACATCCGCAAGACCACCAAGATTACCGACGTAGCCCGAAGAATTGCCAAACTTAAGTGGCAGTGGGCGGGCCGGAACGGATGGCCGATGGGGCTGAAAAGTTTTGGAGCACCGAGCGACACCGAACCGAAAGACGCTGCGTTGGAAGGCCTCCCACTATGTAGACTGATAACCTGGTGAAGGTTTTGGGGTTCCGCTGGATGCGAGTCGCACGGGACCGGTCAATATATGTGGCATTAAAATCGACTTCTTCCATATTATAGATAGCACGGACTGCCCTCTTATGTAGTATGAAAATTGAATCAATGTCTGCTGCCGATATCCCCACAGCAGAATGCCATAGGACATAATACAATGGAAATAAGCGTAGTATACTGAACTAGCTGTGGCTACATCAGTTATCTGCCTTATTTTTCTAACATAGGCAGCTGAGCTTAAACCTTCTCCAATAGTTCTGTGCGCGCCCCACTGCAGTTTTGAATCCATAGTAATCCCAAGAATAGTTTCCGCTATAACATCAAGTTTTTTGCCGTCAAGATTTAAATTTAGGTCACGTTGTGGTACATTTGGTAAAGAAAACTTAAAACATTTTTTTTCATTCGTATTCAGTTTTGCTACGAACCATTTCGAGGAGTGGGTGTTACATGGGTTTTCAACATAACTTTGGTTTCGTCCATGTTCATTTAAAAACCCACTCTTTCGGAACCTCTACTGAGCTCATCGACCATTGTGCTGAGGTCCTTGAAAAACAGGTCCCGAAGTCAGACTGACATGGTGGCGTTTTTGTACCAACACTTCAACACCTCGATGTACCGATAGTCAATTTGGCACCGTTGGAGAGACTGCAGTTCTGCCGAAGAGTCGATAGAATCGAAGGCTTTCTCGTAGTCCACAAACGCTAAGAGAGGAGGCAGAGGCAGGTTATACTCTTCGGGATCTGTATCCATTCTGACGAGTGAGATTTTAAATAAAACGTTTTTAATTTTATAGAATACTTTTAATTTGCTTGCACACAGCCTCTATTGAGAACAATGTTAAGGAATATGTTAAAAGCCTGGACAAGACAAACAAAAATAATTCAGGGGAACCAAATACCACAACATTTTTACATTTGATCAATTTAACGAAAATAGCTCTATTTGAACGATAAATAATTACAAGCAAAATCAAGTAGAGCTATTCACAAATAGATCGGAACGTATTCTAGTTCACTGTTACATGCAAAATTAACGTGATATGGCCAGTTCATTTTCTTAAATCATAATATGTCAACAGGTATATGATGGTTATTAGGTATCGCGTACCTGTTCAATTCCAATATAATTAAAAACAAAACTCAAAAAAGTTGCGCAGGAATAGTAGCAAAATTATAACTATACGTAGTTGAGATGAAAGCTTTACAATAATAATAATAATATACTTTGATGTTAAATGAGAAACAAATATGTATATAATATCTTAACACATTTATAATTACTATTTTAAATCAACTGTAGTAAAAGTACAAAGATCAATGTGATTTGGAAAAAGGTCCCAGGTTGACAGTGTTTAGTCAGTTGTGTGCACATCTCCTGTACTTATATTATCACGAGGACGAGGCACGCACGAGGTACTGAGCGATGACGACGGCCACGGGCGGCCTCTCGCACCGCGTCACTATCATATCTTATACAAGAATCTAGAATTACGTAAGTATTTATAACTGCATATATCATACATCTAAACTCAAGTAACTTATTTTTTATTCAGTTTCATGTTTTAATATTTTACGTTTTTTTTATACTTTTTTTTTATTTTTTTTTATACCATAATCTCTCTTTTGTTAACCACAGCGCGTTGTTGCCGGTGAAATCTGCCTTCCACAAATGAATTTGTCCGTCATATTAATACATTTATAATCGTGGTGATGCCGCTAATGCAACACACCGTCGAGATCCACATGAACTATTCAACTTTTTCGGGTTTGCGGGTGTACTGCGGGCGAGGAGGCCGCGTCGCGCCACGAGCTCCGCCACGGGGTCCCCCTCTGCCACGGCCCTTGAAGCCACCCTGGTAACTCTGGTTGTCGTTGTATCTGTCACGACCACCATTTTCATTCTGCGGGTGACTATCACCGGTGTCACCATTACCGTAGTATCCATCGCGATCGTCACCTCCGCGACTTTGGTAGCTATCTTTGTGTCTGTTCTGATATCCGTCGTATTGTCTGTTCTGGTAGCCATCCTTCCCGGATCTTCCCTGGTAGTCACCTGGGTGCCTACCGCGGTAGCCCTCTCCTTGTCTATTCTGGAATGCGCCACGGCCGCGATGTCCGTTCGGGGCGCCCCTGCCACCGCCTCCGCCACCTCCGCGACCGAATCGCCGGTACCTAGCTTGGCCGTCACCTTGACCATGAATTTTACGTTCTCCGCCATCCTCACGATCGGGACTTCCACCCTCCTTAATGTCATCGTTATTTTTATCGTTCGAAGGCGACACGCCCGGGCGCTCCTCCATGGCGGGCGGCGCGGGATGCGGGCCGGGCGGCGGCGCCTGCAGCGCGGCCAGGTGCGGCGGCAGCGGCGCCACGTGCGGCACGGGCAGCGGCACGCCGGGCGGGAAACCGGCGTGCTCGGGGTGCGGCGGGAAGTGCGGCTGCGGGGGCATCGGCAGCGTCCCGGGCTCGGCCACGCGCCCGCCTGGCAGCTGGACGAAGTGTTGGTTGGTGAAAGTCTGAGTTGGAATCGGCCCAGGTGGTGACGGCTGATTCGGTATCACTGGAGGTTGTGGTGTACCGACGGGACTGTCTATTTCAGACTCTTGCAAGAAAAAGAAATTCTGAGAACCTATGACTTCGGCGATAGGTCTCTGTTGAGGATATTGTTGGGCGAAATATGCATGCTCCACCTCCTGCAACGTGATAGGCGGCAGCGGTCTGAGCGGGTAGGCGGGCGCGGGCACGACGGCAGGCGCGGGTGGCACGGGCAGCGCGCCCGGCGGGTACGCGGCCGCGACCTCTGCCTCTACCTCGTTGTCGACCACTTCCAGAGGCTCCATTTCCGGTACAAGAACATGAGTCTCTTCTATCTCTGTTGCTACAATATCATCTGAACGGTCAAAGTAACCACATTCGTGGACTGCGCTCACAATCTCCTTAATATGAGTATAAGTAGTGCCCAATATTTCTTTAGGCCTGCCATCAATTATAGCATACAAATGTTCAGCAGCTTTTGAAGTCTGAAGATGGAATCCAGGTTGGCCTTCTTCATTTACCTCATGCTTGGGTGTCACTTCAGGGTACCTGAGAAATAAATATGAATTTAGGATTTTTTTTAGTTTTGTTAGTAGAAATTTTATACTTTTAAGATTATACCAGCCTTCCACTGGCTTTATGATTCAGTATTTTTTAGACTGCTGTTATTTACACTTAAAAAATGCTGCATTTCAAATAAACTAGATTTATTATGATATTTCATCTATTATGGAACCTGAAACCTGTAAATGAGGAATATATTTTATAAAAATGACACTTACAGATCATCCAAAACTTTTAAATCCTCTTCTGTTAGCTTAGCTGCACCATTAGCTCCATTGAGAAAGTCATTTCTAGCTTCTGTATTTCCCATTTGGTTGAGACAATCCAAAATAAGTAAAACTTCTCGAATTTTACTGGTTTCTGCTGCATACCGCACCCACGCATCCTGTATTACAATAATTTATGGCATATCATTGAGTGTTTTGTTGTATAAAGTTACACATATACACAATTTATATATTGGGAAAAAAGGCTACACAGATAATGAAGTTACTGTTGCATTACTTGTTACATACAAGCCAGTTTACCATTAATATACATTTTTTTCGTTTTATTATAGTACCTAATTAGTTAAAAAAGTATTTTTATTTATGTCTTAAAACAGGACAGGACAAAATAAGATATTATTTTTTATTCAATAAAGAATGTTGAAAATTCTGATTAGTTAACTGTCAATTTATGAATGAAACAATACAGTTATAAATAATTTATATATTACCTTTTTTGCTTGTTTTTTAGCCTCACGCTCTGCAGAAGTAGCTATTGATGTGACTTGCTTAGACAGGTCCCTTGCGAACTCCAGTGTTTGAGCAACCTCATCATATTTAGCCACTGCCACTTTTTGGTCACCATTCAGTTCTTTCCCAGCTTTTTGCAAGTCTCGATATGATGTTAGCTTGCTCTGTAACAAAAGATTTTTTTAGAATTACTTTAGAACATTGCATTCTTGCACATAATTTTATTTGCTTCTTTCTAATCTGGATAAATACCAGTTAATAAGGAAATAAACATAACATTTCAGGTTTACAGTTAAATGTATGTTTGTGCCACAGTGCCACTTTTGAAGAGCAATTTAATTACAATTGTAGGAAAAATGGAGTATAAGCAAGTGCTTATAAACACTGGAAGTGTGTAATAGTGTCTCCACACAAATAAAATGTAAATACCTATCACTTTACATTTTGGGTGCTTATGAATATTTAAATAGAAATAGTAATTGCACAACAATTCACATATTTTACCTAACTTCATTTAAATGAGTGTCTCATGTTGCACCAGATACTTCAAAATTGAAATGTTATTTCTCTTTTCAACAACTTGCAGCTTTAGCCTTTTTTTTGTGTTCATCTTTGTCAATATCTTTACACAAACTAATGTCTTTTCAAAATAACTCAAGATGTACATACTTAACTAGCCTAGATTTTGCTTATCAGATTTTTGTTGCAAAGGCTTGTCATAACAATCAAAACATATTTAATAAACTTAATTTCTGAAAAAAATTAGTTAATGGGAAGCTTAATGTTTAAAATAACAATAGCTACCTATTTACTAAATATTTTTGAGCCAAGTTAAAAGAATTAATTGTTATTCTCTATTGCACATAAATTTGCAATCTCCTAATTTATGTACAATGGCAAACAATTATATGCAAACAATTTTAGTTAGTAACTACAGACACACATACAACCTAAATAAACCTCCAATGCGTTTGAGTAGGAAGGGGCTTCTAGAAAACACTACCTATGACTGATATAATTTTAGGTGTGTAGTATTCAATCAAACATAGTATCTGATCTAGTAGTCCAGTTTGATATTATGTATAAACATTGTTTATTACGTCGCATAATAGATAGCCAAACTGGCAAATGATATTTTTAGTAGGTAGGTTGACCTTCCCCTAACACCTTAGTACAGTAACAAAAAGTAAACTTCAGGGCGTCATGGTTTATTGTATCGTCAACATACCATGAGCACATGTGTGAAAATGGCGTCAAGTCTGCGGCAATATTTTACGCTAAGAGCGGGCAAAATGTATGTATCTTTGAACTAAGCCAAAACATTTTCAGCTTCACATGGATAATAGCTCCGCGAAAAACAAAAAAATCTCTTCAATTAAACCGATTCGTAACTGTTGACTAATAGCATTGTACATACCTTTCTTTTCTCCAAATTACGGATTTTGTGTTCAAGAATCGTCATAATTTGTCGTATTGGAGAATTATCCAAAGCCTCCGAAGAGGCTGGTTTCTCAGACTTTGCATTCGCAGCTGAAGGCATCCTTCACAGGCAACAACTCTTCCCGGATTGCGTATGGTGGTGGTTGAAGAGATAGAGATAGAATTTTCTATCTATCTTTATAACCACAAAACAACTGTCATTCCGAGATGAACGACGCAAGTCGTAAACGCATTTTTTTTGTAAGGTTGGTAAAACTGGAAGTATAATTTAATCTGGTAACATTTAAAACCAATTTCGCGGGCTTCACACGCTTGCACCGTCTAATTTTCTACTAGTTGTTACCCGCGTTTTCTTTTGCGTGTTGTTTGATAAGTGTGAGAAGAATAGTATCCTATACGCAATTCCAGACTATAATCTAGCTCTGTGCCAAATTTCATACAGATCCGTTCAGCCGTTTTGGCGTGATTGAAAAACAAACATCCATACATCCAAAATTTCGCATTTATAATAGTAAGTAAGATAAGATAACAGTATGATTATAGTAAACTCAATCACTGTTTCATAATTTCATGGTTTTGACGTGACAACGTCTTATAAATTGGTTTGCCGGGTGACACTTCAAGAAACTGCGTTACGCTCCGCTCACGTTATGCGCTCACAATGAGAGCGAGTGAGAGGCACGCGTCCCTTCCACTCGGGCATGGTTAGCCCGCCTAAGAGCGAGAGAGACAGACATAAAAAGTAAATTGTTACTATTATTTCATCCTTCTTCCTACTATACGAATGAATATTCACATTAAAATTATTTTACCACTCAAAGTCGTTGTCACGTAAAACTTTCGCCCGTATACCGACTTTACAGGCAACCAATTTTTTTTGTCTAAATTTATACTGTCACTACACACGGGATATCTTCCGTGATTGTTTTGAGTTCCCGATATTTCGACGCTGTTGCATCCCGCCATGATCGAGGAGTGATCGGGAACTCGAAACAATCAATAATCACGGAAGATACGCCGTAAGTGATAGTATAAGTTTAGTATACTCAATGTAGCGTACTCAAAACATTGTGCAGATGGATACATTGAATAGTACGGGAGTCATGCGATAATTTAGAGAAAAGTTAACATTAGAAAAAGTTGGCCGTTACTGGACGCTGCCACGCCCGGCTGATCATCCAAAACATCTATGTTTATATCAGAATTAATCATTAATAAAGACCATTAACAAAGTATGCAGTAAAAGAAATAAATCAATTTAGTTTAAGAATGTTTGAAGAGAAGAGAAGAAGCTAAGATCTTTGTACCTATTGTAATGTTGCACAATAAATATTACATTAACTATTTTTTAATCGATTTCTATCATGTATGATTATATTTATCGTTCCGTTCCCACAGACAAACTGTGAAAACGGTTTTGTGGGGCTTAGTTTTAAAATAAAAGTTTGTTTTAAAATTGTTTAATAAATAAATATAAATCAAATAAGTTTTTATTAATATTACATATGTACATTACTTACAGACTACAAATAAATATAAAATAAAAATAAAATATGAACAAGTATCAAAATTACAGGGCGTCAAAAAATTCGTCGACATCGCTGTCGACAGGAAAAGTGCCCAGAAGGCTGGCCGCATTGCCACGTTGGATGGCAATGCTGATTCTTTGACCAGAAAAGAGGCCAGCCCTCTGGTCCCGTGAAGCATCGACCAACCGCTTGGCGATATCCCGAAACACAAGATGGGCACTCGGGCCCCATGGCCCTAGTGTTTCAACCCCAAACGGCTCAAATACATAATTACCAATTAAATTACTGTATTTGCGCCGTTTAAGGTTTTCAGCACCTGCAGCAGCCGCACCAGCGCAGCTCACCGTGCTAGGAAGATGGGATGGCGCAAGGGTGTCGACGCAAGTCGCATCCCACACCAAAGGCCTACCCAACTTCCATGGCATTATGGTCATACCATCTGGTCTCTTCCCATCGACACGTGCCAAGCCATTGGGTTCTAAGACAGCTGGCACCCCGGCGGTGGCAAGAGCACGACGAATGAGATCATTAATGCTAGCGTGCCGCGCTATCCGACCTGCGCTCTTACTGCAGGAAAGGCCATGGTGTCCGAAGCCGTCGACTGCTTCACCACATCGACAGCGATGTGGAGCCCCGCTAGGAGCGCCCAATCGCAGACATGTAGCGAGCCGGAATGTTGTGTCACCTAGCATAGTGCCTATGTTAGGTGACGGTAGTGCCTGAACCCAGAGACCCGACTCCCACTCACCCACAGCCAGCAGGCGGGCACGCTCAGCAGTATTGGTAGACGTATTAATAAGGTTATTCCGTACCAACCTGCAGAGCGGCTCATCCCACTGACTCTGGGAGAATGGGTTCTCGGGCCGATCTGGTTCTGGTTAGCTTTTCAGTGCTGTGGACAGAAGACAGGAACGCCGGTAAACTTATACTAGAAATTTTGCGGACGCCGAGGCCACCAAAACGAATTGGTAGGGTGACTTGCAGCCACGCTCGGTCGTCCAAGGCCACATTAAGAATAGATGTTAATGTGTTGCGTATAATTTGATCAATTTTGTCCAAAAGTTCTGGTTTCGTCCAAAGAGAAGAAGAAGGAAGAACATACATAAAATTTGGACCAAAACAACAATATCTCATAAGGGTGAAAGCCGAATGTAAATTAATTTTGGCGAGTCTATCCGAAATATCAATAAAATGTTTGATTTTGTCTTCGATGAAAGATGAAAAACTTTCTTCTAAAACAGGGGAACCTAGGAGGTGCAGGGAACTTTTTTCTAAAATTTGGATGTATGGGGCTATTGCATTAAATTTATCTATAGTTGATTGTCTGTCAGTCACGTCAGAGAGGTAAATTTCGCACTTTGAGGGGTTAAGGTCCAGGCCAATAGATTTAAATTTCTGTTTGAGGAGTTCTAGGTCATGCAAAACGGTGTCAACATCACCTCCTAGGGTTCCATCATCTAAATACCATAGTTAAATTTTGAATTAATAAAAATAATAAAAATCCATCAAATCTTTATCCGATCTTACTAAATTTAAACATGGAACTTTCAAAAACAAAGCAAGATCAACAATCAATCCCCATCCAAATCAAACTTTATTTGAATGGGAAAAGGTTGAATTCAAATGGCATAGGGGTGGGGACGCAACTCAATCTCACGATATTTCACCAATGAGGGGGTCGAAAAATCACCAGAATTGCCTAAAGTAATGAATGGATGCCCTATTATGTTTGGATCACGCGCCGAAAGATACACGCACTACTAGGTACAATCAACTAGGGCTTTCAATACCGGTATTACGGGATCCCGTAATACCGTGATCAAGGACTTAATTTGGGTATTTTTCAATACCGGTATTGACGCCCCATACCGTGATTACGGTATTACAAACATTAGATGTGATCTTATTCTCTCACTGGTTTTCACCACTGTATCAATATGGACTCTGTATGTAACGGGTGCTCACCCATCCACGGACCAACCCAGGCATGAAAAAAAATATGATATTGATTTTAAAAAATATTTTCATAATGTAGTCCATGACGTAGGATTAAGTTTCATGTCTTTTTAGACAGCTGACAAGACAATGATATTTTTCTAGTAATCAGTACATCAGGCGTAGTATTTTTTTTTAACAATAAACAAAATTTTTTAAGAAGAAATAGCGATGTCTGCTTCGTTTTTATTCTGCAAAAAAGATATAATCTCCGTAGGCGCGATTCTCTAAGAGAACTGTTTAAGGACATTAACGTCATGACGGTACATTGCCAATATATTTATGAAAAAATAAAGTGCGTAAGAAAAAATCTGCATCTTTTTAGTAAAAGAGGTGACAGACACAATCACAATACTAGAAATAGACACCAATTAGTTCAGCCAGGCTTCAGACTTGCTAAAGTAGACTCATCTGTCATGGCCGGTACTGTTTAAGATGCTATAATAAAATTCCACAAAGTATTCTTGAACTTAGTGACACGAAATTTAAAACATGCATTAAACGCACACTTTGTAAGCAAGCTTATTACAAATTGGACGATTATATCAGTGATAATAATGCTTGGCTCAATGCCGGTCCTGCTCCACAAGGACAGGTTCGCAGAAAATGATAGCACTAAATTGTATTGCTGGAGAATAGAATAGAATAGAATAGAATAGAATGGAGCTGCTGAAGATTGTACAACTATCTTTGCATTGTATAAATTCAATTAATTTAGTATTATATAGTCGCATAGCCCATATTGTGTGGGTACTATGTACTGGAAACCTACCTCTTTTATTGACTTGAATGTGCCCTGGTGGTTGAGAGTATGTCATACTCACTCAAATGTCACGCTGATGGTGGCGCGTGTGTCGGGTCATTTAGTTCCCTTCAAAATGATTGAGTTGAATGATGGCTGATCCATACGTCATGTTCGTGAACGAGTGCTGTCAGCTGTGCCTGGTCATCTCTTCGGTTGGTTTCGGTTCGGTCAGCTGCCACGGCACATTTCGAACTATATAATTATTTTATCTTTCAATGGTCATTTTTGTTTTTTCTATGGATAATTTGAACGTGCACGTCTTGCTACATCGTTCTCACATAATGTACCATCTCAACTCAACATGAATGATGTAACCAAGGTTTTTGTAACAAGATTTTGATCCTCTCCAGCCTTTCCGGCTAAACGGTAAAACACCCCGCGGGCCCCCCAGTTACGTCATCGCGCGAGTCAAGTGGCCTGCGCTCACAAAAACGCTTATCGCTCGAGTTCTATTAGCTCTTATCACAACCGGTAAACAGTTTCGGGTTCTTGAAAAACGAGACCATGTATCACAATATAAACAACTGTTTCATAACTACTTGAGAATTATAAACATCGCATAGAAATCAGAGAGCTCGCCGCAAACATACTGTTGTCGTAGTTTGTTTTTTTTTGGTAAAACTACTGAATCAATTTACACGAAACTTTAGATCTAACATAACAAATATACAAGTAATCTAATGACAGTGTTTTTTAGGAGTCCTACATAAATTATTCTTGCAAGATTCCAATTCAAACGTCTTATTAGAATCGGCCATTTTCTAACTGCGCAGTTCAATGCATGAAAATACTTGAAATATCAATAAATATGAATAAATATGCCTCGAATGCATGAAATTATGAATTATCACAATTTTTTCGCTTATTACTAATGTTTCCAAGACCATATTTCATTGTAAAAGAGTCAAATTCATATTTTCAATTTCGACTGACGAACTTTTCAACAAAGGAATTTTTGGAGATATTTTTGGGTCAAAAACATAATTTTTAGATAGTTTTTCCAGCAAATGACTATCTAAAAAGTTACATTATACACTTATAACATACTGTACATTTACTTACCAAAGTTTAACAACACAAAACACAAAAATTTCACTGCATTCCAAAACAAAACACCACCGTTCAACACTGGCCGCCATGACTCATTTTGACAGTCGACAAAGACGCGTTTCTATATTTTTTTAATAATTTTGTGCAGTTGTTAGGTTGGTATGTTTGGTTTCATTTTAATCGAACTCTAGTTGGCCAGAGACGTAAATTTTTACAAACGAATTAGACCCTTACTGTACGTACGATAAGGGTTTAAGTTTGCTTGTACGAGGCGTTCCCATATGGGAACCTCGGGGTTCAACGGAGTTGTTTGGCGTTCCCATATGGGAACCATGGGGCTGGAGAGGTGTCCATGGAGTTTCTTGCCTATTCTTCTCCATAGAGATCTACGCTTTGGAATGGGCAACTACAGTATTTTCACAGTTATTATGTCTTGTGACTGGGACTGTAGCTTAATTTTTATTGTAGTTCGACTATTCAAAAGGGCCTGTAACTGGCCTACTTGAAATAAATGATTTTGATTGATTTGATTGGTCATCAACCATGATAATAGTTTGAATTTCAGTAGAGTCGCGCCGTAAATCATTTTTAAATTGGCTTCGTATTAGTTAATTTGGGATATTTCATACAAAACATTTCGGTAGAACATTTGGTAGTTTAATGAAGTCCTGCAAGGAATACGTCAAGTTATCAGTATCCCTGTATAAGAGAGCTATTTTTAAGGTATTTAGAATAAATAAGAACAATAAATACCATTTTTACACGTGTTTTTATGTCCTTATTGAACTTAGTTCAATACCGGTATTAATACCGTGATTACCGGTATTGGCTTCCAATACCGGTTTTGGTACCGGTATTGAAAAATCCGGTATTTGAAAGCCCTACAATCAACTAATTTAGTCACAAGCGACTACCCTAAGTAACAACAGACTGTGTGTGTACCTTGCATGGTTGGAAAATACAGACTTAAGGTGCATACATAAAGAAGCAGGTTTCCGGTACAAACAAATCTGTGCGGATCAGTCCGGACGGTGTAGGGTTAACTTGCGTATAAAATTGACATAATTTAACCTGTTTCTTTATATACGAGCGCATAAAAAAAATGTGCGTGGAGTCCCTCCGGGCGGAAGAAGTGAAACTTTGTAATACTACACGCATTCACTCTCGTTATTTTGAGCTTCTAAATAATATTTTGTTGTATTATTTTCATTAAATAACTATTACATAAATTTATTGAGGTTATTCTACTAATGGAAATTGAGCAAAGGCTGGACACACCGAAGAGTCGAATGCATGACTGTTTACACGCCATCTTGCGTACCTAGTAGAACTACGTAGTCACAAATCTTGTAATACTGCCATCTCTTGGTGAGTTTTAGAAATGGTAGCGTTTAACGCAAACTTGTTGGAAGACGCATAAGAAGTTTCACTTCAAAAAAATAGTGCGTGGAGCCCCTCCACGCGGAAGAAGTGAAACTTCGTAAAACTACACGCATGCGTTCGATTGCCACGCATTCACTCTCGCTCTGTCTCTTTTTATTCCCCCTCCATGGTCGCGTTAAACGTTCAACGCAACCTTGTTGGAAGTCGCATAAGAAGTTTCACTTCAATAACAGAGAAATTAATACCTGCACCGATCGGTCCCGACCCGCCCGTACCGGAAACCTGCTTCTTATGTAAGCACCCTAAGAATAATCCTTCGTCTTGGCTGTCGTTATGAAGTCAACTGCAGCGTTGCCAGAAGGTTACATTTCTTACATTTTTCGTAACTTTTGACCCCCTCGCGTAACATGTAAGTAATCCATACTTCCATACTAATATTATAAATGCGAATGTCACTCTGTTTGTTTGTTACCTTTTCACGACTAAACGGCTGAACGGATCTTAATGAGATTTGGCAAGAACATAGATTTCAACCTGGGGAAGGACATAGGCTATATATTATCACGCTACGACCAATAGGAGCGGAGGAGAAATGAAAAATGTTGCGAAAACGGGGATAATTTGACGCAGACGAAGTTGCGCGGGACAGCTAGTTTTTAATATTTAAGGCGATTTTCGTAACTTTTGAGAACAACGAGATTTGTTATACTAGATTTTTATTGCAAACAGTTTAGTGTAGAGATGGCACTGAATGAAACGCGCCATGACAAAATGTCAACTGGCGAACCCAAGGCGCTGGACACACAGAAAAGACGTAAGACGCAGACGGGGCGCGGACAAATGTCTCTTCCGCGTCCCTTTCATACAAAATGTATAGAAGCGTCGCGACGCAAAACATATAGAAAAGACAGGGCGCGGACACGACGCTTACTCGTCTGCGCCCTATTGTAAAGGCATACAGAAAGGACGGGGCACGGGCGAGAGCGGATGAGGGACGGGCGAGAACGGGGGTGCGGGTGGCGTAGGGCGCGGGTGTCTGGACTCGCGCGTAGATCGTCCATAATTTTAAAAGCCGTCATTTCACGTGGTGCCCAGCGTCACGTCCGTGCCCCGTCTTTTCTGTATGTTTTAAAAAGTCGCGACGGCGCCCCGTCTGCGCCCTGTCTGTGCCCCGTCCTTGTCTTACGTCTTTTCTGTGTGGCCAGCGCCCAAGGGTCACACGGGACCCTATTACTGAGACTTCGCTGTCCGTCCGTCTGTCACCAGGCTGTATCTCATGAACCGTGTTAAGTAGCCGGTTGAAATTTCTACAGAGTATGTATTTCTGTTGATGCTAACAACAAATACTAAAAACAGAATAAAATAAATATTTAAGGGGGCTCCCATACAAAAAAGTGGCTTTTTTTTTGGTACAATGGTACGGAACCGTTCGTGTGCGAGTCCGACTCGCAATCGGGCGGATTTTTTTTTGCATTGTGGCGATTTTGCCCTTTAAGAACAGTTTTATACATCTATACATACTATATAATATAATATTATGAGTTTGTTTGTTTGGACGCGCTAATCTCAGGAACTACTGATCCAATTTGAAAAAAATCTTTCAGTGTTAGATAGCCCATTTATCGAGGAAGGCTATAGGCTATATATATATATATCATCACGCTACGTCACGTCGAAGCGGAGCAGCAATGAAACATGTAGCGAAAACGGGGAAAATGTAACACAGACGAGGTTGCGCTGGACAGCAAGTATTGAATATTACCTAGTAGTTAGTTCAGTGTAAAACTAACAGATGCACCACCTCTCCTGGATTTGGTTCAAACTAATAGAAAAAGTTTGGTGCTAGACTAGGTAGTAACAACTGCGAAGATGGCGCTGCGAACAAATGAAACTAGAGTCTGTTTTATCATAGGATTAAATATACCATTTGACATCATACATTCCTTTATATTCCGCCATTTTGCTGACATGAATTTGCCTTCAAAAACAAGCAATTAAAAATGTAACATTTCAGGAAATTTAATGAAACGTAACTTTTGACCCTGGCAACACTGGTCAACTGTCAACTGGTTCGCGGTGTGCGGTTGGTAACGTACACTCGCTAAGCTAGGAATAGTTTTGGAGGTTATTTCTTCCAGCCACCGCTGGTTTTGAAAAATACTATTTTACCGTGTAACGATTATAACTTCTAGTCTAGATATTAAATACTAGATTTCGTTATGTTTCCAGCCTTCAGGGTAAGTAACAATTTCTAATAACTACTACTTACCTGCCCAAACATAAACATCAAAAACCGGCTGCTAGACTGTTTTCTTTTCGTTTTTTAATTAGGTAATTTCTTAACCCAGAAACAATAAAATCTTCCACCCAGACGAGCCAAATTTGATTATGGAGTAAATGCATTAAAATGTACGAGTATATATTTTTCTGGACTCTAACAGTAAATATTTGCTTCAATCTCTTGTTGTACCTAGTCTTGTTTTTGTTCCGAAATAAACTTTTATTATTTATTATTATTATTTAATCTAATTGGATAAAAAAATTGCGAAATAAAAATATCTAAATGTCGTTATTATTCGAATTGGACTTTCTAAAAGTTTATTGTATTGAAATTAAATAGAGCTACATTGTAAGATAAGTGTTGGTATATTGTAAAAAAAAATGTACTGATATAATTGATAAATCATTAAATTGGGTCAGGTACGTTATTTTCGATTCATCTAAGTATATGATACATATTATTTACATTTTAAAATTTTTACAAAATTATTAAAAAAAAAATACAATCATATTTTATTTCTTTTATGTCAAATTTTTACCAACATCTAACAAATGATGATAATTTGAAATTTCACCAGTTGGTTAGCTAAAATACTCAATTAATAATTAAAAATAAACAACCGCACTGCTTTTTTAAGTGAATAAATGATCTGTAATATCCAATACTTTTTATTTGCAGATACCACTCATGGTGCGGAAAGTCGTTGGAATTCAACAAACTGTGGTTAGACAAAATTCCCAAAAATCAGAAAAAAGTAAGTAAAATCAACCTTTAACTGATCCAGAAGGGATCAAAACTAAAATTGCTATGTTCACACTACTGACTTTGGTATGACACATTCAAACTTATCTTTTGTTGTAAAAAGGTAAGTTCAACATAACATTTGAGTTTAAAATAACATTTCAGTACCCATGAATTATATTTTAGACCACCTGTATCATGTTTTATCATATCATAATAAACACTGTTATTTATCTTCAATATTTCTATTTTTGCAGCATTAAATCAAGTAACATTACTGGGAAGGGTTGGTGCTGATCCACAGAAACGTGGTTCCGAGCAACATCCAGTAATAAACTTTCCACTAGCAACTCATTACAGTTATAAATATGAATCAGGTGACATGTTGCAAAGAACTGACTGGCACAGAATAAGTATCTTTAAGCCTGGTCTTAGAGATACTGTATACAAATACCTAAAGAAAGGCCATAGAGTTTATATAGTTGGAAAACTGTCATATGGGGAAGTCAAAATGGATGATGGTCAAGTTAGAACTGCCTCCACAATTATAGCAGACGATGTTATATTTTTCCAAAATGCACCACCTGAACATTCATAGAACGGAAAATATTGTTAACCTACTGATTAATTAAGTGTAACTAGATTCTAAGAGCCACTTTGTTGTAGTTAAAAGACTAATGTATAAAGAAGTCTAAATGTAATGATGTTTTTTATTTTGTTTATGTTCTGAGGCATATCACAACCTATGGAATTAATAGGCTTTAATCACACGTTACAACATGTCAAAGTTGTAAAAAAAGATAGAAAAAAAGCAAACCGCACCAAAACCTTTAAGGATGTTGGGGTAACATTAAACAAAAAAAAAAGTTTTCGCCAGAGTTCACGCGACGCGAGATCCTCGCCGGCAGTTGCTCTTCACAAGTGTGTAATTCGTTTCGCAACTTTTTTATACAGGGTTTCTTTATGTGGTTTAGGTTTCCGCACTTAGTCCTTCAAGTGGTGCGTGAGCCATAGTGGCCGTTACTCCAACCAGCCCACCTCCCTCCAGAAGCAGATCACACTTTCCGGTCTTCTCAGGGCACCCGCAAAGGATCTTGGTGTTCCCAGGGTCTCCTCGCGAATCTTGGTGACGCCGGTGCACTCAAGCAGCACATGCGCCACCGTTTCCTCCGCATTCATGCATGCTCTGCACAGGGGACTATCAGTGATTCCTAGAGTGTGGAAGTGTTTATTCAGTAAACAGTGTCCAGTGATGGTCCCCACCACCAGACGCAGGCCATCCCTGTCCAGACGCAGAAGGCGCCTGGTCAACTTTGTATCAAGGGATGGCATGGCTTCCTTGGCCTGCCTACATCTCGGTGTCGAGGTCCACCATTTTTCCGCTTGTGTTCGAGTGTGATCCTTTAACCAGTTTCTTAGCTGCTTGAAAGGAATGGGCACAATGGGCTCGGATCCGGTCACCGTGTTGAGGTTTTGTGCTGAATCCTCTTCTGGCACGTTCATCCACCGCATCGTTCCCCAGGGATCCACTGTGACCTCTGATCCATTGTAGTGTTACCGTGTTGTGGTTTATTACCGTGATTCGTTCTAGGGCATTATGACATTCTAGTATTAGTTTCGACGCGATCTGATTACTGTATAGGGATTGGAGAACTGAGGCACTGTCGGAAAGTATTCGAATGTTGGTATTCGTAACCTCTCTGGCCTCTATAGCGTGTGCCGCCTGCATAATACCTACACACTCTGCTTGGTAAACAGAGTTGAGCATTCCAAGTGGTTTGGATATTTTTATGTTTAGGTCGTCGAAGAAGACCCCGAAACCTGTCCCGTCGTCGGTTTTTTATAAATCCGTGTAGATTCTTAGCTCTTTTGTACCTGAGTATTCACACAACCGAGAGCAGCGGTGGCCCAGTGGTAGCAGCCCCGACTTACGAGTAGTAAGTCGTAGGTTCGAACCCAGGCAGGCGCATTACTTTGTGTAATTTATTTCATCACCGCTGCTCTCAAAACGGTGAAGGAAAACATCGTGAGGAAACCGGCATGTCCTAGAACTAAAAAATCGAAGACATGTGACATTTACCAACCCGCACTGGGCCCGCGTGGTGGATTACAGCCCATTCCCTCTCATAGAGAGTAGGCCTGCGTTCCAGCAGTGAGAACAATATAGGCTGATGATGATGATGATTCACAAAACTCCGCTGTGAGTTCGATATTGTAGTGTTTTTGGAAGCAGTGGGACTTCAGGGTTCTGTCGATGGGTGATGCCATCATAGGCTGTTCTTTAATGGCATCTTCTCTGATGCACGTATCATTGATTCTGGAATCGTTGCTTAAGGTGCCGGATACTTCGAGTCTGAAAGTCGCTATGGCCGCCTCCTCTCTTACGACGAGGTGTAGAGGTGGTAGCCACAGCATCACCTGTAAGGCGGCAGTGGGGGAAGTTCTCATGCTGCCGGTGATTGCTACGCAGGCAAATCTTTGTAGTTTCTCGAGGTCCTTTTGTGTTGTACTTAGCTTGGTCCTGGGCCACCAAACTTAAGAGCCGTTTGTGATGATTGATCGGATAACTGTGGTGTATAGCCAGTAGGTGATTTTGGGGCTTATGTCCCAATTTCTCCCGAGTAGTCTTTTACATTGCCAGTGTGTTTCGCCCAGTTGAGCTGTTGGTCCAAAAAGATACCCAGGTATTTCGTTTCAGTCGATAGGCTTAGTGTGGTCCCAAAGAAGCTTGGTAACTGTAATGTTCCTTTTCTTTATGAAGAGGATGAGTTCGGTTTTGGTAGGGTTCACTGCTAGTTTGTATTCCTTGCACCAGTCTTCTACTATCCTCAAGGCTTGGCGCATAAGGTTGCATAGTGTTTTCGTGTGCTCCATTTATTATTATGGTCAGATCATCAGCATAGCCCACCGTGTAGTAGCCTCTGCTATTGAGACGTTGGATGAGGCTGTCTACTACGAGGTTCCATAGTAGCGGTGAAAGGACACCACCTCGGGGGCAGCCCTTCGCTACCATGGCTCTAGTGGTGTCGTTTACCGTAACTTGTACGGCCCTTAGTCGAAGCATGTTTGTGATCCATCCGCGCAGGATCGAGTCCACCCGTGTTCCTCGAGGGCTGCGTTGATACTATGGAAGATAGTTTTGTCAAAAGCGCCTTATACAGGGTGTAATAAGTATTGAAATTTTGTATGGGGCAGCTGTTTTTTTAGCTATATCGATGTTTGTCTGATGGAGAAACGTTAAGTTTGATGGTCTGTAGCACACCCTTAAGTATGTACCTACTTACCCTTTCCGTTACACCCTGTATAAGTATTGTAAAACTGTGCTCTGGCCAATGTTATTATACTTATATTTAAGGAGGTTCAAATGTTTGTGTGTAGGGTAACCAAATGGCATGCCGTCTTTGCGACTTTCTTTTCTAGCTGTGTCCTACATACGGTCATCTTTAAACATATTCTACGACTGTAAGTTATAAGTAGTGGTTCTGATCTGTTTGTATGAACTGTTTGTAGTAGGTACTGATACTGAGTAGGATATTTTTTTTTTGCCAACGAAGCCTTGACGCGTCCCTAATTGTCTGGAACAAGCTCTTACTGCATCTATCGTCTAATCTTTCGTGTTTCGACAGAAGCTTATATCATTATCCACCTGTACCGCAACCACTATTAGCGTCAACTTTTACAACGAAATCACTAGGTGGCACTGTCTTGTCTTTTTAGGGCTGGCGCCCACTGCCGGCACGACACGGTGTGTCATGGCAAAGGATTTTAATACTAATTAAGTTGTTTTGAATCTTATTTCAATGAGTTTAGAATTTTTGTTACTTTATTTTGATGCCGCGACGTGCCGCAGGATGCTGCGGCATAACTCGACACGCCGCAGGATGCGTCGGCATGACGTGTCTTGCTTTTTCATTCCACGGGATGCCGCGGCGCGCCATTGCATCCCGCGAGACGTATGGGTCGTGGGTCGGGTGTGGCCGGCGCTCACTGACGGCATGGCACGGCAGGTTGTGCAGTGGCATCCAGCGGCGTGCAGTGGCATCCCGCGGCGTGCAGCGGCATGCCGTGGCATCCTGCTGAAAGCCCAGCCACTCTGGCATCCATCAGTTTTGCTCCGCGCGTATTCGAAGTTGGTTATAAGTTGGTTGTGTCGCATAGAGAACATTTGTTGTGTCTCTCCCTCCCTTGCCCCCGCGCACCGACCGGAACGCGCCCCACCGAAATGCTGCACAAGTTTCAACCTTATTTCAACTAGCTAGCAATCATAATTCCTCGACCCCAAAGTGACCCATACGTCTCGCGGGATGCAATGGCGCGCCGCGGCATCCCGTGGAATGAAAAAGCAAGACACGTCATGCCGACGCATCCTGCGGCGTGTCGCGTCATGCTGCAGCATCCTGCGGCACGTCGTGGCATCAAAATAAAGTAACATAAATTCTAAACTCATTGAAATAAGATTCAAAACAACTTAATTAGTATTAAAATCCTTTGCCATGGGCCATGACACACCGTGCCGTGCCGGCACGGCGCCCAGTGGGCGCCGACCCTAATAGTCATATTTATAGGATATGACTACTATTGAGAGCATATATGTGTATAGTATTGAGCAGCTATTAAGCCGGCTTTTGACTATGGAAAATAATATAATACACACACAATCCCGCCACTTCTACAGAGTGTTTGGCGCATGGACCGACACAATTTTTCCAGGAACTGAGCTAGGTTCTACCCATACACCCTATGTCCCAAATGAAGTTGTAAATTTTTAATACTTTTTTTTTAACTTTGGAAACTTGTAAGAAATTATCTTAAAACCAGTTGGATCAAACAATGATTTATTTAGATTTAAAAGGCTTTGGCGAAAAGAACATTTTATTTTTGTCCCCACTAACGAAAAAGTTATTTCGAATTAAAGGAAACATATTGGGAATTAAAAAAAAAACCTATTTAACCAACCGTGACATTTAAGACATAGGTGTATGGGTAGAAACTAGCTAAGGACCTCCCAAATCTCTGAAAAAATTGTTTCGGTCCATGCGCCAAACACCCTGTACCTATAGGCTTTGTTAACATTTCCTTCAAAATATGATGAGTATTATGATGACTAATGAATCGGAAATCTCAAACGACATGATAGAGATGCCGTAGGTACTACTACTAGGTATGTATTCACTCCTACTATGATTAAAAAGTTATCGCTTTACACCTTGAAAATTATACTTCATGGCTTAAAATGATACTTTTTCTTCAGGCGCTTTTCTGATGTAAATATAATACACTTTTTTTTATTGAAATTACTGTTTTAATAATATAATAACGATTCAAACGTAGTCGTACTATAACATTTTAAAATTTTGTGTGTTCAGTTTAACATTACGTCATGTGTTTTTCATCAACTGTATAGTGGTCCCGTCATTTTGATATCAAAATGGCGGGATCACTATCTTTGTAGAATATTTTAAGATTTTATGGGTGTAGAATTTTACTATGAAAGTATGAAATAGTAGAAATATTGTATTATATCCTATTCACATGATATTCGCAAAACCTGGCGGGGTCCCGTCATCTTGACGTTCATTTATATTTGATCGAGGAACCTGCCTCAAAGTCGTCCTAGTATTTGCAAGCGCTTCTGAAGATTACATAGAAACTGCGTGGTGTTATAAACTTATGTTTTGTTTATAATTTACTGGTCTCATCGCGGCGTCCGCGTCGTCGCGTCGTGTAGTCTTTCAGTTCCTCCAGCCATGTTGTTGTCTTATCGAACGTTATTACTTTTAACTTTTCGACATTTTATCTTTGATAATGTGTATTTTCTTCCTAGATTGTTATGATAGAACTTGATTTAAACCCTCGCATTCGCTATTAGCAAATTACGAGTGGGTCAATTGGTGACCAAACTCGATAAGGGTTTTTTGAAGGTTTGGATTCTTATGTCATTAGCATCACTTTAGTTAAGAGCGTTTACGGGCCTTACGGCATTTTATACAAACTTGCAAGTTTTTATTTTCCGAAATGACTTAACCGATTTTAATTAAACTTAATACGCACAAGCAGGATACATAGGTCTAAATAGTAACTAAAAACTTTTATTATTTTTTTATTCTGAAAATAATTTGATATAATGGGTATAAAAATCTCCTTCACAAAGCCGAAAGGCACTTTTTCTCCTTTCTTTTTTGCGATTATTTTTTATCCTGGGCACCTTTTAGTTATGGAGAGAACTTTTCCACATATTTTTTTAAAATAATGTTTTATATTTATTTTAAATACTTCTATGACCCCCGTACTATTTATTCAGTGCATCCATCAGCACAATGTTTTAAGTGCGATCCATGGAGTTTAAAAAAACATGATTTTTCATCACAAAAAAATAATTTACACCGTTAACCCTTGTATATTATTGTTTGGAATGTTAATAATAAATGACCTTTTACACATAATATTACTTCTCATTTATTTTAAGTTATAATAAATCTGACACAATATTTTATTGTGAATCTTCTTATTCATTGTATTGTGTACATCAAGCTGGAAATGTTGGCATCCACGCCAGTTACAAATAAATGTAAAAAATACAAACTCAAGTTGTAATAGAACTTACTGATATACTAGGTACTTTGATAAAGCTCCACTTTTTGTTTTACAAATCATACATACACTCTCTTTACAGTCAGTTCCTTATTGCTAACTAATTCTAAACTATATTAATATTTACAAAGACATATTTACTCTATAACATCTATCTACCTACCTACATTGATAAAAGAGATCACAGAAAATTGTAGCTGGAAATCTTTGAGTAAAGTCCCTATCGTAGTATATGTCTACCACTTTCATTTTATCACAGTGGGTGTGTTTTATTGATTTCAAGGCATTTTTTTTTCTTCAAAATATTTGACATTTTATTGTCTTTTTAATATTAATAGATTCGATATATTTCTTTACAAACCAAAACGTAATTTTAATTTCAAAGCTGCCAAATACGATGTAATTTCGCATTTATGTGGTAGATGTCATAGTAACTACATTTCACATGCTACAATTGAAGGTTTGCCAAAAAGAACGAATGGAAGACGTTACATTATGATAATATTCTTATAAATTTTAACCCTTTTAGTTCTTTCGGATTTATAATCTTCTCTTTTTAGCAAATCTAAACAAAAATATAAAACACTCATAAAACTAATTAAATTACGCAAATGCATTAATCGAGTGCGAGCTACGCACGTAACATATGGATAGATACAGAGATGTGGCAACAATCTTCTGTAACTGCTAAATCTCAGTCAACAGCTACGTAAGTGATAGTCCATTGCACAAATCGTATAATAATTTCTATGACTTTAACACAAATAAACTCTTGTCCCTTTTGCTAACTATTTAGATAGATAATTGACACTATTAGGTATAAAAATCACTTGGCACAAAGGCATCATTAAGGTCCATACCCTGTTAAACTCCAATGACCATCCTAAATCCGTCAAAGTACTCTCAGTGATTGTTCATCAAGTACGTTAATATTTTTTTAGAGGAAGACTTAAATATCCTTTCTGAGAGGAATTTGACTAGAATTTTAGTGGGTGGAGCTGATTGCATACTGAATATGCAGAAAATGCGTTTTGCACTGACGAGTGTCCCACGTTAAAAGTCTTTTGTAATCATTGTTCACATTTTTCACTTTTGAGATTGAGTGCGTAATGTTCATTGGCGTAGTCAGATTCCCGTTTGATCATCATGTTGTCCCCAATGAGAGAACTGATGTGGTGTTTGTCATGCGGCTGCTGGACGGGGCTAGGGTCCGGCCGCGCACGTTTCCGCCACGGCTCCGACGCTGCCATACTCAGGTCAGTAGGCATATCTTCATCAACCGGTTCTTCGTCGCAACGTTCTTCTTTCATTTCTGTTTTCACGACTGCTTGAGGCACAACCCTTGTTGGACTCATTTGTTGCCGCAGCAGCGAAATATTTTTGATGTTCTTCAATTCAGTGGGATTTCTTAAAAATCTGTAATAATAAATTAAGATGAGTACAAAGTCATGTAAAAAAGAAACCTGTACGTTATATGATAATTCTAATGGATATTGATACATACTGGTAGCAATGTCTTTCGCCTTGCACTTTCCTTAGAATATTCACGCGGTAGTAGTATCTTAAAGCACGTGACATCTTATCGTAATTCATGGAAAGATGATTTTTCTGAATTCCCCATAGTTTTGCCAGTCCGGCGGGGTCAACTATTTTGAATACTCCCGTTTCTCTATTTTTCCATGCAATGTAGTTAGTGTACCGCTGTGAAGGATCATTTAGTAGCTGTTGGAGGAAATCCCAAAGTAGTCTTCCATCTGAAAACAAAATCACATTATTAATTTCATGGATACACATTTTAACATCTATGTCAACAAAATACTTTTATCTTTACGGTCAAAACGAAATGTGCAATAACTTACTTGTATTCGATTCCGGCATATCGTTAGGGAAGAACTCTCTGTGTTGAGCTCGGTAATGTGAATGTTGTGGCCCTGGGTGAGGTTGTGGGGCCGGGCTTACTAATGGGGCTTCTTTAGGAGAGCGTGGTTGCGGTGCGAATTGATTTTCTTCATCAGAATCAGAATGATTGCTTCCTGAACTGGCAGCCTGAGTTGTAGCTGGCATTGATGGTGCATAATTTGGTGCATAGTTAACTGCTTCTCCCCTTTGAGGGCTTCCTGAACTGTCTACAGACGGAGCTGGACTCAACGTCACGGAGTTGGGTTGAGCAGCCGCTGCAGCAGCGCTATGGAAATGGTGAAAGCTGTCGACAGCCCATGTTGGAGTAGGCGGGTGTGAATGTGGGGAGGGTGGGTAGGGCGCGGCGCGCGCTGTGGGTGTCACGGGGGACGAGGGAACTCTTCCCAATAATGCGGCATCACGTACTAGCATTTGCAGAACATTATGTAGTACGTCACCAGCACCTGGGCAGCGTTCGCCTAAATCAGTTTTCGTTAAGAGGCACAGAGCCTTGCCTGAAAGGAAAATTGTAATTTTAGCATTAATTTGTTTATCTTTGGTATTAAAATAGGTACAATAGACATAATTAATTTTGTTTATTTACCATTCATTTGGAAGAGATCCATATCGAAGTTCGGCAAATCGAATTCTCTTTCGCACCATTTCAGGAAAACTGAAACATCATCTCTGGTCCATAGTCTGGGTTCTGGGGGAAGACCCGCCGGCAGTTGGGCCTTGGTATCACCGAGGGGTGAGGGTGGCGGTGGGGCCCACGGCAGGGGATACCGCCATAGTAACTCCGTAGGGCTAAATGGTAGCGGCAACCGCTCCATGCTGGGCCCCGACGGCAGTTGGAGACTTACAACTTTCATCACGATTGTCTGTAACAACATGAAATAGATTGTTGTAAAATAATTTAGCACATAAACAAAGTACCAACAGGATATCGTTGCTAAATAATAATTTAGATAAGCCTAAAGTATGAATTAATAAAAACAATATTCAATAACAGTTAACAAAGAGTTCATCTATTCGATAACAGGTGGCGCCAAGGTGTCCGTTTCGATGCGTAATAGGTACCTTAAGCTTGAATAGTTTTAGCTCAATCTTATCTTTACTGATGGCATCTTCTTATCTACCGTTATTATCGCATGAAATGATACTACTGTCTTTATGTATTTCAAGGAAGTGGATTTTCCCACTTTTATTTCAGCAATATTGGTAACGACTTTTTTTTCATAAACTTGCGTATAAAAAAAGGTTTTCAGTCAAGTATTGTGTTGTGGAATAATCGAATTACATGTACTGTTATATAAGCAAAACTAAAGCTATTCACTTCAAAATATTATGTTTCTCGATTTATTTTCCTAATACAATTTTATTGACAGCCTTTTCGTAAAATGTCAATAGCTTAAATGTATTACATAATTTATTGTTAAAAATGCGATTACGGATCGACGGTATTGTGCAATTTCAAATGCATATCCCGGGCCTCTTTTTCTTAATTCGTATACTTCTCTTTAATTTGACGGCAAACAAAGCATCGGGCACATTTTGTTCTCTATGATTCTCCTTTTCTATCTTTGGTTTATGTTTTGTGGATAGATAAATTGCTATTAAGTACATAAATCATTTGATTTGTGTATTACCATAACATTCAGCTGAAAGATTCTGCCGCTGGACATGGCCTCCTCAAAGTTTCATCACATCAATTCGGTGCATAAGGAAACCATCTAAATTTCAATGATAATTTTTCATCTTTCCTAGTTGTCTTTAAATTTAAACAACACTACTACGCAGGTTATCACAATCCGATAACCCAAACCTCTTCATATCCAAGTTTTGAGCAATGTTGGTGGTCTAAAGTGGATTTTAAAGATCAGTCTAGATGCATTCTTTGTAAATAAAGGGGGAAGTACCTTTACTATTGACAAAAGATTTTGTTCATGTGAGACCCAGTTGTCCAAAACAATTAATAGATTGTTACAGTTTTTAAAATTTCTGCAATGCTAACAGAGAAGACTATTAGATTTCAGGACCCAGATAAATATATATTTGTCTTTTTGTTGCAGGCAGTAGCCAACAATTGACAACTTTAGATATTAATTTATGCTATGCGTATCATGTTTACCTTAAGTAACGCAAGGGATGAAAGTTTTATGCAAGTTACAGACTTTATATCGCAAACCACAATCTGTACGTTACCCATATTATGTGTATTTATGTCCTTTGTTGATCAAGCTCCGATTTGTTTTTCCACTTTCATTCTTTGTTGTGTGTTCAACAAGTTAACTTGACCCAATGAACCAACTTTACATGTATTTATTTATTTCCTAGCATATTACTCTTTTTTCTGGTTCCTTGTAGGTATTCGCTTCTTAATTATTACCAGCAGTCCAGCAAACAACTCTTTACTGAATTAATTGTGTTAGCATAGGAATTATGTGCTGTGTAGCTAAGATATTACCAAAATAATGTTTGAAGTTTTATTTGCTGGCTGAGTTCGTATCTGTAGGCACTGTACAGTCAGTTGCCTTATCGGGCGCGGTCGGAAATGCGTGAGCCCGCGATAGCGTGGTCTGCGATAAGCACCGCTACTTACCGGCTGAGCTGATCCGGAACTGGTTGCGTCGTCAAAATCCTTTAGGTAGACGGTAACTTGATAAATCAGCACATGTACATTGTCACAACACTAGTAGCACAGAATCCCGTGTTCACAGAGCACCAGGCACACGCGAAGCAGCAGCGGTCCCTCCAAACGTGTCGTGTTACGGCTCGCCGTAAACCAGCAGCGTATCTGAGGGATCTAGCTCGCAGACAAGCGTCGCGGGCAACTCTCCGACGCGGACTGATGATGCGGTGGAGGCGCGGGCGGACGGACGCGCGCCAACCACTCCCCTCCCGCACGCCCGCTCGCCCCTCGCCACCTCACATATTGAGATAAAACTTCGGGAGCCAGACCAAGTCCCATTTTTAACTAAACGTACGAGCGCTGTTTCCGCAAACCGTTATCGGGGTAGATTGGCTTTGACGGATGAAGCCCCGCGACCAGCACTTGTCGAACTAAATCTTAAGTTATACATTTATAATATGAAGGAACGTTGGAATGGGAGTATTATACGAGTGTGCCTGCTTAGGGCACGCGGAAGTGCTAGTTAGTGTGGTAGAATTACGTCAGCGCGCCAGTTTTTAATAACTCACAATATTTCCTTGTTTGTACAGTAATCGCAGAGCCACGAGTCTTGTTTTTTTTACTTGGATTTAATGCGTTTAATTTCCGGGCCATGCGTAGACATTTTTTAATTTTTAATTAAGTACCAGAATTATTATGCTATACCTATCGTCGAAAATAGGAACTTAAAATAAATACCGTAATATTTTAATAATGGCGTTGATATTAGTCAAAATATGATGGTATGGTAATATGCAGGGTTATGTAGTCAGTGCATTGCCTATCTATTGGTACAACGGGTGATCTATCAACGTACAGTTCAAGATATCGTGACATTACTGAGACAAAGCACAGGAAACGTCTCAGCAACCGGCCGGCAGTTTCCTGGTGCAGAGTGAGACAATATGAGCGCCAACCGGTTTGAGCTGAGCTCATTCGATTCTGCTACGTGTGCATTATGTTTGTAAGCTCTGCGACACGCATGAAATCATTGAAATCACTCAGCGTTGTCTTTTTACTTTGCCATTTTATTGGTGTTAATACTAATTTTTAACCCCCGACCAAAAAAGAGGGGTGTTATAATTATTATGATTGTTACTGATTTGACTTCTTTCCTAAACCTACCTACTAATGATGCATTAGTAGGTAGCTTATCAAACGAAACAATTAATGGAGCATCCGGAGTTTTCCGGAGGGCAAAAGCCAATGTTGTATCATTAGATCGGTACCTATATTTTCGTGTATGCGTGTAGGTTGAGATTATCTTGTGTGCCCTGGCCGCCGCCGCGTCCCACTACCGGTTCGAGACAGAAATATTCGGCAGCCAAGACGGAAGTGGCCTCGGAATCTTTACCTGTTGCTCCCTTCACCCGCCCCGCGCTCCCTGCTCGTGTCGTCTCGCTCTAGCTCGTTGGCCGGTATACGTTGATGTTCTGGCGGCATGCAGACGTTCGTCGTGGAGTTATGTGCAGTAATTTAGAGAATAAAAGACCATGATGTTCGGTCATACGTGACCGTGACCGCAGAACTTGCTGCTACTTTCTTTGTTAACATTCTAATGTTACAAGTTTGGTATTACGTGATTACGTTTTACTTATCAGTCTACATTGTAACAACTATTATGTTTATTACGATAACTTGTTATTTTTCTGTTCTTTGTTTTGAACTCTGGTGATCTTTTAGGATTTAAGGTACTTAATTTCTATTTAGACGTGCAAGACAGTCGTAACTTTTTGAGTTTATCATTATTTAGAAATGCTGGACTTTATACAAAACAAAAGAAAGGTTTCTAAAGAATGAACCATTTAAATCAAATGTATAAAATGGCAGTGATGTAAAATGTAATCATTATAGAGAACAACTCTTTATTGATTGCGAGTATGGCGACCCAGGCGGAATGCAGTGATCGTCTGGACTCGAATCCGAACACATGCGGAAGTACCTACCCGAAATAAGTTCATTGCGTGAGCGAATGCTTTCAGCGGTCTTCGGGGACCGCTGAAACTTACCTACCTAGTTAAATTTTCAGTTTTACATACTTTTTCCACAATACTGGAAAAATTGGTACCTACTTGGGCAGGCAATTAAGTATGTGGGCATTAATAAACATTTTCATACTTTCGCTTCTAATATGGCGAACCCTAAGTATACAATCCATTTTTGGATTGATGCAGCAGTAATACCTAGTTGGTCGGAAGTAGAAACGGAAATAACTGGCGCAAAAGGATGCTAAGATTTGTATAAAAATAAATAAACATAAGTAATGTAATTACTTATGGCACGTTTACTGTTCGACGTATTAATAAATTTAGCCGTTGATAGAAAAGATACCACTAAGAAATTTTTAAAGTCAACGTTTGCAAACTTTGACTAAAAAAATTTGATGATTTCTCAGAATATCCCCATAAAATACTTATGTAACTTCCAATTACCGATTCTTATAAAATTAATCAAGTCTTCCCGAATAGAAGAAACGTACCTAAGTACTTACTTCGTATGCATAAAGAAAGTTAAAGGGAATAAAGGAACTGAAGGAATTCAAAACTGTTTTTTTTTCCATTTTCATTGAATTTTAAATACAAACCTGTGTTGTACGGCCGAAAACTTGAAGATGGAATTACAAAAATCATACGAATACTTATTAATAGGAAATGAACGACATGAAATAGTTTAAGCCGGAAATTAATACACGCGGGAAGAGGAAATTGGACAGCGGCGGCCTACGGGGACCGGACATGTAGGGGAGAACGAGGGTGGAACGGGGAGGGGGGGGGGGCGCGCGAATCTCTGTCCCAACTTCCGATGATGGCCGCAACACGGAAAAGGAACGACTGTGCGGAAACGTCGTCGTATAACTAGCTACAATTACATGATGAAGCAACAAACTTGCCTCTGTGTTTGTAGTGTGGTGCCAAACGTATCTATAGATACTTACGCGTTAATATACGCAATTATCTTCAAAAGTATTTTTACGGTTTAGTTCTCGATTAATCCCCGAAAAGTTCTGCGAAAATCCGCTTAATAGATAAAGTGCTTATGCCTAGTAATTGCTATCTAAAATATTGTTGTTTTAAATATGCGAAAAACACCTACCTACCTACGTTGCCAAGGAAGGATAGAATCACTCTTTGTACAACAGATTGCATGGCAAGCAAAACGTTTCGTTGGAAGTCAAAACTGGCCTTCAAATATATTTGTAATTGCTTTGTGTTGTTATATTTCAGAATCGGAACAGACTATTCAATTAGTTCCCATTTAATATAGTGTAGGCGCGTATACGTACTTAATGTTTTGTTTGGAAACTTCGAAGTTTTTATTATTAAATGTAAAATAAAATGTTCTGTTATTAGTATTAGTAGCATATCAGATGTTGAGTATCATAATTGCAAAAGAAAATCTATGCGGGGAAAAGCGTTGCAAAAAGACCGGAAGTCTGTGCCGGATACCGCACCATTTATATTGCAGTCGTATGGAAATAGCGGCACTTCCTGCGAACTGACCCGGTTCAGATGTATTACTTCCACACGACAGTATTGCTCAAGAATGTCACAATACTCATATTTTTATTAAATTGAACACATTTCGTTTGTATAATTTCATACACTATCCTTCCGTAATAGTCATATATTTCATGTCTGTGATTATTTCAGCTTCTGAATCAGTTTGTTACAATTTAAAGCACTAACATCGTTAGATCAAGTTTCCACCCTAAGATCATCTATGTAGTCCACATTTAATCTTCTTTCTCTCTTTATTACCTGCATTTTCTTGTTTAGATAATCGCTTGATGGACTGACGGTTTGTCTCTTCCAAGTAACACAAATTATACTTTGAATTAACTCCAGAAAGAGTCCTTGCACTATGCACCCCAGAAAAATTGCACTTAAATTTTTTTCAATTTAAGCCTAGTTTCTTCATAACAATGTAGATTTTTATAAAGCCTGTAAATATGCACTGCGTGACAGACAGCTCATATACACGTATAGAACAACTGTATTGCACCGGTCCCAGGTGACTTGGGTTGGGTGGGTGATGTTTCCCATAAAATTGAAAAATAATTTTGGGGTTGAGAACATCGGTTGACTTTTTGTCATCAATTCTGAGTCCTGAATTCCAAATATTCTTCCGATTTGATTTTGATTACAAAATGAACTTTGGTTAGCAGTCAATTATGTAATTTGCATTTATACACCAAACTGGTTGTGTGGCATCTAGAGCTTGTAATCACGATAAATGATCGAGTGTTGCACCATCTGAAGCATTCATTGACTCTCAACGCACTTCCGAGCGCTCGCTGGCAGACCGCGACCCCGATTCAACCGTCGTCGTTGTTCTCGCGTTACATAATCAGGTGCCACTCAGAACTAGGCAACGATGTCACACCGAAAAATTGCGCCACTTGCTGCCTTTAGAGTAGACCAGAACTTTGCGTTGTAACGTCTTGTTCTGGTTGGGTAATACATACAAAATTATAAATAAATATGAAAGTATGACCAAGTTTTTGTATCCAAAATAGTGGGATAGTGAAAAATATAAATCTCTGGCCTTGCGTCTAAGCTAGTCTAACCTTATGTGACATTAAAGAAACCTTATGATTCTGATTTAAAGAGACAGTACTCCCGGGGTTCCCATGAAGACACAGCTGTTATTCTGCATAAAATGAAACAAAACACCTTAAAGCAGACAAAAAAAAATGAGGAATGAGTTGAAAATTAATTATTTTTTGGCACCAAAGTCAAGATGAGGACTGCAGTGGTCAGATTTGGTCTTCTAGCTGTCTATATGACGTGCTAATGAATTCTGCAGCAACAAACGTGAATCCGTTGCTCTATGGCTTTTTTAACAACGATTTAGTTAGCTGATATGATGAACCCTAGGACTGTAAACAACCGTTTATCTTGTCTATGATGTGTAGACTCGATTACCCACTGCTAGGTAGCTAGTTGTAGGTACTTTAAATTCATGATTAGATAATTAATTTATGGTAATTAACGTCATTGCGTGATGTTGATTAAAAAGACATAAAATTATATTAATAGATGCGTAAGATGCTTACAAAAAATGCCGTGTGATCTCTGAAGCGGTTTTGATCGAAGAAAACCACTTCTGGCAACCGGTATTTTCAGAAGAAGAATATTATCACACATATTGATCTGGTTATAAGTAGTTAGATACCTGTTTTTTAAAATGAGAAAAAATTGTCTCGATTCAAAATAATAAGAATAATGCTGCTGGTAATTATTATTTTGAATAGAGGCGAGTTAGAAAACAGCAGATTTAATTATTAATATCTTTAATGAGTAATAGTGCCTTGGCTTCCGGGGGTCCTGCAACAATATGACGATACTTAACAAGTGATTAGCCAACGCTAGCATAACTGAAACTATTTAAAAAGTATTATAAAAAAAAAAACTTAGTTGTGAATTTGCGTTCGATGGTATTATCCGGAAAACAACAGCCAGCAATCGAGATTCAAGATTACAATTAGATTGGAAAGTTGTTTAAAATATTGTAAAGTTAATAAAAACAATACAAATTCAAATCCATCCGTAATCTGAACACGCAGTCCTTTTTCTTGTTTTAAACCTATAAAGATAATGACATGCCGTTCAGAAATCGTCCACTTCCGTCGACCTCAGCCGATGGCAACGCGCAACAGTTTATGGTCACGCAACGAATACTTAAATGACCAAAGACTTAAATCATCGTCTTTCTCTTATATGTATATATTTTGTATGTAATTCATTTAAAACATCTTCGTCTATTCCATAAGGCACTCTCTGTTAGGTTTCAGCGTTTAATTTAGTTTCTGCTTGATTCATTGTTGCTTGCAGTAAGATCTACTCAGCATCATAAAATGATTGTGCAGTATAAATCGTACACATGGCTTTATTGATCCTGTCGATGTAACAACGCGAACTTGCCCCGAATGGACAATTAATCCCTGATTTTAACGAGTAACCCCCCGGGTGAGTCTCTGTGCGCACAAGTGTCACATGACAAAGCGACCCCTCCGTTCGTTTCGGATCGACGTGATCAAAAAACCGGGTTGGGAATGCATCCGTATGGATGAGGGCACATGACGCGGGCGGTATTTTGTAGGTAACGAACGTTCGAACGCATCCATGTTTTCTTATTTGGTTAACATAAAGTTGTGTAATTTTACATTTTGACTTAACTGCCCATACTCAAATCAATGTTATGGACTTGTAATTAACTTTAACAGGTTGTCCCTGTTTTCGGTCTCATTATCTGTTAATACATATTTTTTGCCATTCAACGTTTAAAGTAACCGATGACCACAGCATAGAGTGCAATATTTTGTAAACTTCAGTAAGTGACGAGTAAAAGCAGGAAGTAAAAATTCCGTATTCTGAAAAATATTCGTTGTGTTTATGCTTTGGTGTTATAGCATGCAGTCTTCAGTCTTGTGTCTATTAACTGTCGAGTGTAATAATAATATCATAATAACTACGTGTCGTAAAAAGTGTATCGTCTGGGGGCTCACTTGTGTCCCTATCAGGCCATGTGCGCGCGGTCCCACGCATAGTTGACTCACAAGTGTGCGCCAGCGCCACATAGCGCTCCTACCTATAGCTGATATAGTCGCTTCCTATGTGTGAGTGAGTGAGCTGCTACTTCCTGGTACAGCCGCGAGACTCTTTATTTAAATTCTTCCTTTGTGTGCGTACGCAATATTATTTATATTCAGCTACTTCTACACGCGGGATGGTACCTACACGAATATTATTACATTAACCATGCGTGTGTGTAACGAGTCTCTTTAATCTTCATTGTACTTCCTGATTATGCGTCCGTGTGTGTGAGCCACTTGTTTGAATGCTAGGGCGACTTTATCTCAGTGAGGGACAAAGTGCAGAGTCCGATTACTTTAGGGCGGTGCACTATATTTTATCGACATTTTTGCATAACTTATGACACTTACTTTAGTAACCTACATTTATTTTGTATTTTATGTTAATGATACATTTTGCAACATCAGTCGGCTTGAGTTTTGTCATTTAGTGCAGAATACTCGTAATAAGCATTACATTTGTGCGCCATATGTAGGCACGGTTAATCCTCGCGTCTTTGGCTAGCTACTTACATCAAACAAAGAGCTGATGTTTATATTCACATTGGAAACAGGAAGCATAAAGTCCGCAATATGTCTCAAGCTTGTACTGTTCTCGGTATTAAACAATACCAGTTCCGCTGTGTTTGCTAAACTGTACTCCTTTCAGGAAGTGACCGCACTTTAATTAAGCTGCTTTAACCGTTGGCTGGGAACTGAAGTGTTGCTTAGTAACATTACCATTATAAAAAGAAGTAGGTACTTAAAGGTGACTTAGCGTTGGCATTGGAAGTTTGGAACGGCATATCCTTGTATTTGGAAATTCGAGTGATTGCCTACAGCAAAGTGATAAAAAAATTAACATTTAATATGAAACATCGATGTCATTTTTGTTTTTATTGGGCGTCACTATATCAGCAAGTGGACAGATGCATCGCATAGCGAGCAGTTTGCACAATTCGGAAGGGTCCGATCACAGTCAGAGAGGGAGGAGATCTATGAATTTTCGTCGCTAAACCCCCTGTCGCTCACATCTGTCGCTTCTATGGACTGTAGATTAGATACAACGTCATTAATTGATTTAAGTTTAGGGAAAGGGTTAGGGCTTATTTTTAAATGTAATACGCACATGTTTCGTTTTAAATAAGAACCCTTGTAAAAATCGAATGGGTTTTGCAAGTTCGTAGCACATTTTTATTTCCGATTCAATAACTCTTTGAAATTGATTTTTAATTTCCTTTGAACTCGATTTCAGGATTTTAAATCTTGATTGTCCATGACAGTGAAGGCATTGCTGTCGGTAATGCAATTACACCTAGTTACGCGTGTTTACGTTCTGGAAGGAGGGATGCGGTGAGGGACGAACTTGTAAGGCTTCGTGCAGTGTTGGTGATTTGACGTAACTTACATTATAACTCAGTGCTCTACCTGTTGCTAGGAGATTTATAGGTGAGGATAGTACCGTGCTTAATCTACTAAAGTGAGAGTGACACCATTTATTTTACACACCAAAAATTATTTCCACTGAAGTGTTTTTGGCCTAGTAATAATTTCTTAGAGACTCGATATTCGTTGACTTGAAAGATTGACTAGCAATTATTCAATTATGTTGAAGAGGAATGATTATTACAATAAGTAAGTAAGTAGATATCAGAAATCTCTTTGTAACATTTAACTAAGATAAATCTAACCTCATACATGAATAAACGTCATTACCGTTAATTTCAATGGAAGTATTGTGTAAGTAATTGAATATAAAATCAATGAAAAGTACAATCAAACTGGTAATTTCGACGATGGCACTTGTAAATCAAACGCGACACCTTGCAACGAACTCCGGCGAGCGTGAGAAGAAGGGAAGTTCAGCCCCTCGTTAAGATACACACACAGGTGTAAACATTGTTCTGATACCGCCCCGCGACCCTTAAACCTTTTCAACGAGGAAGCTGAGGTTATACCTACCTGAGTGCTAGTTTTCAATAGATTAAAGTAAATATAATTCTTTTTGAATAGAGAGGGTCTGTCTGTAGCAGGTATACGCAGATACCTAATTGATTAAGAGACTTGCGACCTCTGCCTTATTTCTGTTTTGACCTCTGGTCGTATAAGAGATTTTTATAACTACCAAAAAGATAACGACAATCGTGTCAGCAAACCTGTCTAATAAAGATCTGCAAACTTATATCTATGTGTATGGTATGGTATGGCTATATTTGCATGAATTCATTGGGTAACAATTTTATAATGTTGTCCTCTCTGTCTTGCATGTAACTAGCTTCAGATGATGTCTCTTTTATTACAACACTTCCTATTACGCGTCGCTAGACGTTGCGCTCGCGCACTTTCAGAAGTCAGAACGGACATAGACTCATTGTTTTTGATGTAGATGGAAATCCTCACTCTACTATATAGTGATACTCGTATTTATATAGAAAGATGTTTTACAGACTAGATAGATACTAAATGAGCAAAGTCGTGAAAAATGTTTACATTTTGAATACCGTAGCGAATGTACTGGGAATGTACGGGAGCAAAGCGTAGCGCTAGGGCTACAGATGAAATAGTCCCGCTCCTAAGGTTTTTTTTTACTATATGTTTACTTAGATAACTACTTAGCCTGAGCTCGGCTAACAAACATCCTATTCTTACAGCAACTGTTTGCCATGCAATTTATTATGTCAGTTTTCAATCGTAAAAGTTGTGGAATTTTTGTGCATTCTTTTTAGGGTTCCGTACCTCAAAAGAAAAAATATCTCGGGAACCTGTGGAGGTATCGAGTTGAAAAAGCATATACTCACTACTCAGGTCTACAGTCCCTTGAAACTAAGAAAAGATCAACTTCTAAGTTAACGTAAAAAAAAGATACGGCCATTTATGCCGCAAAAATCTCTTCAAAGTTTGAGTGTACAGGCTTCTTCTGGGTAAGCTAGTACCGTCATCGACTTTGTCTCTGTCATCTTTGACCTAGACTAGAGTCAGGAGACCCCAAGCAAGAGTCCCTTCGCAAATAAAAAATGGGTGACTAGTAATTAGTGACCGATTCTTAAACACATGATTGTACTCATGATAACAAACAACTTTCCCAAAGAAACATGTTTTTTATACTCATTCACTTTTATCACAATAACACAACAGCCGTAAGAAATTCGCGCGCGCCTGCGCCTGTGACCTATCAGCTGTTAGCCGCGTGATGCCGTTCTGTCTCATTACAATCTTACCGTGCCACAGTGGGTAGGCAGAGTTCGTAACAACGATTTTCATACGGCTGTTGTGTTATTGTGATAAAAGTGAATGTATAAAAAATATGTTTCTTTGAGAAAGTTGTTTGTTATGAGTACAATCACGTGTTTAAGTATCGGTCACTAATTACCAGGCACCCTATATTTCGATAGGTACTCTAAAGGGAATCAAAATTGATAGGGTACTTCTCGTTGACCAAGAACCATGCAATTTGGCAAGTAATAATATCGTCTTATACACAAATACAGGGACAAGTCTGAAAACTAAACATTTGTAATTAAAGCATTAAAAAAATGCTCTGATAAAACTGCGAGACTCGATTCCTGAACTTTTTATAATATATACCTACAAATTTGTACGGAACCCTCGGTGGACGAGTCCGTCTCGCACTTGTCCGGTTTTTTTTTTAAATACGTCTCCACACTAGGAATTTCTCCTGTATCGTGGGTACCAACATTTAAACAAATCTAATGTGTAATGCAACGTATGGATTTTTAACCACAGAAAGTCGCATCATCTAAAAGTTGTATCAAAAATGCATTTTTTAAATATAATTATGTCATGTATAGGTATTGTTGTAGCTGGATTAAAATAATGGCATGGGAATTGGTCCGCCTTGCAGCAGCTGCGCTCTGATTCCACATCGGCGAACAATAACTTCAATGGCAATCTTCGTATGTGTGTTTTTTAACAGGTCAATATCCATGTCGTAATCGATAAATATTAAAAACCAATTTCAATTTAACAAATTGATTAAATTAGTAACGAGGTGTCATTTAATAATAGTTAGATTACTTAATTCTCCAGTAATTTGTGTATTTCATTTTGTTTCCAATCTTCTCAATGTTGTGTAGATGTAGATAGATCTGATTTTAAAGAAGATAGATGATATATATGTTACGGCTAAAGGTGGGTGTGAACATTAAGGTTTAGGTTAGAAGCAGCTAAAGTTCGATATCATGTTAGTTTTGTCGTGATATTCTATCTTTAGCCGGCTAATGTGCACATTAACCGAAACGAAACGGTGTATTCGATGGACGCGCCGGCCGGGCCGCAGCAGGCTATCGAGGCTATCGAGAACCGAAGTAGTTAGACGGGGTGAGTTATTAAAAGAAAAATGGTTAGGTTAGGTTAGAACTGTGACCTCCTACGCACGAGCCGAGCGAGCGAAGCGAGGGGTGCCGCGGCAGCGGCCGGTGAGTGCCAGAAACGACTAGATTATATAGAAAGAAATATGAAAAAGAAAAGTCTACCCGAAACTGAACTAGTTTTATCTTTTATTACGAAATTTGCACTATTTATAGGTGTTTGTGTGTCCTTCTACATTTTTAGCCAAGGGCCTGCGGTTACACTTAAGTTTAGCCGGCTAAAGATTGAAGAAACTAACATTAACACCTCCTCGAAGTTAGACCTAAGTTTAGCTGGCTAATCTTAAGTTTATGTTCACATCCACGTAGAATTAGCCGTAACATGTATATCGTAAAGGATAGATAATTATTAATTATAAGTAATTGACTTATGTATAATTGTCTTCATCTGTCTTTATCCTAATTCTCAGAATTAGGTAGTAGAGTTGTTTCCATATTACGTTTTTCAAAGTTTATTTCTGTTGAATTAAAATAAACTAATAACAATCTTTTAGAAGCTTGTGGCTGGCACACGCCCTTCGCAGTACCCATAAATTGATCATCCCTAATTTTATAGAGCAATAACTCCCCATCCAATATAATTGTAGTAAATATGCATAGCAAATTATAATTATAACTGCGGATTACTTAAAGTCATGCTTATTGATCAGAAAATAATTTTATTGGAACATAAATAAGTTTTAAGCCCCTTGTCCTGCTTTTAATTAGTAAAATGTGTATTTGAAAATGTCTGTACAGTAATTTCACAATTTCATTCACTTTACCTAAAAAGCAAAATTTCATTTTTTTCTTTAGGAATTAACAAAGAACGATGTTATGAATACATGTCACATCACCCGTGAAACCCCGGCTTTGTCCAGAGTGTGAAAGGGTTCACTCATTAGGAAGATTGCAAGGGCGCGGAGCGATGCAAAAACATTGTCTATGCGTGGTTGCGCTCCTGCATTGTCTATGCCTAGTACTCTACTGTTTGTAACGCTACATCGTAGCTTGTGCTCAGGAAGTTTATATTTCTCAGCATGAAAGAAACGAGGCTGTATTGTAGGATAAAAGAAAGTGCATTCGGGGTTAGACAGATTCAACGAGTATAAATGGGATGATATACCTGTCTGTCCATTACTAAAATTAAGGATGGCGTTACGGAATAACAAGGATTTAGTACCAACTTAAATCCTTTTAATCCCACCTAAAGACCATTTATTAAGGAAAATGTGTCAAATTTACTAAGTGGGTATCACTGTATCAGCTATGTGGGAGAAATAGGAACGTTTGCCAAAGAACTAGGTACCTAAATACTGAAGTTTGTGAGGACTTTCATATTTTATGACATCAATGAAATAATTTAGTCGAGGTTTTACGTAAAATTGCCTTCGCACAATGAATACAATGGGCATAAAATACGTTCTACCTATCTACATTCATTCATTTGTCTTGATTCTTGATGTTCAATAATTATGTGTCGTCGAGTCAGTGTATGGCGCCGGCGTTCGATTCAAAGCAAACCAAGATGGCATCGAGCAGGAAGTGAAGTAGGAAAACGTTCAAGCGTCCAAGGTCGACAACGCGACGAGCTACATCCACCACGCTCGCTATAAGCGGCACCTCGCTTGACAAACCTCCATTGTTTTGTAATTAGCTAAGTTTCGGTATATTTCAGAATATACAAACAAAAGATTTTGTCTGATTAGAATTGTATTGACTTCCTAAGAATTTGCACGTAGAAGGCTGGCGAACTGTGAGCCTTTAGAATTACGATGCTTAGGAACTACAATTTGGTAATCTTATAAAGTTCTTACGAGGTATGTTAAAGCATTCCTAGAAATGATCTTTTATTGTTAAGAATTAAGAGACGCACCTATTTTTTCTGCGATCAATTACGTATCGCCCATCCCACTTATAAAACTTCTGCCAATACATTGCTTTCCACTCTGGTGTATTATCCGATCTCTCGTGAATATTTGCACTATTTATAACCTTCCCATAATATGTGTGCAATCCGTACTTTTATTCTTTTCAATAGCAGGTAACGTTTGCGGTACACAATGGCAACGAATTTCGTTCAGCTATAATATTAACTTTCATACAAAGGGATACATTATACTTCCAAGTATGGAGCACTTCTTCACTTCCGAACAATACCTTGAATGGGAAACGAAGTGGTAAACAGTGGTTCTTTTCCAGTTCCATCGCATCGTGTGGTGACCATTCGACTTTGTTGTTGTATTCTTTGCGTATGAATTGTTCCCATGCTATAATACATAGCATCATTATATTTAATCTAGGTTCTGTTCAGCCGTGACTACGATTTGCAAAGACTCTGGTGCAATTGCAGCGATACTGTTGGTCTATTAGTACTTTGCTTTGCGCAAAACTAAATTCTGTTCACTGATTTGACTCCTCTTTGTCGTTATTTCAATTAGCTTGGTCGGTAATATCAGGACCGCAACTCCAGAAGCATATTATGTATATTTGGGGTATGTGCATGCATGACTTCATGATTAAATGTGTCATGGATAAGTAACACTTAACCAGAATTCAGTAACCTAAATAAATAGGCTCCTGTCTATATGTATGTTTATAAAGTGCTTATATGCTCCTAACGGCTTCAAGTACACAATAACCGCTAAGTTATATTCTATTAAAAGCCTTTTCGTGGAAAGTGGGCAAACTAAAGATTTAAATAGGACATTGAGAGGTCTATTCACTTACAAAACCATGGAAGAAGCGAGGAAATAAAAGGTTCGAGAGCTTTACAACCATTTTATTATTTGTATAAATACAAAAGATCCGTTCGAAATGTTAGGAATTCCTCTTAGTTAAAGCGCATTGTCTATTAGACGCCGGCGTTAGATTATAAGCTCTACACAATTTTATAGAAGCCTATCGTTTGGAATGAAATAAGCCTCGGCCTTCATCCTTTTGTTATATTCCGACACTAAGAGGACTTTTATATTTTACAAGGAACTTTGTTTACCTCTCTGCGGTTCTGGGATTTGCAGTCACTAGACACGTCTTCTAGTTGTTTTCTTTTATTTGAAATATTGACTTGATGTTATGTTGGTAGGTTAGCAAGAATCTTAGTTCCTTTTATGAAGATAAGTCGTCAATATAATAATGTTTCTTCCAAATAGATAAAATTATAAAAATAATTATTTATTTAATAAATATTTACTTCTGTCTCACATTGCTTTCCGGACATAATTAACTAGTGTTGTTTAAGATTTCCCTGTCAACGTGTCCATTAGAAGAATAATTTCAAAACACTCTTAATAACTTTGAGACTGAAAAAAACAATCGATTAGAGGCATAGGAACCACTACCTAAATTCCACTCAACCTAAACCAATATTTTTTTCTTATATCATCTATAGTAATTATTATGATCCGATCAGATATGAAATGAGATGGGTACAACTACACTTTATAACGCTTCTTTTGCCGACGCATTGTCTGCTCGCTCCACCACATCCCAAAAGGATTCCTGTTCGTTATAATTCCGGCTAGCATTTCCATAAAAATCGTTGTGATCGTTATCTACGTGAACAGGTCGGATTCTTTTTTTCTAAGTGCATCATTTATTATCTTTAAGGGCACAAAAAATTTAGGGTCTCTAAGGCGCCGCGGTGTTCCTTCTAGGAAACGGCCTCGGATTTGTTTGACACTCGTCTGTGAGATATAGAGCGGCCAGTGGACAGGGTAGTTCGATGAATCCGGGCACTGGCGATGGTTTGGACATCGGCGGGGACAAAGAGGTGTGAATTCACAACTTAACGATTTTGCACGGAGCACTTAAGAATAAGATCATAGATATGAACGTTAAGATTTCTTAAGATAGCGCTGATAAATATGTTAAATGTTGATGATTTTGTATTCTGAAACATGCTCAGAGAGCTGGCGTCTAGCGTCCCCATCCAGCTTTACACATTATCAAATTATGCGAACACAAACTTATTCCGCAAATGTTTAAAAAAGCGTAACAAACCTTTCGTTTAGCAATCCTTTTTGCATTTTCTTTGTCATATTTTTTTACCTCCAACCAATTGTTCTGGTTTCTACGCGTAACTGTTACTGTAATCTAGGATTACCTCTCCAGGTATACATCGAAAGGGTTGTATAAAAAGCCTCCATTTCACGCTTACTGCTCGTCATTATCTGACATGATACTACCTCCAAGATGATGGCTCAAAGGTTTCTTATAACGTTCGTTGCGCAATTTCCCACAGCATCTCAAAAGCAAATACCTTCTATTGAGTCAGGATACAATGGCAGGGCAAGAGTCAGGTAAAGCGCCTCACGCTGCGGGGTTCCAGCGCAGAAGTTTTATATTTCCGCTTCTTTGTCATGTCTTTGGGCCAATTAATAATTTCTCTGGATGACCGAAGTCATTGTTAAACCATCGTGCCGCACCTACGTCCCATTCAAATGGCGAAGATTGATGAACTCCCTGCAATTGTCACATTTTTACGTTTATAGACTGTTTTTGCTTTACTTCTACTGAATGACTTTGCTCTCTTGCGATTGTTGTTCGTGTGGGAGAGAAGTGAATCTTTGATATCAAGGAACGTGGCGATAATGTAAATAGAGGAGTAAACTACTAACTAAACAATTGTTTTTGTGTATGATAAGATATCATGTAAAAATTCGCTTATTTTCATGCTATATGTTCTGTTTGACGTCAATTGGAATTTAGCACATGACTATTGTGTTCAAATTAAGGTGAATAAATGAATTTTTAGGCACCTAGTAATACTAATTCTTGTCTTGCGTAATGCATGGTACTTTTCTAAAGTTATCCATGGTTGTTATATAAAATCATCGCCTGCCATTTGTTTTTCTCCCGCAGACCCCTACAAAATCAATATTTTTCCTATCTACATGGTGCGAATGATTCTGTGTTTAGCATAGTAACATTTTGGGCACTAAGGAGCAAATCCTACCCTGTTGGTAGAATGTGCTCTCCATTGAATGCATGAATTTCAGTTTTGAGGAATGCGCTTGTAATTCTTACGAAACGAACAACCTAACCTAGTAACAAATGTACTTAAGAAAAAACCCACGTCAACATTCTTCCATTATTATGAATTCGTAAATACGTATTATTTCGCCTTTTGTTTTTTTTTTATTCTTTAGTTTGTCTGCTCGTCTCAGTATTTCCTGTTTGCAAAATTAAATTCAAATATATGCATACTTTTTGTCGACCAGTTACGACCGGGCAGCGGTGGCTGAGCTCGTCGAGACGATGTTACACGAGTAAAAAAAACCTTACAAGTTCTTTTAAGACATTACATGGTATTTGCGTGTACTTCCTGGACTCGTTGTATGTCCTTATATTACAATTTAAATTAATCTTTACTTGGTATTCATAAATACAACCCATTCCAGCAGATTTAGCACTGTCTTGCATGGGTTTATAATGCTTGTTTATTACTTAGTAAAAATAATTAGATAACGGTATTAATTTTCTTGAAATCGTTCTAGCACACAAAATCCACTGTACTGATATTTTGTTATTGCATAACTTAAGTCCTGAAGGCCGTACGCTTCTTTTGATTCTCTTCCCAAAATCCCAAAGTACCTTTGTTAAGAATAATATCACAAAAAAGAATATTAACTCATCGAGCGATTCCATATTCACCTACTAATTTATTAGTGGTCTGTTGTTTGGCCAGAATGATAATGAGCAAATCGTTATTCCGGGAAATGGTCATCGATATGTTATTCCGTCAATGGTTTTTTTTCCTTACAGCATAATATTTCTTAAAAGTTTTCCTAGTTATTTGATGTACGAAAAGATGAATAGTTACGATCAATTATGCTTATGTAGGTAGTTTGGGATGTATTTTATGTAACTAATTTGTTACAGTTGTCAGTTAAGGTGATATCTAGATTGACATGACTGATAAATATCTTACGTAATTATTGGCTTCTGATGCTCTCCGAAAATTGTTTGGTAGCCAATTGAAGTAATTTATTAACCTTACCTATATTTTCGACCTACCTACCCATAGCTTATATTTTTTTTACATTTTTTTTTTTATATATAGAAATAGTGCTTATTTTATCTTTACAAACAGTTTTTTATAAAAATCAGTAGATACGAATAAGAATAGTTGCAATTATGAAATACTCATTACAATCTCGCACAACTGTCTAATCAGATACGACTTATTGTCAGTTTGTTCATAAGAACTCGATATCCGGATTAAAATAATGACGTGTCATCATTATCCTATAATTATTGAATATCTAGATATTTTCACTGGTTGACTGAATGGTTTTTTATCTGCTTGATAAAAAAAACCATTCACGACAACGAATTACATCCACTAGTCAAAAATAATAGTAAGGCATTCTTGTGTATTGACATTTTTGTGGAAAACTAGCATTTCTTTCTCGTTTAGTTTTAAAACATCGATATTTGATTGGTTTGGACTTTTTTAAATCAGCAGTTATAAAAACAGTATAATTGTCGGCCCGGGTGCACGTGCTATTTACCCAAATAGAATATAAACTTGACTTGTCCAACAGGCCGCGACGTTGTCTGCGCAGGCGCCGTTGCCGCCATGCTGCTTGCTTCCAGTCCGCTTGATAAGTGTCACCTGGGGACCTAGCGGTCCACCTTGCACTCTACTTGTGATTTTAATTACATTTTATTGGCACTCTAATTGCTATGTCGGTGTGCCGCCATGTTGGTATTGAGCTATATGCTCGTCCACTAAGGGTGTTATTAACAAGAATTCCCGTTGTTCATCTAGAGAAAGATACTTCATAATGATAGCGGGTTTTATTTCCCTGAGTGAATAACTACGTAAGTTTTTGTCATAACCAAAACGGGTAAATCCATGTTACCATTTTGTCTTTATTTCCATGTATCGAGCGTGTAAGTAGGTAAATATCCGAGGATATAAAAAAGGAGAAACCGTAGGTATTATAATTAATTTGATAAGCTTTTAATGTGCAATAACAAAAAGAGTCTTGTGAGTGTGACATTGGTAGTGGTCAATGTCGAGACGATAGAGTTTCAAAGACGAAATATATTTTTGACAAATCATTCTTAAAACTTATTCGAATGCTACACAGGTAACACAGGTTATGAATTTATTTCAAGAATTATTATTTAACGCTATAAATCAGTGTTATGCGCGCAAAAACAAGATGTGGACTATGGTGCCCCTAATAAATTATACATATAAAACAACTAAACTGATTGTGACAGAAGGTATGTAAGTATTCGTAGCTGTTTTTAAGTATGAATGCTATAAATAAGAAGTTACGAAATATTCGCCACAAAAATGTTCACATAAAACATGTAGCGATAGCTATACCTTTTGAAACAAATAATTTCATAACTCAATCCGACACATTTACTTACAAGACTTACGTTGCTTATTTTTCATGCGATACACATAAAACACCTGCTTCATATTTACAGAGGCAAGGCGTTCCCTGGAGGTACAGAAACAAGTCTTCATAGCCACCGAGATTGTAGTACATAGGAACTTATAAGTATCTATTCCAATGATTAAACCTATCAATTAGCTGGCGGCAAATCGCACAAAGTGGTTACAGTATAACAAGCATCGTCTACAATACTGTTATGTGCGTAATGTGACAGATTAGTGCATTTTTCCCTTTGGTGCGCGCTTACAGCGAGCGGCGTGGATCCGGGTCAGCCTCGTCACGTAACGGGCTCGATGATAACGGCCCAGCCTAGCCTAGCCTGGCCTAGGTCGCGCAGCGGGATGAACTACGCGGAAGTAGGATTGCGGACGACGATTAAAGTCTACGTGGCCGCGTGGCTGTGTTGCTTATACCTTTGCTGTGTTTTGCTTTTGAAATAATAAAATCTACAGTTATTTTTTAAAATTTATAACTTTTTGCTTCGCAATCTGTGTTCCATATTTTAATGCCATGAAGTGAAGTAATGTGAAAACTGCGTTTTTTAGGAAATGTCTGGCTTTTCAAATTGTGTCACGTAGTCCGTGTAATTTGGGTCGGTTTTATGCTCGATTGGATATATTTATGAGTTTACCTTATAGCCACTTATCTGTTTTTAGTTAAAGCGTGATTATTGTTTATTTTTAGACTTAGTAATAGGGTTATAAAAGTACGGTTTTAAATCATTAGGTATGTACCTACACACAGCAGTTGTTTTATCGACGGTGCGTATAACTGCATTCGAAATATCTATAAAATCTTCTATCGTCACAACTATTTACTACATACTTAATTAGGTGTTAACTCTCGGATTTTACATTTCTTAGATTCCACTTTTCCAAACTGTTACTCATCACAAACTTCTGTAAAATTTCATTATTTGATCAAATCTTATGTACGGACACTCGCCTGAGAATAGACACGATCTAAATGACGCTTATAAATAATTCAGGAGTGGTTAATAATTGCAATAGATTCAAGTCATTTAGTGTGTGCGACAGGTTAGGTTTTATTAACCGAGCACGATCCACGCTCGCCGGTCGCCGACGGTCGCAGGCTGTGCGCAAGCGCAAGCCAAAGAAAGTAAGTTCACTGCCACGGCCGCGCGCGGTACGACAACCTTGCTTCACACAGGGTTGACTGCTTTTTTGTCGACGATGTCCGTAACAAACGTTGTAAACATTTATTTGTCAAAGTTCAGTAATTTCCTTTGCGTTGAGTGTTGGTCTCTTTCCTATGCTTTCTTACCATTGTGTTATCGTGTCGCAAATGTTTGGAAAATGTTATACAAATAATGACACAAATAACTCGTTACAGTTAGTTGATTTAGGTTGAGTTAATGGTTTTCTTTAATTACGTTCGCTCTACATCGTCTACTCGACATCGTATAACGCCTACGCAACTGCTACGCCACTCACACCTACGCAATAGTAGCTTATGTAGCTTACGGCTTCGCAATGTCCGATTAGCGTACTGCTACGCGAAATTGGAGTAGCTTACGGCTACGTGTTGCCGGCGTAGCCTATAAATGTCTACGCGATTCCAACGTAGCGTACGCCTACGCGATACGGTCGTAGCAGACGCCTACGCTCCGTCTACGGAAACGCTGCACAAACGTCCAGCGTCTTTTTCGTTTAGGTACTTAAAATTGAATCTAGTATGTATTGAAATTGGAAACCGAAATTAGTAATAATACCTAATAATTTAGAATGTAAGAATTCAAACATAAGTTCGCATTCTTACAGAAAGTTCTCCTGATTGGCGTTGCTTTTCTTTTGATAGACTAAAAAGTATGCAATAAAAGCAAATAATGTTTTTTGGCGTAGACGTTAATAAATGTGAACATGTGCGATAATGCCGAGATGTTTGGCAACCCTAGCCGTGAGACTGCGTTCCTCATCGTAACGTAACATTTGTCTACTGCCAAATTACGACTTTTACATTATTTACACATTCAGATAACTGTTATGAAATCAAGGTCTTCAAGGGGCAGTTATACAACTGCGGCCCACTTATCTTATATAAAAGTAAACTATATAAAAAGATATTATATACGCTTACAAATATTTTTAACTAATTTGCTGGATACTTATTATAATTTTCTGGAAAATTATCAGTATGCGGGAATATTTTGGAGTTACTAATCATCATAAAAAATTTTGCTAACGGCACGAAAATATCCTAGTATTATCTGTAAAGTGTTAACCCACAATTATAAGGTTGTAATGGAAGTGATGGCAGGCACGCACTAACCGCGGCGCGGGATTGGCGCCAGCCCAGCGCACGCGCACCGGTGCTTTGCGGAATGTCCCTGGATCCGGTTCATACACTCCACCATACTAGTACATTAACGTCCCTTATTGATTTTACTGCTATTTAGGATACCAGGAACACATTGAAAATACATATCATGCATAGAGAAGAAGCTATCAGAAGAAATGTCGTAGAAAAAGTTGTGATCCCATGTCTCAATTCGCGCATTACACTTGTACCAACAGCAACCAGTTGGCTCTTGGGAGAAGATTGCAATATTGTTCGCTTTGGCCCGTCTGTCGTAAGAATATTTAAATGTCTTTGGGATGCCATTACTTTCTCGGACATCTTTTTTAGTCACCAATTCAATTAGCTGCTCTTGTTATAGATAATTTGAAACAGACAACATTTATCTGGCAAAATAAATAAAAGACGCGCCAAATGTTCGAACAAAACGCAATAATATTAACATTTCACAACTTTCCCAATTATAGTCCGTCGAGCGGTCTGCTTATACAATGATGACTTTACAAATAATTAGTAATGTAACTGATTAAAATAAATAATTATGTAAATTTCAATTCATAAACATCTTCAAAACCACAACAGACAGGTCTGCGTCATTTCTTAAAGTGCTTTATTTGACTGGCAAGTGAGCAAAGTCAAGTGAATACAATTTAAACAATCCAACTGACACAAAAGGACTGGAACAACAATCAAGTAATAAAAACATCATTCGATTTCCAATTTAACTGATAGAGACATGAATCACTAGCATGATGTACAATTTCAACGCCAATTCGTACACATACAAATAAGAAATTGAAATCACGCGGTTCGACGAGATTCTCAGACGCACTGACGCGGTATTCGATAGTAGACAGACACGTGTTCTGAATGTAAATGCGACAGTCAGTGCAACAACTTCATCATTTTACGCACATTATGTTTATCTACTTTGAAGAAACACATTAGATTGATATGATCGATCCCAGTCAGGAAATGTTGATCGTGCTAGTTACGAGTATCTTTTAAATTAATTAAGATATCAAATTGAATCCTACTCATGTAGTTTCTTATCGATCAGTTATCTATTTTCTTTTTGTTCCGTACAGTTCTTCAATTTCACACATATTGTTTGGTCATGAACGTACATTTATGTATATTATGCTAGACAGTGAATTCCAAAAGATGTTAGTCTGGACACCTACTTGTTGTGTAAGGTTGAATCATAATACAGATATGCAGTGAGCAAGCCAAAGTCAGACGCCATCATATGTGAATCAGCGCGACCGGAAACTTCGCCATGTTGGCTCGCCGCCGCCATGTTTATCGGCGCTCCGGAAGTTGCGCGCGCGCCGACCGTCTTTAGATACCATTTTCACAAGTAGTGAGGAATACGAGTCGGAAATATTCAGCATCTATTTCGGGTGCCGACGTTTTTCCGCTTCACGGAGACATTCGCCGGAGTTAATCATATACTTGACGACGGAGCCCGTTGTATTTATAGAGAAAATTGCTTGCTGCGACGCATTTAGATTTAGAGTCTCATACTTCTGTCTGGGTAGATGTTTGTGTGCCACAATGTTTGTTTGGATCACTCATAATTTCGTAATTAATAACTTAGTGCATTTTTGTTGAACACGAAGTATTCATGAATAAAGATGAGTTGAAATTGTTTCCCGACTCTATGATAATGATTATGACGATATTCTTACGACACGTGAATCTTGTTATAAATCACTTTATTTATTTGCATAAGTATAAATAAATTGTACGAATTATTTAGACATGACGTTAGTGAATATTCATGCTTAGACCGGTATTAAAGTATATAAAAACACGTACAATTTTAACATAGCTGGACAGGACGTCTTCAGCTTCGCCACGTGAGCAATTACAAAGTTTAATGATTTTATAATTAGGTGGTCGGATTAGTTTTCGTGGAATTAAAATTAATCCTATTAAAATGTACTTATTGGTAAATTACAATAGGCCTTTACCGGTATTATGATTTATTAGTCATTTAGTTCTTATTAGTGATCGACAGTGTGATGTTTGAAGAAAGGGTGCGCCTGCGCATGGAGCCTCTACAGGAATGTGGTCGGACAAGCGGGAGGGGAGAGCTGGCCTGGGGACGGGAGGTTGTTGAGGGACAAAGCCTCGAGAACTGGTTTTGCTTCCTGTACGTGTCGGATGTCCTGCGGCTTCCTGCCCCTTTCCCCGCCCACCGCAGAGCCAGAGAAAAAGGTGTGAGTAGGGTTGTGTCCAAAACAAAACACGCAAAAATATTCTTGAAAATATTTAGTCTCCGATTTGATCATAATAGTGGTAGCGGTACAACTTTGGCACTTATTATCATTACCTAATTGCCACTACTGGCTAAAGAACTGACTTTTGTTTAAGTGTTTTCAGCCAGTATAAGGTATGTGATAGACAAGTGGATGTTCGAATCTCTACATAGTATGAAACAAATCATATAGTAATAGATCTTTTAAACTACGAAACGGATTTTGATGCGGTTTTGCATCACTAGACAGAATGAGTCAAGAGGAAGGTGTATAATTTATCCCAAAAAAACACATCAAAATTTCCACGCGAACGAAGTCGCGGGCAACACCTAGTTTACAATAAAAGTGAGATTCAGTCCGCTCGCTACCATCGACATAATTATAAACAACAACTGTAGGTAAATCGTAGGCACGATTTACCTACAGTTGTTATAGTATTGTAAATAAACGTCACCAAAGTTTATACAGACAATTTGTTATGATTCACACATAGCACGTAGGTGATACGCCACGTAACATCAGCCTTAATATAGACTCTGAGCCTTTTAAATTGGACTTACTAACAAAATTATATTCACAACGCAGACTAGAGTTCTAATGAAATATTTTTGACACCGTGATAGGTAAATTTTCTAGTTCGTAAGTGTAAATCATTTTGTATACAGAGTGACGTAGAGAATAAAATTATCATTTCCTACCATATTTATTCCATTAGACAATTTATGCTACATTGTTGATTTTACACGTGTATTTCCGAACAAACGTACGATATGATCATACATGGTAATTAATGGAATGATCACGAAAAGATTGGCAGCTCGATTGTGTAATTTTCTAACAATACCTAAACCATATTTGTTTTGCAAAACATGAATAAATTTCTCCATAACTTAGGTACCTAAATGTTGTCGTTGTTTGTCAGTTGAGGTGACAGTAAACCCTGCGCGAGAGTGGACCGCAGGACACGCACGATTGAGGACATGCTCTTGCTTTGTTTTTGTTGCGCCCGCGCTGCGGTCACTGTAACACAACACGAGCAGCTCCTGCCTTTGGGAATAGCGACACACACTGCTTTACTGTGCACGTATTTTATCATTAGACTACTATAAATTCAAGTTTTTGTTTTGATAGAGCAAATCTTCTTTTACTTCGGGGGATAGTGTTACGCACAAATACACGACAATATGAGGCACATCCATTTTTTTGCTGCAAAATGCGTTTTAATTAGTAATTCAAATTTATTTCATAAGGCCTCTAAAAGTAAATGTTAATTATTTTTAAGCAATCAAAATAATTAACATTTACTTTTAAAAGAGGTCGACGGAAATTAAACTTATTCAAAGTTATTAATGCAGGATGAACAGGATTTGATACTATATTTTATTTTGTTCAATAGGTACAACAAACAGCTACAATATAAAAATAGGAACAAGTAACAAATAGGAACATATATATATACATATATGGCAACCAGAAAGGTTAGTTGATCTTTGAATAGAATAAAATAATATTTATTTGTGGTAGGAAAACAATAGGTTCTACATATTCCGCTTACTAATATTCTGCAGGCAAATATTGTTATGTAAAACTATGCTAACAATTACAGTTTAGAAAAGCAAGAGTTACAAATTCAACTGAAAAAAAAAATGTTTAAATATTAATATTATCTCAAACCTATGGATGATCCCGCTATAATAATGCGACTGTACCATTCTATGTGTCAGCTAGATTTCAAATATTCGAGTGAGCATAGTTCTTGTTACAACAACTCAACATTATGTTTTTGTAAATTGATACAAGAATTAATTGTTATAAATAGCGAAGTATATAGTCTCAATTTCCATCGAAAAAATGTTTATTATTGACTGTGTAATTGTATCTTGTTTATGTTTATTAATCATTTTAAATTTGTCACTCGATGAAAGTTAAATGTTTATTTTATTAACTTGTTCGCCTTCGAATATCGATCATAAACCTACTTATTTTGGTAGGGATACGTTCCTTTTATTTTTGAATGTATAGATACGTTCAAACTTAAAGAAAACCACATCATTAAAAATATCACAGGATATCCAATAAGAGTTAGTTCGTTAAACAGTGACATATTCACTTAAACGATAAACGGGTTTTTAGCAGTGCCAATAACTCAGTAAATACAAGTCGTTAGTCGCATAATGTATCCGTTTCCTTAGCGTCGCCTCCCCCGCGCGCGTCTTCGCCCCTCCCTTCCCCCTGCGCGCCGATCTACGTAATCTACGTTAAAACAATGCGCGGGCGCTTCCGTATCGTCAATCGTTTTCCACGCGCAAGGCTAATGCCAAGGTCTCGACTTTCTACCGTATACTGGCGAACACAAAAACTTACAATACAGTTAAGCAGACCGACCAAGTGCAATGAATGTTACGATTATTATACCTGACTTATCTTAGTATGACTACACACAGTTTTACAGTATACGAAGCAATCAATGTACTGTACTAAGTCTTAAACCCTATTTCATGTATCATTTTATAGTAGAAACTAGGTAATGAAGCTTGGTGATCAAAAATAATGACTGGTTACTTTTTAAAGTAATTGATTGTATTAAGTAGATACCTAAATAAAGATCTTTTAATACGAAGGAGAGTTCTCATAGATAAAGTACTTTGGATTTCCTGATAAATGATCATAACTTACTAATGAATTACCATGCTAAATAGCGTTCATAAAAAAATGGTAGATAATTAGAAACATATGTACTTTTATGGAATCTAATAGTCTGGCCACCCAGTACCTACTGAGGGTAGGTCTCTTCTATATCTTTCCATTTTTGGGTGGGTCACCGACTTGCCGCCAGGAATCTTGAAGCTCGAAGAAAATAAACAAGAGCTACGTTACTGTGAAAATTTACCCAAATACATATAAACCCGATGAAAATAAGGTACTTCTAGTTTTCCGCTTCTAAGAACTTAAAATTAGAACGCTTGGATGTGTACAGTTTTAAAGAAGAAAATTACGTTTTCATTCGAGTTAATGTTTGACCATTAATGAGGTATCGCAATTATTATGTCAGTACAATAGCCACTACAAGAGTTAGCACATCCGCAATTGCGTCACGCGACTTGAGAAAAACTGCGGGCCAGAGGAAAATGAATGGAATCCAAGCCGGATATCGTTGTTCACACGATTAATTATTCGATGCAACTTGGCATTTCATGGCTTGCAACTTGGCACCTGTTCAACCGCTCCTCGAATTTCCTCGAGATTCAGGATACAAACAGGCTCTAATTAATTGTTTATGAAGTAGGTACCGTGTCCCGGATGTTAACTGATAAACCGTAATACGTCCTGTTATGGCCTTATTTGTTACAGATTGCCGTAAGTAGGTTTGCTAAATTAACAGCATTTTCATGAAATGTTGATGGTTTGGGTTTTTGAGCCTGTCAAGACGATAATAAGTCATTTAATTGGATGTGTGATTACAGACATCTGATAGGCAGGTGCGTCAGTGATATTAAATTTGTCGTTTATCATATTGACCCTTTTATCTTTGGGTAGGTAAAGTTCTACATTATGGTTTTGTAAATCAATCCGAACTCTGAAAGTTGAAGGAAAACGGTCGTCTTTGGGGTTACAAAAATACGTAATCATGTTGACAATAGGTAATACAATCCACACAGTGAGTTAGATCTAAATTGAAGACACATGATACCAATTGGTCACGCGCGCTGCGCTTAGAAACCCGGGGGGCGTCGACTGCGGCGCACGCAAGCCGCTGTCACTCTCCACCGTCCCGAGAGGAAAACAATGTGATTTCTTCTTTAAAAAAACATCATGCGAACCAATCTCGAGATTCTTAATGCGATGTTAATAACTTTTGCTATCGATGATATTTTGTTTGTTTTACAGTGGTAGGTAAATGAAGAGGTTTACGAGGGGTCTCCTTGGTACTGATTTTAGCCGCTTAGGTATTAAAAGGTTGTGGTTTTCCTCAATTATTTACTCTCTTGATGGTAGATATTAGAAATACTTTATCAATCACATCACGTAGGTAGATACTCTGCCTACTTTTGTGCCTCCTGGGATTTTCGAAGTTTCCGTGAAATATTTTTGGAATGTGGTACTTATTATTTAAAGTTTGTCACAGTGTGGTTAAAGTGTGTCAGATGATTTTACAAAATTAATAATATTTTAGAGTGGTTTCTTGGTAGGTATTATCTCCTGTAAGTCCATATCTTATAGTTGAGTAGGTATCTACATAATTAGTTGCTTTCTTTTGCAGAAGAAGTAGAACCCTTAGGATTTGTATTCTCAGCCCTCAGGGTTCTAGGGTTCAGAAGTAGAACAAGGCAGTAGGAGCTTCTAAAGTTTTACTAAGGCGACTGATGACAGAAAGCTTTATAGAATCTTTTGTTTGACTTTAACGAAAACCCGCATTTGAAAACCAAATCGCTTCTGATCTGTTCAAATGTTTAGCAAATTATTAACGTTTTATAAAAAGAACATCAAAATGTTGATGTTCTTTTTTTTTGTTTTTTGAATTCTTTTCTGCTTTTGATACATGCACTACATCTACATAGTATAAAACAAAGTCGCTTTCTCTGTCCCTATGTGAGCGCTGGCTTCCAGCGTGGAGCGATGACCGGTGTGTTGTTCTTCGACATAGCAAAGGCTTTCGACAAAGTCTGGCACAGCGGCTTATTATATAAGCTGTAGAAACTGGGAGTGCCAGACCGTCTCGTGCTCATCTTACGAGACTTTTTGTCGGATCGCACCTTCCGCTATCGCATCGGGAAGGCACTGTCTTCCCCCCACCCCATTAGAGCCGGAGTCCCTCAGGGCTCCGTCGTCTCTCCCCTTATCTTTACTCTGTTCACCAGTGACATCCCCAAGAGCAAGAAGGCTCAGTTTGCCCTGTTCGCGGACGACACGGCCATTTATTACACTGGCCGCAGTCACGACGCTATCTATAGCACCCTCCAAACCTCAGCCAACGTCTTAGGCGCTTGGTTCCGGAAATGGAGAATCGAGGTGAACCCCGACAAGAGCCAGGCAGTTCTTTTCTCTAAACAGCGTAAAATTAAGCCACCCGCGCTCAGCCCGATCACTATGTACGGTAAGCCTATCCCTTGGGAGAAGCAAGCCAAGTACTTAGGAGTCATACTTGACAACCACTTGTCTTTCGCGGCGCACATCAAAGCAGCTCGCGACCGAGCTGCGTTTGCTATGGGTAGGCTTCATTTCATGATTTCGGCAAAAAGCAAGTTGTCACTCAAGTGCAAGTTGCGCCTTTATACCGCGGTGATCCGCCCCATTATGACGTACGCTTGCGTCGTGTACGCTCACACCAAGCCTAAGTACATCCATAGGATGCAAACTTTGCAGAACTGGTTCTTACGTAGAGTCACGGGAGCCCCCTTTTATGTCCGTAATGACCGTCTACACGTAGACCTTAGAATGCCCACCGTCCTTCAGTTTATGAAACGTCTTTCGAAGCGTTTCTTCAATAACGCCATTAAGCACCGTAATCCCCTGATCGCAGCGGCCGCCCGTTACGAACCCTCGCGCATTAGTACAGTACGCCGTCCTAGGCATACCCTCGTCACTCCAGATGATGCTATCACCCTCCTCCAGGAGAGTAGCAAAGAGACTAGCACTCTTAAAAAGTTCCGACTCAAACCGCCGTCTTTCCGACCTCGCCGTCGAGGTCCGTCGCGACGTCCCGGTCCATGCCCTCCCCGACCCTCGCTCGAGCCAGCCCGCGATGCTGTGCCAGTAGTTTTAAATCAGCCCCTAAATAATGATACCATTCAGATCCAGCCTGTCCCCATGCAGTCCTCCCCCAGCGATGCCCTAAGCCGAGGTTCGTACTCCACAGGGGGTGCCCTTTTTTTTTTTTTTTTTTTTTTTTTTTTTCGGATGGGAAATCATCAAATGACTTCTCCCGCTCTGGGCGGAGCGGGAGGGAGTGTCAGACTTGTACTGACTAAAACCCATCCATGTTCCTTCTTCGCCCTTTTTGTTCCAGGGCCGCGGTATCTCTTTCGAACAACCCGCAGCCCTGGCAGGCATCGGCCCTCTCGGGCCCATCTCCTTGAGGCGCGCGTGGAACACGTACGCGCCGTCGACACGGCCTGTCGTCATAAGACGGACGGACGGTGAGCTAGCCCATTACTCACCGTCCACAGGCTCGCGCCTACGGTGGCCGGGGGCCACTACAGGGGGTGCCCTTAGCGTGCAGTCGCTTAGTTTGTAATTTTTTATGCCCTGGCTGGAGGCCTTACTCTAAAGGCACCCACAGGATAGTCCGGTTAAGCAGACGACAACCTCATAGGTTGAACTGCGAGATGCCATTCAAAAAAAAAAAAAAAAAACTGTCCCTATGTATGCTTAAATCTTAAAAACTACGCAACGGATTTTGATGTGATTTTTTTTAATAGATAGAGTGCTTAAATAGGAAGGTTTGTATGTAAAATAACATCCATTTAATAGTGGAGAAATACTGTTATTTTTGAGGTTTATAATGTGATGTCGTAAATAATTTCATTCCGCTTACATTGCAAACGCAGGCTGAACCCTACGAGATTTATCAAAATAATGTATTGTACACATTAAAAAGGTCTACAGAAAACTCCGCGATGGTATATGTCTATCTCTTATGGATATCCCACAATAACATTTTTTTGTCATTTACTTTTTACGACAAATAATGGCTAATTTTCGAAGCGATTTTAACCAATACAGCATTAATCTTTATCCAATTAAATACCTTAAATACATTGTTGATTTAATATAGATCTATATGGCTCTTTACAGCATATGATTTAAATGAATATTTTCGAAGATATTACAGATTTAAAATTCCGGGACGTAGCGTTTGCGGCGGTACCGGCCGTTTGGGGCGGGATGTTTGTATTGTCTAATGACAAGAAAGCTGTGAACGTTGTATATAAAGACATTCTGTAATATATTAATTGTTGTAAAAATAAAATTAATAGGTAAAAATGTAAAAAGTAAATAAGTAAAAATGTTGTGGATGAATTTAGATATTCCAAAGATAGCAGGAAATCTTCATGGTATAGGGAAAGGGGAATTGTTTTACTCCAAATTTAACGCGTGCGGGCCACGGGCAGTAATGAATAAATCAAAACTACTGGATCGATTTTAATCATTTTTTCAGTGAGTGACATAGGCTATATATTTTATTCCCATTTAATGACTATTTCATGAAAAAGTGAGTCAATTTTGTACAATACTGGCAATTTGAAGTGTAATTTCTGTATGGTTGACATAGAATAATTCTAAATTCGATTCTAAATTATATTTGGATTTTACTGTCAAAATGTTGGATACTATTTTAAAATTCATTTCATTTGTTTATCGATGAGTATTTTGTTTTCAACAAATTTGATTTTGTTTTCAGCATTCATACGTTTAAAATACGAGTTAACGGGTGTTTTACGGTACCTATACGAGCTCCGTCATGAAAGCAATGCGGCGCACGGCTCGCAAGTTTAAAGACGTTTGAAGAACGCACTACGCCATAGTGGAAGCTGAGGATACTCAATCTCCGGCCGAATTACCAGCAGCTATCAACGAAGGATAAATCGGATTATTTATAACAACCGTAAGTGCTCATCATGTTAGTTAGACCCTGGTTCAGCACCCAGGCAATGCCCAAACGAAGACTTACCCCTAAAAAGTGTCACTGATTGGTGGTCTAGTGCCGGTGCCGGCACGAGCATTACAATGGATGAGTACTGTGAGGAGCTGATCACAATGATGGAGTAGCTCGCAAATCTCCGGCCGGCTTTGGTTAATCGCTCTTACCCGCTAGTCCTGCACGTCAACGCTCGACCTCACACTGCACAATAGATGGTCTCCAAGCTACAAGAGCTAGTATACCGACAGCCTTCTCACGAACTCAATACCCGAAAGGCAGTACAAAATGCCTTTGAAGAGTTTGTTTGATCCCGTCCAACTGATTTCTTAAAGAAGGGCATTGAAAAATTACCCCAGCGCTGGCAGAGATGCATACATAGCATGGATGTATACTATGATTAATAGAAATAAAAATAAAACTTTCGTAAGTAATTTTCTAACATATTGAATTACTTGTGCCTATGATATAGCCAAGAGAGTTATTCAGCAAGCAAATTCAGCATGAAAACTTTAAAGTTGAGAAGGTAAGGCGTGGTGATAGAACGCCTTCTTATATCTGAAACTTCAGATTGAATCCCCTTTCAGAAAATTTAAAAAAGGCAAAAAAACTACCAACGGGATGTTGTTCAAAAACCTTTCTGGCTCCTCTACCACTAATTATGTTATGTTTTAATGTTATTTGCCAAATCATAAGGTTATCTGGTATTTGTATGATGACTATAATTATTATCTGTCCATTATCGCAAAAATTCTGGCTGACCAGAGATACCGAATAAAATAAATCCATGATACCAGAAATAATTTGGGCTCATTCATAAATTTCTGTTGTTTCTGGAGCAATACGCTTTCAACATTTATTTAAATTTAAAAAAAAAAACCGGTAAAGTAGAATAACAGGCTAGATAAATTAAATGTGTAACATATGATAAGTGTGCACTTCCACAAACAGTACGATATATCGATCATCCACCTCGGTGTTGCTCTGATAAGCTATCGACGTCCGCGGCTCCGCGCCAGCTGCCCCGGAAACTGCGCGAGTATCAACACTGACGTCACCGCAGTACCGTACACAACAACCGCCAATTAGCATAGCAAAATAATATCTTCTAACATTAACATAAACAATGACAAGCACGTTTTACAAGAAAAGTTTTCCACTGTCTTATGGTCTTTAAAAATAACTAGTTGCTTTGTGTGGGTACCTCAGTCTGAAATGGATCATCTTATAAAGGCATCAAATGTATATTGAAAAAAAGGTGATCTAATGATTTTATTATATTATTATTATAGCTAGCCTGTATCGTCCCACTGCTGGGCAAAGGCCTCTCTCCATTCCTTCCAACGGTCACGATTCTGTGCTGCTTCTTTCCAATTCTCAAGGAAAACATTCAGTTCGTCCCGCCATCTCCTTCGTGGTCTGCCGCAACCCCGTGTCACTCTTTCAGGGCACCAATCCTGAGCTTTGCGGGCCTGCAGCTCGTTCGACATGCGACAGACATGTCCTGCCCTGTCCCATTTAAGTTGGGCAGCCTTTTGAGCCACGTCAATATTTGCGTTTTGGAGTGCAGTGCAGTGTTTCGAACATGATCTGTTTAATTTTACACCTAAGATACTGCGCTCCATAGCACGTTGGCAAACCTTGATTTTGGACTTTTGGATGTTAGTCAAAGACCAAGTTTGTGCACCGTAGGTCAAGATGGGGAGAATACACATGTCCATTAATGATTTTATCTTTTGTTATTCGTAACAGAAATACTTATTGCTGCTGACTTTGTTACATCATGCGCGGAGGACTGTGGCAACATGTTTTTTCTTTTTCCTGCACTGCACATAAAATTAACAGATAATTGTATAAATATATCATGCCCATATTAGTCATTTACAATTATCATCAAGATATCATATTATATGCCAGTCTTATATAATCGAATACACGACACGTGTAGGAAGATAAAAAACACGGAAACGCGACTATGTTTAATTGTTGAGCGTAGGCAACTAGCTACAAAGTAAAACGGACGTAAACCTTTACATTTACACATTACATATTGGTTCATTTACAATCAATCATTCTTATTTAAAAACTTTGAATGCCATTACTAACCGTTTACGTACGTCATAAACAAATTAACCTATACATTTCCTCAGAATAATTATTTTTCCAACAACAATAATAATAAGGAAACCACGTAACGTATTTGCTTTAACTACGTCTGTTCATAAAGAAATTATAATGGTTAGCAAGTGTTCTAAGAACTTTATTTTATTAAGGATTTCATTATCGTGTTCTCAGGTTTAGTAGTAAGTAAATAAGAATTATGTTACGCAGTTTTATAAGCCGAACGTGCGATAACAAGATATAAGAGTACATCTCGCAAGCGGAAGGGTGACTGACAGTGACCAATTGAAGCAATTGTTACGTTTGCGAAAAGAAATCAAATAACCTGCCACTGTGTGTGTGCGCGCCTAGCAATAAACGCTCATGATCATCAGAGGAGCTCTAAATTGCTCGACTGTTACACACATACGATGACCTTAATTCACTAATTAAAGTCGTGTTATAAAAACTAATTTACCGACTAAATTACTTGCAAAGCTACTTAAATCTGTAGGCTTTATTTGGCGGAAATCTACGACTAATGGTCAAGGGGCGTAAATCGCAGACGTTGATGAGTTACGCACTTGTTTGCAAGGAATGCCTTATAGAATGAATACCAATAAAGGAACAGGTAATTATTTACGTAATGAAATGTTGCACAACGTAGACTAGTTGGCTGGGCGGCGAGACGATGTAACCAAAGCAAATGTAACTGAAGGACTACACGAATAGTCCTTTAGATAATATGTCGTTATTGCAACAGCACCATTTATTCAGAGGACAGATGTTTGGACGATGATGCTTGTGGAATAGAAAGCGGAAGGGTGGCAGTGTCGTCAATTGGCACAATTGGCAGTAATTGTGGGCGGTATGTCCGGGCGCGCCGCGACCCCGGTCGGTCGCCCGCCGCGTCACAGACTGGAAAAAGATCATGTGTAGTCTCTACGACAACCTACTAATAGGTACCTACATATCTAATCTAAGTAGATTGGTAAGAGGAAATGCCATGTGTAAGCTTCTGATTTGCGTAATAAAAGCAAACGTGATGTTATTGGATGGTGTACCTATCAGTAACTACCGAAGTATTTGACAATTTGCGGTACATTTTATCGTCTTTGTTTATCGCTAAATTCTTCTGGATTTCCGGTCAGACAATCGATCGGAGGTTTAATACATTAGGATGGGTGGGTACTTAGAGCTAATTGCTTTAATTCATCTTATCATAAACGATTGCTTTACTTTTGGAATTATCATAAATGATTAGCTGCCAGCGGTATTATGACGATGTCTTTGGCTGTCGGTTATGAGTAGCAAGTCATTATCTTCTTATTTATCAGTATTATTTTTATGCGAAGCGTGTTTTAGGTCCCATAGTAAAACCCGGTTTTTCCCTGTTTTACTATGGGACCGAAAACCCGTTTCGTATGCCCTAATTATGTTACCTTTAAGTACATAATAAAAAAATAAAATATTAAAGTTGATCTACTATTCTTATTAGTCTGTGACAATGTACTGTCACATGCCCGACTGCTGAATTACTGATACAAAAAGATAGCTATGCATCTATGTTGCGGGTGCTGTTCCTGCATTAGTCCATGATTCGCTTGTTTCAGCATGAAATTCCGTCATTCGGGAAAATGACAGGGACAGCAAATTCAAAGGGCAGCGCTCTGTAATTACTTTAGGGCTTTCGTTTGAGTGGTTGTTATGCTGTTAGCGTGTGATACTGATGGCAAAGTTTGTTTATCATCACAGCCATGTAGGCAAAGGGTTAGACAGAGGTGTACCTTAAGTTCGTCAATATTTCGGCAGTTATGCATAGTCCCTTGAAAAAAGGGAGAACCTTTTGCCAATTGTGAACGAATTTGCACTCGTAGTTATGAACGTACAGAGCATACTTTGCGTTTTTCAGGAATTGACACTGTGGTTGGTTCGTCGCGGCGAGGTGAGGTATTCGATATTAATTTAAACAGCTAAGCATGAACTAACCAACATTCACAGATTACATGTTGTTCGATGAGATTTAAAACATTTTTGTCCCTTATGGAAGACATAGAGATTTGAACATAATTTGTGTGAGGTATGTTTCGCCAGTGTGAAACACAAAGTTAAACAATATGATGATTTGTTCATCATATTTGTTCATCATATATGCAATATTTTATTTAAAAAGATGATGAAGATCAGAGGGCTGGCTCTTTGTTTTGGCAAAGAATTAGCATTGCCATTCAACGTGGCAATGCTGCCAGTCTTCTGGGCACGTTTCCGGATGACAGCGATGCTATTTTGTCGCCTAAACGTCCTCCTGTTGCTTTTAAGTTAGTTAGTTTATGTTAATATTTAGTTTTAGAAAATAATTATTGTAAGAAAGTTTGTAAATTAAATCAATTTACTCTTAAAAATATATACTTAGTATCATAAATGATGATGAAAGGAAAATATAATATCAGGATAATATAATGGTATAGGGTAAGGTAAGTTTTTGTTTTTTTTTTTTTCAAATCTCTGACGGACTCGTAATGTTTTTTTTTTGTTTTAATTTTTATGGTTTTTACTTCATTTTCCCAGCAACCCCGGTCAACCACGCGGTAAAACTATCCATTTTCCCGCATAGTTATTTTTCTTGGCCCTAAAAATATGTACATCAGAACGTTCGGCCAGTCGAGATAGGGAGCTGGCTGCTACTCCAGTTTTTCATGACGATCATGTGACGCATAAAGATGCCAGCCAAAGATTTGGTGACAGAACAGTCCGAAAGTTAGAAGCATTTATTTATGGCCGAACGACCTGATATCAGAACGTTCGGCCAACCTGAATCTCCATAACTGAGGACCTTAGAGTAACTGTTACTGAATAAAGATTTATTGACGATTTAATGACAAACAACCAATGCTTTACTTTTACTCGTAATGCCACCGGTTAAAAGTAAAATGAATTTTGGTTTCTGTAACATCAGGACGTTCGGCCAACGTAATCTCCATAACTGAGGACCTGAGAGAAACCGTTAATGAATAAAGACTTAGTGACGAGACTGAAACGAACTTTTATTGTTTTATTTTTCTTTGTGATGGCCCCCTTATATAGTAAATTAAAAATTTAACATATAACCTCAAAACATTGGCATTATCGATTTCTCCACAAGGAAGAAGCCCAGAGAAACCGTTAATCAATAAAGATTTTGTGACGACACTGAAATTAACTTTTATTGTTTTATTTTTCTTTGTGATGGCCCCCTTATATAGTAAATTGAAAATTTACAATATAACCTCAAAACATTGGGATTATCGATTGCTCCACAACGAAGAAGCCTAGAATACTCGCAAAACCCTTGATGTGTTAAAGGTTTCAGTGCAATGGTGTCAGTATTTTTGTTGATTCCAGATTAATCTTTAAAAATGCACTATGGCGGATGGCGACTGAAATAGGGTGACCATGTATTCCAACGAAACAAGTATTTATCGAGTACCTAGGTATATATTTATCTACTGAATGAAGAAAACACGTCGAAATAGTTGAAATAAGGTGACGATCAAAGAGCATAGTAATATACATGGAATAGAGAGCCCACTCAAGAAATTTTTTGACACCTATATTGAACGGTGTCGCCATCTGATTGGGATTGAGATATATGTATTATAGAAAGCCGCCGTAACTGAATGAAGTAAAACTAGTGGTGGCCTATTGGTTGAAATTCGATCGATTGTTTCAATTTTTAGTCACAGACAGAAAAATAATAAAAAGTAGAAGCAAAGAGGCCACATCATAACGCATGGTGGTGTGTGTAACGTTTTTTTTATAACAATTTATTTCTAATGCATATTATATAAAATATTAGTTATCTGCACTCCTTCTCAAAGTCCTCCGTCCGCGTATCCATTTATTTTGTTGCAAAACCTACATCGTCACCAGGGGGGGGGGACACTGCCATACTTGAGTCCAATTTTACACCAAGATACTAGTACCATCTCTTACCAAATCCGCATAAACTTGAGATTTAGTACATTAATATGACATAGATGGTGCTTACGCCAATTAAGCCAGTGTAATTAAATTTTGATTTGAATGAAAATTGAGTTATAAATAATAAATTTAAACTCTAAACAAGGTTAAACCATTAATTTATTTTAAAAGCATTTTGTAATTGCTAATATATTTGTTTTGGGTTGGTAACAATATCATACAAATTGTTTACAAAATGGCCACTACTATACTATCGGCGTGTGCACATGCTTGTAGATGTCTCCCATATTGTGTAATTTATGTGGTCTCTCGGTTCTGTCTTTTTTACTTTTTTAGTTGTGTAAAAAAAGAAATAAAAACAGTATCAGAAACCCATAGAAAACCTATTCAATAACAAAGATATAGATATAAGTACATGTACGCACCTATAGTTATTGGGATTAGTTCAACGGATTTAGTTTCAGATGGCGACACCGTTCAATATAGGTGTCAAAAGTTTTCTTGAGTGGGCTTTCTATTCCATCTATATTACTATGCTCTTTGATCGTCACCTTATTTCAACTATTTCGACGTGTTTTCTTCATTCAGTAGATAAATATATACCTAGGTACTCGATAAATACTTGTTTCGTTGGAATACATGGTCACCCTATTTCAGTCGCCATCCGCCATAGTGCATTTTTAAAGATTAATCTGGAATCAACAAAAATACTGACACCATTGCACTGAAACCTTTAACACATCAAGGGTTTTGCGAGTATTCTAGGCTTCTTCGTTGTGGAGCAATCGATAATCCCAATGTTTTGAGGTTATATTGTAAATTTTCAATTTACTATATAAGGGGGCCATCACAAAGAAAAATAAAACAATAAAAGTTAATTTCAGTGTCGTCACAAAATCTTTATTGATTAACGGTTTCTCTGGGCTTCTTCCTTGTGGAGAAATCGATAATGCCAATGTTTTGAGGTTATATGTTAAATTTTTAATTAACTATATAAGGGGGCCATCACAAAGAAAAATAAAACAATAAAAGTTCGTTTCAGTCTCGTCACTAAGTCTTTATTCATTAACGGTTTCTCTCAGGTCCTCAGTTATGGAGATTACGTTGGCCGAACGTCCTGATGTTACAGAAACCAAAATTCATTTTACTTTTAACCGGTGGCATTACGAGTAAAAGTAAAGCATTGGTTGTTTGTCATTAAATCGTCAATAAATCTTTATTCAGTAACAGTTACTCTAAGGTCCTCAGTTATGGAGATTCAGGTTGGCCGAACGTTCTGATATCAGGTCGTTCGGCCATAAATAAATGCTTCTAACTTTCGGACTGTTCTGTCACAAAATCTTTGGCTGGCATCTTTATGCGTCACATGATCGTCATGAAAAACTGGAGTAGCAGCCAGCTCCCTATCTCGACTGGCCGAACGTTCTGATGTACATCTAAAAATGGCATTCATTCGGCTCTAAAATGTTATAAGGAATATCGCTTCATCAATATGACGCATTTTCTTTACTATCAGACCATCGTGCGCTGTTACATCCTTTTCTTATTAATTTTGTAATTAATCTTGTAAATCAATGTAGTCATACGATTGTTAAATTAATTTGATAAACTGATCGATGGATAAAAATGCAGATAAATGTTAAAACAACAAAGTTAACTATGGTCTTGTCTGTTTGACATAATTAACCTGATTAAAATTATTATGTTAACTAAAAAAGTTACAATAATTTGATCTCATCTGATCTTGTTTTATAAAGTGCTTGATTAAAACCTGTAATTTTAAATACTTTGAAAAAAGTATTTTATGAATTTTCGGCTTAGTAGGTGTTTCATCCGGTCGAAACAGAAATTTCATTTTTATTAATATTTTTATATTATTCAAGTAAAAGTAAGGGCATTTTGGAAAAATATAAAGTTTAATATACAATTACAACAATCAACAGTAAACATAAATCCCAATAATCAGTCTTGTATATCAATTACCTGGGTTTGTCTCCACCGATCCCGAGATCAGATTGAATTGGAAACTGATCCCGCCGTTTTGTATCCACCGATCTCGGGATCTGTTTCCAACAAAAAAATAATTAATATTTTCAGCCATCGATCCCGGAATTATTTTTCGAAACTGATCACGGTTTACAGAGACAAAATACACCGTGTAAATCACCTCATCACGAAGCCGTCAACCAAACATTCTGTACATGAAACTAAGTAACTTTACGCAAAAATTATTGCTGGAAAACTACTTTTTTTTGGGGGGTGTAAAATCATGTTTTGTGGTAGAACTCAATGTAACGCACTCAAAACATTGTGCAGATTGATGGACGGATTGAATAGTACGGGGGTCGTTGAGGTGTTTAAAGTAAAAATCTTACATTAAAAACTTGTAATTAAAAAAATACTTGTCTTGATATTAGGGGTCAAAGTTGGAACTTTGACCCCTAATATCTCCGTAACTAGAAGGTTCCCAGGTATGGTGTAGAACAGAAAAATAATCGCAATGACAGGGAGAACCAGTGCCTTTCGGCTTCGTGAAAAGGTGTTTTACACCCTTTATAAAGTCTCATATTTTTCGAAACTGGTTTTTTCCTGTGCTTTTGAACCAAGTTTTTAAATTATGGGATACCTTATGAAATAATGCACCTCCTTCTAGCGTATGATATCCTGGTACTGAAAATACTTTATGAACGTCGCTTTACGAACGCAAATGTCCTGACTGTCTTAACGGGTTGCTTGTATCCAAGAAGCAATGACTCTGTCTAATGCATTGTTTTAGTGGTCTAAAACCATCTTCGCATTATGGCCTTTCGAATGAAACTGTCTTGGGGCACATCGGTTGGATGCTAGGTAGGAAGGTAGAAACATTTTTATGTTTAATAAATTTAAATTACTACACTATGACTTTTTGGTATACATACAGTCTAATGATTTTTAAATTATAACTTTTCGTATGGGAAATTGAAAGAAAATCAGTTTCGAAAAATAATATACCATTTTCTTTTTAAGAATATGAATATCAATATAAGTAACAGAATAGAATATAAATATAATAATCTACAAAAAATTGTAGTAATATTTTAATGTTGTCTAAAAACTTACCTTGGGATAGCAATTTATAAATAAACAACAGTCACTCACTTCCCTTTGCTTTAAATTTTACATAGCCTGGGCGGGCTCAACGATGCCACGGGTTGAAGATAGGGGTTCTCTAAATTATAACAAAAGTTATATTGGTACTTTTTACCGTTATAGCAATCACGTGTAAGAAAGAGACAGCAATACTTTGTAAAATATTTGCGAAAAGTAAAAAACAAACCCCATGAGAGATCTCATTAATGTTTATTTTATTTATAATTAATATTTAATCCATGACCACAAATTAGACTAGTTATAATAAAATTATGTTTCTGACGTTACTTTGCCTCATTTTTGAGGCAAAGTAACGTCCGAAAACTGTTAATAATAATGATATTCCTGTTTCGGCCGGATCGGACCAAAATCAGCGGCCGAAACACCTTGTTGTTTATTACTTGATTCATAGGTGAATGGTGAGAGAGCAGCGGTGGCCCAGTAGTGGCAGACCCGACTTACGAGCAGTAAGCCGTGGGTTCGAACCCAGGCAGAAAGTAATGCGCCTGCATTACTTTGTGTAATTTATTTCATCACTGCTGCTCTCAAAAACGGTGAAGGAAAGCATCGTGAGGAAACTGGCATAGAACTAAAAAATCGAAGACATGTAACATATCTTCCAACCTGCACTGGGCCCGCGTGGTGGATTACAGCCCACTTCCTCTCATAGAGAGGCGGCCTGTGTCCCAGCAGTGGGAACATTATAGGCTGATGATGATGAGGTGAGTGGTAAATGTTCCGGTGGTCTGATTATTTACGGAATAGGAACACGTGACAGTTAAAGACGAGTGTGATGATGATGAATCGTAACAAGGCACTCGGCACTAACACCTCTAAGAAAATGGCGTCACATGTTTACACAGAGATATCGTGTTACAACATTTGATAATAATTGTCTTCCATTTGGATGTCTCATAATTACGTTACGAGCCGGCGGTTAATAATGTATGTAGCAGTCACGAGTGGAGCGCACGCGCAGCGCAGGGCAACGCGGAAGTCGCACACACTTCCGCGTGCCGCCATCTTGGCTAACACCTCGTGAGATTCGCCTGTTTCTTAACGGATTAGGTGCAGATTTAACGCTGTTATTCGAACAATAGTGGTATTTTAAAATGTCATCGTTTCAGTGTTGTAAATGACCTCAAATCCTACATTGATGTTATTTTTACGGGGTGAAAGAAAACTTGAATACTATCTATTAGGTAAATCTTTTCATGTTCAGTTACAGGAAATGTGGCACCTCCTGTTTAACCTTAATAATAATTATTTTATTGTTAATTACCACCTTATCGTGGAAGAAATGAAGTAACGATGGCTCTTCGGAATTCTACAAGCCCATCAATACTTCGTTCACGTGTTCTTGCAATCAAACAGCTACTTACGCTAATTTACATGCGATATACTCCTGCATAATAATGTGAAATCTGCGTAAGTACCCTCACCCTCTCTTCCTAATTACGGAATAACTTGGTGGAACAAAAAGAGATGACCCACTTTCAGGACCGGTCGTGCGAGATCGGGTGCGCACCGTTGCACACATTACGTGTTAGAAGATGGGGTTATGCACTGAGTGAATTGCGCTGGTGTAACGGAACACAACCGATGTGAATTTTCTCGCCCTAATACCGTTTTTGCGCACTTTTTCCGATTTTGTAACGTTAGCGACGGCACTTGTGCAACGGTTGACATGACTGCAATTCGAATCTCAGCATAAATTTCTCAAAGGAGGTTAGGTCGGTTGTTGAAAAAGTAGGCACGTGTTTGTTTGTTACACCAACATAGAGTTTTGTAATTGTGTTATTACTGTAATACTGTGCCATTGCATACATTGTTAATTTGTTGTTATCCAAACAAACAAGGTAAATAACATTGGTGAATAGCAACAATTGTAGTAATTGCTTTCTTCAAACGTATTTCCGTAGGGTATAGTAGTAATCACTTCAAGCTGACGTTTGCTCCGTAAGGTTAAAGTCCTCTATGATTCCGTTTACATGTTGTTCATGTGATAATTCGTTGTAATGCAGCTTTTAAATGTGGACCTTGTGCAGTGATTTAAACTCTCCTATTACCAATCTTTAAAAAATAGGAGCATTCATAGCTTTATAGCATTCATAACCTTCCTTATCTATTAAACATACTACATAACTTACCTTTCAAAAGTTCCTATCAAACATAAGCATAACATTGAACGTTACTTCTGCTTAAGGATTCATTAACGTTTCCGGGTTAGGGGTCAAGCACCCAGATTGACCCCTAAATGAACCTTGAAAAATGTCCATCATGCGCAATTACGAACAGGAACTTCATAATTACCTAAATCTTATTTTGTTATTTATAATAAAAAAATCAGCATGGCAGTGATTAAACGTCGGAAAAACTTAATTGACGAAGTTATTATTTGTTAGTAGGCACCGCTTTATTTTGTTTTGAGTTGACGATATAATTGATACCTACGGGAATAATTAGGCATGAACGAAATTTACTTTTCAGTTGAAAAGTAAATTTCGTTCAGGGGAAAAACATTTACTTATAGAAATTCGTAACTTGTGAGTATGTGGATGTTTGTCAACTTTTGTTTTTATTTTTTTACGTGAAAACCATTCAATCCACCCACTCCGTCCTGGTTATGATAAAAATTTAAACAAGAAAAGACGATTGATGTCCCAATTTAACATTTCTGTAGAAATACTGACACACTTCCAATTTCTTGGACTCTCGTTGTGTGGATACTTCAATCTTAACATAAAAGTTTAGTTAGAAGAGTTTCGTTGCTTCTCAGTTCGAACGACTTAGGTAGTCGTTCATCGTTGACGTGCTAAATATTTAACGGTGTCCGTAACAGAAGAGTATCCCCGATTGTGAATGTTCCTCTTCTACCTGGCCTTCTCCCATGCTGCTTGGGTTACCGCTGAAAGTTTGCCTCTTCCATTCTCTTCTGTCTACCACCCTGCGATCATTCATTCCCTTTTCCTTCATATCGTCCTTCACCAAATTCATTCCTTTTTCTTTGGTCTTCCTATCTTTCTCACTTTTCAACATTTACCTACATTCATCGCTTTTTCGTCACTTGCGTTAGATCCCTACCCATTACATGACCTTACCAAGACTAAGTACGGTTCGCTTTCTGGTTTTCTGTCACAGTCGTTGCTTAAAAGACATTTCTTTCTGTTTTAACTAAGTGGTTTATTTTTCAATTTTAGAACGGACGTTTGTCAATTAATAAAATAAGTTCAAAAAGATAAGTTCAAATAAGTTCAGAAATAGTTGTTTATATGCTTAAAACAAAACATTAAGTAATTTAATGTTGCAAGTAACAAGCAATTTCGTAACAGCTGTAATATAGTACGTTAAGCAAGCCTTAGGCTTAAGTAACTCGCCATAGTTCCGAGAGAGATTATACATCCTGCTTCGCGGACGAAGGCAATAAGATTTGTTTCTTAATAGCTGTAGGCGTTCCCTCGTGTTTTACGGTCTACTAGATATTTATCGTAATACAAGCTTTCTGACGCTACCCATTTATAAAATATTTAAATATTGTGCCCTCTAAAACTGGAGCTCTCAGTAAAAATGGTCCCTTGGTGGGGTACCAAAACTAAGTGTTCTAAGCCCACAGGAACTGCATCATGTTGTAATTTGATTTCAAAATGCAATCCCCTACAATTCTAAATATTAATAAAGATAATTGATATATCTAGCAAACCAGAAGCGAGCAATTGTCGTAACAGAGCAATCGTCAGGTTCTATTAGAGAAAGGATGGCAACCGGCACTCTTGACGCGGCGTTGCATGGTGTGTGGTAACATGCAGGTCGCGACCACAGACTCCCCGTACGTGTTTCTCAAGCAAGGATAGTGTCCGGGCGCGGCGGCGGCAGCGCGGGCGCAGGCAACACGCCGCGCTACGTAATCCCGCAGCAACGGCACTTCCTGAAGGTGGCGCAAGCAGTACGCGAATGTCGGCCGAGCATTTCGCGCCACTTTCGTAATTCGTTGCGTGGTGCGACCGGCCGCCTTGCCTGGCCCGCAGGAAGTAAAAGTTCGAAGGTAAGAAAGTAGGTCTCCGCTGTAATTGGCAACGCGCCTGCATACTGATGTTTACTATATTTATATAGGTTGCGATATCAGCACCTGTAAATACAACGCCGGCAATCGACAAAAATGACACATTCTGATTTATTGTTGTATTCACGTTTTGTTTGAACTGGGTTGCCTCATACGAGATCTGTTCCTATAGACATAAATTTGTTTTGTATATTACTAGGTCTAGCCTCTACATTCTTGGACTTCCAACAGTTCCGTATTTCCCAAGGACTGCTGATGAGTGCCGTCTACTCGTTACAACCGATATTTCCATGAATTGTCTGGAAATAGGTTGAGTGTTTATTAATTTGATTTATAACAAATGTTATTTTGTAACACTATTAAAGGGTCTGTAGACAGCACGTATGTATGTTACGCACGCTGTCCGTATGACATAACTCGTATGGACAAGGCGCAGGCGCAGGCGCCGCCGCCGCCGCTGACCCAATCCGCTTGCTCTATGACGTAAGACAGCAGCGAGTACCGAGCGACCGAGCCACGAACTAGGCCGAGATTCAAGATGCGCCGAAACTTATCGTTTGCGCAACATGCGACCCCGCAAGTGCGCATTTGGTTTTACATGAATTTAATTAACTTGGTAATTAGATAAACATTCGGTAATACAGGGTTGCGAAGAGACTTTTAATTATTGTGAGAGGACAAAATTAGTTTTAACTGGAACATCAATAATGGAGAATGTTCTTGGGTTTTGTAAAAAATAAAACAACAAAATTGAAATTTGGTTCAGTTAAGTTACAAAATGAATTGGAATTTGCAAAATAACCGCAAATCCATTGCATCAGTATGCAGGAAGTCGGCGGCGGGCGGCACAGTCAGCGTCCATGGCGGGGGCGATGCGCGTGCGCCGCTGAAGAAATTGGGCGGCGCGCGGCGGCGCTGTGCAATGGAGGAAGTGCTGCTATCTGATGAGCTTGCGACAGACTACGTCGCTTGCTTTGCGAAATCTCAGGTGTTACGAATTCTACGATAATTCTAAAATGAGGTAAATGTTATGTTCGAGAACATCACGTGGTATAATTTATGAAATATGATCACACAGACGCACAGCGTTCGAAACTAAAAAACAGATCAAGACTTTAAAATTAATTTCAATTGTCACATCTAATTGTGGATGTTTTTCACGTCTGTTGAACATTGTTTGTTTGTTCTAGTGGAGCTTAAAAGGTTATACAAATCAAACAACGGGTAGCATTGAGACTAAACAATTTTATGCCAACTGTTGAAAGGAGATAGGCACCTAGAGCATTTTTTGTGAGTAAAAACGTTATACACAAAACGCACGAGACTAATTGGAGCAGAATCAATAAAGACGGAAAATTAATTTCGAAAGTGTTTGCTTTATCGTTTCGTCGTAAATCAACTTTTGTTTATTATTAGATACATCTGTTTACATATTATTAAACCGTAAATTCAGACTTGCGTAATTGGGTGCAGGTTGTAGGTTTATTTTTTCATGTAGCTTTTACAGATTAGCTGCATTCATGAATTTCACAAAAAAATATCGCCTTCTTAATTAAAGTACGTCCAGTGCACTTGTTGAAATCAACTTCCATGCTGTTTTTATGAGTGAATATTTTCCGCAACATCCTACAGATACTTAAGGAGAAGTACCTATGATATCTTATCATAGCCAGTTCATATCTCATAAAAATTAACCGGTATTGAGATACCATTATCAATCGTTATGGTAAACTAGTAGTAGTGACTGGTTGTCTTTACTAACATATTTATGTCCGTCAGCCAGCACTCGAGTTATCTTTCCATCCTAGACCCAATCTCTATACATATTTTTTTTTAAGAAAGTATTGTAATTTTTTTATTATACTACCAGGTTAAACTGTTTTCAGATTCTCTTGCTGCTGGTGTTCAAAAACTCAAGAATTTTCTGGCAGGACGTCATCTCGCTTGTCTTCTGTGAGCTGGAGAGCACAATCAATATTCAGACAAGAGGAAAAAGGATCTACAAAACCTCTTCTACTCGCTTTGTTGCTATGCCATTTTAATCCGTGTTTGCTTCAATATTGACAACATTTGCTTTTAGCTTCTAACATTCCGCTTGTCGATAATTAGGTACTTTTAATTTTACTGTTTAGTCTAGCGAGTTAATACACGTTTGTTCGGTTACAAACATGCTCGCTTGCTCAGCAATTAATGATCGTATCAAATGCGAGTTGGCGCTTTATTTTAATAATTGCCGGAATGCTTTTAATAATTGCTAAAAACCCGTGGTAGTAAAAAAGATACCTGCTCAATCTATATTAAATTAATCGTTCTTAAGATTAAGGCAGACGTACAGGTACCAGACGACATTATAAATGCAAATAACATAGGTCGTCGCCTGTACTTGGCAATGACATTGTTGAAAAAATGTTATTCAAAATAGGTAAAAAATGCAAAATTTGCGTTGAATTGCTTGAGTATTCTCACTTTAATATTATTGAAGTAATTATCGTATCTGCTGAACCAAAAAGCCTCTTCCACGACAGTGTAGCGAGGAGGAAACTTCGACCGACTTCAAAAGCAGCCGGAAACCGGAACCGCGGTAAGGGTTAGAGCGGAGACGACGCCCGTTTCCGGCGGAAGTGCGGCGCCAGGAAGGTGGGTAGATAGAGAGAAGATAAATAAACCGACGCCATATTGCCGGACTCCAATCGATAAATCCGTTCAGTTTTGCATGTTCCTTACGTACGACTTCCGTCTCCTGTTTACTTTTAACGTTACCAGTGAGGACAAAACACCAGTACCGGAAGAGCTAGAAAAGTTTCGGGAAAATCTTTCACATTGTTATTTTAGTCGCACGAAACTATAACAACAGGTAGAGAAGCGGATTTTCATACCAAATTCTATTTCACAATAAACTACCTAATTTGGGTAATTTGTTTCGATAAATTCCTGAAACAGGAACCACCTACACACATTTTGGCTGTAAGGTTATAGAGTCACTGGGACAATATGAGGAAATGATCAAACGAATCGAGGGGGATCCTCTACCTACTTCCTTAATAGAGGCTTCCGCATATACGATTTCATATCCTACCTGCTTTGATACGTGCACATTGATTCACGTAAGAACTTTTAGAAAAATGTCTCGTTTTATGATTTTATGTGTTGCGCTAACTTAATTTTAGAATCTTATCTCAAAAGACATATAGTTGCAAATTGGTTGAAACATAATGAGTAATGACGACCGATATATATACCTACTATCGATGCGAAACACAGAGAGCTAACTGCTATAGTACCATTCGATTTACTGCCATCACTAACATTTCGGTCGTAATTCTTGTCTTGAAATACTGCCTTTAACCTTGCTTAGCACCTTCGATCAATAATAGTACCTTAGCACTGTAGGAAAAGAGTTAATTCATCACTGTCTACGTACTTGTGGCGTAGTTCAACCATTGACGTATATATTGTTAAAAATGTATCTGTTACAGTCAAAACTCTTAGTCGGACAAAACCAATTTTGACCGGTGTCAGTCAAAACCCTCATTAAGTTAAATGGCGTTTCATCATCAGCCTATTCCTCCTCTTTATGAGAGAGAGCGGGCTGTAATCCACCACGCGGGCCCAGTAACCAGTGCGGGTTGGTAGATGTCACATGTCTTCGAATTTTAGTTCTAGGACATGCCAGTTTCCTCACGATGTTTTCCTTCACCGTTTTTGAGGGCAGCGGTGATGAAATAAATTACACAAAGTAATGCGCCTGCCTGGGTTCGAACCCACGGCTTACTGCTCGTAAGTCGGGGCTGCCACGACTGGGCCACCACTGCTCTCTTGGCTCAAATGGCGTTTGTTTTATATTTTTTTTTTTTTTTTTTTTTGAGAACGCCTCTGTTATAATTACCTAGAATTCACAAAAAAAACCCAACGAACTAATGAGTTTATAAGTAAATGTTAGTTATTGTTAAAATAGTTTTAACCAGTCTAAAGTAGTTTTAACCAGTCAAAAGTAGTTTTGACTGGTCAACAGTTTTGACTGTGACATGCCTAATGTTTACGAACGTGTGTGTAAAGAGAGGTGTTAAGTCACGCCGGTTCTAGGAAGCGGACATAATTTATCCAAAACATTTCCAAACTTATTTATACCCGGACTGTCTGTTGTTCTCATGTTTTTAGCATGTTGCATCTTCTATAATAATTATAATGACTAAAATATCCACAAGAATCTGAGGCGGACTTTCCACTCGTATATTTTAGATTCTTACTTAAATTGTATATTTTAAACTGTTGTCGACTGAAGGTGTTAATCAGTACGTCATATTTGAATGTTCAAAACAGACTCCGAGTGACTGACTGAATAATTTTATTTTTCTAGGACTAAGCTAACTTTTAGCTAACTTTTTCTAACACGTCGGTACCTAACCTATTCAAATTGGGTTAATTAAGGCAATCACACCCGTTGAGTTTCTTAGAATTTAAATGACACCAGGGAAAATCCATAAGTCGCATATCAATTAATCAATCACACAATACAGTACAGACTACTACAGACTAACAAACAGCATAGTAATATAAAACTGAATTTTACCTACTAATCGTAGGTAAGACTTTAAAATAGGCCGATTCACAGTAATCTGCCTATTAAGATCTTAGTTTCGTTAAATTTATTATCTCGGGAAACAATAGATCGCGCTTGTTTAGGAAAACCATTACACAAAAACTAATGAAGTACCAAATAAAATTTTAGGCAGTGCCTACCGTGTGTCCGCATGAGGAAGGAAACGAGTTGATATTTGGCGTCGCGTCGTGATCTCAACCGGTTTTGCAAGTGTTATTCTGTAAACGAGATGACTCTGGACTTTCCGATCACACATTTTTTTTACCTACTCATTTTTTTTTACCGCTCATATGTGGAGGACTAAAACAGCTTTTTACTGACGGACGAATCGAAGGTCACACGGAACTTGAGTCTAGCCCGACGAGAATTATTTTTGCTTGGCTTACGAAGGAAGTAATAAAAACTGAATGAGAATTGATAGAGCAGGTAACATTTAGAGACTTTTTTTAATTCAATAATTATATTTACATATTAAATATGTATGCAGCTCCATTATGCCAATTGATACAACGAGCGTACCTTCCTTTATGTATATTAAAAGCCTAGTTTTATGTACATATGTAAATGCCACTTTACCCAATCCTCAGACATAATCAAGAGGAACTAGTATTGCCGTATCCGACTCATATGTATGAAACGGTTTTTTTACTTCGAATTTCAAAGACGAAATAACTAAGAAAGAACAAAATGCATAATCTTTTACGTTATATAACTAAGTGCTGATCCGTATTTAAATAATTTAACGTTAAAATAACCATTCACGAATTTGCGCTCTGTAAGGCTGCATGTAACCATTATCTGTTCGACTTTCGTATTAGCTATCAAGTCATGTATGCTTTTCAGGCATATTAATGGACAGGATATTTAACTGAGTAGATAAACATGTCGTCGTCTTATTCTCATCTCCGCTTCATTAATATGTAGATGAAGTTGTAATGAATATGTATGGCCACCGAGAAGAGGCCTCGACGACCGCTCTAGAGGTCAATGTCAGTTGAAAGATACGACCACTCAAGTGAGAACCTTCACAGGCAGTTTACTTCCCTTTCTCTTTTTACATTTACGAAGCACTATAGAAAATACGAGGGCTCAAAGTGTTCTGGCCTTAATATAGACTACCGGTTCCGCTTGGTGTAAGTACACCTAAAGTTATCACATATTGTTATATACTTCTAGAGATGAGTTTCAGTGGTAACGCTCTGTTAAAATGTTTGTTAGACGTGAAACTTTGGTTCGGTGACGTTTTTCTAGCATGTGTTTCTTATTACTTATCGGGCATTGCTTTGTCTACTAAAGGATGTGTGAATATATATATATAAATTGTGATAATGTATTTCGACGGTTTAGACCATGCCCATATTGTCCATGGTGTAACTAGGTAGGATCCTTTAACCAGATAAACTTTTTATTTTCTGCTTTCAAGCGTAATTGTATGTGCGATATAAATGAGTAAGACGCGTTTATCAGCATTCCTAAAATACTCATTTGATTAAGACTTCAGTTGTTTTTTACCCAAAATTAAATTACCGGTGCTATTGTCGATAAAAAGGTTTCCTCCTTTCGAAGTCCACAAAAACATCTAGGTAGGTTGGTAAAGAACTTAATCCAAACATCATATAAAGTCTAAAGCTTAAATAATAAACACCAGGTATGTGGTAGGGTTTAGGTACCTACTCCACAACCCGCAACAACCAATACCTACACCAGAAGAACAAACTGTTAAGTAATTCTTTGATATTAAATTATAATCAAAAGTTATCTTTTACTTATTATATACCTCATACTTTATACTTTACTTTTACTATCTACTTTACCTTATACTATATACTTTTAAAGTTGATACACACTGGGAATTTCTCCTGTATCGTGGGTGCGTTTACGAACATTTAAAGCACATAGACAAACAGCCAGACCCGGAACAACTATCTGTAAGCCATACAAATATTTGATCCGTGCGGGGATCCAACCTGCAACATGCAGCGCAGCAGTCGATCGCTCAACCACTGCGCCAACCGTGCCGTATACCTTATACTATAATACACCTGTGTGGGTATAGTATCTATCAGCATCACCTACCTGGCAGGTTACGGATCTAAAAGTTTTTGCCAAGTTTGATTGCAGACATGTATGTTTATGTGTTGATGAAAAACTCGACAGCAGCTTCACTACTCATGGAAGTTTTTGTGACACTCTACTGTTACTCAGCTCAAAGCTGAATACTTCATAGTCATTAGTTATTCGTTTTAAAATCGTTGCTTTAATCCTTACTTATATTATAAATGCGAAAGTAACTCTCCTTGTCTGTCAACTTTTCACGCCTTTACAGCTGAATGGATTTCGCTGAAATTTCGCACACAGTGACATTAGCAGTCTTGAGTAAAAACTTAGCAACGTAGGATAACCACGTAGGTACTCTTCAATTCGGTAGTACACTCCTGTTTTAATCTCCTATCTACACGCGGCCGAAGCCACGGGAAAATGCTAGTAAAAAAGTAATAAGTAAAGTAAGAAAGTGATAAATATGACAGTGTACCAAAACAGACATTGTGAAGCTATGTTAGGAACTTACTCTTACGAGTAAACCTTCCTACCTATAGAATGCATTGTAATGGTACTAATGACAATCCAGTCAATGTAAAAAAAATGAGTAAGCTGAAATCATCAAAATATTTTACGTTTTTTGTGAGTTTTTATTTGTTTAGTTTTCATTATCAGATGATTGTGCATTGGAATTGGATGCTGTCATGCAAGATACGTAGACAACTTTTCAATGAGGTAATATGTCGAATGGGCTGTGATTTAATTATAGCCGATCGTATCGTAGTTCTCTAAACGGCGGTTAGTTTTAAAAGTCTGCAGCCTGACGTGATCAATATCAACCTATTGATAATGTTCTTTATGTATTTTCTTCGTAAATCAAAAGTTATAAAGCTGTTCACAGTGCCCTACTGAATGAAACCCTAAAAACCAAACTTAAACTTATAATTTATTTACGAGATCATTTATCTCCGTGTGGAATATGAAACTTCAGACACGAATGTCAAAATTAAAGCACCACTCCTTTTATGCGTCCGGGCATAAAAATCAGAGATTTACAAATTAATCTGCATTAATCCTCATGAATCTCCCGAGGTAGATGAAGATACTTTATATCATCTCGTTAATCATCCAAGTGAATGCTTGGCATTCAGCATTCTGTATATTACAGCAGCGCCTCATAACGCCAATTAAGATGATGAACAGAAATAGAACTAGCAAGGCGCCCTCTCCTGCGACCTCTTTCATCAGTCTGGCGTTCTGGCACCGAATATAATGAAACGTTCCATGCAACTCTGATGAAGTAATTCCCTGTCACATCTTGAACAAATAGGCGCAGGCTCTTACTAGAACGAACGGCTACACACTGGAGATGTCATAATAGCCCGCTATTGTGGGAAACGAAATTTTCATGTCAACAAACAGCGTAGAACTTAAACACTCCATATTTATTTTGGAGTGACAACATGCGCACGAGTTAGAAATGTGGCGTAGAGAGCAAGGGGCATGGTCACGCGGCGTGACAGCGCACTCGTCCAATTGGTCGAGATTGCGCGCTTCCGTCGCGGCTTCCGGCCGATAACAGCAAGACTGGTACTTACGAACTTACGAAGTTACAACAACGGTCAACGGACTTGCTCAATGCTCGATACTACCTAGTTAGACGCTTGTTATGCTATTTAGACCGGACTAACGCCACATCGGATGTTCAAATCGAATATTCCGGACTAACAGCTATTGCTGAGTTGCTATGTAAGTGGAATACCTACCTGCTAGTGTTTAGTTGGTTTTACGGTTAATGATTTTCTGCTTTTATTGAAGTTAATTAGAAGGTAGGATAATGAAGCTAGGGAAATTAATTAACATGCAATTTCGTTTACAGGATGATTAATATCCTGTTGTCTGAAAATTACAGGAAGTGACATCGCTCCACGTCAAATATAAGCTTAAGAATCATTAACTCCCTCTGGGAGCTAATGATTCTTAAGCTTATGGACGCTACTGAGTGTGCAGACACTACATACTCGTCACCAAATTCTGGGTGAAATCAATTTAGATTGCTTTCGACATTCTTAGAAGAAGAAATATTTAGAAAAATTAAGCGTAATCGTATCGTAATCTTATCATTTATTTTTATGAAATTTTATTATCTTTTTCTGATCCTCTGATACTTAACTTTGTTGGGTAGGCAACAGCACCTAGTAACCGCTCACAAATTCCTCAGTAATGCAATGCGTTGTTGCTATGGATTCACATATGCACGTGCAAGTGAAGCAATAAACACTGCGAGCTACTCAGCGACTGTCTAGACGTTTAATTATTTGGCATTTTTCTAGCCTTGATTTTCTAGAATTTTGTAAAAGGAATAAGGTAGGTATAGATAAGTAAGTTACATTAAGTATTATTCTCAATTTATGACTATTTTCGATGTGTCAATCTTTATCGAACATTGCCGAAGGACCAAAAAGGGTTAGATATGAAAAGGTCATTTTATAACTCTGTAAGACGACGCATTGTTCTGAAAACCGCTGAAGTGTGAAATGTGTGTCTATAATGAATAACGTTTCTCACAAACAACGGCATCTCGTTAGTTGTTATGTGACGATAGCTGTTGATAAATATTGCAAAATTTCCAGAGTAACGAACCGGGGACATTGCGACACAGTCCTGTTGTGCAACTAAGACAGTCCGTTAATAAATGTAGTGGAACCAAACGTTTTGCTTCAATGAAACCTGTGCGGTGACCAAGCGTTTCAAAAATACTTGATTGAAAATATAAATCTGCACCCCAATATATACCTACTCTACTTTTGGTCCAGAATGTGCAACCCTTCTCCCGTGGGGTTCGTAAACTTGAGGGTGATGAATGTCAAGAGGGTGTTTAGTTGATAAGGGTTAATTTTATGCGCAAGACGAATGCCCAGTAGTAAAATTAATTGTATGGTGAATAGCCACAAAAACATAAAACACAAAAAAAAAACCTCAGAAAGCCTAAGTTGTTCACACAAGAAGCGTTAAGATGGCACTAATAATGTGAGACAGGTCTTTATACTGTTAACCTATTCTAAGTCTGATCATATTTAAGGTCACCCTACTTAAAGGAAATAGCTGAGAGTGCCGAGGCGCGAGCGAGCAGAGCGGAGCGGAAGTGGCGACCGTTCCCACGGACATTCATCCGTTACTTCACCTCGTCGTACATCCCCCCTCTGCCCCCTTACCGTAACCCCGCCGCACCTCCTTAAACCACCCATTACTTTCTTAGATCTGGGTTTACTGAACAAAACAACGAACGAAACGAACATCGCCCTAATAAAACTCCGACTCCCATCATGGAAACTTTCGCTTCAAATCAAAATAACCTGCCACATAAGGCCACAATGAGTCGGTCAAGTCACAAAGATGAACGAACTTATTTAAATTTTAAATTGGAGCACAGGAAATAATAATAAAATAGAAGCTTTACGTGTATAAGGATAGCTGGATGGTGGAATGTCGGTCAAGGGCGCCATCGTCAATCAAGGCGATCATCAACATTACTGCGGAACAAGGGCGATAACTAAAAACATTGTCATATAATTTAACTACTCATCCGAACGGAGCTGTTTCTAAAAATAACAGGAAATCTATTAACTGCTAAGTAAACATATTAACTTTTGAACGCTATAAGTATTGGTTAACCTGGAATTGCAAATACTCAAAAAGGAAACGTAATGTTATTCATATAGGTCAGGAGATAGCAGTATCGCTGATTGTCCTCTTAAAGTCGGTAGTTAGGTACTTTCTGATGACCCTCCAGAAGGAGATTGATGGAGCCACATAACACTTTCGCTGTGTCAAAAATCCCAACCAATCAAGCGAAAATTCTCAAGTGCCGAGTTTTCGAGTCGTTGCCGAGAATTCAAATGAATTTTTTGAACCGCGTGTTTGGCGGTTCGGCGTAGCTACAGACTTCATAACAATAGTCAGGGATAATCTGACTCTTGTTTACAGTCCCGACACGATCCCGGCGGCCCGAATAGAATCGATGTCTTTGTCGACTAAATAGCCGACTAACGCCATACCCGCAATAGGTCCAGCTGATCTCATTGTTTAGTCTACTCGGGAACGCTTTTAATTCCTAACAAAACTGATTACAAAGCTATGTGATTACTCACGACGATATTTACTGGCTGTGTGTGTGTAACTGTGAAGTGTTGTACGGAATGCGGCGGTGAGGCTGCTACCTACTGAGGGTTACAAAGTTTAGTGAAATTGTGGATAGTATTAATAGTGCGACGTTTATTGGTACGACGAATTTGTTCGGGATCGATAATATAATAATCAAGTTGTTCAATTACAGTGTTATAAATACAAAACTTCGCATGGCTGAAATAAATCAAAGAAAAGTTAAGAAAGCTTTAAGTGTTTACGATGTGTAGTGGAAGTGATGGTAGACAAGCAACTTTCTGGCTATTCACTCGGGCCAGACCGCGCCTGTGTTGACAATAAAGTACTAAATCAGTGTATAACTACAAAAAAATATAGTAATGTTCGTTAAACCGTCAGTCGGTGGAACGTCGTGATCGCACAAGTGGACCGGATCTCCGGCGTGTGCGCAGCCGGAAGTGCGCAAGACTTCCGCTCCCTCGGGAGTCGGCGTCACGCGTCGCGGCGACTGCGCAACCGTGTCTTACCAACTGCGGCTTTCACGACAATATATTACACACTACGCCACTAATATTAAGTGAGTTCTGTTCATATGGATGATATTAAATACACTCACTAACGCTCGACTTCTCTAATTGGTACAGCTTGCTATTGATAACTTACAGATCGTGGCTTTTTTACCGAGGATTTTTGTCCGTATTCATTGCACTGTAATACGGACATAATTATAACAATAAATCCAGCTGTAGATCACCACCAATAATAGAACTGGCCACAGTGACCACTCCTCCCAATTTCACCATACGTCCGTAAAAATGTAGAGGCAACAAGATTTAGTAATATGTTGTTATTTTTGGATCTTATCAAACGACACAAAATTCGTTACCCCTGTGTATAAGCGAAGAGTAACTAGATCCCACCTACTGATAGAAACAATTTCCGTTAACTTGGAATCGGAAATGTGCTCGCTAAGTGGTGATGCGCGGGGGAGCTGCATGACGAGATGAACCCTATCGCGATAAACAAGGGCGAGTATACTTGTATAGCTTTGCATCTTTACCTTAGTTTAAAGCTCTAACATCTAAACTAGGTAAACGTCTTGGATGTGAGAAGTCACAAGGACGGTTCATAAAGACAGGAAGATCAACATTTTTTTGTGATAAATTAACTAACGCTTAGCTATACAAATTACACAATAAGCATATTCGACGACGATCCAACTATGACGGGCAAGCTGGAGCAAGTTGTGTTGATTGGAGATTGCAACCAGCCGTAATTATAGCCCTTAATAACCAAAAAAACCCATAGTTTAGTACACAAGTCAAGATAAGGCTACATGTTTGTTTTATACTGGCTTTTGTGAGATCTCGATAAAGAGAATGACCCTTCTGCTGTCACAGCTTTAATCTAATAAATCACATACAACGAAAATATTAAGTGGCACCTAAGGCGTCCATCCGACAATGAAGTATTATGAATTCTAATAAATATTATTTTGCACAGAACTAGAATCTATGGAAAAAATGAAGGGAGGCCTTTGATCAGCAGTGTGACAGTACATCCATAACATAATATGCTTAGAAAATATTAAACAGAAGTATCAGTAAGTAGGTAACAAAACTGTAAATATGTTCAGTAAGTATATACTTTTTCAAATAACATTCTAATACTAAAACTAAGTAGATGCCAATTTGTTTTGTACATTTTCTTGTTTTCAAGTACGAATTATAGAGATGTTCATTCGTTAAATCTCAGTCTACAGCTTTTCATTCAACAAGTCGTGAATTTATTGGTGATTCCTGGAGCAATCATGGATTGTATATTAGCCACAATAGATATTCATTTTTATGAATAAACAAAATATCTAATTTAAACATTATGCTGATCTTAAACACAGAGGTAAAGGCGATAAAGAACGACGTATGCACTATTAAACACATTTTACTGATACTTTCAGTTCACACAATTTATTCCAACGGACGCAATAGAAGAACCTACACGCAAAGTCTAGTATACTAAACTAGTGAATTTATCTTTCACGTTATTTGGCCTTCATTCACACGTTATTTATTATCGCGGTTTTTTGCTAAAAATATTTTATTTACAATACATGGTTATTTTTGTAGTCGTATGCCAGAAAGCAGTAAAGAGGTTTGCTTGCACCTATTTAATCAAAGCAATAGATTGATAGTCTTTCGGATTTATCTATGATTTGAAGCACAGATAACTAAATTTAGATTTGAACGTTAGACGTCATGCAAAATTAAATAGAAGAAATATTTACTTTACTAGTTTACGGAAACAGAAAAGAAATCAACACAAATGCCGGGATCAAAAGCAAGAAGTGAAGAATCACTGCACGCTTCTGTCCCTCCGGTTCTAATCCTCAACCCTCGGGAGAAAATCAAACCAGACCAGGTAAATATTTACTTTCAAAACTTTAAAAATTAAATGGTAGGGCTGCTCCGCTTCTATTTTTCGACATTGTAGTTTTCCGATTTAGTACAGATGCTTCTTCTTTTTCTTTACGAGTCGATTTCACTTTTGTGTTACCAGCATGTAGCTACATGCGCAGTTCTATCATCGACAGCGATGGACAAGATAGGAGGTCCACCCTGCACATTCACCTAGTAGGTGGAATGTGCGGGATGGACAGGAAACGAGGTAGGACATATTCTTCAAAGATTGTCCACAATGGAAATGCATTTGGGTTGGGTCGGAAATATCTTCAGCGAATTAAATTGGCCACTGCAGTTAATGTGTACGGAACGGATGGATGTATTGTGGAATAAGATGACTAAGTCGTAGATGCTTAATATTATGTAGATAATTGTTACCCAATGATGCGCCTCCGTGGTGTGCCGGGTTTGAGCCAGCTCCAGCAGTACATTACTTACCCTTACCATCTTTTACTTTTGCGTGTACTCGTCGGTGGTAACGCGAATTAATAAATATTAATCCATATTATAGACATACATGTAAAAGTGAAATCATTTTGTCAGATACCTCTCGAAGAGCTTGTCGTACTAGACAAAGAAGAGCGTAAGAAGCATATTCAATCTCAAATGGTTCTATTCGAGGATCCGCCTGCTGTACCCATACCCAAGTTTTCGCTGGAAATGACATGGAATCCAAACAACTTGTATTTTGTGTTGGGAGAAGAACCTGTTACCCAAAAGCTTCGGTAAGAAATCAATGTTACCTATCTACTGAATCCACATAACTATATGAATACCTACAGTACCTACTCAATAATGTAGTAGAAAGTTGATGTAGCGAGATTTAGGTAATTATGTTTTAAAAGACTGCAGATGTGAATTTGTGTGCCTGGTCCAGGTACGGAGAAGTTTTAAATGAACGGTCTTTTTTGAAGAGATAAAAAAATCTGAAGATTAAGTTTAGTAGTGAACTCTCTTGCAAGTCTACAGCACTACTCGTATCATCGTCGGCATCAAGCACTAATTGGATTTTATCTTTAAAATCAGGATTTGGAACAGCTCCAATCGTCCCATGTACTTCGTCAATTGCGGATTGTGGGGCGACAGCGCGCAGCTCGGTGCCAGCTGGTTCTGTTTTCCTCACACGAGGATCTGGTTGGCTCCGGGGCTGACCGCAGTAGTGACCGTCAAAGCAACCCCTCGGGAAATAGCCCCCATCCCATGCGCTGTCGCCAGCATACAGATAGCGGCTGGACATTTGAGGGATAACGTTTCTGGCTACTTTTCGATACCGATACAAGTGAAATATTTGAAATATATCCCGCCTCCTCCACCTGAGGCGTATAACGAATAAAGTGTTAATAAAAAACCAAGCTGTTCTGCTTTATAGGACAACCGTTTTTTTGTGCTTCTGCTACACCTTAAGGGCGTAGTCCACGTACCTACATTACCCTAATCACAAAAAAATCCTGTAAAATTTTGATTCTTTATCAGAAAACTTAAAATTGATTAGTTTTAAGACTACTGATGCAGTTCTCAACAGGCGGTTTTTATTTCCCTTTTTACGTTTTCGTTTCAATTTTCCTTGTTTGAAATAATTTTGTAATGTTTTATCGACGGTTTATTTATAGTGTTAAATTACACTATTGATAAGCATGTCATTAATTAATCGCTTAAGAAGCATCGGATGTGCGCGTACGCAGTACAACGTGAGTCGATACTTTTATTTTCCTTCTAATTGATAAATGCCAACATTATTTTGTGAATGGCGCTATCTCTCCTAATTCCTGGAAACCTGCAACTAATCATATTGACTCATTGAGGGTACTTATTGTATCTTATCGATCTAAAATCATAATAAAACAATGTCATTTGTTAAAAAAAAATGGGTTAATAAATAAATACATTCGGATATTTAAGATTGAATAAGGCAACCAGTATAAAACCGTAGAATTGAATTTCATAGTCCCAGAGCAATTTTTGTCTTGTAATTATATTTTTTTAATACTTAGGTGAATGACATATTAGAACATAATATCACGCCTGTATTGTTTGAAGGTATATATAGTCAGAGTTCATGGAAAGTATTGGAGGAGGTCTTTGCCCTGCAGTGGTGCCCCAATAAATATGAGATAGAGAAAAAAAATAGAACGAAGGAGTATAGTGACACATTTGGTAATGCAAACACTGATAAGGTTAGATGTGTTTCATTTCATTATATTATTGTCTTTCATTTGGGCTGTGAAGGTAATTGACCAATAGTTCATTTGATTGCTGTAGGAAGGTAGTTAAAACAGAAATGAAAGGAAGTTACCAAAGAAGATGATAATAATATCTTTTTGTTGTAACAATATTAGTTAAAAGTTGACAGATAAGTGGTAAAAAGATTGCTAAGAACTAGTTCCATCATGTAAATGAAGACTATCTATTAAAATACCGTAGACATAAGCGCCATGATAATCCGGTAAGATAATTATATAAAATTAACGTATTTGCGTCATCATCAGCGTTTTAAATAATAATAAATTTTTGTAGGTAGGCACTATAAAAGGAACCCGGATAAGAATGGAACCTGTTGCTGGGGACAGCAATATAAGACGGTTTGCAACTTTATACTTTAAAACCTGTGGTATTTTAGTTGTTTCTTGATATTTCATTCATTTTTGGATCATTGTGATGATGGTAGTAGGTTTCAGATAGAAGTTTTCTTATGTTTTATACTTGCTCGAATACTATGTACTTAGTACGAACCCTATGTTTGAATACTGTAAACCCGAACCTGAGTTTTTTTCATGAAAGTATACTTACCAACCTAATTTTAAGCTGCAAAAACGCTGTGTGAAAATCAAGTAAGAGGCAGGTGGTGTTTGTATACTAAAGTCAAAGTCAAAGTCAAAGCATTTATTTCAATTAGACCATTACAGGCACTTTTGAAAGTCAACAAAAACAAAATAAAACGCGAAGCTACAGTCCCAGTCACAAGGCATAATAACTTGTGAAAGTACTGTAGTTGCCCATTCCGTAGCGTAGATCTCTATGGAGAAGAACGGGCAAGAAACTCCATGGACACTCTTTTAAATCAAAATATGTTACAAAATCTTGGTTACATCATTCATGTCAAGAATTACAAATATGTGAGAACAATGTAGAAATACGGGCAAGTTAAGAGCGTCCAGAGTAAAAGATTAAATCAGTAAAAAAAAAAAAAAAGTAATTAAAATAAACCGTGGCAGCTAAGAGATGACCAGTCACAACTGACAGCGCCCGTTCACGAACATGACGCATGTATCAGCCATCATTCAACTCAACCATTTTGAAGGGAACTAAACGACCCGACACACCCGCCACCATCAGCGTGACATTTAAGTGAGCATGACATTCACTCAACCACCAGGGTAATTTCGCGTCAATGAAAGATTTAGTTACTCATTAAATAGTGGCTTTACAGTACATGGTACTCACACATGTGCTATGAAATTATATAATACTAAGAGATTGAATCTATACAATGCAAATATATTTTTACAATCTTCTGCAGCTTTCACAATAACTTCACTTTCTAATTCTGATGATTCCGATTGCCCCTATGGTTGTGGAGCAGGACCAGCATTGAGCCAAGCATTTTTATCATCAATATAATCCCCCAACTTATAATATGCTTGCCTACATAGTGTGCGTTTTATGCAAGACTTAAATTTCGTTTCATTCAGTTGTAGAATGTGGGGAGGTATTTTATTGTAACATTTTAAACAGTACCCCATGAAAGATGAGTCTACTTTAGCTAACCTGAAACCTGGCTGAACTAGTTGGTCTCTGTTTCTAGTATTATAGTGGTGCCGGTCACCTCTTTTACTAAATAAATGCAGATTTTTTCTAACGTACATGATGTTTTCATAGATGTATTGACAAGGTACCGTCATGATGTTAATTTCCTTGAACAGTTCTCTTAGAGAATCGCGCCTACGTAGATTATATATGGATCTGATAGCTCTTTTCTGCAGAATAAATATAGACTCGATGTCTGCAGCCCGTCCCCATAGTAAAATACCATATGACATAATACTATGAAAATAACTAAAATACACTATCCTCGCGGTATCTACATCAGTAAATTGACGGATTTTTCTGACAGCATATGCTGCTGAACTTAGCCGTCCTGCAAGAGATGTTAAATGAGGACCCCATTGTAGCCTTGAGTCGAGCGTGATCCCCAAGAAAACAGTTTCATCGACAAATTCAAGTTTCTCTCTTACTGTAAGTCGTCGTACTGTAAGTCGTCGTACTGTAAGTCGTACTTTCGTCTTACTGTAAGTCGGAACCGGAGTTTTTTTCATGAAAGTAGGTACATACCTACCTAATTTTAAGCTCCATATAAACGCTGTGTGAAAATCAAGTAAGAGACAGGTAGGGTATTCCCCTTAAGTTTTTTTTTTAAAATAAAGTAGCTATACCTACCTAGTTAAGTAATTTATTGTTTACTTGAATAGGTATGTAAAAGTTGTTACTCTAGACATAGCGCGACTAATTAAGTTGTTTTCATTCTATATGGGAATTCCTGACAACAGTAGGGAGTTTAGATTTAAGTCGAATAATTTCCTTGTAGTTTTCCAGTCAGCCATTCATACAACTTCCTGAACTGCGTAAATCGTATATTTTATCCATAGAATGTCGCATGACTTATAGATTGGAATAGTAATCAAACGGAATTAAGAATCAAGCATTGTCTGCGTGGAGACTGGCACGCGACGGCGACGCTACGTGGCGGAGACGCAGGCGGGCGGGGCAATGCGCAACAGGAGCCGCGGCCGTGTTGCGCTCGCTGTAATATTAGGCCTAATAATCTCGTCGGTGACTCACTGCCTTTGTCCACAAACCGTAGGTAAAAACTGTTACGAGAGACTTTGATGAATAACCTACCAAAACATATTTTCAGCCGTTTCATCAGCGATTTCATGTTGAACAGACATCTTATTTTTAAACACTTTGAAAACCGTGGGTGTTGCAGCAATTCTGTTTTTGCTTTGGAACAAGAAAGTTCAGAAACAGATTATAAAAATACCTGCATTAACGCACGAAATTCCTTCTCATAATAAACTTATAGAGGTACATAAGCGCATAACACTACCCACTGCTATTTACTTGCGTACATAAGTGGAATAAAGCAGGTATACGACTCTTGGTAACGGAAGATTTAACTGGTTCTGTTTATAAATCAGTTCCAGTGATATTTTTGTTTTAATGTTGATTGTCGTCTGAATAAAATTATTTGTATAGTGCCTACGAGCCGCAATAGCGCGAGAAATAGATTTTACGAGTGCGTGTGGCGCGATATTTACGTGTGTTTACACTTCAGACGATTTTATAGGCGCAACGACACCGTCATGTGCCGTATTAACATATAAGGAGCTCTTTAGTACCCCTGCGTTATTACGTAACTGCTACACTTAAGTACCTACCTTACCCGTTTCAGGTATCTTTATTGGTGGAAGTAAATTCTGGTTTACTCTTGGTCAAGTTAAGAGTGTTTAAATATACCTACCTACATATATTTTTATTTTGAGGGTAGGTATAGTTTCTGATCAGCCAGGACTTTGAACGTTAAACCCCGTTTCAATTTTTGTTTTTCTTGATTAGTCTATTATCAGCTGTCTTATTCAGCTGTATTGTATGGATCAGAATGTTGGGCCACAAAAGGGATGAATGAAAGGTATTTGCATGTAGCTGAGATGAGAATGCTAAGGGGGATGTGTGGTGTTACGCGAATGGATAAAATAAGAAAGGAGTACATAAGCGGCAGCCTGAAAGTGGCACCGGTGACTGAAAAGATGTGTGGTAATCGTTTGTCGTGGTATGGGCATGTGATGCGGAGGAATGAGGAAAACGTCGTGAGGAAAGTTTTGAGTATGAATGTGGATGGTTATAGGAGAGTAGAGGAAGACCAAAGAAACGATGGATGGACTGTGTGAAGGATGATATGGCAAGAAAGGAGATGTCTCATGAGATGACAAGCAAGAGAAGTATGGAAGAAGAAGACATGCTGCGCCGACCCCAAATAAATTGGGACAAGGGCAAGAGAATGATGATGATAAGTCTATTATCAAAAGTTTTACTTGTTTTTGTTTTGCCAAAAAAGATCCTGTTGGGTTCTACCTACAAATTTCTCAAAGATCCTTTGAGGAATTTTTCCAACTCTATAGGGACGCAAACCAAATTACTGAATTGTATTAAATGTGCCTATAGCCGATCAAATATAATGGATGCCTTGGACGTTGACGTATTTCAAGGTTTCTATAAGGCGTAGATATGAGGGAGGACTTTATAGGTGCCTACTACTTCATAGGCCCTACTACAAATTCCTTCTGCTACGTACTTCGATAAGTAAGAAACAGGGAATTTTCCGAGAGAAGATAGAGACCGCAGAACTCAACCATGTCTCCGGTGGGTTTACATTACATACAAATAAGGCAAAAGAAACGCGCGATATTCTTTCACGAAATCACGACTATGTTTAGGTACGACGTTAAAAAAGTGCTTCGATGACAATGTCTTGGTTTTCAATGAGTCACTAATTGATTACGCAAGGCGATTGTAGGTATCGTGGATATATCGAGTAGTCGTTAATGTCACATTTGCACTCGCATGATTTATGACGTAGTCTCAGTTACAAAACCTTGTTTTTCTGAATTTCAGTTAGGTACTTACCTATTGGTAAAATCAACCCAAATACAATACTTGTAGCTTTAGTTACTTTTACTTGTTTAATCAAATTGTCTATTCGCAATGGCGATAAAATAAGTCACACCAAACTACACAGATTTTCTATAGGAATGCTAAGACTCTTATCTTACGAAGGCTAAAATCATTGGAAGGAAACACTATAGTAAAAACTTTAAGAGCTGGGAAATTGGATGGTTAGTGAATAAACATGTGAATTTGTGGCACGCATCGTCGCCAGCGAACAATCAGTTGGTCCAGCTACAAGGCTTCCGGGTGCTGATTGATGCTGATTGATATTGATTCGAGCGACCGGGCTCCGGGCCTGCGCCCCGCCGGACTACTCCCCGCACTTGTATGGTACCCAACATCAGTTACTGTTGAACAGATTACATTCATCAAGATACACTACGAATATAGATCTATGTAATGTTGATAATTAATGATAATAATCTTTACAGGATGCGATAACGTTGAATGCTGCGAAGGACGTTAAATAAATTACATCTGCCCGCTGAGCTATGAGGACAAAGGGACTTATAAATCGAAGTATGGAAGAGGAAGAATATAATCCACACGGGAATATCATCTAAATAGACTTGATCTTTAATAAAGTGTGTCATTCCATAAAAATATAAATAAAAGACAATATCATATTGTGACACTTTCTTTGAAATACAGACATCTTACCTATTCAGTTATGTTCAAAGACATTTTATTATTGTTGAGGACTCTCCTGTTCTTTATTAATACTTAACATAAAACGTTTTCAACAATTTAATTTCACCGTTGCTTGTGATGTTCTATTCGGAACACAAATTATCGACTCGGTTTGATCCCACGCCCAAAATAAAATATCATATTTCCTGTCAGGCGGGCAAGCTTCAGCCATTCGAGTGTCTTTTTTTCTTCCATTTTTTCAGGCCACTAATGTTTTTTAAGGAACTGCATCGCACATGTTTGTTCAACATACGCGTCTTCTTTACAAGTAGGTTTTGGCGTCGGGCGACGATACTTATTCCTAACGTTTTTATTGTATTCGATATTTGAGCTATAAGTTAAGATGATGTAGTTTTGCAGGGACAATATTGTGAGTCGCAATTCTTCAAAAGCTTTTTTATCGGCTCTATCTATTGTAAGCCTGGCGGTTGGCCTTTTTGGTTCAAATGTAAAGAACTTTGAAATTGTAGTACCTACTACCTTCCTATATCGTTTGGTGCTTGCTGTGCTCATCTGGCAAAGCGAAGATTTATTCCTGTAAGCAGCTTATCCTATCAGTTTGAAAACCCTAACATGATTAGTTACACGACGCAACATTTGTTTATCTCCGAAGGCATTATAGCATTAAATATAAAGCATTTTAGATTCCCCATAGAAATGTGGCCACCTCGATTCTTCGGCTTCCGTGGTATCAGTAGCGGTAAACAGAGCGACAATATGCTGCTAGCTGCTAGTAAACGGTTACTTTAAACTGCATACGGCTCGTAACCCGTAATTAATTCAATGACGTGATTTCACAATGGCTGATCAGTGGTGGTTATAACGAGGAGTGCTGCCGTTAGGCGACTTGCAAGCGTGCTCATGCGCGTTTAGCGGTGGCGGTGTATTACAGGTGTTGCGCTGCTTCTCACGGCCGGTTCCGCGCCGCTTGCATAACGGCCTGCGCTTGCGCCGCAGCACACGTAACGCGCCGTAACAACGCGCATTATGCATGTAGGGCGCAAGCCGACGACTCCGACACCGCGCTAGCTTTGTTCGCAATAGACAATTTATCGAATTTATACTGTTATTGCTGTTTCTGATCATATTTCTATGTAGACAAATCGCGACCGTACGACCGAAGTGTGTCAAACGTATTTCTTAGATACTGCCTCATGCAGGGAATTTCAATAAGATTATTTTACGTTAAGTATCCTACTTCACTTGGCAAATCAATATGTCAGGTAGACACGGCGGTTGATGAGGATGACAATCCAAAACCCTCTATTATCGCACCATTTTAGGCTCCAGCTGCTTTTTATATCGCTACCACAAAAGCCTGCCCACTGCGCCCACGTCTCGGGTTACCGATGAAGATGACATGCGCACGAGACAACTCCGATCACCCTGTCAGATACATGCAGAAATCTCGCCTCCATCAACAAAAGATCGAATTCCGCGATTGGAGTCGAATGCACCCATTTTACGGAAGCGGTAGGCGCCAGCTGCCTGCGCAGTATCAAATACCACACTGATAAAGGCTTCCTTAATAAGAAAAATGTAAGACGAACTCACGACTCAACTTCGAAATGTTTTCACGCTAAATCGAACCGAGACAGTGGAGGCTTGTAACATACACCGACGCTGATTCAACGATCGCTTTGAAATCTTCTTTAGTTCTCCTTTCATGCATTACTGACGATGGCTCGTAGATGCTTATGATGGAATCAAATGTCTTACCTACTTTATACTGATTGTACTTGCTTTGGCACGAGCGTAGTTTTAAACTTGATTTTCAGCAACATTTGGGTCGATAAGATAAGATCTTATGAGGACACGTCATTTCAATTTTATTCAAAGATTGTTTGTACGTACATATGTAACTTCAGGCTATTAAATAATATTTGATACTTATTCATTAGTGCTCACATGCTCAGTTACGGGTTAATTGACGTTTCAAATTATGAAGTTCTTACCTTCTTAAAAGTTAACTTCCTCTTGCTGGTACTTAGTCCCTGGTGCGATATTTGATTGAGAACAATAGGTATACCATTGTAGACAGAGAAGAAATGATTTGGCTCATGTGTAATACCCGTAAACTTTTAACGTGTTCTGCAATTATCGGCACTGCTATGAAATGTATACTTTTTAGTCTAGCTTTGAAAGTTCAGTTGATGCCTGTCAAACAGTCTGCGTCAGAAATTGGCACAACAAACGATTTTCAAAATGACTGTTGATCGGTCAGGCAAAAATTCAGATAGATTTCATGATTTTAAATCGTGTTCATCAGAAGCTAATCAATTAATTGTTAATGACTACATAAACAAATATGTAGGTTTATAATTTATGATAAATAATCTTAATAAATGATTATGAGTCAGAGACAATAAACACTTGAGTGGATGGGCTGCGTCAAGACACAGTTCCTATCATGTTTCTATCGCTGACTCACGAGTATATCTCTCAATGATGAGATTATCGAAATACGAATTAAAGTTTTAAGATAAGCTCATTGTTATTTAATTATGAGTAGGTACGTCCAATGTGCGCAGTTTCCTGCTATGACCGGTGCTTCAGAGCTCGAAAACCAAATAAACGGGGATCATATAGGGGAGGCTGGGGCTATTTTCTGTAACTTCCCTTGGTATAAGTGAAACTGCCCCCGTAAAGAGTAACTCAACACTCAAACGTGTGACAATCTCTTTGAGTGCCTGGCTAACCTAAACAACCTTCGAGACGTCCGATTTTAAAATAACACTGCGGTTTGGGTCCACGAGTGTTAAGCAACCTTATGTTTTACTAGGGCAATTTCACAATAATTCCGTTGGCTCCATAATGATAGATATTAGTACCTATACTCTTTCTTTCTTGAATACCTATGATAAATGAAAAACATGGTCATCACTGCCAATAGAACGGCGCGCGATGGCCGCGCGTACCGTGCTTCGCCCAATTGTGGCGTCTCTCTCTATCGAGATTATGTGTCTCAAAATTCGTACAGTTTTTGGGCAATTCTTAATAGCCTAGGCACCTATCTCTATAGGCAACCAGTCCTGGTCTCCCCTACTCAGTTTGGTCTTATATAATTTATTCAAATTCATTTATTAATTTTGTGAACACAAGGTACAAATTGATGTTGTATAAAAAATGTTTGGTCCTTCCTATGTTCCGCCGAAAGGCATACAAAATAGTGGCGTTACTGTGTGGTTAAAGTCAATACAATCAAATTTAAATTAATCATAATAGTAGAAAATCTTATAAAATACAATGTCAGCTAATGATATTGTCAAAACTAAAATGGAACAAAACAAAATCGCACAAAAATGAAAATACAATGTCAATATTACAATTGTCAAACTAAAATTAATTTAAACAGTACAAAAAAAATAAAAAACATGAAAAATACAATATCAACAAAATTTAAAATCATCAAAATTAAATGAATTATAACAATTATTAAAAATTCAATTAGTTATATCCGTATCAAATTTCTCAATAATTACAATAATAATAAATTAGATTTGTCAAAATTAAATTATAGTGGACAAAAATTAGCTAATCATTATTTATTATTATTTTTTATTATTCGACGGTTGACGAATTGCTCAAGGGGAAGAACAATTTTTTTATCTAACTTGGGTTTGATGATACGAATCAAAACCACAAATCGGCAGAGGAAGTACCGTGTATAACATTGTTTATCAATTAATCAGTAAATCAAGGAAAAACGTGAATATTTGAATGCCCACGTTGTTAATGTTGGTATACATGTGTGTTGAGGTACAATTTTTCCGTATGCAATTTTATTTATGTGTTTTCCGCCTTACGCCAGTTGAAAAGTTGGGTGCGGAAGCCCCGTGACCGGAAGAAGGTGAGGATGGAGGGGTGGCGGGGGGAAGCTTCCGGTGACGTCCTTGCCTTTCCGGGCTTTGACATCCGGTTCTCTATCTGTACGATTTTCTCCGTTGTGCTATAGTAAGGCAAAATGTTGTTCTGAAATTATTTGAGACGTGTCCTTTTTATCGAATGCGCCGAACGTCCTAAAACATATAGTATACCCCCCTTTTTTATATCAGCCTATTCTGCCCCACTGGGCAAATCTCCCATGGCTTTCCAATTTGCTTTACCATTTGCTTCTCCGACCAATCCGTTAAGAATGGGCCCAGATTGCCACGAAAGCAACTCTTGGGCCTGCCTCGGTTACGACGGCCGTCTTCAGGCACCCACTGTGTGACTATGTAAGCTCCCCTATAATCATTAATTTGATAGGCATAGCATTCGGAAGCTGTATTCAAATTTTGTTAAAGCTCAATATCAAAACGTAAATGGATTACCTATTCAGTATGTGTGCCAGAAATTACATTAAGACTAAAATAAAAAATAACGTCTTAAAACGCTGCTGATTGCCAAGAAACAATCATCGATCATGCGCGTTTAACTGTGACTTACAATCTGCTTTCACAGTAGCGTGTCATTGGGATACTTTTTATTTTTGTTCACATAACAAAGTGTACACACGTGCACATTGTGTGTGTATGTGATTGTGGACACTTGTATAGGATGGTTGAATGACGAGACTCCCGGACAGCGAACGGTCTCCGCGTGAGGCCTTCCGTTCAGGAACCGTGCCCCAAAATATTGTATTACTTTAAAATGAAAACAATTTTAGATGTAGACTAAAAATATGAAGTTCGTTAGGTTTTTCTCCAACGTGAAATATTAACTTTTATATAAGAACTAAACATTTTTTGAGAGCAGCGGTGGCCCAGTGGTGGCTGCCCCGACTTACGAGCAGTAAGCCGTGGGTTCGAACCCAGGCAAGCGCATTACTTTGTGTAATTTATTTCATCACCGTTGCCCTCAAAAACGGTGAAGGAAAACATCGTGAGGAAACCGGCATGTCCTAGAACTAAAAATTCGAAGACATGTGACATCTACCACACTGGGCCCGCGTGGTGGATTATAGCCCTCTCCCTCTCATAGAGAGGAGGCCTGTGTCCCAGCAGTGGGAACATTATAGGCTAATGATGATGATGATGAAACATTTTTTAACTATTACATAAGTAGTGGGTCTTTGTAGAGTTAATTTTTTTCATGTTTTAGAACATCCAGGTAATTTAGATGGAATCCAAATGTTTGATATTGATGCAGACTATTTGTTCACATGCATATTTCGAATCCTTTCATAATTTAGAATCGACGATTCCATAGACGTGTAATTAGATTTGATATATGTTCCTACAAAGGCTTTCAAAGGTAGAATAATTCGGGAATGAAACAAACTAAGTATTTATGATAAGGAAATATTTTACAATAGTACCCTTAGGCGTAATGCTAGTAGGTAATAAACATGAAGTGACCAATCATGATTCATTACAAAAACCAGAAGTGTTAGCTGACAGCCCACCACGTGTGTTACACTTCGCAGTTTTTAGAACAGTCGACCAAATAAATAAATACCATATTGACCGTATTGCATTTCATAATAATGTGTGGCAGTCCGGTATACCGTTACCTAAATACATATTTATTATTTCATATTGATAGACCTGTAAAATTAACATATCTATTTCCTACAATGTAACATTTGATTGTATGCTAATTAGATATTTATTTATTAAAAACTTTAATAACACATTATTATTTAAAGAAAGTGGTCTTTAAACTTAGTAAATGTAAAGTAGAGTCTACTCATAAAGATAAAAGTATTGGAATCTTTGGTAAGTACACTCTATAATAATAGCTATTCTATTTTGCTAATAAAATCTCAATTTTACGACTACTCTATGTAAACCAAAGCGGTAATATGAAGTAAGTACATGAGAAGCCAGCTTCGTTGCAGTATGCGTATTTTGTTTGTGTAGTCAGAACTTGGCAAGGCCCAAGTTTTATAAGGAACTCGGCGGGAGAGCAAATAGCTACCTATAATAATAATATGACACACTTTAACCGCGGCGTAACCGATTGAGCTGTGTTACGTGATTCTTTTACTATTTATGTTATGACAGACAAGCAACTAGGCAGTACATGGATGCTAGAGGTCGTTACACTGCAAACTAAATGTGAGATTTAATCAATATCAGCTCAGTAGCAGCAGGCAACGAGTACTTCTGTTGTGTAATGACTTGGTCGAACTGGACATAATATTCAATTGAGGAAGAAGATATGAAATACAGATAATTATGATGTAAGTAATCAATTCGCGTATAAGGGAGTCGACATGTCAGGCGTTTGCAATAGTAAGGACGTTACTTCGAATAAACATGGTTATTGGCGTTCAAAGCTCCATTGAGTGACAAATAAATAGTGATGTACTCACTCCGGGCTGCGTTTAAATAAATACTCAGAAGTAACGTTCGGGCTTGCTTCCAAGATTCAATGTCCTTTGGGAAGAACATAAACACTTAATTCCTACCGCAGCGTTTCGTCTCTATCTTTACCAGATGTAAGCGTTTTTGCATTGTCTACAAAGAATTCTTGTTGCGAGTATGTATTCATATTTCTTTGTATTTAATCATTACTGTATTATAATAGTACATTTGTATAATCATGTACAGATATGTCCATCGTCAAAAAAAATGTTTTTAATTGCTAGACTTGAATTTAAGGCACCAATTTGAAATGTTTCGTCAATCATGATCAAGAATAAGACTAGAGATTATATAAAACATTTAGCAACAGAACATAACAAATCCATATAGTTTTGTACATTGTCCACACGTGCGCGGTCATCAAGACAAGTGCACTGACATACAACGGTTCAATTCTCAGAATCGGGTTAATTCGGTGCGTGACGTCACCGGCAACTGCGCCTGCGCCGCTTCCTTGTCCGACGGAATAACGACTCGACGGTAATTAATAGTTAAATTCATTTAGTTCCTGACTTACAACTTGACGCTTTGAAAGTGAATAATTGTCGTTTGAACTGGAATTGTGCGCAAGTGTGCACGTTCCTGGCTCTGATAGTGTAACGCAATCCTTATTACTTGCTTTATGTAATGTTCGTATATGCTGTGCAGGCAAACTTCTGCTTTCCTGACTCAGTAAATTTAAATACGGATAGGTCTCATGTTTAGGTTTGGAGCTATATGTCTCTGAAACCTGAGCCTAAATTGTTTTTGTTATCTCGCTGGTTTCAGTTTAAGCTTCACCACTTATTACTTTTATTCGTTGATTGTTTGACGATAGAACTTGTAAGAGCTCATATTTACAACTAAGTCTAGTAGAATTATACACAATTAATTATATTTGCGATAAAATACCTCAATGACCAGTCTTTACATAATGAAAACTCAATTATGAGTGAGTAAATAAAAACTCAATTATTAGTACTATAAAAACAAAACACAAATACAATTTATTTATAAGTAAATCAGTAGAGCATAAATAATATTTTAAAACATAATTACTAACAAAATGAAGACTGAACCCACTAAGTCATCGATAATCGATTTAAAAAAAATGAAGACCCCAACGGTCTTTGATTGGAACCACATGACGTCGCCGAACGACAAAATAAATTAAAAAACAATCACCAGATCATTTAAGTAAACAGAAAAAAAGCTTTAAGCCTCGCTGCAGACGGAGACATTTGCTCCCGAAAACAAACCTATTAGTCTCTAAGGAACGAAAACGCGTCCACAGTTCAAAGTAAGTTTGTTCGAAGATGTTACCCGAGCTTTAACGTTAACTAAGGCGTTTATATTTCAAGGACTTGTTGCGTCGCAGCGTGGGAAAGCTCAGTGAGGTCAGGTGGCACATGTGGTGCACTCCTGTTTAGGATGTTTAAAAATAATATTTAACAAAATACAGACGAAGGTGCAGAGATTATGAAGCTTCGCGGGGGAGATGAGTTACACACCTACACATCAGCCCCCGCCTGGTGGTCTCTAAACAATAACAGAGCACACTCGCACAGCATTATTTATCTTTGTTATGTCGAGACTTTACGATACGAACGGGGAATCCACCTACATTATGGTGTTAATCGTGTTACCGCTGAATAAAATTACCTCATAATACTTCACTTTTCTTAGCACAAGAGTCGGGTTTTGTGGTGCTAAAATATCTTGAATTTCAAACTGCTTCAGATTTAATGGTCTTCTTATAAATTATTTTTATGGTCTCTTCTATCTATACTGTAGCTTTACTACCCTAGTAGGTACTGTTTTGGTTTACGTACTTCCAGTTGAGTTATTTATGTGTCCGTCAGCGTATTGTCCAACACATTTCTGCCTCCAAGGCATTTGAATCGCATCCTCGTGTGAATACTTTTTCGCGTGAACTGCTGGGAAGAATGTCTTTCACAAAAAGTAAATCTCAGCATTGGCACCGCCCAAATTTGGCTTCTGTACGTCACATGAGCCCGTGGGATTGAAGCGATAATGGACGAGAATTTGCGACGTGGGTGTCCGGCTCGCGCTCGCATTATGCAGCACTTTTTATGCCTCCTTGTAGATAGAACGATTTCTGTTCATCGATGCGCAATAACGCAGGCTTTGTGAATGAACAAACATGGCGCGTAAACATGCCCGGTGACGAGTTGCTTCATTGGCTTTTGGTAAACTCTTGCTTCTTACATTTCCACACTCAAAATCAGTTGATATTCTTACAATTACAGCTTTTCCTAAGGTTACTATAGGTACACGAATGACAGAGTAATTAATTGTTGTAAAATAAGAATTTTATTTGGGCTTATCAGCATTAGTTAAATGTAGAGTGGCAAAATAGTCAGCCCCTTCAAAAAACAATACCTAGAGAACCTACCTACCTCTATTCCACCTCATATGATTTTCAATTGCTTAAGACCTCTCTGAATTGAGGCGGACATGAACGTATGCGAGATTATACGATCATTACCAATTCAAATAATACTTTACTTCCGTATTTTGAGAGCAAAACTCAAGTTTTTGTGTGTGTACTACCGTATTTAATTTTTTATACTTACAGCTGTTTGTAGGCACAACATTCAACATAAATGTAGGTATAATTTAAGTTTTTCAAAGTATTCGCTACAAGAGGAACCGTAACGACCTCTACATATTTTTACTTCTGATGAAGTTTTTGCCACGAAGTCGAAGCAAAATAACCAGAAAATTCTGCTGAAATCTACATAATTATTTAGAATTACGAGATTGGCGTTAATAGAAGAAGTCGTACCGGTTGCCGATCGCATAACCGACGGATGTCATAAATTAGCAAGTTGAGCTAGCAGTGGGTGCGAGACGTAGCAACGATAGGCACACAACTTGACAGACTGATACGGAAGCTAAATGTGCCTACAAACGCCCACAGCGACCGTCCGCTTGCGTCAGAATCGAATCTCAGCCTAACTATTACTTCCTATTACACTGTACTTGTAGGGTTGCCACGAGATGACGTGCTTGCTACACTAGTTACAGCTGAGTACACACGATTTATCGTGTTCGAATAGCTATACTATAAGTTGTCTTGTATTTGACAATAAAAGGGTATCAAAAATGGCCAATTTGGAGGTTAACCAAGGATATTCAAAGCTCCTGCCAGGGCTGCGGGACTGTTCGAAAGAGATACCGTGGCCCTGGAACACAAAGGGCTTAGAAGGAACATGGATGGGTTTTAGTCAGTACAAGTCTGACACTCCCTTCCGCTCCGCCCAGAGCGGGAGGGGTTATTCGATTATTTCCCATCCGAAAAAAAAAGGGTATTCAAAGCTTAAAGTATAGATTTTCTAAAGACGTAGAAGCGTGGATTTTTGACGTCCCTATCTGTTAAGATCAAATGGGCCTCAGCGCCCTGAGTGCCTTCATAAAACTAATTAGGAACTATTGCTAATGAGTTTATTGAGGAACCTACATAGGTACCTAACAAGTCAAAAATATGTGGTCGATCTTATTAACTTGTTAGGTAGGTTCCTCAATAAACTCATTAGCCAGAGCACATCTAACATAGTATAAAGTGAAATATCACATTTAATGCAACGAGCGTCACTGTGTCCTGCAAGTCTGGAATATCTATTGTGATAGTACAAGTCGAGTTGTCAGACACTTCCCGGTTCAACGCTCGTCAATGAGATCGCATACCAAACTATGACTTAACGCCTACTGACTATGGAAGTACTGTATCTAATTAGGTAGATTACGTGCACGGGAGATTCAGTTAAGTATGCCAAGCAGGAAGTTTGCCTCTTTCAGTCATATTAACACAAATATTTCTGCACTTTGGGAAATCCTACTCTCTTTATGGAAGAACGAGCTAACAGTTTGCTATGATAACCTTAAGTATGATAATTTTTATCAGCTAATAAAAAACCCATTTTGTATATTGAGGTTTCTTCCTCTAAATCGCAAACACTGTCGTTTTTCTTGTTATATGTTATTAATCGTCAATAATAATCTCTAATATTAATTTAATATTATTAATCATTAATATTAATCTCTAATGGACTAGAGTGTTCTCTATGTCGTTCCACAATATTTGTGCTCTGAATTTTATTATTTTAGCTTTTGTTATTTTCATTTTGCATTCCGTCAACAGCTTTTTATTATCATGAGGCATATCAATGTCCGCCAGTATGGGCCGATTAGTTACATTAAAAACTATTGTTGATAAATTTAAATATTAAAAATAGTAACGTGAACTAACCGTCAACGTCTTGACCCAACGACTGGATCAGGTGCGGGTCATCCAGAGCAATCACATGTTGGACGACGCTGCACTTGATAGGCTGCGCTCAGAGGTACTGAGCAACCATAACGACTTTACTCCGGCGCAAACTGCGGTGCAAACGTCAACTATTGACGCAATCCCACCGCGGTCCAATCTTGGTGCTGTAGAGGAAGATGATAGGGTTGCCACGGTAAGTAGCCAGTACAACGACCGTTTGAGGAGATACGCTTCACGAGTATCGATCCACTCCTGCCCAACTAAGGCCCTGATTACCACGGTAACCCATGCATAAAAAATAGGGCTCTGGTGTGTACCTTGGACTCGCAACTCAAGAATATTTTTGAGAGTAGCGAGAAGCATGTTGATACGAACTCGATCGTGTATTGTGGGGTTGTAGCGGCTTGTCGTTCGACTAACGTCAAATCTGTTTCAGAGAAGGCAATAGACGACCACGTGTGATGCACTTTGTGAGGCGGGAATTCTCGGGGACTGGAATCAGCCCTCAAGAATACTTGTCCCGAGTCACTGAGTGCATCGACTTCCTGAAGCAGAAAGTTTATGCATGGGCTAGAAGAGATTAAGGAATCCGTTGGAATTCAAGTCTCCGTTTCCATAGACCTTAGACCTACCCTACCTACCTTCTCCTCAACTGAAAGCTATAAGTATTTGGGTATGTCAGAAGCATTAGACATCAATACTGCTGACATGTAACAATCGTTGAAGGAACGTTTCTTTAGCCACCTAAATAAGGTGCTAGGCAGTCTTTTGTCAGGTGGAAACAAGGTGCGCGCCTTCAATGGTTGGGTCATGCCGGTTTTTATGTATTCTTTCAGCATATTCAAATGAACTCAGACAGAACTTCATGCCCTAGATAGGAGGATCCGTGTACTGCTGACGGCAAATCGTATGCATCACCCACGGTCGTCGGTGATGAGACTGTATATCCTGCGGAAGTGTGGGGGTCGTGGCTTCTTAAATGCTAAGACCCAACACAACCTTGAGGTATGCAGTCTCAGGATATACTTCTTAACCGACGTGGGGATGCAAAGAGATGTGGTCGCTGTGGACAAGGGCCTTACTCCGCTCTTCTTAGCTAACGAGAACTGGCGCAAGCCTGTTTTATTAGACGCTATGATGGCAGAGCAAGGAGCTTCACGGGCGCTTCTACCGGGTTCTTCATATGCCCGATGTAGATTTTCTAGCGTCCGTGTCCTCGCTACGTTTCGGCGACCTCTTTGGGGAAACTGAAGATTTTGTCTGAGCGATTGTGGACGAAGTTATGTTGACGAACAACTACCGGAAACATATTATGAAGGACGGGACGGTTGTGTGTCGGGCATGCCGCTGTCCGGGAAAATTGTTCCGACACATTATTTCTGGGTGTTCTCGTCTGGCTAACGGAGAGTATTTGCATAAACACACCTCGTTGCCAGGATTATCCACCAGCAACTTCCTTTAAAATACAACCTTGTGGAATCAGAAGTGCCATACTATAACTATGCGCCCGACCCAGTTCTCGATGATGGTAATATCACATTGTATTGGGATCGACTTATCGTCACTGACAGGAGTTTTGTTGCCAATAAGCCTGACATTGTGTTGATAGATCGATAGGAGCCTCGCGCAATGATTGTTGATATAACGTTCCCGCATGACGAGAACCTCGTGACAGCAGAGAAAGATAAGCAATTAAAATATCTGGAACTGGCTCGCGAGGTTACCGACATGTGGGACGTGAGTACAGCAGTCATTGTGCCGATATTCGTGTTGGCCTGTCAGTCATTTTGGTCGAGCTTTTGGCCAAAAGCATCGACCAACGTCTGAGGAGTCTTTCGCTTGGCAGTTGGATCAAGGGCTTGATTCAGAAAACAGTATTTCTGGACACGACGCGTATTGTTAGGAGGTTCCTCTCTCAAGAGCCCTGCCGGTAGCTCGGACTCTGTTCCCAATGCCGCATGCCGGTGGGCTACTATGTTTTTTTTTTAAATATAATATGTCTATGTATAATATGTGTGTGAATGTATGCACTTAAATAAAATGAATAAACGAAATAAAATAATAAGCTCATTGATTTCAGACAAAAATGTCCATAGGCAAGGTAAAGTTCTTAGTAACAAGAATTTCGCTTATAACTAAGGTAATAATATAAAGTATAATTAAGAAACTAGACAGACACACCGTCTCACCGACATAACGGTTGCCTGAAATTTTCCTAATTTCCTCTATTCAATATGGGGGAATGGTAGTCACACGTGAGTAACTATCAATTATTTTTTTCACCTCTTCAATTTGTGCAAGTTAAATGATTTGGTTACGTATTAACCTTGAGTTTGTTCAGACAACCTTTGGCTTCCGGTATACAGTCCCGTCTAGAGACACACTGTGGATTCCAAATTACATAAATCAGTACGTCCGAGAATCGTCTAGTCACTTGAACACATGTATATTCTATGTCAACAACACTAGTACTTTTCTGTGACGTAGTGTTTCGTTCGTTTTGAGAACTTCTTCATTATAACAGGTTTTTTCCTCATAAAACACGATACAATCTAATAAAAATGTGGATATTTGCATAAAGTTATTTATGTGTACCCTAGTACAACATTTGGGTCGTTAATATTTATTTATGGGATCGTGAGATATGGTGGACTGCCTCGTTAGACGAGTGGTCGCAAGCGCGACTGCTGAGCGTGACGTCCTGGGTTCGATTCCTGGGACGTGCAAAGTGGTATTGGGTTTTTCCATCGGGAATTTCTCAGTAGTAGTCAGGGAGCCCGGACATGTGCCCGGTTCCGGCAAATAACATGAGACTGGCGAAATGTCGGTGTACTAGTTGGTACACCTCTGCCTAAACCTTCTGGGATTGCACGCGTGATGTTATATGCGAGGTATGATCAATAAAGTTTGCTACGGTTCTGCGAAACTATGATGCCTACGATGAGCTGGATAGGCATGGTTCAATTTTCATTCCCAAGGACCATCAGCGGCACGAAAATATACATGGATGACAGGAGGATGTTTTCCTTTCGCGTTTCTGAGGACATTATTCCGCTTTGTTTATACACAAGACTAGTTCATCAGTGACAATTTGGTGATGCGGAAACGCACGGTTTGGTACTCAGGAGTGACATCGAGAGATTAGGTCAAGAACAACGAGCAATCATCATTTATCGGTTCAAATGATTACGACGGAAATACCATTTAATGGTGACACACAATATTCTACACGATAACGCTTTTAATGTAATGTAATTATTAGCATTCATCGTAAAATACAACATTGTTCGATTACAATAACAATATAAGCGATGCTTGAGGTCGTGTCCTATCGTGATAACGCCATTTTACTACACACTGTCAGTCTTTCATAATTCCGTTTATCGGTACCAAAGCATAACAAATTCCAATTACATCATATTATACAAGCGGTCCCGAGTGCCACGTAATAGCTAGTAGATCGTGGAGAAAGCACGCCGGCCGGCCTTGGCAATGAAGCGCGCGCAAGCGGGCGCGTGTCGCGCACAGCGCGCCTCCACCGCCGCCGTACGCCGCACCCGCCACCGCTTATAATTGGCGCGAGTTTTCACGCATGCGCAACACTTTCGTTGTCAATGAACTTGGAAAGCGGGGATGCTCTGTCATTGTCATTAGATAGCTGGGAATGCACTCTCGCTGCTTTGCACGCGCTTCAATGGTTGCTGCTTGCACGCAAGTGACGCAAGACACACAATCGCGGCTTCATTATAAAAACATCATCTAATTTATTTTAATTTCGCCTTTTAATCATTGCAGAAAGTATCTGAAACAATCACTCATCTCTTTCTTCAGATAGTGATCAAAAGAAATCATATTATATATCTAAAGAGAAATAGGATTTCTAGATTTCTAGATCGATATAGGTACATAAATAAACATATGCTAATTACCTTCACGTAGATGAAAATCTAATTTTAATTATTATTATGTAAATCATTTGCGTGTATGTACAACACGATCACTTAGATCGTGCGCTCAATTAGGCATTTTTCGACAACCACCTTAGATCAAAAACGTAGATGTAACAAAAAACAAGCACGTTCTAGCCAAAATGTTGTCACTCGGACGCTACTTTCGGTTATTTTCCTCATAGATTTCTAACGTATCTATTGCGTGACTTAATTAGTTGGTAATAAGGCTTCGGGCGACGGAGTGCGGGATACTCCCGGTGGGAAAACTGTAGGCGTTTGGACTCACTTGACGCTCCAACGACCACGAAAACTGTCTGCTTATGTCCAGGATAACAAAACGTGGAGTAGCCGTTTTTATTAGTTTTATGATTGATTTTCTAACGCTGTGCCACGTGACTACTGCGTAGTGCTACGCCATGCCGGGCTACGCGAGGCCTACTCAGCGTTTATGCTGCGCATATGCTACGAAGTCCGCGTATCACTGGTCAGTTTATTTCGCCAGTTTCGTTGATTAGTCGGTTTCGCTGATCGCGGACAGTTTTGTTAGTTTGTATAAGTGACCAACTTGTGTGCAGTTTTCTACCGACTGTACTTTGACTGACGAATTGAATAAACCTGTCGAATCGAAGAGACTGGCAAACCCTGAACACTGACGTAATTACTCAACTATCTAATTCGCAAAATGAAACTGGCGAAATTAATAAACTGACGAGTGAGGGAAACTGACCAGTGACACGCGGACTTCGTACCATATGCGCAGCATAAACGCTACGCGGACTCGTGCTTCGGTATACATACGAAAATTAAACTACACGAAATGAATAATTGCGTCACAATATTTCCAGTTTTCTTTAGCAAGGATATGGCAAATAATATCTAATAGACACTTGGCACTTGGTACCCTGACAGGTATCGCACCGCACAGTTTGCTTATAGGAACTGTTAACACTAAAACTCGTTATGATTGATGATACAGATGAGATAATCATTGCATCTTTTTTAGAAATCTGTACAGATCTTATCATTTCGATATTTAACAAACTTTTTCCGTTTATAGCCGGAACTTTAGTAATATTATATGGAAGGTTTCCGCTACTAAGTAGTAATTAAATAGCTCTATCTTATTTATTAGTCTGCATATTTCCAACAAATTAATGATGACATAACGCTGATTACAATTCGGTAAATGTTAATTAACTGCTTCCTATGAGCATGCAAAATATAATAAAAAGACCTATAAATATTATAAGTCCTAAAGCGGCTCCTCGGTAATATTGTTTTAAATCACAGCACATAATAAGAAAGGCTTGGGGGAATCGCGCTCCATTGGCGCCGTCGTTACGCCGCCGAGCCCTTCGACAGGACTGCCATCTGACGGCTAATGTCGGCGCTATTGTTTTGTTAAAAAGTGCAAGTTTTATGGAAAAGTTCAAATGATTATTTTAAGGTATCTAGATTGTCCGTAAAAAGTGTGTGTTGTTGTGTTGTAAAAAGACCAAGAACGAACTTGTTTGTTTTTGTTCTGGACCATATCTGGCAACCTTTTAATTATGAAAATTTGTCATTTTTAGCCTGAGGTCCTAAGGTGGGATGGCATTAAGTGACTGAGAAGTGCACATCCTCGGACCACCGCTCTATGCTGGTTTGCTACAAACAAAGGATCAGAATAACAAAGCTTAGGTATATAACTAATATAACCTTATTATAACTAATATACAAAGGAAAACTTGTAAGTCAAGAAGTCTACCTACATTAACTTCTTTCTCTTCGTTGGTCCACTGATAAACTCGCTCAAAATGTCATACCACTCACAAAATATCCTCTCCCAAACAAAATTCGAACGAAACAGGAAATAAAAAACAAGAAGCTAATGGAAATATCCAATATAAGGTAGCTGTTGAAACAGTATTAAGTATTCAAACAACGTAAAACAACATACTTACGGAAATCTTTTGGTGTAAGCAAAAGCTCTTAAAAATGACAGAAGCATCGAATTCTACTCTGTATACAAAGTGCAGGCTTTTCACTTGAAACAGTAAGTAACAATACTGTATATAGATTGTTGAAGGGAGGGTGGGGACGCGTATATCGTAGGCTCACGGAGGCTCGGCGGTAAAGGAAGTGAACGGGTCTGACCTTGACATTTCCCTCGTCGCGAATGTTGTTATAGCCGTCCGCCACGCTAGGAAGTAGGAACACGGTACCGCCTCCCACGGTACTGAAGTTCCAAGCATTACTCATACATCTAGTTTTTCTGTAATTGTTAACCATTTGCATATTGATTGATATATAAAAGGAATACAAGACAATAAAGCTTCTTATCGAATGTAACATAAAGACGAGGCTAAAGTGACAGATATCGTCGCTACTTTACCCTCTTCAAGCTCAACAAGTTGTTGCCATGGTAACTAACTGGCACCAGCCGATACACGGAGCAAGCTTTTATTTTCTTCAACAAAATGAGAATTTGATAACTATTCTTTGATTCTCTGGAAGCCTGAAGTGAGCAGGTGTTTGAAGTAACATCGCAATAGTTCCAAAAAGAAAATAATGAAACTAATAAAGAACACGCTCCTGGCGGGGCTGTAAATAGAATAATCAAACAAAGCTCCCGATGTCTCAATGAGCAAACAAAAAGTCAATAAGATGTCTCTGAGCAGTCCCTTAGAAAGTGCATTCAAGCGCAGCGCGTACAATGTGCCCGTAGACCAAAACCACTTCAATCATGAAGCTCCGGGAAAATAAAACGTGTACAAAATGTGATGACGCTCAAAAAACCCTTTATGCCTCAGCACTCAGCAGCCAGTTATTGAGAAGATTGATTTGGTGAGCCACACAGTCCATGTCCAATTAAGATGAAAGTTAGTCGTTGGCCGGTCGACATTTTTAATTGCTAGCATTGCATCATTTAGATTATTAGTCAACTGTAATTAATAACAGGTACTGCAAGATACGTTACGGTTGTTTTTGGAGTCTATGTGTAGCTACGTTTATATCTATCTGTAGCAATTTGAACGGGTAATCTATCTGCCTTATTTCTTTTTAATTAAAAGCTTTTATTTAACTTGTTTTTTCTAAATTTAAATCAAATCAAAATCAAATCAAATCAAAATCATTTATTTCAAGTAAGCCAATTACAGGCACTTTTGAATAGTCAAACAACCATAAAAATGAAGCTACAGTCCCAGTCACAAGACATAATAACTTGTGAAAGTACTGTAGTTGCCCATTCCAAAGCGTAGATCTCTATGGAGAAGAATGGGCAAGAAACTCCATGGACACTCTTTTAAATCAGAATCTTGTTACAAAACTTTGGTTACATCATTCATGTTGAGATGGTACATTATGTGAGAACGATGTAGCATGACGTGCACGATAAAAGTGTCCATAGTAAAATAAAAAAGACAATTAAAAAAATAAAATAATTAGTTCGAAATAAGCCGTGGCAACTAAGAGATGACCAGGCACAACTGATAGCGCCCGTTCACGAACATGACGAATGGATCAGCCATCATTCAACTCAACCATTTTGAAGGGAACTAAATGACCCGACACACCCGCCACCATCAGCGTGACATTTAAGTGAGCATGACATACTCTCAACCGCCAGGGCACATTCAAATAATTTAGGTAGGAAGTAAATTTAGGTAGTAACTACGAATTCCTATCTGTAGATTGTGCCTGTACCTAGAGGTTAAAAAGATAAGCGGCTAATAAAGATTTGCTGGACTGACAAATAACAAGAGTGTTGTCAAATATGTACTTACTGGCAAACAGGCGATTAATTATTCTATTTACACATTATTCTCATCAAAAAACTTCAGTGTTGATAGGAAGTATAGATAATTTGGTACGGTATGGTTGATCGTATCCATACTTCCATACTAATATTATAAATACGAAAGTCACTCTGTTTGTTTGTTACCTTTTCACGACTAAACGGCTGATCGGATCCTAATGAAATTTGGCAAGAAGATAGATTTCAGCCTGGGGAAGTACATAGGCTATATATCATCACGCTATGACCAATAGGTGCGGAGCAGCAATGAAAAATGTTGCGAAAACAGGCAAAATGTGACGCAGACGAAGTTGCGCGGGAAGGCTAGTTTGTTATACTGCTAACGTAAGCTTTGATGCCTTGCATAACAATAGGATATGTTTGTTACTTAAGATATTTCTCAACACTGAGTAGAATAATAAAATAAAAAGAGGTTTTGGTGTTAGTTTATATTACACCCCATAGCTGTCATTAATTTATATTATGATTTATAGTGCAAAATTAGCTGTGTGGACATAATCCATATTCCATCGCAAGTAGCAAAAGCTTCTTTAACCAAGGCGTTTTATCACCAAACAGTGATATAGTAGGCCTATAATGGTAACCACTGTGACTGCTTGTACTATAAAGGTTTTTAACAGAGTGTTTTGGTTCTATAAGATTAAAGAGCAATTAGGTTCTATAATTTAGTTCTTAGAACGCTTATAGGATCATACAAAAGAATGATTAAGGTGTTGCACTGTAATAGATATGAAAAAAGCGATTATGCTACTATTTAGTACTATAGGCGACCTCATTGACACTTTTATGAATCTATTTTGCACTATTAATGCGTCAAAATAACTTTTACAGTACTAGTATTGTATTAGTATCGAAAACACTATTACACGATCATTCTGCACTTTAAAAGTACCTTGCAAGACCATTAGGTAACCTTTTAGGTTTTTAAAAGCTCCCTCAACATCGCAATGGGGCTAGTTCTGAAAAAGTCATGAAAACTCATCTATAGTACTAAATAGTACCATAGCGACTCCTGACGTAGTTGCTAAATAACTTAAATTCTAAATAGCTCTATAAGTGAGTTTGTGTTACTGTTACGAGACTAAAGCATTTTCCGTGAAAATATGGCTGCCGTTTTCTGCTGGTGATATCACATAAGCAGCACGGCTGGAGCCAATGTGTACTATAGCAGCCATAATCGGGACAAAACCTTATTTTATTTATTTAAATTTAATTAAAATTCGAAAATTATGAGGGCGCATTGTCAAATTTGAAATCAGCATACTGATTTTACCGATACAATTATTTTTGCAAGTGCAAGTTATGTCAGAGTTACGGTGCTTGAATGTTTTTTAATATACCAATATTATAACATGTTACGTTAAGTAAAAATGGCAAATGACATAAAGCATAACTTATATTGTTTTTTTTTTTTCTTGGGGAACTGGCGAACAAGTGTGATAAAAAAGATCACTGGAATCATTTACGGTGCAAAATAGCAGAATAAACATGTTTTGGTTACTTTTATAGTGCAAATTTGTGACTTAAACGTTGCAAACAGCACTTTTTTAGAGCTGATTTATCGCCGTGAGAGCCTTTATGTAATGATTATAGAATAAACCAGTGATAAAACTCGGGCCTTTTTGGGGTTCTTAGAACGTTTACAACATCATTATAGTACTAATCATGAACACTAGTTAGCACGTCCTAAACGTTCTCAGGACTTTTATAGTACCAAAATTTGTTACTTGGGTACTAATATTATAAATGCGAAAGTGACTGTGTTTGTTTGTTTGTATGTTTGTTTGTTACCTTTTCACGACTAAACGGCTGATCGGATCTTAATGAAATTTGGAAAGAAGATAGGTTTCAACCTGGGGAAGGATATAGGCTATAACTATATCATCACGCTACGACTAATAGGAGCGGAGCAGCAATGAAAAATGTTGCGAAAACGGACGCAGACGAAGTTGCGCGGGAAAGCTAGTTCATTTTAGTTCTTAATGAATAAGAATCCATCAGCACAATGTTTTGTGTGCCTGCCATTGATATTACCCATTGGTATTTCCAGTAGGTAGTTCCGATACTCTTCCCATTTTTTTGTGTTTGCCTCCTCCTGCGAATCACTCAGAAACGAGTCCCAATAGTCACTCCTAGACGCTGTCTTGGCCAGCTTCGGTGACGACAACAGTATTCCAGGAACCTCAACTTTCCTCGCTCAACTATTCTGATCCATCCTGGAAGTGGGTATAAATAATTGTATTTACATAATTATTATCGTTATAGATAGGTGCAATGTAAACATAACACTTTTGATGCGGGCAGCGCCCTCTTGTGACAAGTAAAGGAAAAAAACTTCACAAAGTTTTTTACTATTTTGCAAAAGATGTCAGTGTTATCAGAAATAGTTAACATTTTTGAGATTATGAAAATATTTATTGATAGACGTAGTGGGGTAAAAGTGGGGTTTTTAGTATACATAGACCACCATACCGTAGAGATTCAGAGATGCTAAAAGAACTGAACCACTATGCGTTAAAAACAGAAGATGGGATATTGGGATGTTATTTTGTGTCATGAGGCATTACCCTGAGTAGCCTACTGTTTTTAACTAAAAAATCATGTACGAAGCAATTGACTTGACCAACGTTTACGCATGTACGGGTAATAATATTTATTTTCCCAGAAAATACCTATCTATGTATGTGACCGGAAGCAATTACGACGGCATTCCAAGTATCAATAGCTATAAACTGATTTTCACATGAAGTCTACGTGATGATACGTAGGTGTAATGTTACCGTGTACACATAAGAAATAAATTTACTTCAACATGTGCCCGCTTTGACCGCCAAATATCGTCATTTGTATTCAACGTTGGACCTGCAAGTACGCATCGAAGCTACTGCTTGAGTTTACCTCCATGAGCGGGTTTTTCAAACAAGGGTTCTTATGTATCATCATATTCCGGATAACACAACCTCATACAAAAATAGATTTCCTTTTCTATCTGATTACACATTTCTAACGATTATAGCTAGACCACGAGGTGACGGTCTGGACTAGTTTGTAAGCAAGAGGTAAATCTTGAGGTATTCGCAATGATTCAAACGGTGGCTATCGTCAATGTCCTGATTATCAATGTGTGTACCTTAGCATGGCCAAGCGAATAAGAGAAGCAAAGGTCTTTGAACTCGTGTCATATCGGCAACATTAATCTACTAGGTTTATAGTCAAATAAATAGTTTAGATAGTTAATGCAAATTCGTATCACAAAAGGTTCGCAATGTTTTTTGTCGGTCTATTATAACATAATAATATTTAAATAAACAATATTAATTCTCCCTATAAGTACTTGTGCCGTAAAGAACAGTGAGCACCCTATTGTTTTATAACTTGTAATACATATGGACTAAACAAGGATGTACATTCTAAACATTCCGGCTGAATTAATTTGAATGTTTGAATTTTCTTCATGGCCGATTTATTGGTGTGTTTTAATAAAACATAAGGCACATGTGGTTTATGGCTGACTACTTACACACGTCTATTGTTTTATGTTCTTTGAAATCAACCTGCCAGGTGGTTAGAACCGTTAGGTAATTATATGAATCAAACAATAAGTGCTTTGAGCGCCAGAAATTCATGTCTTATTGTACAAATTGCACATATATATACCTGAATCTAAATGACTAAACATGAGTAGGTACCTATCAGTAAATACATGCTCTGATCATATCGCAGCGCATTTGAATTCTGGTGTCAAACAAGGATCTGAATACAATTTGGTGCTTGTAACACGTGTGGGTCGTCACTAGATAGTTATTATTCACATTTGGCACAAAGCCGACTTGGCCCGCGGTGTCAACGCCCTTGCATCATGCAGGGAAGATCAAGTAAGTGTACGTAACGAGGAAACTTATGTCTATCTAGCCCTGCATTTGACAAAATTATAGAGTAGGTAGAAGATGGAATATAAACTGATTTTTTCCACACTTATCCAAATTTTTAACTGAAATTCTGAAAACTGACCCTAGCGGGTATTATACCCACACACTTCGGCTAATCATGCGGTTAATAAGATCACTGCGCTGTAGTGTACAATTAAGTATTTGAAGAAATAGTTTTTTTTCAGCAGATGGAGTAAACTGAAATTCTGAAAACTGACAAAAGCAGGACTTGAACCTGGGACCTACGGAGAACCGTGCCATTGCTATGATCAGTGAGCTACATCTACTTATTTAACAACTTAAGGGTATTAATAAACGTAGGTGACTTTCAACTTCCAGTTCCCTTCTTTTATGCAATAACCTTCAGCATTCTTGACATTTGTATCATCTGTCATCACTCAACAGCCGCGAGTCGCTAGCTAGAACCGATATGATGAGTCAGCAAGTGTCAGGATGTTTGTTATGCGGTGCTATCACGCCCAAAACACTCGGTCATGTTTATTTCGAGGAACTTGTTTTGGGTGGTAAGGTGCTTGCGCTTACGGATGCAGAGAAGCGTTTTTGCGAAAATAAGGCTAGGTCTGTTTGTGAATCAGCCAGATCGCAAATAACGGAATAAGTATTTTTTTCTAATTGACACATTGTTTTTCGAGGAGGGGAAGCACAGAAATAGATACTCTAGGCCTCTGCATTAAGCCCACATTCAGCAGGGGCAAATTTTAAGTGCAGCCTGTAGGGATTCCTGCAGGTTGCTTCGCCGGTGTTGCAAATTAGGACAAACTCAATGTCCGGGGAACCTCGATCGATAGGCTTAATAACTATCTATTGTTGTGCCCAATCAGTGTGGTTCCGTTTGGGCACAGCTTAATTATACATACCCATAGTAGAACGAGTTATGATTGCGAATATTATCCTCAATAACTGGCGTGCTGGGCCCAACTTCAGACTGTACGTGGTCAAATCGAATTACTCAGCAGCTCGGGAACAATACAGTCGGTTTTCCCCCATTACTCCGAAGTTACTATGTCGGAGGCACCTAATCCATTCTGCTGTCGTAATGTACAATTAAATTACCATAGCGGTTGCGGGAACCCGGCCAGCAGGAAGCGCCTGTCCCCGCTGCATACTGATGCAGCACAGCGCTTTGTCTCTGTAATCGTAAGCTCTGAGACATTACCCCTTAGGTGTGGAAATATGATGATAAATCTTAAGCGCCATCTATGGTAGTGCTCTGTCGTCAGCATGTGTAGATATACCTTAATTAAATTCAAAGAAAACAACCACGGTCCTTTCAGCCTGCAAGACTCAGCTTAATCAAACCTTGTTGAAAAGCAAACCTTGTACTGCAAGTTTGTTATAGCACATCTCTGGTGGAAAAGCAGCCTAAGAGTGCGGTTCAAAGTGGCGGTGGCATCGATATGTCAAACTTGGTACATTTATTTAGTTATTTTTTACTTTGATTTCCCACCTGGCCCTGCACAGATAAGTTGTTTGAAGATTACCTCATTTAAAAACAACTGGCAGGTCAAATAATTTACGGATGCCATTTAAAAAAAAAAAAAGTCTTTCTGTTTAATTATACGTCTTATTTGAATTATTTTTATTGCAATCTTTTTTTTAAGAAAGTTAGTAAGTACCTACTTTGAAGACTTAAACTTTTTGAAAAGTTTATCACACTTCAATCTACAATTGAGAGAAAGTCATCAAACACTACCTAGGTACTCCTACCTTATGATAAATCTTAAAAATCGTCTATGGCTGTGCTTTATTAAACAACAAGCACGTGTGTAATATTGGACTAAATAAAAATCTAGAAAAATTATAGGTGTTTTTTTTCTTCAGATTTTTCGTATCGACTGTTCTATTGATAATAAAGAAAATTAAAAGCACTCGCCATATACTTTTGTATTTCTTGAAATGCCAAAGTACATATATATACCTATTTACGATCCTGCAACAATATGCGAGACTACAGCTAAAACATCAGAGCATGATCAGCACTAACTTTCTGTAATATAAACTTTTTACTGCAGGTTTAAATAGCAACAAACTGGCCAAAAGTGGTTAAAAAATAAGGATTTTTTAAAATTAATATTTATAGTGGCACCTGATTTTACTCTTTAAGCTTAACCAGCCTGGACGAAACACGTTATTTGTTGAATGCGATATTTTTTTAAATACTATTTCAGGAATAATACTTTTCGAAAAGTTTACCCGTAGCAAACTTCCATCTACAACACAGTAATTTTATGGTGTTTGTGTTTCTTGCTTATTGTGACAATGTGAGAAATTTTGGCAAACCTAAACAAACAGGAATATAGTGAACCAACATAAGTAAGTAATAGGAGGCCTACACACAATAACATTCAATACATTCGTTCACGTTAATTGTCTGTGAATTCGAACTTCTTGTGTGCGTCCTCAAATTATATAGAGTAGGGTCACAAACGTGACTACGTTTAATTGTCGTTCGATGCCGAAGTTACGTTTCGAAGAAAGAGAGTAGGCCTCCAGTGATGCCGTTGGGACCCAGGTCACAGACACACTCACACTCGAAAGTCCCTTATAAGTAAACTGATTAAGTTTTTTGAAGTGAAACTTTTATTACATCGTCTAGTCAAACTTTTTCGTCTGTGTGTTGCATGTCGCGTGACGCTCGGCCGCGAAGTAGGGATAAAGTGAAAGGCGCTCGTCAGGTTAAGCAACGTTAGCCGAGGTCTGTATGTGGATGGGTGATCAAGGGTAAGTAACGGCTGCCCAAGTCAGTATGAGGATGGGTGATCAAGGTTAAGCAACGTTAGCCAAGGTCTGTATGTGGATGGGTGATCAAGGATAAGCAACGTCTGTCCAGGTCAGTATGTGGATGGGTACTCAAGAGTAAGCAACAACTGCCCAGGACAGTATGAGGATGGGTGATCAGCGTTAAGCAACGGCTGCCCAGGTCAGTATGAGGATGGGTGATCAAGGGTAAGCACCGTTAGCCGAGGTCTGTATGTGGATGGGTGATCAGCGTTAAAGCAACGGCTGCCCAGGTTACATCGCCTCCTGATCGAAGATCGCCTCAAACTTTTTCGTCTGTGTGTTGCATGTCGCGTGACGGCTGGCCGCGGAGCTCTAACGAGCGCCTTTCACTTTATCCCTACTACGCGCTATAGTGTGAAAAAACGTTTCACTTTTACCGTGGTTTCATAAAACCACACAATCCTTTTTTTCTGTTTCCTATTTTTTCTTGGGTTGTTGACTGTCGGTATATTTCTGTAGTTCTCATTTCTGAAATGTTTACCAGATGATGAGTGTCTAATCTCAAACAAAAAGGATAAAGTACAAAGGACAAAGTGTCCATTACCTAGGTATAATAATTTTCCACAGGCAAAGGTAGTACCATAGGTACTTACCTAGTAGGTAAATGATTCACCTAAGAAAAAGGCATTTTTACATGACTTCACGGCCGAAGTCTCATCTCCAAATAACATTTGTCTAGCCGCTCTAGCGCATCAAAACAAAATAAGTGCACTTACCTAAATACAGTACAAACAGTGAATAGGCATATTAGGGCGTTTGATTTGACATGTTTGTCAACCAACTCACTTGAAACAAATAAAGTTTAAATGAATTCCATAAGTTTCCTTTCCATGTTTTGTACAGCTCTGAAATAGGTATAATTCTAAATAATAAAGCAAATTCAAAATACAAATGGCGCGAAGCGATTTTATGGTTATGTTGAAAATAAATTATGCACAGCTTTCATGGAACAACACTGTATGTTACTCATCAATATAACAATGAAAAAAAAATGACAATTGTTAACAGGTACTTGAGAAGTGTCAACATGAATAGTTTTGCACCATTCTCGCTAGTTGGGGAGTCCGCAACCTTACCGGAATACAAAGACAGGCGGCTCCTTATGCACGACGACGCATGTGCGGTCACCGACTCCAGACGCGGCCTCCCCTCCTCCCACACCCCTCTCCCAACCCCGCTGCGTCCAAGCCACGTGCGCCGGCGCATATTACCGTGAAAATGACTATTTCCACGAACATACCGGAACTCTGAACGTTCACCAAATTATTTTGTCGATATTGATGAGTTATTGCTCGTCAAGCCGCAATTTGAGTGGATATTTTACATGTGTTTCTTGGTGCTGTCTTGTCGGGTTCTTACCTAAGTGCCAATTATGATAAGTAGGCTCCTGACTTTAGTACAGTAAAATATGGCTAACGAGACCGGCATCAACATTTTTTCTGACTGTCAATTAGGTTACTATCCATAATTCATGGGACTAGGGCGCAGGACCGCAACTTGCCTCCGGATCCGTATTGAGTAAGAGTCGGGGCGCCAATGTAATAGGTAGTTGATGTAACCGTACCGCAACCTTTCCGCTGGCGTGACGCAATAACCAGCTGTTCCTGCAACACTGACGCTCCATCTAAACAGTGTCAGTAGTGCCGACGCGGAAATAATTAGAATAGTTTACGTCACTCATTATGATTACATTCCGAAATGCAATGTACTTATAAAGATTACATTATCTACAATTACGTTTGTATGTTGTGCCGGGTGGTCTCTGAAGACCACCCTGTCTATCTGACTGTAAAATACATTTTTGGATAGTATCTAACAGCCGTCTTCGGGGTAAGAGGATAAACCGCTACTGAACTAGGTAAAATAACAACAAACACAATGAATACTTACCAGATCCAATAGCCTACTGTCTGTACAGTTTATTACTTGCCTCTCTCTAGCTGGCCAGCTCGGGACACAAAGCAGTTGGCAGTTTTTCAGAGACACCTTCGGAATCGTAGCAAGTAGGTAGGTCGCCCCAATATTCGGTAGGTACCAGCCGATTGTCTTCATTTTAGAATTTTATCGTCGCTCTCCAAAGCAAGCAATTGGTCGACAAAATAAGTGATTAATGTTTAAGCTGCAGCATCTGATTAATATGTTAATGTAAACTTGAATTCACCTGCTGTTTCATCAGTTAACTTGCATTCTTAATAAATACTCGCGCATTAAAAATTGCTTCCATCGACTTTATAAGAGTTAAAGGTTGTCGGACGGAACGAAAGGATTTTTAGCATTTTGGATTAGCTTTTTGTTTGTGCCACAAAGAGATTACTTAATAGTTGAGTAAGTATTTTGGCTTAATGCGTGAGGTAAGAGGTCATTAGCAAACTAGTGACCTTTATTATTTTTCCGAAGTCTTGTATTCCGGGTGCTTGAAATCCGCATCGTGTCTCTCCTTGTGTTTGGTCGAAACTTGTTTTCTCCGCTTTGGTGGAGTCCGGGCCTAAGGCATGTGTGAAAAATCTACCAAGGTGAGAATCACAGTAAACAAAGCAGATTTATTTTAGTAAATTTCCTTATCGTTAAACTGGCAGTTAGTATATATAGGTACCTACTTTTTTCTTCAAAACTTTTATTGCCATGTTTAATATTTAAATCACTATCATTTCGAATTTAAAATGCCGATAGCATGTACCCCGCAGCTATTTCTGATGCCTGCGATGTAACGTTGGTCATTATTTAAAAACAGAACACACTCGTTGACATAATCGCGCCTCCTTATTCGGCAAAAATACATTGTTTGGTGTGTCCGTGAACAATAGAGTTAACAGTAAAGCTGCTTCTTATTCCGCTCGGATACGGACACAGGGCGAACGCGTCGACCGGTTGGAGTCTGTAAATTCCGTACATTGTAATTCAGATTGAATGTCGAAACGCACGAGTCGGCATGCAGCTATGCGGATGCTTCGGTTGCTCGAACTTTGACTTATAGGATACTCTGTCTATATGTCCACTTAAGATGTTAAGATTTTCATAAGTATTATGATATAATGATTAATAACTCAATTTTAATGAAATAATGAACCTTAGTTTTACAAACCATATTTGTACGCCGCCAACGTCAGAATATTATGATTCTAATACATAATTCACCTAACAGCTATGTAGAATATACTGACAAATAAATGTATTCTATTCTATTCTATACTATCATCATTCTCCTGCCCTTATCCCAATTTATTCGGGGTCGGCGCAGCATGTCTTTTTCTTCCTTATTTCACTACGTGGCCACCTACTAGGCCAAAACCGTACTGTAATAAAATCATCGATACGACAAGAAGAAGACTTCTCTATTACTTCTCTCTCGTCATCTCAGCAGTCACCTCCTTTCTAGGCATATCATCCTTCACACAATCCATTAATCGTTTCTGTGGTCTTCATCTTCTCTGATACCTATTTACATTACAGGTAAGTATGTATAAGTAAGTAGGAATAAATTCATGATATATGCCGCGTGCAGTTTAACTAAACACATAAATTATAATAGCAACCGCGGCTAACTTAGTTATTTTTAATTAAAAATACATAATAATTGACTGTGATCCAGTGCGTCGTTTCTAGGAAGCAACGTCGTTAGCATCTTCCGCGTCTCCACCCACTTTATTAATCAGTAAACGTCTCGCGGCCAATAAAAGTGCGGCATTTATAGACTGGTTGTATAAAACACATAAATCCAAGCCAAAAGAATGGCGTACCCTGTCCAACATCACAGAAACAGATTTCAAAGGCACGTCGTTTTTCATTGGGCCTATAAACTCAGGTGTTTATGGGGTTTGTCACTTTCGCATTTTTTACAGACCCTTTTATATGTGTGGAAATATTTATAGTTGTATAACTAGGGCTAGGATTGGGTCCCGGAATAGCGATCGAAATATGTAACTACTTTTGTTTCGCATAATTGCCTATTTAAACAAATATAATCACTTTTCAATCAAAAAAGCTTTAAAAAGAAACAAAAACAGGTGTGTAGCGTTAAATGTCGGCAATTCAAGCAATTTGAGATGTGGGAAACTTGAAAAGACACACTGGCGTTGGCGGTAACTTTTATTTTGCCAACACATATCATATTATCCATTATTCTCAATCGAAACCATTTGGATCATGAATCGACAGTTTTATACACAAGTGCCGATTCTTTAGTTTTGCTATCAAAAAATCAAAACAGAACGCGTTCCTTTGTCATTCTACGTTCGCCGAACTTTTGTCAAAGCTTTTGTGACGTGCCGCACAACAAGCGAAAAAAAGTTTTACGCCTATGACACAACATTTACTAAGGAACCGCTTTTTTATAATCGTTCGTTTCCCTGTGGATTATATGCTTTTTTATATAAATCGGATTACGTCGTGTATTTCTATAAACGGAATTGGTATGACCTTTTTGTAGTCGGTACCTACAATGTAGTAATTTAACACCGCCACTATAATATTTTGTAAGTGGACGTAACAATATTATTGGAATAAAAACGATTATCCAGTGTGCTAATGTATTTATGAAAGAATGGATTCTGTAAATAAGTAACGCCCGAACTTTTAAAGTAGGTATAAGCATTATATTGGAGAACATTATTTTATTAATCTTCCCTTAAGTTTAAGTGGAATGCGGGAATCGCAGGTAGTTCCCGATTCCCGTGACCTGCCGCCATTTCATCCATCCAATGTTTATTCTGTGCTTTACACTATGATCTATTTCGCCATCGCTTTGCACGAGTGAACCGAGAAACCGAAAGTCGGATCAGACAGGAAGAAACGCGCCATCTAAGGCTATGACTCCAGAACTGGAGAGACCGCCGACATCGTAGAACACGTATTCGGTTTTAGTTCTGCTGATTTTCAAGCTAACGATGTCCAGCTTTTGTTGCCATTTCTCTGATCTACTCTGAATCTCCGGTCCATCTTTACGAACGCTTTACGCTTTACGAACAGCAAGCACCAGGGTGCCTCTTTCTGTATGTATAGTGACCTACAAAAAACAACTTGTTACAAAAAGTACTACAGCGCCATCTATGAACAAACTGAAGAATTAATATGGTCTGAATCTCAAAAGCAAAGACATCGACTTAAGACTACATAGAGAAACCCGACAACAACTGTCGGGCAGTTGCCCACCAGACATAACACCTTTCTGGTCGGAGAATCCTCCCTTTTCTAAGGAGTATCGATTACACCCTGTACGTCATACCCCTAAACTGGTGACCCTGAAATGGTCGTCAGCGCAGCCCTCGAGCAACATGCATATGACGTGATCATCATCAACAACACTTTCTCAAGCTTTCGAGCAGCGAGTCTCACAGCCAGTCAGCTTCATATGGGTATTCCTGACCACCAGCATGAATCGAAAGCGCATACCTGGTCAGCACCCTCAACCTCTCATCAAGCGACCTTGGCACAGCACACTGCACTTTCGGCCGGTCGAGAGCTTTTACCTTCCGGTCGACACCTCTAGCTGTCTGCCACATCGCGGTGCTGTACTACGTTCGACGCACCGCAGCAAACGCAGCGCCCGGCCCCGAATCACTGGGGTTCTTCGCACTACCACCGCAGACTTTTCAGGCTCACCGTGAACACTGCGGCAACGAGCTTCCAACTGGCGCGGCTAAATTCCTATAAGAATCATTCTACTGTCGACCTCCCGGGGGAGTGATGCAACAAAAAACAACTTATAACAAAAAGTACTACAGCGCCATCTATGAACAAACTGAAGAATTAAAATGGTCTGAATCTTGCAAGCAAAGTTTACATCGACATAAGACTATATAAAGAAACCCGACACATCTGTCTTCTGGTCGGAGGATAATCCCTTTTCCAAGGAGTATCAAGGAACTTTACACCCTGTTCCTCATACCCCTAAACTGTATGTCCGACATCAAATCAACAATCATATAATCAACAGGAAGAGGTAAGGACTCAAAGCCGACCCTTGATTATACTCTTTGCCCTTGATGCACTACACTATAGACCCTACAGGCAAACTGAACTCGTCGGTGTTGCCAGCAGTTGTTGTAAATCGGAACTAACGGTACTATATTGTTTTTCATCAAAAAGCCAAAAGATCCAGTTTATTTTCTCAATGTATGTTTTGCATGTATGTATGTGTATTCAACCTAGTAGCAAAAATATGTTTGCTCAGATTCTGAAGATTGGATCGCTAACACGCAGTGTCGCTATCTACGATAGTCTTTTCTAGGCCGTTTTTTTCTCAGTCTTCGTATACATGCTAAATGATAATAGTCCAGTCAAAATAGACGAAAAAATAGGAGTGCAGGTACAAAAATTCGCACCCAGCTCAAAATTGGTAGAATTTTTGTACCCTCGGATGTCTAAATTGACCGGACCATAATGCTAATGTTACAACATTCGACTACACTTCTCTCAAGCTACCAACCTAATAACATTGTGTTTTATGTCAAATCAACTGTCAAATTTAATTCAACACAAATGTATGAAGCTTTTACAGATTTTTAAAAATATTTTGCTAATAGATGTTACAAAACTGGACATTTCCAAAACACGAAATGCAAGGCACAATCAAGGAACTTCTTGACGCGTTAGGGTTAGCTGGGAGTTTTATTCTCTAAAGAACTTTGGCTAAGACTCGTGTATTGTAATTTAAGATTTGTAATTGACGATAATGTCTTTTTTATTGAATTTACAGATGTAGTTTGGAGGCAGACACTGTTTTAGATTACATCCAGAACGATCCCAACTATGGCAACAGTAATTTATCGTCTAAGCAAGTGAACGAATACGCACAGAGATTGGCGCTAAAAGCTTCGAACGCCAAGTCGTTTTTGAAAAAATACGAGGAACTCAGGAACAGAAAGTATGTATTTTCGTATTCCTATACTGAAAATACTCTTTGGTAAATCACTTTGTATTTGTTGTTAGATGCTTTCCACGAGAAAATTACAATTTGCTCAAAAGTAAGTACAGACGCCAGCACATCAAACTACAACAATCTGTAAAATTTATTTAATAGATTTTCAACCTTACACTTAAAAAATACGGTTCAAGGTTGATTGGTAGAATTTGACAGTTTCAGCTAGCTTGACCTGCTGGTGCCTGTACAACAATTAACACAAAGATGCATGAACCAAGGGAGCGTTGAGAACCCTCTTACAGTAGTTCAATGTCAGCTAGCAGTGTCAACCTATTTTACTTAATTTTCTTATTTTCTTCCAGTACTGATAACTTAGCAGATATCATAGTCCTTTTCTACAAATTAGTGTGTGATGAGAAAAAGTCAAAAATATACAAACCTAAAGTGGCTCCAAAACCAATACTGGGTGACAACAAACATCAGATTACTAAGGAGGACCTTCCACAAGTATGTTTGTAATGATTTTGTGCTACTACCAAATAGGAGGATATTTTCCTACTGATAAGCAATACAGGCAAACACCAACTGATTAAATTCTATGAAATACTTCGCTTAGCTTTCAGGGAATGCTACATTAAATGATGAAATTATATTATACTTTTTGGTGGCTACTTATTCAAACTACTTGTCAGACTACTTCCATATTAGCCTATAAATAATCATAATATAACATGCAAATGTGTTTGTTTCTTGCCTTGGTTTTTTTTTGTAAAAAATATAGTTTCTTACCTTTTCCAAGTTATATCTCTAATGTTGCTATGACAACATGATGTAAGTAATGTCTGCAGGAATTTTATTATCAATGGTTTCCATGGTTTAAAACTTCTTTGTTATAAAGTTAGTTCAGGCTAGTAATAATTGTGGATTTGAAATGGCATATTCTGCCTGGCATATGGTGAGAATTTAATTAACTTATGACAAGTTCCTACAATTACTTGAATTTTGCTCCAATTATCAGATTAATTAGAATGATCTCATTGCATTAATCCTAAGTCCATACTAATTTAATGCCAAAGTAAATCTGTCTGTTCTCTTTTCATGCCTACATGGTTGAATGGAGTAGAGCATGATCTGGGTTAGTACAAAGGCCACTACACCGAAGTAAATGAAAGTGCTCTCAACCACAGTTTTTAAAATCCTTTATATTTCAGATCAAGGACAAACTCCTAAAAGCAGTTGATGAGAGCAAGAAACTCGTCATGAAGTCCTTTGAAGAGAAAGAAATAAAGCTACGACCAAACTGGTACAGCAGTTTGGACCTGCCCAGCTGGCAAAAGGACCATCCTGCCATGTCCTGGGACTTTCCTAAGGAACCTCTTCCAATTGTAGCCTCCCTATGTAAGTTAAGAAGTAAAGATTGTAATATAGACACTTGTTTTATATTTTAATTATGTGACAAAAACATGAGCTTGTCTTTCAAGAATAGTATGAATAAAATTATAGTAAGAATCATTAATATTTTTCGTTCATGTATTAAATTCTCAGGGTAATTTGTGTTGCTACTTAAGTCACTAAACCATCTGTATGTTAAGTGATAATTTGTGATTTCATCCTTGTTCACAATGTTGTAGGGTGATATAATAAGTCAGGTGTTTAAACAAACAAATAATTTCAGCTGGTGTACCCATAGAGTCTCAGGAGAACATCATAATCGATGATTTGCTATACGTCTTCTCTGGCATTCCTGGCAACTACATCGTACACCAAACAGTTAAAGACACCTTTGACCCTCGGACATTCCTAATATCTGATGATCTGGATGATGCACTGAAACAAATTGTTCAACAAATGCTTCCATTGGCTTCCAATTATTCTATAGTGAGAAGATTTATTGAACACTGTGATATGTGGTCTGGCCAGGTACTGCATGCTCTGGTTGCAGCCATTGAAATACTTTTAAAGGATTATTACGTAAGTATATCTTATGAAATGATGATTTTCTTACTGTTGATAGTTAAAGACATTTATTTTTTAAATAATTTGCAAGATATTACAGAAAGGTAAAAGTAATTTTATCAACTTTTTCTTTTATACTTGATTAAAAGTTTAATTTACCAATTTCAGACTATGATAGCTCAGTTGGAGACAGAGCACTTATCTGCCAACCTTACATTACAAAAGCTGTGGTACTTTGTCTTGCCTACCATGCATACCATGCAAGTCCTTGCCGCTATTGTCACTAACATCGGAAAGGTTTGTAATTTAACTCATTTACACCATTCACCTACATAAGGGGTCGTCCTTTAATCATGTGAAGTTTGGGAGAAAAAAATACCCTGAGCTTTTTTTTGATAAAACTGTGACCTTTTCAATAATATTAAATGCTTGATGCTTGGAAGCGACAGGTAACATAAAACCCCACGACGTATTGCTAAGGGGGAGGAAAAGGTAAAAAACCTAATGTGATTGAAGTATGGCACCTATGTACTTGAATATTTTCATTGTTACTTGCCGATTATGTCTAAAAAAAATCTTTAGTATTTTTAATTTATTTAATTTGTGGAGGGTGTTAAAAAGGAGACTGAAAAGTACGAATTACACAATTTCTATTTTAGTATTAAGAATACCATTTAATTTATTTCTTTTATCATGTTTACAGAGTGAGTTGCGCGGCGGCGCTGTCCTAACAGTTCTGCACGACAAAACGAACACATTAATGGGCGACGCCAGGGCCCAGGAGATATCTTTGTTCCTCACCGAGCGAGCTTGCCGACCGTACCTCTGTATCTTAGACCAGTGGATACATAAAGGGACTATTGTTGATCCTTTTCAGGTAAATACTTTATATTCTCTTGTTTGAAATGATGTTGTGGATGTAACTTGATGTCTCATGAATTGGATGCATAACTAAAAAGTTACACGTTAGCCCATAGTCCAAAAGTACGTAATTTGTTTTTAGGCTCTTTGTCCTACTCAACCGTTATTGGTCTCTCAATGTGGGGCATTGTCTCTCTTTTTCATTACCTGGAAATTGTTACACCCAGAGGCTTAATGCCACATTCACCGTCGAATCCAGTTGCTCAGATACAGTTAGTGAAGACCTCTTGAGCTACTTCGGTATTTTGCCATACTTTCACTGAATATTATCAGTTTTTGTTTCTCACAATTTGGCTTTGTAAATGTTTCAGGAGTTTATGATAGAAGACAATGAGCTGATCAACAAAGAAGAGCTGCCAGTGGACTATTCCGCCGACTACTGGGAGAAACGCTACAGTATTCAGAGAGATAGAGTGCCAAAGTTCCTCGAAAAGTTCACTGATATCATCCTCAGAACTGGGAAATATTTGAACGTGATTAGTCAGTGTGGTAAGTTATCCATACAAGGTGTAAATCACCTCATCACGAAGCCGTCAACCAAGCATTCTGTACATGAAACTAAGTAACTTTACGCAAAAAATATTGCTGGGAAACGACTTTTTTTTGGGGGGTGTAAAATCATGTTTTGTGGTAGAACTCAATGTAACGCACTCAAAACATTGTGCTGATGGATGGATTGAATAGTACGGGGGTCGTGGAGGTGTTTAAAGTAAAAATCTTACATTAAAAACTTGTATTTAAAAATATACTTGTCAAAAAGTTGGAACTTTGACCCCTTATATCTCCGTAACTAGAAGGTTCCCAGGTATGGTGTAGAACAAAAAAATGATCGCAATGACAGGGAGAACCAGTGCCTTTCGGCTTCGTTAAGAGGTGTTTTACACCCTTTATGTATATGTTTCTTTCTTAACTCTGCTCTGTGCGAAAAGAGCGCAAAACACTTGATTCGAATTTTAAAAAAAGATTTTAATCGTTTTCGATTCATCATCGTCTTCTTGCCCTTGTCCCATGTTACTTCAAGGTCAGCTAACACGATTTTACCTTCCTTTCTCCCCTGTCTTGATTTTGAATCTTGAATTATTGATTTATGTAAAACTAGCTTATGCCCGCGGCGCCGCCCGCGTGGAGTTCGATAATTGTCCCACGGGAACATACTATCGGAATAAAAAGTATCCTATGTGTTAATCCAGGTTATAATCTACCCGTGTACCAAATTTCATCCAAATCCATTCAGTAGTTTTTGCGTGAAAGAGTAAGAAACATCCATCCATCCTCACAATCTTTCGCATTTATAATATTAAGTAGGGATAGTATTTGAACAGGAGCAAGTAAAAAGCATCAGTAAATAAAAAAAATGTTGCACTCCAACAATAGGAACAGGCTCAGGTTTTATCTACTGATGATATGATTAAAATTACTCTTGACAATATCTCTCTTTAGATTTATTTTCAAAACTGAATTATTTACTACTATCCACAATATCTAACAGGTAAACCAATCACGAAAACCAACACAGAGGAAATAAAATACTCTCTTCGAGAACAGAACTATGGTGCCATCATACAAAAAGCCTATGCATACGCTAGCAAGTCGTTGTTAGAGCTCCTGTTAAAGGAGTATGATCTCATGGGAAGGCTGAAGTCCGTAAAGAATTACTTTTTAATGAGCCAAGGAGACTTTATTGTACAGTTCATGGATGCTACTGAACAAGAGCTGTCTAAGAAGATTGATGACATCATACCTTCTAAACTGGAATCCCTTTTGGGATTGTGTTTGAGGTAATATTTTTTAATTCTTATTTATAATAATCCGCTGTGGCCTGCGACCTAGTTTGCTCAACTTTCTTTCTTAGAACAGTAACTGATACTGTTAGCCTGCGTTATCCCACTGCTGGGCAAAGGCCTCTCCCCATGACTTCCAATAGGGGTGAAGACTGGGTAAAGAAAACGAAATTCTATTTTGTCCGTCAGACAGGTAATACAAAAATATTAGACACGTATTTTTTGTTTTATCGAAATTTGAAAAATACTTAGTTAAAACTGGCTCACTACGTCATAAGTAGGTATAAAAATTACTTACACGTGATGTCATGCGCCATTTCAACTCAATATATCTCCGTAATTTTATGACCACGTGAAAAAAGAAAAAAATACGTGTCCAATAATCTACCCGACAGACAAAGAAAAAAAATAGTGATCATCCCCTATTGTTTCGATCCAGGGCCAATGTAGCAACAGTAAATACCAAGAAATATTTATTTTATCTTGCTAATTGAGAAGCTCAGTCTCATAACATAAACTTCATGTTTATGTTATGAGACTTCTAGCTTTTTACATAGTTAATCTGGAAGCGACAAGGTAGCCCGCGAATTATTTTTTTTTACGTTTTTTTTGCAATAAGCCGGTCAGTGTTTTACTATACATTGAAGAAAACTATGATTCGCGGCCGTAATACGTATATATTTACAGAATTATAATCATTAAAATGATTAAAACAGCCCGGGGTATGTTCTAATAACTTTAAGAACGTTTTGATCATATTAATCACTAAAGAGAGCTGTTTTGATCATATTAATCACTAAAAATTTTGTAAATATATACTTACCTACGTATTTAGTCAATATTTCATGAAAAAGTCATTCAGTGGGGTCAAATGAACCTTTAGGGTTGTGATGATTTTTATGATTGTAACTCAGTAAAGCCTTATTTTTCCGATCGCGAATCAAAATTTGAATCAACAAACAACTCGACACTGATTTGCAAATTGCAAAAACGTAAGAAAATTTGAATTTCGTGGGCTTCCCTGTCTAACCCCATGTCTAGTCCCTTCCTGTGGCTTCCACCTTAAAGCAACATGCCATATCGTAGACGAAAGTTCAGCCCGTTGTGACAAATTGATACGTGTCTAATTATGATTTATCGGTATTTCAGGCTCTCTGCAGCAAGTCACGACCCGTACAATGAGGATATGAAGATAGAACTACTTCCCTACGACTTGCAATTCCAAATGTTCAAAATTCTATCTATTGAGACTGAAGATGAAAAAGGTACGGGCAGCAACGAAAATCGCTGTACATATCCATCCAATTATAAGACGTCTTAGTTTTGAAACGACCCATATTAACAGACTTGAGTAAAAGACATAACAATATTTTAATCAATGGTTACACAAATTCGCAAAACAATATTACATCATATCACACTGATCAGCACAAAACATGGTGTAATATTGTGTGTAAGTGTTAACCGACTTCTCATGCCGACTGTACTTATCTCATATACATATTTCTATTACTTTACTAAGCTGTAAATTTAGTGTTGTATAAGTCGCTCCTATATTTATTTACAGCAATACATACTTTGCTACTTTAGTACTTAAAATCATAACTGCATCATTTGCAACAAATTCGGGTGTGCGTGTATCGGGCTCAGGCTAGGCTGCGAAATCGAATATATATTTGCAGCCTGGCTTGCTCAATGGGTCTGACGACTGAACTGTTTCTTACTTTACATGCCAAATGAATCTACAAAAAAATACGAGAAAAACTGTGTTTTTACTTTTTTCATATCTTAAAAAATGGCTGAGATATTTACGATCAAAGTGCGTATTTCCAATCGAACGTTTTTAAAAACGCGGGCGGGCGCTCACTACGCGATGACGTCACACCCCCGGTCATTCGGCAATCGCGCTCTCGTTCGCACGCCGGTGTGCAGTAAAAATCAAAATTATAAAGTTCTCTGTGGTAAAAATGCAAAAAAAAAACGGGCCAAGTGCGAGTCTTACTCGTACACAGGGTTCCATAGCCCCAAACAATATAATAACAATATTTTGAACGGTCATTCATTAGTAAACTTCCACTTAACCGCATAACTAAATTTGTTTTTCATAGTAACTTCATGAAAAACAAAGTTACTGTTGCAGTTTGGTGAAAAAGCCCCATATCTCAAAAACTAAATATCAAATCTTATTTATTGGTATTCAAACCAATTTTCATTGACAGTTTTTTTACGTTCTACATCCCAATATTTTTTTCAGATTTTTTCCTCTTACTTAAGAAATTAGAGGGGAGGGGGGGACACATGTTTTACCACTTTGGAAATGTCTATCTGTCAAACGAGTGACTTTGAAAAAAATTGTTTTAGGAACCTCAATATCATTTTTAAAGACCTATCAATAGACACCCTGCACCATGTATGGGTTTGATGGTTTTTTTTTTTAGTTTCAGTTCCGTGTGGGGAGGGGGATATCCTTAATCGATATTTTTTTTTATTTTTGTACAAAAATCGTTAGGCGTTCACAGAATACATCTACCTACCAAGTGTCAGCTGTGTAGTCCTAATAGTTTCGGAATAAAGTAGCTGTGACATACGGATGGACAGACAGACATGACGAATCCCTAAGGGTTCCGTTTTTTGCCATTCGGCTACAGAACCCTAAAAAGTACTGTATTGTGCCTCGGTGCTTCAATTTAACAGTTAAAACACCTGATAAACTCTTATTTTATGTGCCTGAGGATGAGGACCCAAAAATGAGGAAAAAGTGTATGACAGCCGTATTTATTATTACTTTAAACAGCCGTATTATATTATTACTTTGAAATACTAGCAAACTATATGTACTTTATAGGAAAAAGAAGACGATCGAAACAAAATTAAACGAGACGCGCCTAATTTAGTAGGGTCAACGCACCGGACTGGACGCCGCGTCATGTCTCGGTCGCGGGCTGAACGGGGGTGTGACGTATTAGTACGTGCGCGTAATCGCGGAAATTCAAAAAAGGACTTAAACTTCTCGTCGTTATAACTTCGGAAATACTGCATGTATTGAAGTAAAATAAAAACTAATGTAATGTACACGTTCTGTGCTCCGATTATAGGTGTATTTGATACTAATATTTTGACACTTTTGTGTTCCCCATTGTCCACTGGACAAGTATGAAGCCCTTAATAATCCATTAATAAAATTTTGTTTGTCTTGCCGTTAAAAAAAACGCGATAGATTAATCAAATGGCATTATTTCAGAATACAAACAGAATAAAGACTGTCCACCGCTGACTGGCATCGAGACATTTTCCTTCGGTATGGAGGTGAAGTGGCCTGTCTCGCTAATACTCAACCACAAAGCTATCGCCTGCTACCAGATGATATTCAGACACCTGTTCTACTGTAAACATGTTGAGAGACTACTTTGCAGGTCAGTCATTGATTACTATAAGTTAATATCTAACTTTCATGCATTTTATAATTTTTACGGTTACCCAACACAGCTGTAAAGTTTCACTCACTAATTAAATGAAGCGTTGTATGAGCCTTAAAGCAGTGAGCGTGGTATTCCTTTCCAGACAATTTATAAATATGGCTCTTGTTGAAATAAAGCAAGCATCGAAAGTTAAGAAAAGAATTCACATGTCCTCTTTAACGCTTTTATCATTTTCGACATTATTACAACCTAAACTACGTTGATATCTGTTTATTTGGCATTATAGCTAATGTTCAGTTTGAGTTGTGTATAAACTGTTAGTTAATTGACACATGAGAAGCTTTATTCAGAAACGCTCCTTAAAGTTATACCTGTCTTATAAAAATACTAGCTGCTGCCTGCGACTTCGTTCGCGTGGAAATTTTTATGTTTTATTCAGGGATAAAAAGTAGCCTATGTCCTTCTCGAAGATATAATTTATCTCCTTGGCAAATTTCATAGCGATCTAATATGCCGTTTAGTCGGGAAAAGGTAACAAACTAACAGAGTTACTTTCGCATTTATAATATTAGTATGAAAAACCAACATTTATGGATAAACCCCATTCTTACTTAAAATGAATCTGTTGATACAGAGTATGGCTGTACAACAAGGTGGTGAAGCGTTTCTCGGAGGCGCGCCTGTACGCGGACGCGTTCGCGCTGCGACAACGTATGCTGAGCTGCATCCAACATCTGCAGTACTACATGTGCGTCGAGGTCATCGAACCCTCCTGGTGTCAGCTCATACAGAGCCTCGATAAGGTTAGTAGGACTTACACTATAGGTTTTATTATAGTACTAGCTTTGGCGCGGGGCTTCGCTTGCGTAAATTTACCATCACCATCTATTGTCGTAAGAACGTTATTGTTTCTTTCCTGGGGAATAGTACTTTTTTTCGGAATGATAGGTACCCTATGTCCGTTTCTGTACACCAGACAACAAACAAAATATGCAAAATTTCAAGATGATCGGTTCAGTGGTGGAGGCGTGATGAGGTAACAAACAAACTTACTTTCGCATTTTTATGCGACCTGTGAAATACAGGTCCTTATTTTGTTAAAATGGCAGATGTGGTGGGTATTGGTATCTAAACTGTGCTGGCTATTCAAATTCTAATCATGTAAACAAATACAAGGTGTTGTTTTGCATCCTCGTCAAATTCAAGGAGGTAACTATGCTAATGATTCTCGTTCCGAATAATAAAATGGGTAGGTAATTTTTTTTTTTCTTATTTACGGAAAAGTTTTAAATCGGTAAGTGTGAAAACCACCCGTGTTTTAAACGCAGGCCGTCTGATTCTCGCCCTATAAACCGCGCTTCTACAAATACAAACAATCTCAAACGTTAATTCGATAATTTCTTAATCCCTAAACCACGTTAATGGGGTTATTCTTAAATACTGACAAACATAAACAACCAAAAAAATCTGCGTTTATTAATAATTAACTAGGCACCGTAATTTTAATTGATTATTTATGTCTTGTGTGACAACTTTCTGATCTATGACGAGGATGCAAAACAACACCTTGTATGTATCTTTTTGAAGAACGACTTGCAAACATTCACATAATTTTGTGGAGCATGTTTGTAATTGTTAGTGGGCAACATTGCATAACAAAAAGTTCTTAATAATCATCATAAAAAAATAATCAATTACTTAACATTATCATGTTGGAAAATTACTTACAATAAGAAACTGGTGTGGAAAAAAGAAAAAAAGTCATCCATATGGTATATGTATGCATCCATAGGTGCATCCATATGACTTTTTTTAAAGTAGCTTCTAGTCATTCTGAAATCAATTTAATTGACATGGTTAAAAAGTTTATATTTGTGTAAGTGAAAATAACATAAATTTCAAGAAACAAGGATCATATTTTAAGCAAATACTTATAAAACCTGAAATAAAACTAATTACTGTTCACATACATAGAACCAGTGTAATAGCAATCTTTGAAGTTGTATGTGATTAGAACTACATAAGTCTGCGTCAAACTTCTGTTTTCTGAAGAGTGTTCTGTATTATACTAGCAACTCTATAGACATTTAACAACTACATGATAATTATGTAGAAGTCTTTAATTATTTTCAAATTATATTTTTTTCATATGATGAGGATCAGAAACAAACAATATAGCCTAATGTATAAAGTAATTTAATGGAATATTTCAATTCAATAAAAATGAGATTCATAAAATCATAAAGCACAAAATATTGGACGCGATAAAATAATATTTTTATTTTTTACTTTTCTCTTACTTAAAATAAATGCCTCCAAAGTTACAACTGTAGGTACTTAACGACTACGTTAACATATTATAAATAAAATAATCATACATAAAACAAAGCAGACAATTAATTGTTAAAAGCTTTAACATTAAAAGTTATAAAATGTCGCTTAAAATATATTAGTTACGGTATTCCAAAGCCTGTAACACCTTCTTCAGGGTGCTTTCAAGACTTTCTATTTTCGTTTCGTATTTCGATAGCTGATTCTTTATTTCGTCGAATTCGGTTACGTTTGTCTTCTTGCTTACAACAATTTTTGCATTCTTAACTATTTTGCGGTCCAATCTGTAGTTCTGGCAGCGTTCGAAGCAACATGTACCGCCGCCACCTTCAATATCTTCGTAATCGTCTCCGAACTTCCCTAGTGGCTCTGCGTGAGGGATTTCGATCTTGTTATCTTGATTTGGTTTCACAAGTATCCTGTATTTTGGCAGAAAGTGTGGGAAAAGACTAATACGTTTGGCAAAAGGTTTAATGCAAAACATTTTAGGCTTTATGAAATTAAGTTTTTCAAAACTAGCGGGCAGCCATGACCAGCACGTACTCGGTCGGGAATAAGATCTGGCGTTACCGATTAACACGCTCTCGAAGTACGATATTAGCTTTACTCTTGATATATGCCCCACGAGTTCTGCATTGGCTCTGATTTCTTGAGTATCGCTTACAGCCAAACCGTTAAGTAAATTAAATAGTACGATGGGAATCATAAAAACAAATACAATAAATATTAAGTGACTTGTAACTGGGAATGTACTGAACTTAATTGATCCGGCGTCGAATTCACCTGTCAACATGACTATTGTTTTAAACAACGATCCGCCTGGATTCTCGAAGAAGTCTTCGTCTTCCTCCTCCCCTTTACCCACATTATTAGGGTTTGGTTCTTTCTGTTCTTCATCTGGTTCTTCTTGCCGAAACAATGTGTAAAAGCTTAAAGAAAACGCTATTATTAAGATGCAATACCAGAGCAAGAATTTGAAGAAATTCCATGAGACAGTTTTCAACATTACAATATTCGTTGATAGAGTAGGGAACTGACCAATGAGTAGAACTAATTCAGCGGATGATAATAATATGGCGACTGCGGACAATTGTTGTTTAGTAGACTCTTCCGCTGAGTTGTTACTTACTATCAGCGCGGTTACAAATATCAATATGATTTCCATCCAATTCTCCAAACTTTGTAAATATCGTGTCGGTGACACAAGTAATTGGAACAACTCTCGAAATATTAATAGGAATAACCCTATTACCGCACCAGCATGAGTAACAACATTCAGCGCTTCTATTGAGCCTGGTGGCTTCTTCTCTTCTACATATCCCAATATTATGTAAAGGATCAAGCACAGCCAAAGGAGTGAATAAAAGGTTATGTTTGCGTAGAAAAGACAACTTATTCTTTGCCATTTCAAATACAAGAAACTGGTGATGACTGGATGTTTTAAAAGTGGTCTCAATTCTTCGTTTCTTGTCATGTATAGTAAAGCGTCTGTTTCAGGCGCTAAAAGGGAAGCGAAATCTTTTTCGTTGTTATTAGAATTATCCATTAGAGGCTCCTTGCAGAACTCGTTTTCAAGCGAATTGTTTGGATAAACAAGGAAGCTATATTTCATGTGAATCTCGTAATCGTCGTCACTTGGTCGTTCGCCATTAGTCGTTATACATTCGTCCAGATATGTTTCCAATGTTTTAGCATTAATATCTGCTAAAGGCGGTTCATTAAATTTGTTACGAAGACCCACGCAGGCTCCGTTCCTTAATAATTGTAAAACAGTTTCTTGGTCTCCATTCCTGGCAGCGTAGTGCAGTGCAGTGTTGTCTTTAATATCAGGTTGGTTAACGTTGATGTGATGATGATGTTTTAGTAATAGTTCCAAACATTCGGTAAAATCTTGTTTTGGTGTTTTGGCATAAGACCGCATACCTTTCACAGTTATCTGGAGAAGAGACTCACTATTCACTGAGTCAAATAGAGTAGATTCGTTTTCCACAAATTTTTTGAGTATTTTTGGATACCCATTTTGGCAAGCGATTGCTACAGGTCTGTTTGTATTACCTGAACAGGTAGCGTTTGGATCTGCCCCGGAGTCCAGTAAAGTTCCCACTACTCTGTGTAATCCCTTTTCAGTAGCCATCTGCAGCATAGTATACATTCCATTGTTCGCTGCCAAAGCTGGACGATGGTCGTTTTTCTTAACGAGTTTAGTGAAGTCGCGGATAAAGTTATCTTCTTCATGTCTGCTCAGATACGAAAATAGTTTATCGACGTCAATTGTTTCTGGTTCTAGTTCTTCAGTTTCGAACTTAGCCAGTAGATGCGGGAATGCTTCTTTAAGATAGTAACGCGCCGTCCTTCCTCTCAAGTCTTTGTACGTGTCCAGATGAATTGGTTCCTTAGCGTAATCTAATATCAAAGTTACAATTCTTTCCAGACCTTGTTTGGCAGCAGAATAAGCAGGAGTTATACCCTTCGAATCGGGACTATTAGCATTGCATCCCGCTTTTAGGAGCATTTCAACCATTTCTTCACAGGTGTCCAAATCACGCTCTCGGTCGTCATCCAAGTCTTCTATTTTTTTGATGGCCATTAATAAAGCTGTGTTCCCTCTGCTTTTGATATTCACGTCAATTCTGTCGTCCTCGAGTAGTACTGCTAATGCCTCGATATTTCCATTTTCAACAGCGAAGTGTATAGGAGCTGCGGCAAACTTTTCATTAATTTTATTGACTTCCACTTCATGTTGTAGTAAAAGCTTCACAAATTCTTGTTTGTTTGGTTCGGACACTGCGAGCTCCAGACATGTCTTGTAATCTGGATATTGATAGACATGTTCAAGATTCACTGAACCATAGCTGACAAGCTTTTTAAATGTGGCGAAATCGTTGGTTTGTAGCGCCGTCCTCAGCTGGACTTGAGGGTCCGTGCCGAAGAGGGAGCTCCCGCGTGACAGCGCGTTAGGCTTCATCTCGTAAGTGTCCCGCGTCATGGCGCGCACACCACTGGCATCTGAAACGTAAAATAATTGTTTTTATCACCCACCACAATTTTCTCATTGAAGTAAATGTTATGAAACTCATGTGTAGTACTCCAAAACTAGTAGTTAAGGACAATTGGTTCAATTGAAATGGATTGGCCTGCATTGAACATCTGGCAGACTTTCACGTGCTTGTTTGTAAGCTTAAACCTTTTCGTGTAAATGAATGAAGATACCCTAAATTCGCGCGTTTATTTGATTAACTACGCTAAGTGCATTTACAAACTCTTTTGTGAAAACGTGATAATCGTTGCCTCGTATGTTCCGTAATTCTGTTAACTACAAATCAATCCGTTTAAGTGAGTCGTGCCCTATTTCGTGCATTCTCATTGTTCAAAGATAAAACATACTGTGTTAATTTGTTTTTTGTAGCCTTTAACGAATAGTTAACTCGTGTACCTACAACAGTACGCGGAGATTGATTTACTACTTCTAAGCTACAATTATAAAACTATAGCCTTATATTGAGTTGCCTGTCATTGTTTTAAATGAGCTACTTTATACCGAATGCAGTCGAGTTTACTGGCCATCGTAATGAAGGGGCAATTATTCCGAATTTCTCTCACTACCATAAAATTAATGCTCCGCGCGTGCGGCATGCCCATGCCTCTACAATCGAGTAATTGGATTGATTTGCACTGTCTATGTTATATTTGATAGTAAAACTTAGAACCAATGTTCTTCAAAAAAGCACCTTGAATGGAAGGCAGAGGAGGTAATTTTGAAAGTACTGGTCTCATCGCTGTAAGTTCCCAATTTGTGAATTTTATTGCAGCATAATTGATTTTTGGAGCATTAATGAACCAATGAAGTTCGAGTACAATACTTTGTATGCTTTGTTGTTTCACAGTTAACATACTGAGTACCCGCATGTTAGCTTATTTACTCTACCTGTACATACACTATTGATTCGGTTGTTTGACTATCGTGATTCGTACATTTTATTGGAGACTTAATCCGCTTACCATTTTCTATCTAATGTTCAAATCCTGACAAAGAGATACATAAAGCCGCTAACTACGTCTATATTTGTTACGCTTGTCTGAATGCTTGGGACAATATTTATCTTCGGATTTGCTCTGAATACACCATGACTAAATCTCGCCTTGGGCATTGCTCATATTATAATCGTATTAAAGAACATGACTTAAATGGCTCCTGTGTGCTTAAAAAATAACGTAACGAGGCTTCAAAAATTCAATGCTTTTCTCTGATGCATTATGCAACATTGTAAATACAAGGAATGCTTTAAGTGTTTATGTTATAATTTTCAATATTAGTATTTGTAGTAGAATAGGAAAACAGTCAGTCAGCAATGTAAACACTTTTTCGAGTAAGCTTACACGAATTCGTGAAAATCTGGCTATTTAAGTAACGCGTTTTAACGGAATAATTTGCCGCATCGTAAGTCTAAAATAAAGATGAAACTAACAAAGCGTTTTCACCAAACAATAGGTGTGTGCGCTCATCGGAACGACTATGAGATACTCCACATGTTGGCCGGCTATATTGTACAACATTGAACTATACAATATATCACGGCTTTCATGCCCGTCGCTTTTGGGCTCAAACGAGGTTTGCTATTGTGTTCCACATCGGGATCACCTGTTTCGAGGCGAATAGCCGGTGGCTCAGTGCGCTATTGATTGATCGACAAATGTGCCAGGCTGCCAGCTCTGCCAGCGCCGCTCGTTAAACTATTTTGTTTGGAACATATTTCAAAGTTAAACAGTATTGTATTTTTGTACCGTTTTATAAACTTTATGATTTTTCTTACTGTATATTGCGAAAATTAATTACTGGTCTGCGAATATTTGTGATGTTATAAGATTAAAGATACCTAATTTGATAAGCTAAAGTCTTGTTAGCTTACATAAGCCGTGAGCTCAATCTGAGATAACAATCTCCTTGCCGTGCCCTTTGCCTCTTTTATTTGTCCAAATTCAAGCACACCCTTCGAAAATCCTTGGCATTTAAAAGAGATACATGAAAAATAAATAGCCATGGGCGTGTACCATGACATAAAGTACAGTTGACCTTTTTATTGTTTAAACTTTAATAACGTCTGACTTGCACTCTACATTTACCATCAAAATAAATAATTACATACTAGGTCTTATTGTCATAGATAAGTTTTAAAATGTGGTTGTTTGATGTGAATCCAATTTAGGTATGTTTAGCATCATACATATTATTATGATGTGGTATGGTGACCACAATAACAGACTTTATCATATTTATATGTTGAAGAAAATATAAGTCTCTTATAACTAATAATGTGTATACAAGCTGTTGTTTTGCATCCTCGTCAAAATTCAGGATGTTGACACATAATAATGTGGATGTTGAGACATAAATAATAAATATAATTTACGGTACCATATTATCGTATTATATTTTATTCAAAATAAAAACTGACACTGACCGGCAAATTGCAAAAAACGTAAGAACATTTGAATTTCGCGGGCCACCGTGTCGCCTCCACCTTAATGTATTAAAAGAGTTCATTAAGTTAGTAGGTTACACATCATGTATGTAAGGTATTACAAAGCATAGAAATACACAATTTAATTTACTTAACTTCGGCCCATGTAAGGATAAGGTCACCCCTATTGTTGTGGTTTTCAGATATTTGAATTACGTAGGTAAATTTGGCCCTTATTTATTATAGTTCTCCGATCGCAAAAGTAATAAACAGTTGTCATCCGCAATAGCTATCTGCCTAATTGCTGAAGGAAGTATTACATACGACTGTTGTTTTAACTTACTAATGACTGGTGTTGTTTTGTTTGGTGACACAATGATGTTTAGCCACTAATACACGGCAGCGATTTATTTACCTAGCTATTTCCTTTAAGGAGATGAGTCTAACCGACTATTCTTGAAAAAAAAAACCCATACAACAGCAGAGTATTTCGATGCATGTAATGTCTATTTTTAACTGACTTAAAAAAAGGAGGAGCTTCTCAATTCGGTTAGTTGGTTCGGTTTTTGTGCTTGTTACCTAATAAATCCGTCATTAATGAACCGATTTGAAAAATTCTGTTGATTTTTTTTTTGGAATCTATTTTTTTCTCGAATCAGATATGCTTTTCCTTGGGAAAATTGTTCAATGACGGGTGGACTCACCTCCTTGAAGTAAATATCTAGGTAACTAAATCGCCACCCTGTATAAATTATTTGAGTATCTCTGCCTATACACAAAGTATAGCTATCTTTGTTAATAGATTATCTTGGTAACGTGTTTACTATAATATCTAACATGTATCAACGCTTCTTAGTTCTTATACAGCCATTGTCCGTGACCACTGTTTGTGGAAAGGTGGATTGAAAATAAAAAGTCTAAGTCTTACATTGATTTTGTAAAGAATTAACTACGAGAATATGTATGTCACCCTGTATTTTTAAATACGACGTACTTCAACCAAGAATCTGTTTTTGCTGGCTTACTGGATGTTATGTCGCAAATTATCATCATCTGCCTAGCCTTTTCCCAAACTATCTTGAGGTCGGCTTCAAGTCTAACCTGATGCAGCTGAGTACCAGTATTTTACATGAAGCGACTGCCTATCTGATCTCCTTAACCTAATAACTGGGTAATACGATACCCCTACCCGTGAGCAGCGGTGGCCCAGTGGTAGCAGCCCCGACTTACGAGCAGTAAGTCGTGGGTTCGAACCCAGGCAGGCGCATTACTTTGTGTAATTTATTTCATCATCGCTGCTCTCAAAAACGGTGAAGGAAAACATCGTGAGGAAACCGGCATGTCCTAGAACCAAAAATTCGAAGACATGTGACATCTACCAACCCGCACTGGGCCCGCGTGGTGGATTACAGCCCACTCCCTCTCATAGAAGAGGAGGCTTGTGTCCCAGCAGTGGGAACATTATAGGCTAATGATGATGATGACGATACCCCTTGGTAAGACTGGATGTTAGACTTGGCTTGACTACTCGTAACGACTGTGAAAGATCTACAAATGACAGCAGGGGCCAATGGCTTAACGTGCTTTACGAGGCACGGAGGAAACTCGTTATGTAATGATGGTCACCCATCCACGGACCAACCTCGGCAAGCACGGCTTAACCTTAAGATGCACATGACAGCCGCATATTTATGGCGCAAATAAGACTATCTTATTTGATAGTCGCAAATCTTTATCAATATCAAACACTATTTTCATGTTAAAACTCCATGTAAACTTGTCCAAGACTCGTACGTAACTTCAATACTCGCCTTGAGTCAGAGCGCAACGTCAATAATCACTTACTCACATTTATTTATCAGTAACCCCCATCGGATGCTTTGCATATGGAGATTGCTGAGTATATTTGTGTTAAATGTCAGTGGGATTCTTGTGCTAATGTAAGCGCTCTGTTGAGGTCATCATACATCCACGAATATTGTTCCATTTACATTGTAGATATGAGTATACCCTTGTGTACATTTTGTAATCCACGATCTTTGTATTTAACAGTTCTGAAAAAAACATGGCGAGTGCAGAATGCACATTGGTTTGCTTGTTTGCTAACGCTACTAGTTTATGACATCCGCATAGCTAACGAACGATAGGCGATTTTCCCACGATAGTCTTCACAGAAACATAATGTATACTTGATGCAGGTGATTTATTATAAACTTGACCACTATGCATAATGTCGATTATGATGAAGCACAGCATGATAGAGCTTTGTTAGAAGAGCTCAAATTGCCAGTATATGAACTATCGATATGAATAGCGTTGATGACTTGATGTTAAATCTGTTGACACACCTCCATGGTACATCATTTCCTCAGTCTTGGCCGAATTAATTTACATATCTGGCACTTAAAACTCTTCGAATAAACCAACTTTATCTGACTTTAAGGTACCCCTTCCTAAGGCCTACAAAATGAAGTCATAAGAAAGTTATTCTAAACTACAAAAAGGTGCCTTTAATGGCGGTAGCAATTAGGCATATCCGTTGTGTCTCAATGATATTGCTTTGGTTATATGTTTTATCTGCACGCTACCGGTGCGCGGTGGCCAGCGCTTCGGTCTAATTGCTCGACACGCCTTACTTTATGGAGAAAATTACTGTTTAAAAAAATATATAATGTACGAGTAGATGCCGCGCTCGCATTTCTGGGTTTGTTTAGCTTCAAATAATTCTGTTAGTAACAAATAATTAAATACAAACGCTTTGTACTCCTATAAATCATTTTGATTATTAATTAGGTGATTGCCGTCCTCCGCTGGACTATGACAACAAGCATTGCTAAAAAATCATTTTTAGCAACTAAACAATTTTTTATTTGGGCTGATCTTAAATGTGTACCTACATTAGAAAAGGGCAGATAGGTAACTTCTGTATTTAAGTGAAAGGGTGAATACTTATAGATTATATAAGTAAGGAAGTACTTACATTAGAAATCACGATCTTTAGATTAAATAAAACTTTTAAATTGAAAGTCGTCTCTAAATCGAATACGTGATCCAATATTAAACAGTTTAAGATATCTAATAGTAATACGGTCAAGTCGTATACATTTATATTGCGGTTTGTATGGAATCGGAGATGTAAGGAATATATCTTAACTCAATTTACACCTACGAATCTATTTAATATGCATAGAATTTTAAAATAATTTTATACATAGCCCTTATGGGAAAAAAGGTGCGACTACTTTAATCAATAAAAAGTATTAAATTATGTTGCGAAGGTCGATTTTTAATGGTCACTGTAATGAACTGATGATGACTTATGAAATGGATTTTTAGGCCGGAAATTAAAGTAGGTAATTTTAATTTTACTTCTTTAGTCCATGTTAAAAAGAGCTCGGTACTATGAGGTTGCAGAGGTTAACTTGAAATAAAATTCAAGATTCATTGCTATTTTTATGAATGAACAATCGGTAAGCAGACAGTGCGTAGGCGCACCCAAACGTGTGTTGCAGATCTTTTGCATTGTCACCTGCAACCTGTCTGCCTTGGACGTGATGCAACCGCCGCGCGCCCTGTCCTGCCATAATATCACCATCGTCATAGCGAGCCATACGGTCCTTTGTATTTGTCAGTTTCTGCTCCTATGCTCTTAAAGCTTGTGTATTATGGTAGTAATTTGTCATACAGTGATTGATCATATTTATTCTGACACAACTGCGCCGGGTCTATCTATGACTTAATAACACATTGCCCACATTTTAATTAGTTAATTCCTTATTTGTAATAATTAATTATATTCCCTTACATAGCTTTACATAATAAACATGAATCTGCCTAACTAAACAGGTTTCCGTGAAATACCAGATTACTCTCATCGTAACGGTTCCTTGAGCTCTTATGAATTTTAACTAGTCTCATCAAGAACTTGTTTTCTTTTATTACAAACTCCAACTGAGATTTGACCACCAAATATAAAAATGCATAGGTATACGTAAATAGAAATCCAAATTGTGTTCCACGTACAATATTCAAGTACGCATCACCATAAAGATTGCTTACGTACGGATTCAGACGAACGTGACCAATTCTCTCATGAGAGGAAGATGATGCGTATCATAATGTCGATGCACCCACAGATATGTGGTCAAAATAAGTGTGGAGAATTGGCAGTAATCTCAGGCAGTATTACCACACATCCGGTACTTGACCAACTAAACAGTAAAAAGTCTTCCGTTCTGCACATAACATTTCAATTTGGACGCGCGTTACAACAGCCAAACGGTCGGTTGAACGACGCTTTTTGTCAACTTTGTGCCTAATTTGCTTCGCCCTAAAAACAAGACGCGTTTCTTTTCGTTTCGCTTTCTTCCTTATGTCGACGTATTCTAAAATGTACTTAATGTACATAATGCCTATACAAAAGGCATGACGGAGGGATCCATACCTAAATCCTAAATGCGTTCAAGTATTGGTTATAAACCATCCGACTGGATTTATTTCGAGATAAGTACGCATAAAATTGGCAATGTGGACGTGGTTGTAAGAAGGCTATGAACTCTGTATCAAGTGCTTAATGAGCACTAAAGATTAAATCAACATCGATCATTTACGACACCCTGATGTACTACGAAAGATCATTTCGTGTTTATATTTTCAGTTCGATGGAGCGGTTCGACCCGCGTCCGCCGATTTACAGTTTTTACTAAGATCTCCGCAGCCACAGCTTCGCACTTGGCTTGAATACTTTCCGCTTGTTGCGCTTCGGTTATATCTGACAGATTTATTCTCATCATGGTCTTGTTTTCGAAATTGTTTCGCTTCGTCTTATTTCATCTTTTTGCTGTTTTTCTTTGCACTGAGATGAATCGAGTCATTCATCCGTTTTACAGCGCAAAAATAGCTAAACCGCGCGTTCTTTGATAGACATTTATTGTATAAATGTTTTGTTATCAGTTATAAACCAAAGGCCCTTGAGATATTCTTCTAACATAGTTTAGATTTTCGATAGGTATCTCAAAGGGCCGACACTCATCAATTGACATTGACATAGTAACGCAAAAATCACAACAATGAAGTATTACGAAATGTCTGAAGTGTTTGCATTGGTTTGATATGTTTTGACCTAAATAAAGTAGTTTTTCTAAATTTCCTTTCGTGTGATACATTTTTTGTTTCACTCTAAATTAAATGCATTCTTATGTTGAAGTATTTTTCTGTGTACTTAATGAGAGTTTTTATGTTTGCTCAAATTACATTTTACTGTGACAATTGTGGTTAAGCCAGATGTAATGTAGAGCCTTTAATGGCATGGTTCCTATTTTGTTTACTATGTAGTACTCTACGAGCTGTTACTTGAAGTTGCTGTTTCTAGTAACAGTTAACGCTGTGACTTGATTTGTCTATTTATAGTTGTTTCAATTTCAATCTTCTGAGTCCCCGGCTAGTGTATTATCCAATTGAATATGTTAGTTCACTAAGTGCAGACTGGCCCTAATAAGTGTACTTCTCTATTCACACATCCATATATTCGAACCTATATTTGGCCATAACAAATAGTGTCACCAGCCATACAAATTAATTTCTATTGTAAATAGTTTTCTTATATGGAAGTACCGTTTGTTGACTTGTGTGTCGGACTCGGAAGCGCTTTACTGAATCAATATGAATTTGATTAAGCTGATAGTCTGCTACCACCTGTATTTGGTAACGTGGTGGTTATGTGGGCGAGCTACCGTCATCATTAGTCAACGATTGCATCAATGTTTATGTCCCATGACCGGTCAAGTTCGTCAATATTTTAATTTATTTAGGCCAGATTTGTGTCGCCGTTGCCAAAATCCTTGAAACACTCTTAGATGGTTTATGTTTTGAAGTGAGAACTCAGCCATTCAACAGTTCCGTTCGTGAAAAATCGAAGGAATTTGTTTTAGTATTGGTTTCACAAATAAAACATAAAATGATGGAAACGATTATGTTAACAAATAAAAGTTTACGGTGCGACGATAGCGTATTTTAACACGCGAGATTCGTAGTATTCGTCACACAAAATTTATATATTCATTTGTGACGCAAAAGAAATTGGATTTTATCCATACATTTACAATTTTGTAAGAAATTTAAGAACCTTCTGTGAAACAGTTTTTCCATTAGAAGTCTTTTTTCAGCTTTCAGTTACTATGTAGTGTGACTTAACTGTTTATTTACCAAAGTAAATACTGGAGATACAGAATAGCAGCTAATATCTCAAGTGTGATATTTATCGGTGGACCCTCCTCTAAGTTCGCAAATAAATTTGCAAAGAGTACTTTGCAACTGTTAAGGTAGGTAATAGAGGTCCAGAGGTCGGTTGGAGGTCATGGCTTGTCTTTCAAGTCATTGGGCCGTCTTCTCATCCAATCATATATTGTAACTTTGCCTCCATGGTGTTATTATCAATTTTCTTCGGCTTCTCAACTTTAATAGAAAGTTATTTTTTTCTGATCAGGCATCTCGACGCGAACAATGCCAAGAAGTATATCATATCGTGTACCTGCACCGATTGCCTCATTACTGATTGCTAACCTCCAGCCTCATAAGGACTGTTGTCCTACTTTAATGAGTCACTAAAACATATCCAAGTATACGGGCTGTTTCGCATACAGAATTAGGATGTTTAAATTCGCAGTATTCTATTCTTCAATTCCACTTCAAAACGCAAAGCACAAGAATTCACATTTCTAAGACATCCGTCGTACAGCGGATAGCAAACCTGGGCTAACTAGTTTTGCGAAGTACTTATCGACCGTTCGTAAACCTTCACGTAGCGATGAACGATGCAGTATGCAATTTAACGGGCTCATTGTCTTGCTTTTTCGACCTGCTGGACAAAGATCCTCCGGTTGTGTCTGTTTAGACGAAGTGGAAGGAATATTCCTTCCACTTCGTCTAAACAGACACAACCGTCGGTCTTAGGGAGAGCTTGCAAATTAAACCCATAAATGCTGCGAAAAGGGTCTGATTTGACTTAGCAAAAAGTAGCTTGCAGACTGTTTGTTTTGCATGTATGCTTAAAAATATATTTTTACTCTGTCACCGGATACGTCCGCTTCGTTGGTATTACTCTGGTGCGCTCGTCCCTGCATTTATCTACCACTTAATCAATTACAGCCGACAGGGCACAACTTCCCGCACTCTGAATAGGCTCAGCGACCCACATGTCCCGCGTCATCGTATTAATAATGACGTCACCCCTGCCGACCTTGTCGAGGGCTTGGACTACCAGCATATGTGATGATCTCTTTCCTATGTTTACACCCACATATGTTTTGTACAGTTAATAAACTTTGTGTCACGGTCATCAATCATGTCGACTGAACAGATCGTTTGGACCATTGTTGTGGTCCTAGGTTTTACCAACGACTAGTTTGTCCCTTGTTCCGGTCTCTGCCTGGACAATGAAGCGCTTATTTGTCGGCACAGAACATAATTATTTACAACTTTCAAAAAACTTTACAAAATATAAATCTTCGAACGATGTTGCGGGGGTGACGTATACCCTTCTATTCGCCTATTGCTTGTGCACTTGAGTTTCATTGTTAAAACTGCGTGTACTAAGTAATCTGTACATGGATACAAGCTGCCTTTTTTAATTGAATTGTAATGCACTCATTGAAATACTCAAGTATCTGATTGCATAAACCGCAGTCCGATGCTACCAGAACTCTTCGAAAACATGGAAATGAAATACGAGGATCTCGAATTGCGACTTATTACTTTGATACGTGTTGATTTTATTTTACTGGATGCACTGGATTGTGATTTTAGGAATTTAATGTATCCCAAACCCACCTGAGTTTCACAATAGCACAACTGAAAGTTCACAGGTTCACAAGCACTTCACTGACTTTTGGTTGGTGTTCGCATAGCGGCGGAGCGGCCGCGCAACTCGGCCCTGTGATCGGAGTGAGGCGTGCGCGCGCGCCGCTAGTGTGGGAGGCGATAGTTGCTCGCTTATCCTGCAACACTGCTGACCAAACGCAATTACTGACCATATCGTACTGATGTACATAAACGTTTTTAATTGCTCATATTACAATTACCGATCACGTCCAAAGCTTTAACTGTTACATATTGGTTTTACGTGAGTTGTGAAACGAAGGTTGTGGTTAAAAACTATAAATTCTAGGTGTTTGAAAATCGAAGAGTATATCTTAGTAGTTTGAAGATTTTGCATTAAATATTTTTCTTTGATGACTCTTTTGAATCTACCTGTCTTGCTATATTGTAGGTATCTCATAGTTGTTAATCATGTCCTTCTGTGTCCTTATTAAAATTAAATCCTGGAATATACTAGGTGTAATGTAACATGATAAATTAAGTTATAAGCAGTGTCGCAAGGTGAAAAGCTTGGTCAGCCATATTGTTATAGTTTTTTTTACGATTCCTCTGTTTTTTCTGTGGGCGGAGCGGATTCGCGATAATTTGTAGGCGGTACTCCTTACCAGTTACCAGTGGTCGCCTTCGCGTCACAAGGTTGTATTACTCACTGTTTTGGTTGACGGTATTTGTGTAAATTGTAAAAAGTTAGACCTTTAGAACAAATTATTTGGGTGGAACAATCCGAAAAACCGGGTTATTTTTTAAACAAACCGATTTTACTATTGCGATGATTAAATGTACTGGTCGAATGTAGTCCGTATGTCTACTCTAAGACTGAAAACTATAGAGCGAATTTGACTTGCGCCACATCTATCATAACAGAATCGCATTTCTCCGTGTTCTTATCCTTTTCCGTCACGCAGAACCGTCATTTGCTAGAGCGAGAAACACAGTGCTGCCGCGAACGATACCACTTCATGGAAAAATGCGATTCCGTGCTGATAAATGTGTCTCGACTTTACTTCAGGTAAGAATGCAATGCAGTGGGTACTGACACTTTGATTTTCTACAGGTGCACAATGTAGACGAGGTGCTAGAGCGTCACAACGACTTTTTAGAGTCGTGCCTCGGTGACTGCATGCTGACCAGTCCGCAGCTGCTGAAGGCAGTCACCACGCTGTGCCTCGTTTGTGTACAGTTCTGTACATTCATACAGGTGACACACTACGTGCTTTACTTTAGACAATATTTTAATCACGAGCTTTTAGAATTTACAGGTGGACAACTGAAATTATACAGGGTGTAAATACCCTTAAGGGTGTGCTACAGACCATCAAACAGAACATGTTTCTCGACATAAAAAAAATTTTTCAGCAAAAAAAATATCTGCTGCCCCATAGAAAATTGCAATACTTATTCGACCCAAATGTATGGGGCAGCTGATATTTTTTTTTGCCGCAAAACATGTTTTATGATGAGAAACATGTTCAGTTTGATGGTCTGTAGCACACCCTTAAGTATGTATATACCCTTTCCGTTTCCCCCCATTTATGCTTCTTTTGTAATCAAGCGACTTGAATGGGGTGGAAGGGACACCGATGCGAAAACGGTTACCACATAGTCAGGACATCATTCTAAACCCAACATAGAAACTTTAATTCGTTTTTTTTTAAACTTTACTACAAAAGTGCAATACTACTACGGTCAAAATGAATGGAACTGCTGTTTTTTTTTTAATTATCGGTAATTTGAATTGAAAAAAATCTGTGTTGGGGGGTTCTGCAAATGATGTACTGATTACGTGGTACCAGATTTCGCGTCGGTGTCTCTTGTTGTTTAGAGCAGTAAATAGAAATCACTTATTATCGTGATTTTACGTTTTAGCCTATGCACTTGGCGTTCTTTTACGCGCTGCAGCAGACGCAAAATAGCGCCGTTTCTTCAAGGCATTAACGATTTAAAAACGCAGCGCGCATAGACCCTTAAAAGACTGACCAGAAAAAAAAGATATTGCCGAAAATAATATAAAAAGAGTGCCTATGCAATAAGACATGCACTTGCAAGCTATTTGTTATTTTAGTGTCAGTAGTCATTGTAGTTATTATGATATACAGTAATTAAATAAATATGTATCCAATATTATGTATGTTTCAAATTTTGGTGAAGGTTTGTTTATTATTATCCCTGCAGTAAGCAATGATTACATAATATTTTGTTATATATTTCCTTCCGCTGCAATTATCTATATTTATATACTTTGTAATTGATGTTTAGCAAGGCTTTCCAGTGGTTAGTATACCTATATGATTTCTAACATTAATTTATTATTGTATTTTCTTTTAACGCTACCAAATCACGTTAATTGGCAAAAGGAGATGCACAAGTACTTCGTGGACGCAGAGCTTAACAGTATGCTTGGATCGACGTATGACAATACAGACTATAGCGAGGTATATACAGCGTAGATCAATCGTAACATAGCACTGATGCAAAGTAAATAATATCACAAGTATCATAGAATTTCACTGTGAACTGATCTTTGGTAACATGGCGACTTATCAATGTCAAATTTTCAGCCAACCACAAATCTCGCTCACTAAATCGCGTAATATGATTGGGTAAAAACATTTCACATTGCTTCTAAACGGTAAAGGTGTTGACATAACGTTGTACTAAAAACTAATGAATTTGTTACAATTAAATACATTTTGCTTCCATGTAGTATTTGTGAATTATATCAAAATCATTAACATATATTTTCTTATCATTCTTTCATGACTTTTCTGTTTTAGACTTTTACAGTGAGTATATTATGTATTATAAAGATGATCTGCCTTATATTTAGAATTCCTTACACTCTACTTTCCCAACAGACAATTACCTACTATTACAAAATATCGAGATCAATGTTGTAGCTTTTTATTTTGATTTCCCCGTTTTTGCTTTTATCTTCCTGGCTCTTCAATCTAAGTCTTCTTAGAACCTACCTATAGGGGACTGTCTTAGGCAAGTTCTAAACCTATACTGGAATTCGGAATCTTAGATTATCAATCCGTAGCCACTTACCCAACTCTTCTCAACACAAAATTGAGTTATCTAACGATTGAAAAGTCGGCCCTTAAATATAAGGGTTGATTTTTCAACTGCCACATGATTTTTAAACCGAAGATCAAAATTGCCGGCTTGACACCTTTTGGTGAAATAATTTGTTAAACCGCTACCTATATTCTCCAGAACCAGATAAAAGATATCTGAATTGTGAAGGTTGAAAAATCAGCCATAAGTTAATTATGGAGTTACCATTCACAATAAAATAGTTGCAATGGAATTTGAATTACTTAGTCACTTATGACATTGAGTTTGTGGTTCTAAAACTAGATAATTATCTATGATTTTGAATTCAGGTTTAAATGAAAAAGTGATATTATGTATTGCATTTGTACTAACATGTTTTGTCACATATATAGGACGCGGGTTGTGGAGGGACAGCAACGAGCGGCTCCGCGGATTCGTTCTCTCGGTCGGTGTCGCGCTATGGACTGCGTTTCACGGCGGCGTTGCTGTCCGTACTCGCGATTATCGAGAGGATGGCGAGGGACAACAATACCAACAAACTACTGAATATATCTGCTAGGTAAGTGTTTTTTCTTGTTCTTTGTTTGTTCCTAAACTAGGACACCTTCGATTTATGCTCTTTGTTGTTGTGGCATGTCAATAGTGCGAGTGTTACCCGTTGCTAGTCATTAACTTGATCGGAGATTACTCGTAAATAGTAAGATAGATTTAATCAAATGCCCTGCGTCTGTTTTTAGCCTAATTTGACACATTCTAATACTAATGTATTTATAGTGCGTCGATTTCGTGCTGCAGATCACAAGATATAAGATGTCTTTTTTTAAATAAACCTATAAACAATTTCCAGATTAAACTTCAACACGTACTACGTGAAGCAGCTGGAGAAGTTCTGCTCGGACGACAAGCTGCTGGAGGGCGAGAGGAAGCAGCCCGCGTCCTAGCACAGGCGCGCGCGCACGCGCTGCAACCTCGTCACCTCTGTGTGACCGCACCCTCCCCCTTGTAGCTACACTAACACTACGATACAGAAAATTGTCGATTCACTTAACATAATAACTTCCTTGATCTAGGTTATCAGCACTGTTAGATATTGAAAAGAGGGTAGATTAAAGTGGACTGCAAACCTCGCTTTTACAAAATTATAACTATTTAGACAGTACTTACGCCGTCGCTACTAAAGTTCTAATGTAAAAACGATGCTCTCCTGCCACAATTCTCAAAGTACAATGCAAATTAAAAAGACGCGTATTTTTACTACTCGAATATAACAATCTTTAATAATCTCAAAATGAAATTAATTTTAGTAATGTTGTAACTGATATTTTTAGTTCATAGGCAATAGTTATAGTAATTTTTCGCATGTATATAGGATTAAAAAAATTCAAAATTACAATTAAGAAAGTACAAACATTTTAAAATGCATTTTCGTAATGTAACAGTATTTAGATAGACTTAAATCGATGTTGTTTCCTTGTTTAGACGTTAGGCGACTAATTAGGAAAAGATTACCAATATCAGAACAAAACATAGGCTATAATATGATAGTAGATAACCAGATAGTGCGGAATTTGTATGAAATATTAGTAGACACGAAGACAGTCACCTGAAGCGAAGATCTGTTCTATAAAAAAGAATTTCGGGCAATGTATATGCAATATAATATACCAGATGTTTAAATCATAATTAAGTGTAACATATCTATAAAGTTTTGTTGCGATGCCGCATAGACTGGTACTAACATATTTTTGATAGAAAATTTCACTATTATAGCAATTAATTTTAAAATTCTACTACTGAACAGAAAGTCACAAAGTTTCTCATTCCTTGCCATAGGTGATAAAATTAAGAAGCCACGACAAATAGTATTTAAATTAGCCGTAGACTTGCTTTGTGTAAATAAAACGAACGATCACAAAAAAAACTCATAATTGTTGTAATATTAAATGTCTGCATCATTAAGTTTTTACTTCCATGTCGATGTAGCAAGAATATTATATTTATAGTACGAATTTTACATTTGTTGTTGTTATTGGCTGTGTCATTCAAACCATTAATTGTTACATTTACGTGAATAATTAGATTTCTGCTGTTGACTAGAATTGGTTTACTAGTTTTGTTAACCAACTTGTTGGATTCAATTTTGATTTCTGTATACACGTTTTGTTAATGATGATCAACACAAATTCACTAAACTATCTCATTGTTATATAGGTATCAGCATTAATAAAATAATAACTACAATAATTTCGTTATTCTAAAAGTGGGACTGCACATGGTCATAACGTCATTTTAATACATATTGTAAAACGCAGTACGTTACTTACATGTAAATACCATCTTTATTATTATTTAATAAACACAATAACTCAAAACATTTATTTTTATTTTTGCCGTTCATCAGTTTCGTGCTTACCCCATACGAAAAGGTGTAAGTTTATGCATGTATGTTTAAATCCTTGTAAAGCTCATCTGGGTGCCAACGCATCAAAGCCCCACTCAGATCAACTCAGTAGCTATTAATCCGGTAAAAACTTGGTATTCAGTACATGAATAGCACCTATCGAATGGTACAGACTAGAGCATAAGATGACACTGCAATACATATCAAACGGGTCAGAATCACAAACGTAGCGGTCCTATGGCCAACGGCCACCAACTACGTCTGTCTACATATATCAGTGAGTGGCAAAACACATACCAAGGGTTTCATTGTAATTCGAAAGCCATTGCGATGTGCACACACGTTTATTTGCGTATTTTGCTATACGAGTGCACGGTAAAACACACAGCTACCGTGCGTGTTTATCTTTTCGAAGCTTCGCCAGTGCGGGTTACGCAGCGTATTTACCTTTCCGTGTTCCAATTCGAGATGCCACTTGCGTGAACTTACCAAGCTTTTGTACCATGGTACTACATACAAAAACAGTGTTCAGTGTGCCACAATTACAACAAGTAATCGACTCAACGCGCTATGCCGCAAGGCGTGACATCGGAAAGCCCTGTCAGAGTGGCAAACTTTTGTGACGCGAACTGTAAGGCCCGGCGCCCACTATCGGTGGGCATCGTTGCGGCTCGGTACAGCTCGGGCGCCTGAGAGCTGCCTCGGCAGTCGTAAGCACACCTAAGGACGCCGTAGCTCATTTTGGGTAGCCTCAGAATAGTTCGTAGTAAACACGAATAGTTCGGGCGGCAGAAACATCGCAGAGCAGTCGTAACGTTACGTGAAAACAGTTGTGCGTGTGTATTTATAATGGTGGATTGGGACTTAGTTCTCATCGAAAATGCGACTAAGTTAGCCTCGAATGCCACCCGAGCTACCCCAAGACACCCTCGGCGTCCTTAGCCATGCTTACGGCTGCCGAGGCAGCCCGAAGTGGCCCGACGCAGCTCTCGAACCCGGCACTCGGCGCCCGAGCTGTACCGCCAGCCGCACCGATGCGCACCGATGCCCACCGATAGTGGGCGCCGGGCCTAAGTATAACTTTTCACAAAAGTTTGGGGCGAGGACAATCCCAAATATCTCAAAAACCTACATACATTGAAAATAATGGATTTTTCATCTCCCAACTTTTATTAACACCTTCTGGAAAGCCTATTTCAATGCAATTCCTCGAAAACTGGCTCTTGTCGCACTACCACTAGGCTCAAAATGCAATGTAATACGGGTGAAGACAGGGTAATGAAAACGAAATTCTATTTTGTCCGTCAAACAGGTAATACAAAAATATTAGACACGTATTTTTTGTTTTATCAAAATATCAAAAAAATATTTTAAAACTCATCAAAGTTGGAGAGTGGGGGCTCACTACGTCATATATACAAGTAGGTATAAAAATTACCTACACGTGACGTCATGCGCCATTTCAACTCAATACATCTCCGTAATTTTATGACCACGTGAAAAAAGAAAAAATACGTGTCCAATACTTTTCTATAATCTACCCAACATACAAAGAAAAAAAAATGTGATCATATTCTCCCTTATTCTCACTCGTGGATTTTTGCACTTATCACAACTAATGTGGAAAAAAAAATCCATATAAGTACAATATATAAACTAAGTCCAAATTGGTTAAACTCGGTGGTGATTGATTTTTGCCTTTATGGCGTCGAAAACGTGCGCACGCGCGGGTCAATTCGAGTCTACACGAAAAACTGGGATATGGTAGTATGAGCACCCGGTGGTATACCTAAGTATCCTGCTCTTTGATGAGTACGTCACAACTTGCTCGTGCGGATACGAGGCGAGCGACGCTTTACATCCGCATCGATATTCGTAAAAAATCTGCTTAACGGTTTGTCCTAACTGGTTAAGTCGTTCGACGACAAAATCGGTCGCTCGCACTGCCGACAACAAGTTGGTCGTACGACAATGCCATTGTGTCTAAACCGAACTGTCGTCAGTCGTCAAGATGGCGTTATCAAAGACCAATGTGCTTTACCTAAGTGAAAACTGTCATTTAAAACATTTATCAACGAAGAAACAAACATACAAACGAGAACGAGTACAACAGATATACCTATAAAGATAGGATGATTTTTTTTATTTGCTACTATTGACCAGTCTTTGTCAACCAGAATACGATTCTTGTAGTTTTTGTTCCCGTTATTCCACAATATAGATCTTCCTTGTATTTCTGTTATCAAAGAATCATTGAAACTATTCATTTTTGTAAACAAACAACATGTGGCTTCCGCGCGACCGACACGACAAAATAGAACAGGTTTGAAATTCAAACGCAACGACCAACAAATGCGACGTTGCACGTCCGTGCGAGTTTCCAGTTAGGACAGATCCATTCAAAAAGGTTTGTTTAAATTTTGTCGCGTTGGTTGCTCGGTTGGACAATAAAAGTTGTGTCGTATTGCGACAGCTAATTAGGACGTAGCGTAACAATGATAATACGGTTCTATTTTCTAAGCAGCCAGTAAATTGAGCAAGGGTTTTTCCGTTCCGTCTGAACTAACCCTAAGGCCCGCCATGTTAAATATGCATGCTAAACCGAGTTCCCTTCCAAAGATAGCTGTACAGTTTTCGCCTACACACGTTTAAGCATGCACTGAACATCCTTAAACTGTCATGCATTAGCGTGTATGGCTTACCTTAATTAACAATACGGAGTATCTTAAATGAAAAGCTCGTGGCATAAAAAAAACAGCCGCACATGTCGCTCTTCACGGTTAAAACGCGGTTACCTAGGCCCACAGATTACTTTTATCCTAGGCCGGTCCACGGATAGGTGACTATCCATTACATACAGTTTCCTCCGTGGCTCGAAAAGCACGTTAAGTCCCTTACTCTCATTTGTAGATCTATGACAGACGTTACATGTAGTCAATGGCCCGTATCGTATTACCCAGTACTAACAGAGTTGTGGAGATCCGGTAGGCAGTCGCTCCATGTAAACTACTGGGATCCAACTGCATCCGGTTAGACAGGAAATCGACCTCGACATGGTAAAAGCCTAGGCAGGTGATGATGACCGATCATGTTAAATATTACAAGTTTTTAGGACAGACAAAGTACCGTAAAACGTGGTGGATGCGAGGGAGAATAGGGCCAAAACGTTGAAAGGTATTTTCACGTTCATCATCATCAGCCTATAATGTTCCCACTGCTGGGACACAGGCCTCCTCTCTAAGAGAGGGAATGGGCGGTAATCCACCACGCGGGCCCATTGCGGGTTGGTAGATGACACATGTCTTGGAATTTTCAGTTCTAGGACATGCCGGTTTCCTCGCGATGTTTTCCTTCACCGTTTTTGAGAGCCGCGGTGATGGAATTAATTACACAAAGTAATGCGCCTTCCTGGGTTTGAACCCACGGCTTACTATTATTCGTATTATTTTCACGTTATTTAAATATTATTCGTAGACTAAAAATATTCTATTGTTTATTAAATTAAAACAGAAATGATCACAATATTTTTTTAGGGAAGAATTATTTGTATTCAACGAAAAATCCTATTCAAAGTTTTGTCACTATTCTCCCTCGCATCCCTATTCACAACATTTCCGGTACTGATTATGTTATAAAGTACTGCAGTATCAATGGGTGCAGTTTCTGCCAACCTCTATGGTAAAAAGGCGGGAGTTATTTTTAATGTATCATTGCAGTAATTTAAAAACATCCACACATTCAAATTTCTCATGTGTCTCGTTTCGCGTGTAGCATGTCGGTCTGCGTGTCGGCGCGTCGTGTGACATACCGCGGATGCACCGAGTGCAACCACGCCGCTGCCGCCGCAATCCAAATTGTTATATTATATTTATACTTTATAGGCAACGTCCATTCCGCACTGATTGCAGACTCACGCTGTGCGACCATATCTTTGGAGGAATCATTTTGTAGCAATAGAAATCAAAGACATAATGACCATGACAATTTATCTATTTTATTTAATATTTAACAGACTTTTAAATACAATCTTATTTATGTAACATTCAATTGGTTTCGTTTAATACATAAAGCAAACCACTTTTTGGACTTTAACAATAAATACATCATGTAACATTGGAATACTCACTATTCTAGTTCATGATAAAAACAAATAAATTACTTTAGCATGGACATGACACAAAATGACTTGAAATCGTGAATGAATTTGTATAACACAGCATCTGAAATTATAGCTAATGAACAAGGAACTATAATAAAAATATATACTGTAAAAGCAGCTTATTGCTCCATATCGACTTACGACATAATCAATGATAAAAAGCCTTGCAATTGGTCAAAGACAGCTACTTTAAAAAAAATATCCAACCGACCCTGTAAAAGGGGATAAACAGAATATACAACTAATCAATTCATATTACCTGACTAACACACCATTCAATCATAAAACAAGCAGAACAATTTCATTTAAAAGGTACAGTAAAACTACTAAGGACAGCCGACTTTTATGGAAATGTCTTATAGTAGACATTACAAGTAATATCACTGCATTATTAACTACAATGTTTATTTGAATACACTTTAATGTTAAGCCTACCTTATGTGCATGTTTTACATTTAACAATAGTGAAATGGTAACTGAAGTCAACAGCATTAAGTTTGTGCAAAATTTTATCAAGTACAACTGAAACACTGCATTGAATTTACCGCTTCTATAAAATGTATTGGCACAATTTTACGTAACCAAATTATAAAAGTAATAATTTCTTTTGTATCAAGTACCTCGTAAATTATCATGCATACGGTTATTGTTTTTCTAAGTACATCTGTTTTGAAGCATACGTTAAACATCATAGATTTATGCGCTAAAATTTGCGTTAGCTAAGGCATCTTCAAATTGTGGTTGAATATTATACGCCTGCTAAGAACGACGAGATGGAATAATTATGTTACGTTACGTCTGAGTTCAATCAAATGACAAATCACTCTACTAAAAAAGCGAGTGATTGAATGGAAAACTAATTCCTAAGTGTTGAAGTGTTTTAAAAACTCACGCTCAATGTGTACTACATACATAGATAAAAAGTTAACATGGTTGATAAATTCGAAATGCTGGTCAAGAGCATACATAATGTACATACATATCTAATATAAAAAGGTTCACAAGTGAGCAGTCTGATTAAAAACACACACAGATCTGAGCCTGAGTTATTAAAACATAAAACGCACAATGATAAAAATAGAACTTGCTACATGAAATTGGTGTTAATGAAAATGATAAGTGTGCGTGTGGATTGAGAGATCTTTTCGAAAAACTCTTCCAATCCCACCCAAATTATAAGAGGATTTAGGAAATAATTGTTAAAACTTCATGGTAAGGTATAAAATTTGTCAAACCTAAACAAAGAAAGTTAGAACTCATTAACTGGATCTCTCAATCTGGACAACTGAAGAAAAAGCCATAACGCGTATCCAAGAATATACTGCCTATGTGTTTATAATTTGCATTTTAATTAATTCTAAAGGATTTGTGAAAGCTGCTAAACAAAATTTCGATTCGTTTCAAAGCCACGTTTAAGATTTATAACAGTTTATATGGATCACTCAGAGTGGACAATTTTCAATTGAGTGATCTTGTAAAACACGACCTAGTACTGAATAAGTATGATTAATTATCATGTTTATTACAAATTATGCTTCTGGGAGAATTTGTAAAACAAAAATCGTGATTGAAATCTTACTGGTTCAAGGGAAAATGAAAATTTTGTTTTTTGTCGATCGTCCCAACTGAGAGATCCTTAATTTGAACTATATTTAATAAACCAAAACTTATAGGTAGAAGGCAGATACATCAGAAATTGTTAAAAAGGTTGTACTAAAATTTGACGAATCAGTCGTCCCTGTAAGTGTTATACTTAAAAAGATAAATCATTTTTTACAATCCCTGAGGAAAACGTTGAGTAGGGTGACCATATCGCCGGTCGGAATCATTACCGGTACAATTCAAATTATGATGCTGTTTAAACGTTTTTATACAAGTTTATGTCTGGTTTCACTACATAATTTAAATAATATAAAATTACGTTTTTAAATGACAAGTTTCTGCTAAGTTAGGTACTGTATGTGTAGTGCTCTTACTAAGAAATTCTAAGTTCGTAATTCTAATTCTAAGTAAATCTTACACACAAAAAGTTCAGAAATTTTAAGGTAACCAAAAAATTACTTTATTTTTATTATTTAAACTTTTTTTTAATTTCACTCATAATTACATACTTGCTCAAGTAAGCGTTCCGTTGACTCGCAACATTGTAAGAAAGCAAGCCTACTTATTTTGTCAAGCCAATGAAATACTAAATACTTTCAATGACGTCAAATGCATAGCAAGTAGAAAATGGCTTTCGAATTTTTCGAAACGAAACCCTGAAATTTCAGTTCGCAAAGCACAGTTTATGAACTCTGCAAGGGCTAAAAATTGAACAAGTACATTATGCAACAGCATTTAACTGCAATAAAAAAAAATATGATGAGTTAGAAATTCTTCGGCATCCAGAACGTTTATATAATATAGATGAAAAAGGCTGTCGATTAACATTGCACCACCAGCAACATGTTCTTGCACAAAAAGGCAGTAAAAGAGTACATTTTATTGCACAGGAGCATGCTGAAAACGTCACCATCGCTATGTGTCAATGCTTTAGGTAATTCAGTACCACCAATGATAATATTCAAGGGTAAAAGGCTAAGGCCTGAATTTAACGATAATTTGCCTGATGGCACTATAGTCAAAATGGCACCAAAAGGTTAGCATGACTACTGAATTATTTATAGATTTCATCCATCATCTTGGCAACTACAAGTCGCCTGGAAAATGTTTGCTTGTTTTTGATGGACCTGCTTCGCATTTGGACGCTAGGATTGTGGATGCCGCAGACGAAAACCAAATCGTATTATATTGCTTACCCTATAACACTACCCATGAGTTACAACCGTTAGATAAATCAGTGAACAAATCATACGAACATCATTGGGATAAAGAAGTCTTGTCGTAGGCCTAACGTCACCTAAAAAAAAAAAACGGACAAAATAAAAAAGTGTGTCTACCCTACTCAACGTTTTCCTTAAGGATTGTAAAAAATGATTTATCTTTTTAAGTATAACACTTACAGGGACGACTGATTCGTCAAATTTTAGTAAAATCTTTTTAACAATTTCTGATGGATCTACCTTCTACCTATAAGTTTTGGTTTATTAAATATAGTTCGAAATAAGGATCTCTCAGTTGGGACGATCGACAAAAAACAAAATTTTCATTTTCCCTTGAACCAGTAAGATTTCAATCACGATTTTTGTTTTACAAATTCTCCCAGAAGCATAATTTGTAATAAACATGATAATTAATCATACTTTTTCAGTACTAGGTCGTGTTTTACAAGATCACTCAATTGAAAATTGTCCACTCTGAGTGATCCATATAAACTGTTATAAATCTTAAACTTGGCTTTGAAACGAATCGAAATTTTGTTTAGCAGCATTCACAAATCCTTTAGAATTAATTAAAATGCAAATTATAAACACATAGGCAGTATATTCTTGGATACGCGTTATGGCTTTTTCTTCAGTTGTCCAGATTGAGAGATCCAGTTAATGAGTTCTAACTTTCTTTGTTTAGGTTTGACAAATTTTATACCTTACCATGAAGTTTTAACAATTATTTCCTAAATCCTCTTATAATTTGGGTGGGATTGGAAGAGTTTTTCGAAAAGATCTCTCAATCCACACGCACACGGCATCGTTGCGGCTCGGTACAGCTCGGGCGCCTGAGAGCTGCCTCGGCAGTCGTAAGCACACCTAAGGACGCCGTAGCTCATTTTGGGTAGCCTCAGAATAGTTCGTAGTAAACACGAATAGTTCGGGCGGCAGAAACATCGCAGAGCAGTCGTAACGTTACGTGAAAACAGTTGTGCGTGTGTATTTATAATGGTGGATTGGGACTTAGTTCTCATCGAAAATGCGACTAAGTTAGCCTCGAATGCCACCCGAGCTACCCCAAGACACCCTCGGCGTCCTTAGCCATGCTTACGGCTGCCGAGGCAGCCCGAAGTGGCCCGACGCAGCTCTCGAACCCGGCACTCGGCGCCCGAGCTGTACCGCCAGCCGCACCGATGCGCACCGATGCCCACCGATAGTGGGCGCCGGGCCTAAGTATAACTTTTCACAAAAGTTTGGGGCGAGGACAATCCCAAATATCTCAAAAACCTACATACATTGAAAATAATGGATTTTTCATCTCCCAACTTTTATTAACACCTTCTGGAAAGCCTATTTCAATGCAATTCCTCGAAAACTGGCTCTTGTCGCACTACCACTAGGCTCAAAATGCAATGTAATACGGGTGAAGACAGGGTAATGAAAACGAAATTCTATTTTGTCCGTCAAACAGGTAATACAAAAATATTAGACACGTATTTTTTGTTTTATCAAAATATCAAAAAAATATTTTAAAACTCATCAAAGTTGGAGAGTGGGGGCTCACTACGTCATATATACAAGTAGGTATAAAAATTACCTACACGTGACGTCATGCGCCATTTCAACTCAATACATCTCCGTAATTTTATGACCACGTGAAAAAAGAAAAAATACGTGTCCAATACTTTTCTATAATCTACCCAACATACAAAGAAAAAAAAATGTGATCATATTCTCCCTTATTCTCACTCGTGGATTTTTGCACTTATCACAACTAATGTGGAAAAAAAAATCCATATAAGTACAATATATAAACTAAGTCCAAATTGGTTAAACTCGGTGGTGATTGATTTTTGCCTTTATGGCGTCGAAAACGTGCGCACGCGCGGGTCAATTCGAGTCTACACGAAAAACTGGGATATGGTAGTATGAGCACCCGGTGGTATACCTAAGTATCCTGCTCTTTGATGAGTACGTCACAACTTGCTCGTGCGGATACGAGGCGAGCGACGCTTTACATCCGCATCGATATTCGTAAAAAATCTGCTTAACGGTTTGTCCTAACTGGTTAAGTCGTTCGACGACAAAATCGGTCGCTCGCACTGCCGACAACAAGTTGGTCGTACGACAATGCCATTGTGTCTAAACCGAACTGTCGTCAGTCGTCAAGATGGCGTTATCAAAGACCAATGTGCTTTACCTAAGTGAAAACTGTCATTTAAAACATTTATCAACGAAGAAACAAACATACAAACGAGAACGAGTACAACAGATATACCTATAAAGATAGGATGATTTTTTTTATTTGCTACTATTGACCAGTCTTTGTCAACCAGAATACGATTCTTGTAGTTTTTGTTCCCGTTATTCCACAATATAGATCTTCCTTGTATTTCTGTTATCAAAGAATCATTGAAACTATTCATTTTTGTAAACAAACAACATGTGGCTTCCGCGCGACCGACACGACAAAATAGAACAGGTTTGAAATTCAAACGCAACGACCAACAAATGCGACGTTGCACGTCCGTGCGAGTTTCCAGTTAGGACAGATCCATTCAAAAAGGTTTGTTTAAATTTTGTCGCGTTGGTTGCTCGGTTGGACAATAAAAGTTGTGTCGTATTGCGACAGCTAATTAGGACGTAGCGTAACAATGATAATACGGTTCTATTTTCTAAGCAGCCAGTAAATTGAGCAAGGGTTTTTCCGTTCCGTCTGAACTAACCCTAAGGCCCGCCATGTTAAATATGCATGCTAAACCGAGTTCCCTTCCAAAGATAGCTGTACAGTTTTCGCCTACACACGTTTAAGCATGCACTGAACATCCTTAAACTGTCATGCATTAGCGTGTATGGCTTACCTTAATTAACAATACGGAGTATCTTAAATGAAAAGCTCGTGGCATAAAAAAAACAGCCGCACATGTCGCTCTTCACGGTTAAAACGCGGTTACCTAGGCCCACAGATTACTTTTATCCTAGGCCGGTCCACGGATAGGTGACTATCCATTACATACAGTTTCCTCCGTGGCTCGAAAAGCACGTTAAGTCCCTTACTCTCATTTGTAGATCTATGACAGACGTTACATGTAGTCAATGGCCCGTATCGTATTACCCAGTACTAACAGAGTTGTGGAGATCCGGTAGGCAGTCGCTCCATGTAAACTACTGGGATCCAACTGCATCCGGTTAGACAGGAAATCGACCTCGACATGGTAAAAGCCTAGGCAGGTGATGATGACCGATCATGTTAAATATTACAAGTTTTTAGGACAGACAAAGTACCGTAAAACGTGGTGGATGCGAGGGAGAATAGGGCCAAAACGTTGAAAGGTATTTTCACGTTCATCATCATCAGCCTATAATGTTCCCACTGCTGGGACACAGGCCTCCTCTCTAAGAGAGGGAATGGGCGGTAATCCACCACGCGGGCCCATTGCGGGTTGGTAGATGACACATGTCTTGGAATTTTCAGTTCTAGGACATGCCGGTTTCCTCGCGATGTTTTCCTTCACCGTTTTTGAGAGCCGCGGTGATGGAATTAATTACACAAAGTAATGCGCCTTCCTGGGTTTGAACCCACGGCTTACTATTATTCGTATTATTTTCACGTTATTTAAATATTATTCGTAGACTAAAAATATTCTATTGTTTATTAAATTAAAACAGAAATGATCACAATATTTTTTTAGGGAAGAATTATTTGTATTCAACGAAAAATCCTATTCAAAGTTTTGTCACTATTCTCCCTCGCATCCCTATTCACAACATTTCCGGTACTGATTATGTTATAAAGTACTGCAGTATCAATGGGTGCAGTTTCTGCCAACCTCTATGGTAAAAAGGCGGGAGTTATTTTTAATGTATCATTGCAGTAATTTAAAAACATCCACACATTCAAATTTCTCATGTGTCTCGTTTCGCGTGTAGCATGTCGGTCTGCGTGTCGGCGCGTCGTGTGACATACCGCGGATGCACCGAGTGCAACCACGCCGCTGCCGCCGCAATCCAAATTGTTATATTATATTTATACTTTATAGGCAACGTCCATTCCGCACTGATTGCAGACTCACGCTGTGCGACCATATCTTTGGAGGAATCATTTTGTAGCAATAGAAATCAAAGACATAATGACCATGACAATTTATCTATTTTATTTAATATTTAACAGACTTTTAAATACAATCTTATTTATGTAACATTCAATTGGTTTCGTTTAATACATAAAGCAAACCACTTTTTGGACTTTAACAATAAATACATCATGTAACATTGGAATACTCACTATTCTAGTTCATGATAAAAACAAATAAATTACTTTAGCATGGACATGACACAAAATGACTTGAAATCGTGAATGAATTTGTATAACACAGCATCTGAAATTATAGCTAATGAACAAGGAACTATAATAAAAATATATACTGTAAAAGCAGCTTATTGCTCCATATCGACTTACGACATAATCAATGATAAAAAGCCTTGCAATTGGTCAAAGACAGCTACTTTAAAAAAAATATCCAACCGACCCTGTAAAAGGGGATAAACAGAATATACAACTAATCAATTCATATTACCTGACTAACACACCATTCAATCATAAAACAAGCAGAACAATTTCATTTAAAAGGTACAGTAAAACTACTAAGGACAGCCGACTTTTATGGAAATGTCTTATAGTAGACATTACAAGTAATATCACTGCATTATTAACTACAATGTTTATTTGAATACACTTTAATGTTAAGCCTACCTTATGTGCATGTTTTACATTTAACAATAGTGAAATGGTAACTGAAGTCAACAGCATTAAGTTTGTGCAAAATTTTATCAAGTACAACTGAAACACTGCATTGAATTTACCGCTTCTATAAAATGTATTGGCACAATTTTACGTAACCAAATTATAAAAGTAATAATTTCTTTTGTATCAAGTACCTCGTAAATTATCATGCATACGGTTATTGTTTTTCTAAGTACATCTGTTTTGAAGCATACGTTAAACATCATAGATTTATGCGCTAAAATTTGCGTTAGCTAAGGCATCTTCAAATTGTGGTTGAATATTATACGCCTGCTAAGAACGACGAGATGGAATAATTATGTTACGTTACGTCTGAGTTCAATCAAATGACAAATCACTCTACTAAAAAAGCGAGTGATTGAATGGAAAACTAATTCCTAAGTGTTGAAGTGTTTTAAAAACTCACGCTCAATGTGTACTACATACATAGATAAAAAGTTAACATGGTTGATAAATTCGAAATGCTGGTCAAGAGCATACATAATGTACATACATATCTAATATAAAAAGGTTCACAAGTGAGCAGTCTGATTAAAAACACACACAGATCTGAGCCTGAGTTATTAAAACATAAAACGCACAATGATAAAAATAGAACTTGCTACATGAAATTGGTGTTAATGAAAATGATAAGTGTGCGTGTGGATTGAGAGATCTTTTCGAAAAACTCTTCCAATCCCACCCAAATTATAAGAGGATTTAGGAAATAATTGTTAAAACTTCATGGTAAGGTATAAAATTTGTCAAACCTAAACAAAGAAAGTTAGAACTCATTAACTGGATCTCTCAATCTGGACAACTGAAGAAAAAGCCATAACGCGTATCCAAGAATATACTGCCTATGTGTTTATAATTTGCATTTTAATTAATTCTAAAGGATTTGTGAAAGCTGCTAAACAAAATTTCGATTCGTTTCAAAGCCACGTTTAAGATTTATAACAGTTTATATGGATCACTCAGAGTGGACAATTTTCAATTGAGTGATCTTGTAAAACACGACCTAGTACTGAATAAGTATGATTAATTATCATGTTTATTACAAATTATGCTTCTGGGAGAATTTGTAAAACAAAAATCGTGATTGAAATCTTACTGGTTCAAGGGAAAATGAAAATTTTGTTTTTTGTCGATCGTCCCAACTGAGAGATCCTTAATTTGAACTATATTTAATAAACCAAAACTTATAGGTAGAAGGCAGATACATCAGAAATTGTTAAAAAGGTTGTACTAAAATTTGACGAATCAGTCGTCCCTGTAAGTGTTATACTTAAAAAGATAAATCATTTTTTACAATCCCTGAGGAAAACGTTGAGTAGGGTGACCATATCGCCGGTCGGAATCATTACCGGTACAATTCAAATTATGATGCTGTTTAAACGTTTTTATACAAGTTTATGTCTGGTTTCACTACATAATTTAAATAATATAAAATTACGTTTTTAAATGACAAGTTTCTGCTAAGTTAGGTACTGTATGTGTAGTGCTCTTACTAAGAAATTCTAAGTTCGTAATTCTAATTCTAAGTAAATCTTACACACAAAAAGTTCAGAAATTTTAAGGTAACCAAAAAATTACTTTATTTTTATTATTTAAACTTTTTTTTAATTTCACTCATAATTACATACTTGCTCAAGTAAGCGTTCCGTTGACTCGCAACATTGTAAGAAAGCAAGCCTACTTATTTTGTCAAGCCAATGAAATACTAAATACTTTCAATGACGTCAAATGCATAGCAAGTAGAAAATGGCTTTCGAATTTTTCGAAACGAAACCCTGAAATTTCAGTTCGCAAAGCACAGTTTATGAACTCTGCAAGGGCTAAAAATTGAACAAGTACATTATGCAACAGCATTTAACTGCAATAAAAAAAAATATGATGAGTTAGAAATTCTTCGGCATCCAGAACGTTTATATAATATAGATGAAAAAGGCTGTCGATTAACATTGCACCACCAGCAACATGTTCTTGCACAAAAAGGCAGTAAAAGAGTACATTTTATTGCACAGGAGCATGCTGAAAACGTCACCATCGCTATGTGTCAATGCTTTAGGTAATTCAGTACCACCAATGATAATATTCAAGGGTAAAAGGCTAAGGCCTGAATTTAACGATAATTTGCCTGATGGCACTATAGTCAAAATGGCACCAAAAGGTTAGCATGACTACTGAATTATTTATAGATTTCATCCATCATCTTGGCAACTACAAGTCGCCTGGAAAATGTTTGCTTGTTTTTGATGGACCTGCTTCGCATTTGGACGCTAGGATTGTGGATGCCGCAGACGAAAACCAAATCGTATTATATTGCTTACCCTATAACACTACCCATGAGTTACAACCGTTAGATAAATCAGTGAACAAATCATACGAACATCATTGGGATAAAGAAGTCTTGTCGTAGGCCTAACGTCACCTAAAAAAAAAAAACGGACAAAATAAAAAAGTGTGTCTACCCTACTCAACGTTTTCCTTAAGGATTGTAAAAAATGATTTATCTTTTTAAGTATAACACTTACAGGGACGACTGATTCGTCAAATTTTAGTAAAATCTTTTTAACAATTTCTGATGGATCTACCTTCTACCTATAAGTTTTGGTTTATTAAATATAGTTCGAAATAAGGATCTCTCAGTTGGGACGATCGACAAAAAACAAAATTTTCATTTTCCCTTGAACCAGTAAGATTTCAATCACGATTTTTGTTTTACAAATTCTCCCAGAAGCATAATTTGTAATAAACATGATAATTAATCATACTTTTTCAGTACTAGGTCGTGTTTTACAAGATCACTCAATTGAAAATTGTCCACTCTGAGTGATCCATATAAACTGTTATAAATCTTAAACTTGGCTTTGAAACGAATCGAAATTTTGTTTAGCAGCATTCACAAATCCTTTAGAATTAATTAAAATGCAAATTATAAACACATAGGCAGTATATTCTTGGATACGCGTTATGGCTTTTTCTTCAGTTGTCCAGATTGAGAGATCCAGTTAATGAGTTCTAACTTTCTTTGTTTAGGTTTGACAAATTTTATACCTTACCATGAAGTTTTAACAATTATTTCCTAAATCCTCTTATAATTTGGGTGGGATTGGAAGAGTTTTTCGAAAAGATCTCTCAATCCACACGCACACGGCATCGTTGCGGCTCGGTACAGCTCGGGCGCCTGAGAGCTGCCTCGGCAGTCGTAAGCACACCTAAGGACGCCGTAGCTCATTTTGGGTAGCCTCAGAATAGTTCGTAGTAAACACGAATAGTTCGGGCGGCAGAAACATCGCAGAGCAGTCGTAACGTTACGTGAAAACAGTTGTGCGTGTGTATTTATAATGGTGGATTGGGACTTAGTTCTCATCGAAAATGCGACTAAGTTAGCCTCGAATGCCACCCGAGCTACCCCAAGACACCCTCGGCGTCCTTAGCCATGCTTACGGCTGCCGAGGCAGCCCGAAGTGGCCCGACGCAGCTCTCGAACCCGGCACTCGGCGCCCGAGCTGTACCGCCAGCCGCACCGATGCGCACCGATGCCCACCGATAGTGGGCGCCGGGCCTAAGTATAACTTTTCACAAAAGTTTGGGGCGAGGACAATCCCAAATATCTCAAAAACCTACATACATTGAAAATAATGGATTTTTCATCTCCCAACTTTTATTAACACCTTCTGGAAAGCCTATTTCAATGCAATTCCTCGAAAACTGGCTCTTGTCGCACTACCACTAGGCTCAAAATGCAATGTAATACGGGTGAAGACAGGGTAATGAAAACGAAATTCTATTTTGTCCGTCAAACAGGTAATACAAAAATATTAGACACGTATTTTTTGTTTTATCAAAATATCAAAAAAATATTTTAAAACTCATCAAAGTTGGAGAGTGGGGGCTCACTACGTCATATATACAAGTAGGTATAAAAATTACCTACACGTGACGTCATGCGCCATTTCAACTCAATACATCTCCGTAATTTTATGACCACGTGAAAAAAGAAAAAATACGTGTCCAATACTTTTCTATAATCTACCCAACATACAAAGAAAAAAAAATGTGATCATATTCTCCCTTATTCTCACTCGTGGATTTTTGCACTTATCACAACTAATGTGGAAAAAAAATCCATATAAGTACAATATATAAACTAAGTCCAAATTGGTTAAACTCGGTGGTGATTGATTTTTGCCTTTATGGCGTCGAAAACGTGCGCACGCGCGGGTCAATTCGAGTCTACACGAAAAACTGGGATATGGTAGTATGAGCACCCGGTGGTATACCTAAGTATCCTGCTCTTTGATGAGTACGTCACAACTTGCTCGTGCGGATACGAGGCGAGCGACGCTTTACATCCGCATCGATATTCGTAAAAAATCTGCTTAACGGTTTGTCCTAACTGGTTAAGTCGTTCGACGACAAAATCGGTCGCTCGCACTGCCGACAACAAGTTGGTCGTACGACAATGCCATTGTGTCTAAACCGAACTGTCGTCAGTCGTCAAGATGGCGTTATCAAAGACCAATGTGCTTTACCTAAGTGAAAACTGTCATTTAAAACATTTATCAACGAAGAAACAAACATACAAACGAGAACGAGTACAACAGATATACCTATAAAGATAGGATGATTTTTTTTATTTGCTACTATTGACCAGTCTTTGTCAACCAGAATACGATTATTGTAGTTTTTGTTCCCGTTATTCCACAATATAGATCTTCCTTGTATTTCTGTTATCAAAGAATCATTGAAACTATTCATTTTTGTAAACAAACAACATGTGGCTTCCGCGCGACCGACACGACAAAATAGAACAGGTTTGAAATTCAAACGCAACGACCAACAAATGCGACGTTGCACGTCCGTGCGAGTTTCCAGTTAGGACAGATCCATTCAAAAAGGTTTGTTTAAATTTTGTCGCGTTGGTTGCTCGGTTGGACAATAAAAGTTGTGTCGTATTGCGACAGCTAATTAGGACGTAGCGTAACAATGATAATACGGTTCTATTTTCTAAGCAGCCAGTAAATTGAGCAAGGGTTTTTCCGTTCCGTCTGAACTAACCCTAAGGCCCGCCATGTTAAATATGCATGCTAAACCGAGTTCCCTTCCAAAGATAGCTGTACAGTTTTCGCCTACACACGTTTAAGCATGCACTGAACATCCTTAAACTGTCATGCATTAGCGTGTATGGCTTACCTTAATTAACAATACGGAGTATCTTAAATGAAAAGCTCGTGGCATAAAAAAAACAGCCGCACATGTCGCTCTTCACGGTTAAAACGCGGTTACCTAGGCCCACAGATTACTTTTATCCTAGGCCGGTCCACGGATAGGTGACTATCCATTACATACAGTTTCCTCCGTGGCTCGAAAAGCACGTTAAGTCCCTTACTCTCATTTGTAGATCTATGACAGACGTTACATGTAGTCAATGGCCCGTATCGTATTACCCAGTACTAACAGAGTTGTGGAGATCCGGTAGGCAGTCGCTCCATGTAAACTACTGGGATCCAACTGCATCCGGTTAGACAGGAAATCGACCTCGACATGGTAAAAGCCTAGGCAGGTGATGATGACCGATCATGTTAAATATTACAAGTTTTTAGGACAGACAAAGTACCGTAAAACGTGGTGGATGCGAGGGAGAATAGGGCCAAAACGTTGAAAGGTATTTTCACGTTCATCATCATCAGCCTATAATGTTCCCACTGCTGGGACACAGGCCTCCTCTCTAAGAGAGGGAATGGGCGGTAATCCACCACGCGGGCCCATTGCGGGTTGGTAGATGACACATGTCTTGGAATTTTCAGTTCTAGGACATGCCGGTTTCCTCGCGATGTTTTCCTTCACCGTTTTTGAGAGCCGCGGTGATGGAATTAATTACACAAAGTAATGCGCCTTCCTGGGTTTGAACCCACGGCTTACTATTATTCGTATTATTTTCACGTTATTTAAATATTATTCGTAGACTAAAAATATTCTATTGTTTATTAAATTAAAACAGAAATGATCACAATATTTTTTTAGGGAAGAATTATTTGTATTCAACGAAAAATCCTATTCAAAGTTTTGTCACTATTCTCCCTCGCATCCCTATTCACAACATTTCCGGTACTGATTATGTTATAAAGTACTGCAGTATCAATGGGTGCAGTTTCTGCCAACCTCTATGGTAAAAAGGCGGGAGTTATTTTTAATGTATCATTGCAGTAATTTAAAAACATCCACACATTCAAATTTCTCATGTGTCTCGTTTCGCGTGTAGCATGTCGGTCTGCGTGTCGGCGCGTCGTGTGACATACCGCGGATGCACCGAGTGCAACCACGCCGCTGCCGCCGCAATCCAAATTGTTATATTATATTTATACTTTATAGGCAACGTCCATTCCGCACTGATTGCAGACTCACGCTGTGCGACCATATCTTTGGAGGAATCATTTTGTAGCAATAGAAATCAAAGACATAATGACCATGACAATTTATCTATTTTATTTAATATTTAACAGACTTTTAAATACAATCTTATTTATGTAACATTCAATTGGTTTCGTTTAATACATAAAGCAAACCACTTTTTGGACTTTAACAATAAATACATCATGTAACATTGGAATACTCACTATTCTAGTTCATGATAAAAACAAATAAATTACTTTAGCATGGACATGACACAAAATGACTTGAAATCGTGAATGAATTTGTATAACACAGCATCTGAAATTATAGCTAATGAACAAGGAACTATAATAAAAATATATACTGTAAAAGCAGCTTATTGCTCCATATCGACTTACGACATAATCAATGATAAAAAGCCTTGCAATTGGTCAAAGACAGCTACTTTAAAAAAAATATCCAACCGACCCTGTAAAAGGGGATAAACAGAATATACAACTAATCAATTCATATTACCTGACTAACACACCATTCAATCATAAAACAAGCAGAACAATTTCATTTAAAAGGTACAGTAAAACTACTAAGGACAGCCGACTTTTATGGAAATGTCTTATAGTAGACATTACAAGTAATATCACTGCATTATTAACTACAATGTTTATTTGAATACACTTTAATGTTAAGCCTACCTTATGTGCATGTTTTACATTTAACAATAGTGAAATGGTAACTGAAGTCAACAGCATTAAGTTTGTGCAAAATTTTATCAAGTACAACTGAAACACTGCATTGAATTTACCGCTTCTATAAAATGTATTGGCACAATTTTACGTAACCAAATTATAAAAGTAATAATTTCTTTTGTATCAAGTACCTCGTAAATTATCATGCATACGGTTATTGTTTTTCTAAGTACATCTGTTTTGAAGCATACGTTAAACATCATAGATTTATGCGCTAAAATTTGCGTTAGCTAAGGCATCTTCAAATTGTGGTTGAATATTATACGCCTGCTAAGAACGACGAGATGGAATAATTATGTTACGTTACGTCTGAGTTCAATCAAATGACAAATCACTCTACTAAAAAAGCGAGTGATTGAATGGAAAACTAATTCCTAAGTGTTGAAGTGTTTTAAAAACTCACGCTCAATGTGTACTACATACATAGATAAAAAGTTAACATGGTTGATAAATTCGAAATGCTGGTCAAGAGCATACATAATGTACATACATATCTAATATAAAAAGGTTCACAAGTGAGCAGTCTGATTAAAAACACACACAGATCTGAGCCTGAGTTATTAAAACATAAAACGCACAATGATAAAAATAGAACTTGCTACATGAAATTGGTGTTAATGAAAATGATAACTATCATCAAATGACAACTATAAGTACTTTCTACAATAAACCTTGCAAAATGACTGAATACTTAATTAAACGCAGTTTACCTGTACGTGGTGCAATTTTAAAAATGCCCAACTAAGTCTAACATGCATTTGCTTCTACATTATCTGCTTTACTCAGAATTTTTGGTTTCCGACAGAATGTCATGAATAAATACATCTAATACATAGCAAAGAGAGCTGCAGAGCTGTAATGATAAAAGCAAATGTATGTGAATCGTAAGTAAAAAGCCTAATGCACATAATTTACCTACATAAAAGAGTATGTACAGAGCTCTGGGCTCAAATTCACTAATTCACAGACTAGAGTCTTCGTCGTCGAGCGAACATCACCACATGTGCGTCTCTCGGATCTCACTGATGATCTGACCGGCGCGCTGCAAAGCCTAGAATTACATGAAAACATTGAATAACTCCTACATTTGGTACTTAGGATTTTAGTCAGTAGAAACTGGGAGCAACCCTTTTTGTAGATGAAAAATTAGAGTGCAGTAGAATTCTATTAAACAAGAATGGATGTTTTATTAATGCGTAATAGGTACTTTAGCTACAGTAATTAAAATTCATCAGCTCCGTACAAAAAATAACAATAACAGCCAAAAACTAACCTTGAGCATGTCAGCGGCCTCCTTCCTCCTCTGCGCAATATGTTCCGACTCGTTGAGCATGCTCTCTGCCTGGTCCGACTTGTACAAGTGAGTCACGAGCTCCGACTGCAGGTTATCCTGCACATAGTTCACTAAGAAATGCATCACTGCCTTTGGTACTGAATCCTGGATCGACTTGCGCACTATGTAGAAATACGACTTGATCAACCGTTCTGTAAAAAAAAAGGTTTGCTTAGTTAGTTCTTAGCACATGTTGGTTTCTAAAAGGAATGATAGTCAATGCAAACAATTCCTTATACAAACCAACCACTTTCATAATGTTAGTAAAAGGTGCTAAATGGTTTGTCTTTTAAATGCAATGCTAATGAGTTGTGATGGATGGTTGAATGTTAGTTAAAATAAAATGTTTTAAAGGCCTAAAAAATAAAGAGAATGTTACATACCGAAACATTCCAAATCAGATATAACACAATATGAGATTGTAACTCGCTATAAATCTAACAGAAATATCTACATGAAAGAATAAGACTATAAAATTAACTTACGAGGGGTTAATAATAAGATGGTAAAATTTAATGACTATAAATCCAAAGTAAAGAAGCAGCAAGCAAAATAGTTCGATGGTAGGTGGTCGGAAGTTTAACAGTGAGCAAAATGAGTAAAGCATTCTGTACACCGCTTTGCTATCCTCACCCACTAAGTCACCCATTTGATTCAATTGCATCACGTTGATGCCGTCTACTGTCTCACAGTTACGTAATACGATTGAAGGCTCATCGGTCCGCCCACCTAGCATCACAAGAAAATACTGTTGGATGATACAATGTTGAGTTAAATATGAACATATTACTGTGACTAAAGTTACCATTTGATTGAAATTGTTATTAAAACACTGAGTGTTATTTGCAAATCCAAACCAAATTATGTTAATATTAATGTGGTTAAATTAAATTCCCTTGCTGATCAATAAAAGTTAGAATACTATTTTTTTGAACATTCCAGACTATCAACCAATGCAGAACAAGATGAAGTTGGTAACGCAGGACTTACCGATAACATCACAATCATGTTGTTCCCTATCGGAGAGCTTGCGCGAGGTTTGGCTCGGCACTTCGGGTAGAAGGTTGACGGGTTTCTGTGGGGTCATCACTTTGTTCTCTGGTGTACCATTCATCTGAAATAATCATTTAATTGTTTACCTTGGAAACAAGAAAAAATGGAATAGTGCACAGATGATGGAAGAAGGGATGTCCTGAACTGGCATACCATATCATAGCTCGGGACACTTTTGGGCGGGTGGATTCTTATTTTAGGAGGTCTAATATGAGTGGTGAGGGCAGCAGATAAGGTCTATGTATGTTAAGGGCGATGATCCAATATCAGGAGTAGGTAGTTGTGCAGTGCATATTTATATGTATTGTCTACAGACATGCAAATAAATAAGAATTATTTTGGGAGCATTTGCATAAAATTGTTATTCTATCTACCATCAGTAACCGTTTCGTTTACCTGGGGAGTTGCTGGAGATTCGCTGTTATTGCTGGATGGAGACCTGTTTTCCTGACCATCCGTGATCGCTGGCACATGCTAAAAAGAGAATATCCAACGTTTAAGGCGAGCTTCGTTCAGTGAAGTCTGTGCGTGAAAATATCCGAAATAGAAACATTTCTACATGAGTAACTAGATTAACATGCATTAATTAACGACTTGTACAAAAACAACGAACAAATTAAAATTCAAGTATTGTTAAAATTGAAATGAAGACAGTATAATGTTAATTTTGCTTAAATAGAACCTTAATGAAGCCGAAAGGCACTTATTCTCCCAGTCATTGCAATTTTTTTTTGTTCTAGACCATACCTGGGAAACTTCTAGTTACCAAGTTTCAACTTTTTCACACCATTTTTTTTAGTACTAACTTTTAAGGTTGCAAATTTACTTGAAATACCTCCCTGACCCCTTTACTATTAAATGCATCCATCAGCACAATGTTTTGAGTGCGCTACATTGAGTTTCCCGTAAAACGAGATTTTACATAAAAAAAGACGTTTCCCAGCAATATTGTTTGCGTAGGGTTGCTCAGTTTGATGTCAGAATGCTTGGTTGACGGCTTCGTGACGTGCACCTTGTATTTATTAGATAACGTTGAACTAATTCGTTGTAAATGTACAAGAGGTCCAAAGTTTTGCATTACAGTTAGTTTCCCTGTGAAAATGTTTACTAATGGAAAAGGTTAGTCAGCAACAACAAAGCTAAGTTCAAATAACCCAACCCCGTAAGTGCATTATTGGCAGATAGATATTAAAATGCGCTTCAAGAATTTGTCATTTAAACTTGCGACATAAAGAGAGTGTACACGAAGTCTTTATCCATGCGAATTAAGTCCAACCAACGATCTGATTGGATCACGAAATTGCGAAACCAATCAAACCCATAGAACGCGTTGGTTAGTTCGCAAGGAAATGCTTGTGTGCACTCGATCTGAAAGAGAGCCCACATAGTATTCAAAGCTTCACCAACATGACGCCGACACATGATTTAGTAAGACAATGTGGCTAACATGAGTCTGTAGTATTACGGCATTAGCCCTCACTACAATGCGAGATTTATTTTACCTTATTGTGCGCTTCCCATACACTTGCCAAAAATACTAGGGTGGACCCTCTTTCACCCAATTGTTGAAGGAATAGCTACAAAATAATCGGTAACAGTTATTTGAATCACAAAAGAAAATTAGGTAGACCAATAGTCAACAGTAGGGGCAAAAGAGGTAAGTAGGTAGGCAATCAAGGATCATCTTTGCAAAAGGACGTTACTGACAGTTAGTGATTAAAATGGTGCAAACAAAGACGTGATTTAATTGCCTGCATACAGCTTCTGATGCTGCCATACAAAATCAAGGAAGACAGTTGTTAATTGAGTTACATAACACGCTAACAAACGTGAAACTAAAAAAATAACTACCACTATAAATATATTCACAGCACAAGCTACAAGGATTGACAAACTGACTAGTGCACTACATCAGGGTACTATCTACTCCATACAGTGGTTCATCGCCTGAGTTACCAAGGGAGCGTTCAAGTATTACGTAACGCAATTTATGGAGATTTTTGACCCCCCCCCCCCATGTAACGCGCCGTAACGTCTGTTTGTATCCCCCCTCTCCCCCAGGTAACGCGCAGCGAGAAAAAAAAAACGCGACCGTTCTGAAGGGTTAAAATAATGTTACGTAACGCGTAGTTCAAATCCCCCTCCCGCCCCTGTAACGCATCGTAACGTTTCAGAAGACGCCCCTCCTCCCCCCAAATGCGTTACGTAATACTTGAAATGGACTTTGGTAAGCTCAATGTGATAACTTTCAAGGGCTATGTGGATCAACAGCTGGCAGCTGTTAGCTGCCAACAGATATCGGTTAAGTAATCAAATTTATAATAAACAAAAAAGAAAATTATAGTTTGTCGTATTTTATGCATTGCCATACTGTTCATCCGATTGCGATAAAACTTTTTCAACAGTTTGTACTTATAGGCATAGTACAATTACTTAAAAAAAGGCGGGTGATTCCGCGAGTGGAAGCAAGTTTTTTATAAAATAGCAAACACAAATTAAACATTAAATAAAAAAAAATTGAATGCGGTCTGCGTGGATCCACGGTCCTCCACATAGTCGTCGATGCTGCTCTAGACCATGGGGTCTATCCCATACTAAAACAGTAAGTATCCGCAATGTCCGACTGTAAGGAGTTAGACAACAACACTGCTTACCTCATGTTAGTGGCATTAGTTTCCACAGACATGCGATATAGTAACTTAAGCTTATATACTTTGAACATGGAGAATACCGGTGAGGTAGCTGGTCGGGGAGCCTTCTGCCGGTAGATGGGGCTGTGCTCGTCCATCAGGCTGTCGGTACTCTTCAGTAGACCGGACACGAGCGCAGCCTCGCGGTGGAAGTCTGGGTGCTTCGTGTTGATATACGCCAGCTCGATTTGGACTAGGTTCTCCACCTGATAATAGTAACATTATTGTGTAAATTTGTTGAAATAGTGGCAGTTTTTATTGCAGTCCTCACTATACCAAAGTATCGTGAGGAACTCTTTATGTAACAAATTACATAAAGAGTTCCTACTAAGCGTGCCAATTTTAGCAGGTCGCTCGATTTAATTCGGGTGTGTGACTGTCAATGTCACGGTTAACGGTTGGCTCCGTAATAAAAATAACTTGGAAATAGTAATCCTGTTTTAAAATCTACAAAGCTGTGTTGGTCGAACCTATAAATGTGCAATAATTGCAAGTGAATATTTGTGGCAGCGGGTTACCTCGTCTGTGTGAACAAACCGATTGATTCGGTGCCGGTGACTGTTGGTGAATTTGGTCTGTAAACAGGACGAAACTTCTGAACTGTGCATGGAAAAGGATTAATTCACTCGGGAAATGCGGGTGTGAGTGTAAACTTGTTCATATAATGGTGATAGAAGTGTTAAAGAATAACCATATTATTGAAAAGCGGTTGCTTTTTCAAGAATGTAAACAGATCACAGCTGACTCATCGATATTGTACAAAAAACAAACATCTGACCAATCCAAGCGCACCACGAAATCTATGACACAAAATCTTTCGTTCGGAAATCGAATATTTGAAGTTTAAACTCCAGCACTTTGGGACTGCGCTCCGCTACACGCATAGTTCGCATATCAGCGATCTGTCGCAATATATTATCCTGCTATTAAAATACTGTCAGGCGTTAAAAGTAATCGAAGCTACAAAGGATTGCAATTAAAACTATGAATTCATTCTTGGAACATGTTACATTCCGACGCACCCGTACACGCTCGGAACCAAAAGATGACAATGGAAACGAATCAAAAAATTTGGACAGTACAACAAATAGCATGCCTGAGTTATCTGAGGACGAAGAGGACATTCAACTAATCGCCTATAAAGATGAAATCAAAAAACTTCAATCCCAATTACAAAGTGCACATAATGAAATTGAGCTGCTATCACTGCAAAACAGCGACCTAAAACAGAAAAACAATGAATTAATGAAGAAAAATGATATATTCAAGAACATTGCAAGTAGCCCAATCAAGAAAAAAGTAAACACACCGTTGAAAAACACTATTAACAGCAGCATGAAAACAAAAGAAACACAAACTACGGAACACCCTACATTTAAACTATGTACACAAGAAGACAAGACAAAAATCACTCGTCAAGATATCAAACAGCCGAAGATCCAACTACTTCCTATGAGGAATAAAATCTGCATTGTGAGCAGTGAAACATCTGACAGGATTTATAAAATGAGTGAAAGAACTCAGCTCGCTGACTATAGTAGGTGTCATTATCGCACTCCACGATGTGGTCTTAAACATGTCTTATGTAATATTCATGAAAAGGTTCGTAATTTCACTTTCTTTGACTACTGTATTATAGTTGTTGGCGAGGACGATTTCAAACAAACTAATAACTATATGGAACTTGTTTCATATATCCGGGAAACACTACTCCCAGTAAATCATACTAATTTTATTATAAGTCTTCCAACATTTAAATGTATGGAGAACAATGCTAATTTAATGTTTAATAGTAGAATAGATATTTTTAATAATTTGATTTTCATGGACGCCGAGACGCATAAATATGCGTATATTCTAGACTCAAACCTCAATCTGCCGTATTCATACGACTCATATAACCAAAGGACCGGCAGTATAAATAACAAAGCTCTAAACATTATTGTAACAGACCTAGAGAGCTTTATTTTAAACCTAAACGCACTGAATACTACCTGCCAAGATATTGATTGTATACCAAATCTTGGCACGGGTAAAATCATAACACAAAATGATATTTCTGTTATAAATGACACAAAGCACTGTGATGAGGATAGTTTTTTTCGTGTATGAAAATCTCAATATTATGCATCAAAATATAAATGGCCTTTTAAATAAATCCAATGTATTTACTGTGCTGCTAGAGGAACTACATGATTCGGGGAAGATTGTGGATGTATTATGTTTTTCTGAGCACAATATGATATTGTCGGATGTAAACCTATTGCATATACCTAATTTTACTTTAGCCGCACATTTCACTAGAAAATCCAGACATGGAGGCACATGTATAATGGTAAGAAACGGTATTAAATATAGAACTTTGGAGTCTGTTGCGAAATATGGTGTATCCAATATTTTTGAATGCTGTGCAGTGGAACTCACCGACCACAATATTATTATAATATGTTTATATAGGAGTCCACATAGTACCGAAGTAAAAAGCAAACATGAAATATTCTTTAATAATTTAGACAGTCTGTTAAATTCTTTATCCATTCACTCAAATAAAAAAGTGCTTCTGTGCGGTGACTTCAATATTGATTTGCTAAAAGATACCACAAGTTCGCAGCAATTCAAGCACTTAATAATGGGTTATAATCTTAAATTTGCCGTAAACGTTCCAACTAGATTAAGCAGTGGGACCTGCATTGATAATATAATCCACAATGTGCGAGGAGCTAAAGGAGAAGTTTTGGAACTAGCAGTATCCGATCATACAGCGCAATTTTTACGTTGCCCAGTTAAACAAACGTGCCTTTTAGACTACTGGCACTGTACAAAACGGGACTACTCAAAAGAAAATATAGAAAAATTCGCAAACTATTTGAAACTATTGTCATTTTCTGATGTTTATGAGGAAACAGACCCTGAAAAAGCATTCAAATTGTTCTATGACTGGTTCAAATTACTGTATAACTTATGTTTTCCTAACATTAAAATAAAAATATCGACGAAAGTAAAACCAAACTGGATTAGTCGCGGTATTAGACTATGTAGCAAGAAAAAAAGAGATTTGTTATGGAAATACAGGTTATCACCGACTGAACATAATAAAACAAACTTCAAAACGTTGTCTAACCGGCTTAAAAGAATTGTCAATCTCACGCAGAGAGCCCATAATAACCGTTACATTCACTCGGCTAAGAATCGATGTAAGGCAACGTGGAAAGTCATAAATAAAAATAAACATAATTTACCAAATCAATCCACAATGAGAATTAAATCAAATGATAACGTACTTACCAACCCTCTTGATATAGCAGAGGCTTTTAACAATTATTTTGCGGATCAAGTCAAATCAATTAATAGTTCAAATAATAATAATAAATTACCAATAAATACTCCAAATTCGTCCATGTTTATGAAACCTACAATACCACAAGATATTCATAAAATTATTATGTCTCTAAAGAATACTCCCAGCACTGGATATGACGGTATTAGCACAAAAATTATTAAAACAGTATCTACAACAATTGCACCCGTCCTTAGTCACCTGATCAATATGTGCATATTGCATGGTGTTTTTCCAAAGGAATTAAAAATTAGTATCGTAAAACCGCTTTTCAAAAAAGGTAATAAAGACAACATGTCTTCCTATAGACCTATAGCACTGATACCTATTTTGTCAAAAATATTTGAAAGAGTAATATACAATCAAATCAATTCATATTTCGAGAAAAATAAATTATTTGTCGATAGCCAAAAGGGCTTCCGGAAAAATAAGTCCATTGACATGGCAATTTATGATTTTTTACAACTCGTTAGCAACAGCGTAGATAAAAGAAAACCGGCTCTGGCTCTATACATGGACATGTCGAAAGCCTTTGACCGTGTAGACCATAGAATATTAATTAAAAAACTTGACGCATACGGGATTAGAGGTAACATATCAAATTTAATTAAATCATACCTACAAGATAGACAGCAAATAACCGTTATTAATAGAATATGTAAAAAACATGAAACAACATTTAAATCTAGCCCGAGAACAGTGATGTATGGAGTTCCACAAGGTAGCATACTTGGACCTCTCCTATTTATTATATATATAAATGACTTCCCAAAAGCATCGACCTATCCCATGACAATGTTTGCAGATGACAGCACTCTATTTTTCAACAGTGACCAATTAGATACATTAGAATCAGACATTAACTCTAACATAAAATCAGTTATAAATTGGCTAGAGAATAATAATTTGGTAATAAATTTAGACAAGACAGTAATTATGAAATTTCAACAAACAGTAAATAAGAATTTAAATTTAGATATAAGATATAATGATAAAAGGATTGATGAGACGAATGTGACAAAATTTTTGGGATTGAATATTGAAAGCACATTAAAATGGAATACTCAGATTGACAAAGTATGTAGTAAAGTAAACCAATTTTCTCACGCGCTGCGTATGCTAAGTAAAACGGCCAATCGAAACACTGTACTAACTGCATATCATGGTCTAGTAGCCTCAACATTAAGATATGGTATTATGTTTTGGGGAAACGCCTCGGGTAAAGATGTGGTGTTTAAGTGTCAGAAAAGGTGTATTAGAGCGATCTGTAACCTGCAAACCACTGACAGCTGTAAAAAATATTTTAAAAGTATGAAAATTTTAACAGTGCCCTCAATGTACATATACCAGACATCTATGTTCGTCAAAAATAATATGTATAAATTTGACCGAGTAGGTAGTCAGCGTCGAGCAGACCGGCTACAAACTGTTGGTTCTAAAACTGCTTTACACAAGAACAGTATTTTCGTAATGGCTCCAAAATTATACAATAAATTGCCAAAGTGTATCAGAAGTGAGGAAAATGTCAGCCATTTTAGAAAGAAGTTGTTCCTATTTCTAGTTGAAAAGACGTATTACTCGATTGAAGACTTTTTAAATGACAAATTATGACTAAATTTAATTCTCTTTGACATTTTTAATAATTAATAATGAAATTCAATTACTTTATTTTATGCGGCTTATGACATTTTTCAAGTGCTTCATTTATTTTATTCTAGAATTTATTAATTATGATAGTAAGATAACCAGCTTACTAATATTATATTTATATTTGTATGCCGATTATTGGCCGAACATACAGATCAGCCAAAATGTATAAATAACACCTTTTTGTACTTATGTTCACAAATAAAGATTGATTTGATTTGATTTGATTAATAAGTGTTTGAGCGATTGGCTTATAATTGCAAGTTCTCGTACGGATCATTTATTTATTAAAGAAAACATGTACACATAACAGACGTAAATTGATGCTATTGCACAGCTAAGGAATGACAAAGCATATTAACCAAAATACTTAAAATAACAAGAAAAAATCATCTTTCGACCGACCCGTCTGCTCACAGATAATCAAACATCCATGACATACATCTACCGAATTCGAGGTGTGAAATAAATTACATTCCGGTGTCAATGTCAGTAGAGCATTCAGCATTGCCAGGGCTTGAACCAAGGGAGAGTTAGTATGAGAAACTGTGCGTGCAGACGGAACAACAATCTGTGTCCACGCGGTCTCAGTTGGTATTTGGGCACGGGACACGACAAGCAAACATCACTAAAAAGTAATTACGCCTGACATCGAAAGTTGAATTTGAACATTCCAAGTATACATTTAGTAAAAAGGAAAGGGATTGGTAGTACCCAAACAGTTTCTTTAAATAATAAAATTCTAAGGAATCGTTTTTAGATCGGGATGCAGAAAGGGATTGGTAACCTAACAGTTTCTTTAAATAATAAAACTCTATGGAATCGTTTTTGGATCTTCTCCAGAAGAGGGGTATTTACTCTCATAGGGGTTCCCAATGATTGAAACTGACTCTAATTTTGTTCTGACTAAAGCCATATAAACAAATTTTATGGCCAGGGGGTTGTCGAATTCACGCACATTTCGGATAGTGAAACCTAGTCTTCTGTATGAAACAGTGGATATCACTCTTACTCACAAAATACGGCGAATTAAGAACAGACATATTCTGTCTGTTCACATGGGAGATGACAGCCAGAGGATAAACTTTTATACAGACGTGACTATTTTTTCATATTACTTTGGAGGCTTGATCTTCAACTTGTAATTGGTATGACCACTAAAGGTCGCTTACATGGCTGCAAGACGATTATATTAAACAATGCTAGTAGGTTCTTACCATAGAGTTGGTAGCTGGAAGGCGTGTACGCAGTAACTGAGTGACTACATCGACGATGCGTTGATGTAGTCGTGGGAAACGAAGCATTTCTTGTTGCACCTCTGTGCCGCAGTGCTGCACTATACGCTGCATCTCTTCATGCACCTTAACAGAAACATTATGTGAGCAAACAGTATGTAAAGATGTCGTGCAGTATGTGAAAGTGAAGACCGACTGGACTCTGAGGGTCGAAAAATTGGAATCGCGCCACAACATAAACTTTCAAGTCGTTCGTGGTACGAGTTACAACCTAACATCTACAGATCTGCTCAAAAGAGGACTTTTGGCCGAGAGGTGTCGTATATCGACGTTTCCGAGGACGGCTACGCGACACCACGCAGCGAAACACGATGCCGACGATGTTACGTGTATAGTCATAGTTTGATTAAGGTTTTAGATATTATGTATTGGTTTATTATTATCGTGTTAAAATGATCGAAATATTTCACAGAAATTACAAGCTCGGCTGGTTTTTCATCTATTGTAGAAAACATGCTATCAAACTTAATTACTGAACAGGCAATAATATAATCCATACTTTTGGCACACCATGGACCAGTGGCGAAGGGTCAAAATTTTGTAAGGGGAAGCCGACGAAAAAAATGAGATCATTAATTTTGTTTTTAAAGTGTAACTTTAATTACTTCGTCTCAAACTTTTTCGTCTGTGTGTTGCATGCCGCGTGACGATCGGCCGCGGAGTAGGGATAAAATGAAAGGCGCTCGTCAGAGCGCCTTTCACTTTATCCCTACTCCGCGGTCTACTCCGCGCTATAGTGTGAAAAAAAGTTTCACTTTTACCGTGGTTTCATAAAACCACACAATCCTTTTATTCGTCATCGCATTTTTTAAATTTCATTTTGATTGTCAGCGACCCCGAAAACCTCGAAAATGTCACCCATGATCAGTATACACAAAAATTTTCGAAGGACCCAACTTGATCTTTTTTTCATAACTTATGTATTGTAACGATTAAATGCACAGAAACTATAGAAAATATGTTTATTCATAAAAGTGAACGCGTATAAATACAATGTTTCATGTCTATGCTATTAACCGTTGAGGAGTTCCCTCATGAAAAGAGGACCCTGGCTGTAGGATGAATTCATGATACAAATCGTCATTATCCATCAAATATGAACACGTATACAAAGTTTCGAGTCTGTGCTATTAAACGTTGAGGAGTTCCCTCGTGAGAAGACAATCCTGGCTGCAGGATGAGATCATGATAGAATTCATGTGTATCCATCAAATATGAACTCGTATGCAAAGTTTTGTGTCTGTGCTATTAAACGTTGAGGAGTTCCTTCGTGCAAAGACGATCCTGGCTGCAGGATAAGTTCATGATACAAAACATGATCATCCATCAAATATGAACTCGTATGCAAAGTTTCGTGTCTGTGCTATTAAACGTTGAGGAGTTCCCTCGTGAGAAGACGATCCTGGCTGGAGGATAAGATCATGATAGAATTTGTGTTTATCCATCAAATATGAATGTGCATATAAATTTTCGTGTCCGTGCTATTTACCGTTGAGGAGTTCCCTCGTGAGAAGACAATCCTGGCTGCAGGATGAGATCATGATATAATTCATGTGTATCCATCAAATATGAACTCGTATGCAAAGTTTCGTGTCTGTGCTATTAAACGTTGAGGAGTTCCTTCGTGAGAAGACAATCCTGGCTGCAGGATGAGATCATGATAGAATTCGTGTTTATCCATCAAATATGAACGTGCATACAAATTTTCGTGTCCGTGCGATTTACCGTTGAGGAGTTCCCTCGTGAGAAGACAATCCTGGCTGCAGGATAAGATCATGATAGAATTCATGTTTATCCATCAAATATGAACTTGTATACAAATTTTCGTGTCTGTGCTATTAAACGTTGAGGAGTTCCCTCGTGAGGAGACGATCCTGGCTGCAGGATTAAGTTATGTCTGTCATAAAAATGTATTGTTCTTAGAACCAAAGGTGTGCGCCAAATTTCAGCTCAATCGGGCATCGGGAAGTGGTTCTAATTTAGCTTCCTATACATACAAACATTGAAAGTTCCCTGTCGTAACTCGAAAATCTTCGGCTTACCTAGTCCTTACAAAACGCTGCTCATAGCTGCGAAGTCACGTGTCCGCGTTCATACGAATTTAGTTCTGAATTCTGACACCCGAGCGTCGGCTTACTGGCGCCACATGTTGCTTTCTTTGTTGACATGAAAAATGCTGGCATTTATGTAATGTTTTCAATCCTATGATGTATTTAATGTCTGTACTGTGAGTAACGTGTGTGTATGTGATAACCTCAGATGTGTACATAATTTACTATTTGACTACAGTAGACACTAGACACTACGTATAGTGCCTTGTTCCCAAAGGGAAGCCGACAGGAATCGGCTTCTTAGGAGCCTTCGGGCCTGCCATGGACAAATCTAGAGAAGGTTGCAAGAAGAACAAGACCGGTTTTTGAGACCAAACATTGTGATTCTTGGAGCCTAATATCCAGCAGGTGATGTCTTTGAAGTGAATGAAGAAATATATTAGTAAAAGAAGTTTATACCAGTTCTACACAGCGAAGTGACGGATCTTCAAGTCTCCTGATCTGCCGCTTCACTAGCAGCTCAAATGATACTTCGGGAACAAACAGAGCTGGCCGCGGACCCGTCGCGTTACGAATAGCCGTCAAAATATCCATGCGCGTCAGACCTGATAATAAATTATAATGTATTATTTTATGGGCTTTTGCACGGCGCAGTTTCATTATGTGATGTGGGGCTACATACGTAGTTAAAACAGTTTCAGTATTTCCTGCTATTCATGCACTTAATAAGATAGATTACTGAACATCCGATTTGTTACGACGTGATTGAATTACGTACTTTTAAATTGCAAACTCGTGTTCATTTACTGTTGACGGGGATCGCAGATAGATTACGATCGTATCTTGTGTGAATTACTCATCAAAAACTATTAATTTATCATTAGTTCAGATAAGCAAGGTATATCCTGAGCTATTTTAAAGATAATGCTGCACAAAAGCATTTCCTTTCAATACCTTGTATTCCGCGACGATGCAATAAGTGAGTTTTATATCTACGTAAAAGGTTCAAATTACAATGATCATGCAACTAAAATATTGCAATACATGTTTCAGATGAGTCACGAAATAATCAGTGTCTAATCTTGACTGTAATATTTGGGCTGTGCATAACAACAATTAGTATCCGAAACTGAAACCGAATTTCGGCAACGGTCTCAGTTTCGGCCGAAACCGAAACTTCCCTACAAGGATCATGTATTGAGTGAAAAATGAAGAAAACGTTATTATAATCAGTCAGTCGTTATTTTTTTATCTCACTAACATATTTTATTATCACATGGCTATGCAGTCTTCGGCATAGGTACTTAATATTTAAGTAATAAACAAAAAACAAAACAAGATAAATCTATTTTTATCTTGACTCAGCGCACCGAACATGATGATCGCAGCGCGAGAACTCCCGAATGCAGTTTCGGTCGTACTTTCGGCAGGTTTGCCGCCGAAACCGAAACTTAACCGAAACTCGTATTATTGCCGAAGCTCGACCGAAACCGAACATTCGGTCGGACATTAATAACAATATAATGATTATAGCACATCCACATCCTGTTATCGAGAAGCTTGTAAGTGAAAATTTTAAGTATAGGAGTATCTTTCGTGGAACTAAAATTACGATATAACCGCGCCGGAATACGTACGTATTCCGGCGCGGTTATATCGTAATTACGTAGGTACGTATTCTACACACTGAATCTGAAAAGCAACTTACCGACTAAAGGATGTATAGAATCCAAGGTACGTCCAAATGTCTCGTGGAAAATGTAGCATATTCTAGCACCTCCACAGAGTTCGGTTGTCTCTATATTCCTTGCGGTACCTTCTATGGTAGAGCAATAGGCACTCGCAAACTTTGTTATAATCTGTAGTAGGGTCTGCGACTTATCCGACACATCTTCTCCATAAGAGTTGAGAAGAGATTGGAATTGCGAGATCATTACGTTGACGCGCACCTGTCATTACGAAGAGAAAAACTTATTATCAATAGTATTCCATGACAATCCGGAATGTTCATCCTACCAACAAAATTCATATAAGATAAAACATAATCAAATATGCTTTGAATTATCTTGGTTACAGAAATTTTAAGATAATACAAAATTAAAATCAGATATCATAACCCGCATTTTTGACTGCACTATCAGACAGATTACAAGACATATATTGGCCAAAGTTTATTGAGTTGGCAAAGGTTGAGATGCCACTCACTGAACTAGTTTTAGTGGCCATAATTGTTGACTTTGCATTGTTGTAGAACGCGCGTAGGGCATCTTATCGATAAAAGCATAAGGCTGATTTTGTGATGTTTACGCATTCAATACAAAATCTATTTGTAAAATCATGTGTTTTCATCAGTTTGTGATATCATGACACTCTACATACGGAAATAAATACAGCATTCCCACTCAACAATACTCATTTATGAAATGGGTCGAAAAATCGCTACAATTGCCTCACGTAATTAATGGACGTCCCCTTACCTTTAATTCCGGTAAACAGTCCCTAATATGGTGCATCAGTAGTCTGTTCAAGGTCTTGGCCAAGTGTGGCGTGCCGTTGCGTGTTGCGATTGTAGGATATTTCCTTTGAAGGTATGTTGCTTCATCTTTAAGCGCTTCCTGTTTTTAAAACAATTACAATCAATACATCAATTAATGCCACTTTTTAAGACGAGAATACTTTAAACAGGCTATAATTGTTGCTTTTGTTAGTATGCATTTATATATTGTTAGTATGCATTTGTATTTTTATAGTATTATCATTCATGTTATAAATCTTAGAGAAACACTTGATAAAGCGTCAAAAGTCCACTTCCGTTTTTTCGTGATCCTACAATTTTTAAAATAAAGAAAATTGTCTATTTGTAGGTATTGTTGGTCCAATATCAAACAAACAGCTTTAATGTTAAATCTAAATAAAAAAACGATAAGACCGCCGTTGTAACCATAAAGTTCTGTAAACCCGTTATGTTTGATTTTTGGTGTACAATAAAGTTTTATCTATTCTTCTATTCTGTTCTCACTTGCACCAGTTCAGCATTCTGTAGGTAAAGTAGGTAGCGGTTGCAGCCAAATGCATTGAATACCAATACAATATCCAAGCCAAATATTATTGGCATATGATGACATATGTGTTTCTAATAGACAAAAAATAATTATTGTTAAAACATTTCATGACACTAATGAAGATAATTTACCCCAATCGTCTTCTTATCAATAATGTCTTGTTGCGATCTATTTACGACTCCGATTATGCCAAGTTTTACAGGAATGACGCGGCCGCATAGGATGTCTATGGCATCAGTTCCTGAAATAAATCACTATTTTAGTAAATATCATTGCTGAAAGGAAGAAACATTGGCTAATTTTATCATGAGACTTTAGTCAAAGTGTCTTCCTACATTATTTTTATCAAAACTTATCATGCAATCTAATTCAGGAGATAAGTTGAAATTGATACTAATTTTACACAAATGTTTTAGGTAGCTTGTCTAGCATTACCTTTTGGGACTTAGTAGTTCCACTATACATCTTACATGTAATACAGATTTTGAAAAGGTATTTAGCACAAAACTTGTTGCAAGGAGACCTGGCATAAATATTACATGCAATTTGTATCTATTTAATGTTAGAAAGATCACATAATATACAACAAGTTCAATTACCTGCATCCATGAGATCAAGTTTAGTAACAACAGCTAAAGTCCTCCTGCCATCTGGATCTACCTCTTTTGACATTTTTATAGCTTCACTTGTGGCCATGTCCGTGTTCGCAGCTGTCACAGCCAGGATTATGGAGTTCGGGTTTGCAATGTGCTTTATAATAAGATTCCTAATTTGGTTTTCAATATCTTCAGGCTGATCACCTATTGGGACCTAGTTAAAAATATAAACTGCATAAACATGAAGCTAAAATGATAGTGTTGGTTGAACTTGTAAACAAACTGTAGTGCCTTATACATTTATCAAAACAATGTGCCAATTATAATGTTTACCTTCGTGATACCAGGGAGATCCACCAATGTAAGGTTTACAACTCTGGTTGAGAATATCTTGAGACTGATGGGCTCTGGGCAAATACCCTTGTTGCTGCCTGCCAAGCGATCTGTTTCTCGCTCGATCTCTTGCCTCATTTGATCGAAATCTGAGAAGATCTTGTCTTTGGTGTGGAGGAACTTGCCCCATTCTTCAAGATTTACAGTTCCTGTAACAATAGAGAGATATTGTTTATGCATGGTAAGCTAATGTTTTTAAATCATAGATAAAAGTATTGTGTGCACATAATATTATCAAGGATTAAAAAGCTAACATACTTAATTAAATACTATGCTATTTTTGCATTATAATTATATTGGAAGGCGTTTTATTGACATGAGATCACCGATCAGTATTTCATGATTTATTTGAAAATTAAATTGATACCGGTTACTGTCATGTCTGTCATGTAAGTACATTATGAAATGTTGTGTGCATTCTTTATTATGTGATTAGTGCCTAAACTGACATCAGAGTTTTTGTGCCACCCATGGGCCTCTGACTTGGCTTTGCATGCCATCGAAAAATGTCTCTCAGGCTATTAATAACTGAACTTGACAGAAAACAAAGCAGTCATCTATTATTTTGTCATTATTTGGGACATTGATTTGTTAAAGTATATCTTTAAAGATTTGGAATTAAACAGTCATCAAACAGGGACATGCTCATACAAAATTATTATTACAGTCAGTAACTACTACAAACCTGTATTAAATTTTTGAGCAAGTTGAGCTATCGGATTCCATGATGATGTCTCTGTTTTCTGGATTCTTAGTGCTAGCAATACATTCAAATAAAAGTACAACTAAGCTACTAAATAAATTGACAGAAAGTATAAAATAATTTGATGTTTTTTTATGCATAATAATATAAAAAAACAGGTTAAACTTCTGTGTTACTTTGTATTGACATTCAATTTATGAAAACAATCAAAAATACTTTGTGTTTGAAAGTGAAAGATCAATGCCATGTCAATGTAACATAATAAAAACTACATTGGGAGCTCCACAATTATCAACTGCTTATAGCCTACCAAGTCAATATAAACAGAAACATTACTAGAGCATGAAGATGAATGCTCTGTTATACTATATGACATTGAAAACTACACCAAGACTTTTTATAATTCCTAGACTGCAATTCTCATATTGATTTGAACAATAGTATATTACAAACTAAAATCAGTTTAAATTAAGGAAAAAAAATGATAATATATTGGAATTCATGATTTTTTTCTACTATGAACCAAGCTGGCAATTTAATTGAGTATGTATTGTTTTTCCTCAAAAAGTCAATATTTAGCGAGATATTTATTACATTAATTCACAAGCTATGCCACTTAAATTAATATTTGTTAAGAAATTTTGACTTACCTTCCTCAGCAGAGCGGTGTTCCTTACTGTCCTTAGGGCTGTAGACTAATTGTAGAACGAGAGGACGCCTAGTCACGATCCCTGGGCCTCGAGGCAGAAATGAACGCCCCACTAGACTTTCAATAACAGAACTTTTTCCAGAGCTCTGATGGAAAACAATAAAGTATTTAAAACAATTTGTAGAATCAAAGGATTCTAGGAATTTATTGAACTATTTAGCGACTTAAGTTTGTAATTGATTGATATCCTAGTATTTAAAGATTGTCATGCCTCTAACCTAGTCCTTGTTTTTCAGTTTACATCAAAATGAAATGTAAAACTTCATGATGTCATTGATGTTTTTATTGATTGTAAATGAGAGGCGTGACTGTGCGCAAAATAAATACCATTAACCAATGCGGCATATGACTCTAATAAATGTGAACCGGGAATTCGGGAGTGCGGTCTTGGTCAATGACAGCGTACTTAGTCCAATTGAATAGAATGGGGACAAAGAACTCCAGTGACACCTTTACATAACCATCATATCAACAGGAAATTCTTCATCTGCCATTCTAATCGCTGCTGCTAGCTCAGAATTATTTGTTAAAATTCATAGAAAAAATGGTTACCTGAGTTCCTAAAACTACAATTTGAGGTAATTGGATGGCATCAGCTCCAACTGTGTTAAAAACGTCTTGCAACTTATTAATAACTGGTATAAGCGCTTCCATAATTACAGATTCTACCGTACACACAACTTATATTTCAATAATCCACGACAGTTTTATGTAATACGAAAAGATTATTTTTATCAAATATCAAAACAGACAACCCAACCGGTGAAAGTCGGCCATATTGATTTAACCGCCCGCGGCCCCGCTCCCCCGCTTGTCCGTTAGAATATTATGGATGTCTTTACCCAATCTAACAATTTGTGTTTTAGTCGATTTGTTTAAGTAATTGGTAACCCTGGTTTGGAACGATTAATTGATGATTTGGTACGTCTAATCGTTTATAGTAAGATAGTTAAGACGTTCTGTTCTGTAATTTATTTAGAGAAAATTTGAAATGAATTCAAATCATACCAAATACAGGTTCTCTATTGTGTCACCTAACTTTTTTATCCATAATTTAAAGTGCCATAACTTTTTTTGTCCTAATCATCATTTGTCCGAATGATAATTCACCCGAACCATCACATAATATCACATGTAATAAAATTGAAATCCCTAAATATAATATGTCCTAAATCCGTTTGTCATAAATATTACAATCAATAATATACAAAAGACATAAAAATGTTTTCTATAAAAGTTATAAGTCCTAAATTGAAATTACATAATGTTTATTTATAATAATAATATTCTTAGAACAATTTTTTTTTGTTATACATAAATAAATATATTATACATGTACTCAATAAAGCAGTTGATTGTGAACATGTGGTTTTTGTAAAGCAAGCAAGCATGCAGCATGCAAGCAGGCACGCAGCATGCAGCTTGCAAGCAAGCACGCAGCATGCAGCATGCAAGCAATCATGCAAGCATGCAACATGCAGCAGGCATGGTTTCTGTCACGGCTCCGGCGCTGCAGCGCTCCGGCGGTCCCTCGCGAGTTTATCGTCGCAGATGGGTTTAACGCTCACCACCGCAGCTTCGGCTTGCTGGCCGGCTCAGCCGGCCAGCCTCAGCCGCGGCGGCGAGTGTTACAACCACCTGCTCCTCAACTCACGGGCCGCCTCGCAACTCCGCGCCTACGCAATTTTAAATTACACTCTAGAGGTAGGGCAGACAAGACTGCGTGGAGTCGGATTTACAGCGATTCGTTACTGTCACTAAAACCTAATTTTTAGCATACGTTTTAGGACTAAAAAAAATATTATAAATTAACATTCGGAATAATACACATTATTTAACACAATACTTAGGATATATGACTTTAGGTCTTGTAAAATTAGGAGATTCAATAATTATAGTACTCGATATTAGGACAGAATACTTTTAGAACTAAAGATAATTATGTTACACAAAATTTCGGGATTTTGAACATTATGGTTACTGAAATTTATAGCAAACGTGTTATGGATAATGATTTTCGGACAAACAATTTTAGGAGAAGAAAGGGAGTACCCAAATACAACGTCTTTTTATTTATTTTTACGGGTTGTGCGTTGTTTCATCGCTAATTGTTTAATCGAATTTTGTTTCACATAAATTGTTTCTCATATTATCATTTCATAGAATAATCAATACGCAGAATACTTACTTTGAAGAAATTTAAATCATCGATTTTTGTTTCAAATAAAGTTTAATGTTAGAATATTCATATCATAGAATAACAAATCAAATATTATTTATCCACATATTGTTTGTTTCACATAAAACTTATTACGAAGAATAACATTTTAATCTACTGACAGTTTCTAAAATTCAAACCTTTGAAAAATGCATACACTCCTACAAAATTACAACACCGGGTTCACAAAAATAATGCGGGTAAATTATTGTCAAGCAGGAAAACAATCTTGTTATTCTCACTAATGGTGTCCATGCCTGTTGCATGCAGCATGCAGCAAGCATGCAACTTGCAGCATGCAGCAAGCATGCAACTTGCAGCATGCATGCAAGCATGTAACATGCAACAGGCAAGGTTTCTGTGACGGCTCCGGCGCTGCGGGGCTCCGGCGGCCCCACGCAAGTCTATCGTCGCAGATGGTATTAACGCTCACCACCGCAGCTTCGGCTTGCTGGCCGGCAAGCCGGCCAGCCTCAGCCGCGGCGGCGATCTTTAGAAACCACCTGCTCCTCAACTCGTGGGCCGCCTCATCCCTCCGCGCCTACGCGGGCTTAAATTACACTCTAGGGGTAGGGCAAACAAGACTACGTGGAGTCTGATTTGCAGCCATTTGTTTCTGTCACTAACTTTAGTAGTACAACATATTGACTTTTAAAGACAATATTTTAATTTAAGGTTAATAATTTCGTTTAAATAAAATACCATGGAAACATTCATCGAACAAACAATATTCGTTGAAAAATAATTCTGCTGTTTGATGAGTTGGTCAAATAAAAAAATTCTTTGAATTGTGTTTCTGTAAAATATTTTTCATTCAAGTAAATAGTAGTGGAAACAAAAATATTCGAAATAAAAATACAGGGACTAAATATTATGTGAAACATTTTCTGGGAAACGAAATTCTGTCAAATTTCTGTCTGCGAAACAAGGTGACACCATTTTTACGACCATCAAATACGAGAATGATTTAATTGATTTACCACCAGCTCTTACGCCATCAAATTCAATGGTTTGCAGGGAATTATGAAATATATTGCTGGCAGCACTGTGTTAAAGTCAATGTCATCCGTCAAATCAAACTCTACCAATTTGTTACTTTTGTTTTGTCCGGGGTTGGGGATTTGATTACATTTAATTTACATTTTCATGATTGTATGTGTAAAAATTGTCAGCCAAGATTTATAGTTTCTAATCGTGGATATTTTCAAAAATGTTCAATGCTGAGGTAACAAATTTTTGTAGGCGTTACCTTCCAAAATGCCGAGGAAATGAAGAAGCTTTACGGCGACGCTCTGAAGGCCCATTTTCTATATTTCCAGGCAAACAGTGTGGATGCTGGAAGATATGCGAGTAATTTGCAATCTATACAGTTTGGGCCGTGGCATATATCGTACGATGTGAGCAGCATTCTGCCTAGCGTCTGTTCTACAAGGGTCGTTTGCGAACGCGACGATGATCAATTTTGCCAGTTTTGTTTGTAAGTGTTGGCCTTCTTGTAATAAGAAGAAGTCGATGTTAACTATAGAGTATTAGGAATACACATAGGGAAAAGATCATATTGTAATTAAAATATACCCAATCTATACTTGCATTAAAAATTAATGTCCGAAATGTTACGCGCATAACTCTGAACGACTGCACCAAAATGGATAATTCTTTTTTTATTGTTTTTGTAACTGTCGGGACAAGGTTTGTACATAAAAAAATGTAGGGTAACCTAACCCGTGGGTTAGGTTACCCTACATTTTGCCTGGGTAGGTGAGGTTTGAAAAAGTGCATGGTACAGCTAGTTTATTGTATAAACATTCCCCTAGTATCAACTTTTTGTCATGATCAAACTTTGTTTTTGTATTATGGTTTTTATTCTTATAATTAATTTGAAAACATTAATTTACAGATACTGCAAAGAACTGAATATTCCTCACTTTCCTGACATGGTGTTTCCTAAAAACATTCTGAAGTTGACTCACAACAGTGGTGCTACTATCTGTTTTAATCCTCTTGATTCCCTGAGATGTGTGGCAAGCAGGATGGAGGCCATCGAGGTTTCTTGTGCAGAGGCTTGGCAGGAAGCCCGGTAGTAATATTTACATTTTCTCACAACATTAGAATACGTATCCCAACATAACACCTTTTTGCAGTTGCACGAAAGTTTACTCACCCACCCTATATGACGGCATCATGAATCATGATCTCCATAAAGTAGTAAAAAATTGGGCTTATTTATTAATCCAATTTAAAAAAAAAACATATTTTATCAATGTTAACTAATATTATGTTGTTAATTTTTAAGACCAAATGCAGCTAAACCAAAGCGGCCATTCGACTGGACATTTTCAACAGATTACAAAGGAACACTCACAGACAATATTGTTGTAGAGACAACCAATGAAGCAATTGATTTCAACTTATTGAAACAAAAAGAACAAATCCTTTTCTATCATGATCTGACTTTATTTGAGGATGAACTGCATGATCATGGGGTGTCTAAACTGTCTGTAAAAATAGTAAGTGTATTGTTTCTCCATTTAAATTAAATTAAGCTTTAAAGTCCATTGCAACACCTTTTTTGGTCTGTCTCAATGTTCTAAGAAGGTTTATAAAATCTTGACCCATGTAGCTTATGTTGAGATTTAACTCTCTCACTGCCATAAGGTCCCCTGGTGTGTCGCACTTTTTATACTGCACTGATAAAGTTTGACAGGCCTTACTGGCGCCCGGAGGGCCCACTGGTCGTCATAGCTATGACACTGCACTTTATGCTTATGGTAATAGATACCGATACAGTCTGACATTCTCACTATGTTCTCTTTTTTTCTTTGTCAAACAACATTTCACAATATTATGAATTATGTTTTCAGAGAGTTATGCCATCGTATTGGTATGTGCTGCTAAGGTACTTTCTGAGAGTCGATGATGTGCTGGTGAGATCCCATGAAACCAGAATGTTCCATTTGCTCAACTCTGACTATGTTCTCAGAGAATACACAATGAAGGAAGCACAAGCTAAAGATTTAAATGTAAGTATAAATGTTATTATTGTTTAATATTTTTGGGACATTGGTACCTTACAAATCACTATAAGTTTTCTAAACTTATTGAATTAAATGGAATGAGGAAAGAAACTCAAAATAATATCTTCCAATTTTGATGGTACGGTTGGCGCAGTGGTTGAGCTATTGACTGCTGCGCTATGAGCTGCGGGTTCGATCCACGCACAGAACAAATATTTGTATGGCCTACAGATAGTTGTTCCGGGTCTGGTTGTTTGTGTATGTGAGTTTAAATGTTTGTAAACACACCCACAATACAGGAGAAATTCCTAGTGTGGGGCAAAGTGTTTAAAAAAAATATATATAGCTTTTATTTTTTTTTCTCAGATGCCTACTTGTCACATGAAAGACGCTGATGACGTGATACCAATCCTGCCACTGAAAGAAAAAACAACACACAAATTGATTGTGAATATACCACCAAATTAGGCTATAGTGCTTTGATCTCCAATAATTATGAAATAAAATAAGTTAAGAATTATAAATGTTGTAATAAAGTGCAAGTTCTCTTGGATAGTGTAAAAATATTTTAATTAACAGCCTTGAAATCTGAAAATGGTGGTGCTATTTTAGCAAACGAAAAGGAGTACCTACACAAATGATATACTAGACATTTTGATACTATGTTCCAGTTATTGGAATTGATAAAAAAGTACAAAAAGTTAACACTTACATTTAAACTATTTTACAAAAGAATGGAACTTTTACTGCTTGAATGGTAATCAACATTGAGGAGTTTACATCAAAGAAAAAGAATATACACTTATTCAGCTCTTAAAGAACAAAAGATACGAGACTTTTGATTCAAGGATATCCAAATTTAGAATGTGTTCGTCCTGACGCTGTTTAATCTAGTAGAGGACATTGTGAAGACAGCACAGCGGCTTATAACAGTGTTATAAACACTTTCCGGCTTAGAGAATACATGAGAACAAATCGTATCTCATACTCTGTCCAAATATATTTTAGAAGACTTTACTCAATGAATTTCGTCGGTTCTGCATCACTATCTGCCAATCAGGATCAGTGTTGTATTGTACCTATACGATGCGCCAATAAATAGTATTTTCATAAAAAGTGTTGTTTTTCCTCTAACTTTACAACATAATGTAACTGTACTGTATATCTTACAAAAATCTGGAAACAATGCTTGAAGAAGAAACCAAAAATAGCAACAATATAATGACAATAACACATGGCAATAATATGTTGTACCTTCCCTCCGGGAGCCCGGCGGCACTGGGTCGTTCTGGGATAGTACCGGTTTTCACCAAAAGATAGACGAGCGGAGCGGAAGAAACTTGACAAACGACCAACCATGTTCGATAAAATCTACGTTGCGACTCTCGCTCGTCTGTCCTCTAATGCCTATATCACACCTCCGCTGCGAAACAACAACTGCGAAACCGCTGCGTGAGTTTCGCTGTGCAACAGTACTTCACTTACGCGAAACTATAATAGCGAAACAGAGCGAAACCTAAAACAGTTGAGAAATAAGAATCGAAAGAAAATGTCGTCGCTTTCGGAGTCAGAGGAGGAACTAATCTTAATTTTAAGTTTTTCAGTAAATTCCAAATCCATTGTTCCTATTTCGCTCATAAAAATTGTCGATTGCTACAGACGCGTCCGAGATACACGCGGAACCGCTCCAAAATGGCGGAAACGGGCGGAGATGTAGACGGCGCCTAAGCAAATGAGCGAAATCATGTTAGAAAGAGACAACATCATAGTCAGTTTTGTACTACCCAACAACTCACAGCGAAACTATGGCGGTTTCGCCCTTTGAGTTTCGCAGCGGAGGTGTGCTACAGGCATAAGATTGGGCGAATCTTGCACGTCGCCTCCGCTCCGCTCGTCTCCGTTAGGCCAAAGCTAATGGTGCTGGAATCTGAAACCTGGCGCCACTAACTTTACAGAAGCATCTATGGACTGATAGTAGGTAGGTACTTAATCCATCGGAAGAAATTTAAGATGACTCTTCAGCCGTTTCTATCACTAGGTTATGAGGTTACCGACGCTAAAGCTGTACCCACGTTTCGAATGATCAGTGCAACGAAACTACCACCTATGTTCAAGGCCGTCTTTATCTAGGCTGGGGCCCTTGGGCACACAAGAATTTGGGGCCCTTTTGGAAAGTAAAAAAAGCGAATTATAATAATATTTTTTTATTAAGTATGACCATTTATTATAGGTAATCTTGTAGCAATTTCTACGTTTGGAAAAGTTTCTTCCAATTCAAACTCAAACTCAAAACTCAAAGCATTTACATCATTCGTACATAGACAATGTCGACATTTATGCTAGGCCTTGTTTAGACGGTGCAGCTTGACTTTAGACTCGGAGGGAATACGTAAGTGATCGCTAGATGGTGTACTTAGTAAATTAGGTAGGATGCTTTCGAAAATATTATTAATTAGTACAGTAGGAATAGGCGCAGTCATCGATATAATGGCGTAGTATATGTCTTGTAAATACCTTCTGATAAGATTACTGATCTGTGAAAAAAGTGTAATGTGCCCGACAAAAATGTTTTGAGAATAAATGTGTGAGAGAAATTGTCGGTCCTTCGGGGCCCCCTGAGAATGGGGGCCCTGGGCACGGGCCCCGTGTGCCCTTATGGTGAAGACGGTATTGCCTATGTTAGCTGGTGTCGAGAATTGGCACCACGAGCTTACGTGCGCTAAGTCAGGGGGTATAAATTGGCCATTTGCGACTTCGTCTGACAATGGAATCTTAAGAAACATGCTTCTTTGCTTTAATATAGCAATGACGTGATAGCCTAGTGGTGTGAGTTCTGACCGTGTCGGACTGCCGAGTCACAGGTCTCAAGTTCGAACCCAAGACAAGCACTTCTGATTTTTCAGATTCATGTGTGCGTATTAAAATTATCACTTCGGTGAAGAAAAACATCGTAAGGAAACCAGCATGCCTGAGAGATATTTCTCGACGGCAAGTAGGTAAAGCGGTATGGGCGGCATAAACAATCTGACAACAGGTTAGGCATTAACCACAAGATAAAGAAGTAGGTAAGTGATGAGAGAGAGAGCTGCCACTGCTTCGTGTCTATCACACGAAGAGTATTAAGAAAAAGTATATATCTCCGCTACGTTCTGCTGTGCATTAAGAAAAACTCAGAGAAAGAGTTGCATCCCTCTACATATTATCGGCCTTCTTCCAATTTAGGGGAACACGGGGAATCGGAGCCACCGGGTGATGAGAGCCACCCTAGTTTACGTGTATCTAAATAAGTTTTCTTTTTTCGGGCGATAATTCAAATGTTTTACGATATTCAAGTACAAATTGTGCGTATTAAAGTTATTTTAATAAAAATGTTGCCTGTGTTAACTGTTAAAAAAGCAACTGAAAAATAAAAATAAAACTATTTCAGACCATCATCAGATGAGTCAGTTAATTACGACGTACTAGCATCATGGCGGATATTATATCTGCCAAGAAGGGTATTCCGTTTTGGTTCTACTTAATGTCAGGCCCATTCTCCAGTCTGTACCACAATCGAATCTGCTCTGGTCCTCTGGGCCACTCTGGCAACTAGCTCACTGTCCACGGCATTAGTCGGGAAACAGCATACACCAGGGAGCCTGTTCCTGGATGTCCGACGTAAGAGTGTCCATTATCACCAGGAAGACGTAAAAGGGCTTAGAGCCGATCCTTGGTGCAACCCTACTGCCACATTGAAGCTGCATTGAACTAATCAACTCGCAGAAGCAGGCTAATTCGCAAAGCACTTAACAGGGGCCTGTACCACGCCGACGTACTTGGGTACTCACGTCTTCTGTGTGTGAGCAGCCCTACATGCTACCTAATGCCACATTGCTGCTGCCTTGACGACACAAGTCTAATAATGTGCCAACGTGGTTAATATTTTAGTCGCTAGACATTGTTTTATCGCTCTTCAATTTTTATAAGGCATTAAATTTGCCATGACGAAAATGTTCCGTCCTGCGTAGGAAAAAAAAGGGCGCTCGCAGACAGATAGACTCAAAGTCTCAGTTGTAGATTACCTACCTACCTAACCACCGATAATTTGGTCGTTTAGTTGAATGATTTTAATCTTAATAATTATACCTATTAATGACCGAAACAGATAAAGTAGTTGAGTTTTATCTGTAGCTGCTGCATTATTATTACAATTTCAGTTCATATTAACGAGTGTCATAAGAGTGTAACCACATTTATTTTGTAGGTGCCTATAAATTTAAATTTTGGAATTAATTTGAGTTTTTAAGTGACAATGTGGCAAAAATATTTGCCACGGCTAGTTACCCTATTAGGTTTGTAGCTGTGTACAAACTAAAAAAAAACTTATTAAGTGCTGCTGATTTAACAATTGAATAATTATTCTCAACGTTTATTATTTCAGTATTACTTTACTTGCACAATGGGCATGCCCAGATAGCCAATTATGATGTGCGATTATCGAATCTTCTCCACATGCAGCAGGGCATTGGGTGGCCCTTACACCTTGACGTGGCAGAAGGCAATGAAGCTTTGATGAAGCTCTCTGAACATCTGGAGAATCAACAGACATGTGAGGTGACCACTCCTGCCGGATTAAGGTTCAACGTCCACAGCCCTCTGAATAATAGGTTAGTATCTAAATACACAGCCTGAAGTTGTTTATTTTATTGTAGGTAGATACTAGATACTGCCTCGTTCGTTTAGTGATCGCAAGTGCTACTGCTGGGCATGAGAGGTACTGGGTTCGATTCCCTAGCCGGACGAAGTGTTATTGGTTTTTACCATCATGCTTTTCTCGATCGAACTGGCTCGCCCTTTGTTTTATGGGTCTTATGGTGTGATGTACCTATTACTCAGCCTTACCCCACAGACAGACATTACAGACGTGATGGAATGTTTTATCGTAAGTAGGTACCATAAATACTATGTGCATGAAGTTAGTATTAAAAAATAGTTATGTTCTCGAGAAATAGATCGACGACGGTGTTGTAACTTAAGATACTTTAGCTAACTCGTTAGAAGTGACATAATTTAAAAGCCTTTTTTTGCGTGCCTTCTACTCTATAAACAATGTGACCAATGTCGATTCTTCGCTCGCCTAGGCTGAATTTTCTAACTAATTAACTGTACCTACCTACTTACCTAAAGTTTTTTCTGGATGTAATTTATACTGTTGTATGGAAATCACGTCAATTTTTTTACGGCGCGGCTGGCGCAGTTTTTGAGCGATCGACTGTGCCCTGCGTGTCGCGGGTTCGGTCCCCGCACGAAACAAATATTTGTATGGCCTACAGAAAGTTGTTCCGGGTCTGGCTGTTGTATGTAAGTTTAAATGTTTGTAAAACGCACCCACGATACAGGAGAAATTACTAGTGAGAGATCAAGTATTTTTTTTAAATGGTATTGAATTTTTCTCATTATCAATCAAAAAAACTGTTTTCGCCTCAAAGCCTCAAAGGAGCCTAAAACCCAAACTGATACCTCTTAAGATCAGATTGCCGGTCGGTTGTGGGCACTGGACACTAGCTGATACTTCATACAGGAAACCACTTATTTGTATGGCGGTGTTTGTATCCGGAACACCGTCCGCAATTTATCGGTAATGGTTGGACTGAAACTTTACAGTGCTAATTGTTGTCTGTATGCTAGTACAGACGTGTTCTTAAGTGGAGACCGGGAATCGACAATAGTATGGTGAGGCGCCATCGACTCGGTCCAGCAACCATCTCGCAGGGTGTCTGGTAGCAGCTGGATGAAAGTTGTACCTACACTTCAAATCACAAACTCGAGTTCGTGATTTGAGATCCTATGAGACCGATGACCCCGTAATGTCACTTTGGACATCACGGGTATATCACGGGCGGTATACATGACTATATCACAGCTCACGATCTCAGCGTGATGATATTAATTATGACTAATATATATACAGTGATAATAAAATTGATGGTCAGTGGACTGCAATTTATTTTCGGATAAGATAGGGGTAGAAATATTTTGGATAAGATTACGGTTCAGAGATTTCTTTTCCGCTTCTAGAAATCTCGAACAGAAACCCAAAGTCGAGAAATTTGTCCATAGTCGAGGCGAGAAAAAAGATGTCGTGAACTCGAGAAATATCGCCTTGATTCCTTGATTGGGAAAATGCTACACACTAAATGTTTATCGTAATATTGAGATAGCAATATTGAAATAAAAAACCGGACAAGTGCGAGTCGGACTCCCCACCAAGGGTTCCGTACAAATTGACTTTTGTTATTGGCGTTAATTAACGCCAATAACAAAAGTGAAAAAAATACTTACTTATTTTTTTGATTTATTTAGTTTATTTATTTAGTTTTAAAGAAAGCTTACAGAATAATAACAATCATAAGTATCACGTATTAGTAATGACATTTGCTAATTAGGTACAAGCTTCCACTTATTGATTATGATTTAATTACTAATGTATAGTTTGCTTTTTTTTATTACTTGCCAAATTTCATAGTTGTAGGTCAACAGGAAGTACCCGATACATTTTGATTCCCTTGAGAGTGTCGAAATATACGTTTTTTGCGGCCGTTCCTTTTTTCTACGTTAACTTAGAAATTTATTTTCACCGCTTGACCCGACTGTCTACATAATATGGTTTTAATTTCAACTTGATACCTCCACGCGTTCCCGAGATAAAGGGTCTTGACAGACAGACAGACAGACGGACAACAAAGTAATCCTATAAGGGTTCCGTTTTTTCCTTTTCATGTAAGAAACCCTAAAAAATAGATACCCGGGATATCGAACATATACACCGTGTAAATCACCTCATCACGAAGCCGTCAACCAAGCATTCTGTACATGAAACTAAGTAACTTTACGCAAAAATTATTGCTAAGAAATGACTTTTTTTTGGGGGGTGTAAAATCATGTTTTGTGGTAGAACTCAATGTAACGCACTCAAAAAATTTGTGCTGATGGACGGATTGAATAGTACGGGGGTCGTGGAGTAATTTAAAGTAAAAATCTTACATTAAAAACTTGTATTTAAAAAAATACTTGTCAAAAAGTTAGAACTTTGACCCCTTATATCTCCGTAACTAGAAGGTTCCAAGGTACGGTGTAGAACAAAAAAATGATCGCAATGACAGGGAGAACCAGTGCCTTTCGGCTTCGTTAAGAGGTGTTTTACACCCTTTATAATAATATTAGAACTTTGAACATTCAATAATTTAAAAAATTCTCTACACCTCAAGAATTCTCGAGAAATTCTTGTCGGAAATTCCCGGGACTCGAGGAAATAACTGAGTCGAGAAATAAAAATCCCTAATGAGGATTCATCTGTGCATGATGGTCCTCTGTGCTTGCATAAACACACTTTACCAATATAACATTTGTGTGAAGATACGAGGCTTGGAGTGACGGCTGTGGCGTGAGGGTCCGAAACGTGGTCCTCGCGGATGCGGGGCGATGGCGTATAACCTCGACCAGAGGAAACCATTCGATTACCGGATGGTCTGAAATGCACGTCACAGGTATGAACGTTCGTTTGACTATTTCATTACTGTTACATCCTATGGCGATCTTCTGATTAGAATAATAGTAGGTCATACCACCTGGGTCCGTAACCACCTAGTTCCATCTACCCACCTGATATTGTGTGGGTAAGTGAGTTCTCATTTACAGAGAGATGAGTAAAGCTCTGTAAATGAGCCCTGACTGATAAGCATATCTCCATAGCTACTTCATTCATATTTTCTGCCTGTTTCCTGTATCTATAACAAAAACGAATATCATTTGATTTGAATAAAATAAGTACCGGCTAACTTAAGAGGAGCTGGTGGCTAAATAAAAACAGCCTCACAGGTTAATCTTCAAGGTTAAGCCGTGCTTGCGGAGGTTGGTCCGTGGAAGGGTGTCCATCTTTAGGTACATACCGAGTTGCCTCCATGCCTCGGAAAGCACGTTAAGCCGTTGGTCCCGGCTGTCATTTTGGAGATCTTTGACAGTCGTTACGAGTTGTCAGAAGCCGAAAGTCTGACATCCAGTCTTACCAAGAGGTATCGTAGTGCCCAGTTATTGGGTTGTGGATTTCAGATGGCAGTCGCTACATGTAAAAAACAGATACTTAGCTGCATCCGGTTAGACAGGAAGCCGACCCCAACAAAGTTTGGGGAAAGGCTAGGCAGATGAGGTAACAGCTAATTAACGAAAAACAAAGAATTATTACTTCATGGCAATAGGTAGCTGCAATCCATACTAATATTATAAATGCGAAAGTCACTCTGTTTGTTTGTTACCTTTTCACGACTAAACGGCTGATCGAATGTTAATAAAATGTGGCAAGAAGATAGATTTCAACCTGGGGAAGGACATAAGCTACATATCATCACGCTGCGACCAATAGGAGCGGAGCAGCAATGAAAAATGTTGCGAAAACGGGGAAAATGAGACGCAGACGAAGTTGCGTGGGACAGCTAGTACCATATAATTATACCATATACAATGGCATCCTTCAATCAAAATAACTTTGCAAGGACAACGTTTTAGAATCTCCAGTTGGTTGCCAACAAGAGTCCTTGTCGTATGCCTGTCATGTTCATTTTAGCTATTCATCCCAAAATACAACAACTAAATTCAAAATTCCATCATCTAAATACCACACGTTAAATTTTGAATTAGGAATAGGAGGTGATGTTGACACCATTTTGAAGACTCCTCAAGCAGTAATTTAAATCTATTGGTCTGGACCTCAACACAAAGAATAGCAAAGAGTAGAATACTTTCGGAAGACTTATTAAAATTAATTTGTATTCAGCATTCACTTTCATTCGATATTCTTGTTTTGGGCACACATTTTACGTATTTTCTTCGTTCGTGTTCCATATGAGAGCAGACCAGAACTTTGAACAAAATTTACCAAATTAGCAGCACACTACCATAAATTATATTGTGGCTTCGGCTGACCGAACGTGGCTGCAATTTTACCCATCTGTTTTGGTGGTTTCGGCGTCCGCAAAATTACCAGTATCAGTTCTTGTCCTCTACCAACAGCAACGAAAATTTTACCAGGAAAATTTGGGCTCACTCTCTGGTTGACTCTGAAGTGCCGTGCTTGACTGTGGCTTTCGAGGATACGGATCAACCCGTGAATACGTCTTCCCAGAGACAGTGGGACGACCCGCTCTGCAGGTTGGTAAGGAACAATTTAATTAATACGTTAACCAACACTGCTGTGCGTACCCACCTGCTGGGCAAATGGGAGTCGCGCCTCTGGCTTCAGGCACTACCAATACCAAAACAGGCGCTATGCACGTTTAAGCTGGCTACTTGCCTGAGGTTGGGCGCTCCTTGTGGGGCTCCACATCGCTGTCAATTTGGTGAAGCAGTCGACTGCCTCGGACACCATGGCCTTTCGTGCAGTAAGAGTGTAGATCGGATAGCACGGCTCGTCAATATTAATGACATCCTCTGTCGTGCTCTTGCCACCGGGTGCCAGCTGTTTTAGAACCCAATGACTTGGCACGCGACGATGGAAAGAGACCAGACGGTATGTCCATAAACTATAATGCCCTGGAAGTTGGGTCGGCCTTTGGTGTGGATTGCAACAGGTGTTGACATATTTGCGCCATCCCATCTGCCTAGCGCTGCGGGCTGTTCTGGGGCGGCTGCTGCAGATCCAATACAAAACTTCAATGGTAGTTATGTGTTTGAGTCAATTTGGGTTTAAACACGTCATGAGGTCGCCAAACGGTTGGTTGTCTCTTTTCGTGACCAGGAGGGTTACTATGACGCTTAAAACATTATTGTTCCATTCCTATTCCAGAGTGGGAAAGAGATGGAGCTAGACGAGCTGTATAGCTCCGTCTCTTTTTCACTGTGTAATAAGAATGGAATAAAATAATGTTTTAAGACGTCATGGTACGCCACCTGAGGGCTGTTTTTGTCAAACGCGGCAATGCTGCCAGCCTTATGGGATTTTTCCCTGTTGGCAGCGATGCGGATGAATTTTTAAGCACCTTTAATTCTTCTCTGCTTTTGATAAATTTACATGTTTTTATTATTATTTTAGGTCTGTATAGTTAGTGAATAATGTATACATATAAAGATCGTTAAAAAGATTTTTACCAATCAATTCGATGTTTTAAAACGCCTATAATCTATTGCAATATCTAATCAATATGCATACAATGTAACATTTCAGATAGAGGTTCATGATTATTGTAATTTAAAAGATATTGGTAGCGGTTAAAGCCGGATTTTAATTGTGTTCAGCTTCAGTGTGGCCAGCCCAGCCAGTTCAGGATTTCGACCTCGGAGTTTTATCTTTTGGCAATGGCAATATACCAACATTAAGGGTTAAAAGGTTTGAAGCTAGAAACCACCCATTATAATAAATTACTAGCTCATGCGATTTTACAAGTGACTTATGCAACGCCTAAGATAGAATTTACGTGTTACGATCGAGAAACATATTTTGTTCAACATACAACTTGATATTGATCTGCAAATTGCGAAAAACGTTAAAATATATGAATTTCGCGGGCTGCCCTGGCACTTCCCCTTAAAATAAGGATATGTCCTGAATCATTCACTATTGTAACAAGTTTGTGCCTATCGTATCCGAATAAATGTCTTTGTCTAAGTTGCAGATTATACGTAATATCGGCTAATTCCCATGCGCTCCAAAACAAAACACGAATAGAATTATATTAAATATAAAAGCTTTCCCATGAGCTCCAAAATTTTTAAAGAACTATTTGCAAAAAAAATACCACAGAAATTTTCGTGACTTGCCCGTGCTACTACCATTCTTACTACCAGTAGGGTAACAACAACTGCAGCTGCAACTGCAGTAGTAATACGGGCAAAAACATTACTAACGCAGTTGCAAAAAAAAAAAAACATTACGAATAGTGATGTTAATAACACATCTAAATTAAAAAAAAAAAAAACAATTAGTAAAAATAGTCCAGCAAAACTACTAGGCTAGCAAAAGTTTAAGGTAGTGTGTTTATTTAGAGTTCTGGGCAGGTAAGTTGAACTAAAAACGACATCATACAACGAGCTCTTGTCACCGTCGACGTTCCAGCTGTTTTAGAACCCAATGACTTGGCACGTGACAATGGCAAAAAACCGGACGTTATGTCTTCGTCCTAGTACTTTTGTTGGGTTGTTTTAATTTCCTTTTAATTGTATTATTGGCTTTTAAAATGTGTTATTATCATCACTACTTGTGTCTTACATAAATGGGAAATAAATAGTTTCAAAAGTTGATTGAATGTGACATAAGGTCAATTTGACTAATTAAGATTGATTTGTCACTGCGAGCTGCGTACTGAAACTATTTACCACGAAATTATAAGATTAATGATAGCAATTTGTGTTTTGTTGACCAATTAATGAAAATTACGCAATTTTGTTTTGGAGCCGCTGGGAAGTTTAATTTTTTTTTTTAGTTAACTAATAAAATTATGGAGCTCGTAGAAATCAATGAATGGATTTTTTTTTGAAAACAATAGGTTTGGAGCGCATTGGAATAAGCCGTAATATCATATCAGAATGCCATAAAACATATATCTATCATAAGTTTGTAGATTTTCAGTGTCAGTTATTTCTCACACTTTTATTTCAGAGCAAATAACAAGTTATACTCCGGAGGCTATATCTCTGCAAGATGGACAGGCTCATACACTAGTGGACCTTTCGTCTCTGAACAACTCCTATTGCCTTGTGGCTCAGCCCTTCAGTGAGAGTTCCTTGGTACCAGGGCACTGCCAAGTCACCCTCGATCGAACTACCAGGGCCGTACAGGGAAGATGGAGTGTCTTACTTGGCATACCTGGAAGAGTGACTGAATTGCATGTTGATACGAACGTTGCTGTGGAAGGTGAGTTTTGCACCAGGTGTGACAATTTTCAAGATGATTTTGTTTTTAGAAAACCTACAGAAATATGATTACTCCCTTATTGAATTGAGCTGCCTATTATAAATAATAGGGGGCAAGCTACCATTAAGCTGGTTAAGACGCGCTGTAATAAACGAACTCTCAGTATTGCCAATTTGAAAATTTTAGCATTCATCCCTCATAAGGGCTAGGTTCTCTAATAGTAAAAGTTAATCATTTTAACAATTTCTTACTTCAATAGTCTATACTATTTTAATAACGATTTTTGGTCACGCTTTTAAGTAATGCATAAACCTGGTGCTTCGCGCCCCGGATCGTGTTCGTGAGGCCCTAGGCGGTGGCCCACGTCGCCCACACTAAGGTGTGGGCGATGTCGGCCACTTTTTCAGGATTTAAATGTAAGAGAAATTCCTGCATGGTCCAAATACAGAAGCTATAATAATTTGTTGTATTGCTAGAGGAAATAGAGGTGTTGACCTGGTAGTTTAATAATGAAGATAACCAAAAAAATAATGGCGCCGACTCCAAGTAATAATAAAAAAACTAATAAGGGCAGAAAAATGATGACCCGACTAACGATTTTTTATCCTTGGTTTTTTTTTAATGATGTCATTTTCGTTCTCGTTACCATGTTAGGCAGAGCATGGAATATTTAGGATTTTTTAGTTTTCAAATATCAAGCACGTGTTAAAACCTGTGATTAGTTGAATGAATTATAAATACCCAATCGTATCGATCAATTGAATTTCATTAAATTTTGTCGCGTCAATATGATTATTGAAGCCGCGATTATGTTAGCAATCTCCAAATCCTTTCCTGCATTATCGTAGAAAGTCATCAGATAAACAAAACATTATAAAGTCAAAGAGACGACATAATTGGTGCAAGATTATATCATCATTTAAGGTTCGACACATCGGTATTTTATCGACTGGCGATTGCTTTTCAATTGTACCGCTGTCGCATCGACATATGACTCCGATGTCCGATTAAGGGCAGCAAGCACTTGGTGTACCTGTTCCGCGACTAGGTCATGTCCTCGACATTGCCTTATATGTGGAAAGGTGATCTTGACATGAGTGTCGTGATTCGTATCAGTATTTTTGGTGACCGACCCTCTTCCATGTCTAGACGCAAAAGCTTTCAACGACATCAATCTGTCTCAGTTCGATAACCAAGACATGCAGACAGTAAAATTAAATTTATAGCCACTTTATCGGAGACTACATGCGAAATAACTCTGCTATACAGGATGTAACGGAAATGGTATATACATACTTAAAGGTGTGCTACAGACCATCAAACTGAACATATTTTTCCATCGGACAAACATCGTAAAAGTGAATAAATTATCTGCTGCCCCATACAAAATTTCAATACCTATTCGACCCAAATGTATGGGGCAGCTGATTTTTTTTCCGCTATATTACGATGTTTGTCCGATGGAAAAACATGTTTAGTTTGATGGTCTGGAGCACACCCTTAAGTATGTATATACCCTTTCCATTACATCCTGTATAAGTACCTATTCATTATAACTACCAATTACATATGTAAAATATAGCAATTAAGTAGGATGAGGTAATTTTATTTAAATCAGTTGCTAATGTAATGGTACTTACCTAAACTTTGTGACTTACCTACTTATGTATTTATTTCAGCCGAGAGTCTCGATGTGGGCTACGTCCGCGAAGCCAACAATCACAAACTTCATTTGTACTGTAATATTTTACATACGACAAAGAATATTACTTTTTGCCGTTTCCAAAAAACTACGGAAATATCTGGTTTTAATGTTCAGGACGGTTTGAGCGATGGTCGGTACAGGTTGGTAATGTGTCCCTTTGTTTTAATTATTCATGGTTTTATCCGTTTTGTAGTGGCGTAACTAGTCTTAAGGGCCTGTATAAAAAAAAAGTAAGTGAAAAGAAGGGTAAATTTAAATAGCATCCTGACTCCTGACCTAACTAGATGCCTGAAGAGCCTGCGAATCTAGCTCCTGCTGACTAGTGGATATGTTAGATTTTCTGTGTGAATTTATTTGAAAGCAACTGCTAGAGAATACTTTTCGATACTTTCACGGTTTCTAACTAAATTTACACTATTACTTACGGGATATCTTCCGATGATTATTGTATTGAACAGTTAGAGAGTCGGTCCGCATTAATAGCTAGATGCCTTTGTATGTATTTTGGCTGTAAAAATAGGTTAACATAAGCTATTAAATCTTGATAACATTTTGGATTAAAAAAAATACGAATTTTTGCTAACACACATCGGGGCCCCTGTAGCCTGGGGACCCCGAATAGGGTCGGCTGATTCAGCAGTAGCTACGTCCCTGTAGTTTGGTTTGACTAGGAGAAATGAGATGACCCATTTCATTACAGCCCAAAGTCTTACCCTATGTTACAGCTAATAATTATTATAAATTCTGTATTGTAATACTTGTAATTTGTATGCTGTACATAATAAAAAGTCCCATAATATCTATTCGTCAAAAGCCCGTTTATCCCTAATTAAATACTTGCTTTTTCCCGCTGCTTCACTCCCGTTATGGTCGGAACTTATCATGGGAAAGTTTTAAATATTCCCATTAGTGAAAGAATCTTCGGAATATCTAATTCCAAAGATTCTTTCACTAATGGGAATATTTGCTGTTGAAGAAGATTACACACTTTATAAAATATTTTTTCCAGTTACTACGGCCAAGGTTTCTTCAACAGACAATGTGGAATGACAATCGAGTCGGTGACTGACCAGGATTATGGCACTTGGAGATGCACAATCGGAGTTCAGGAAAGAGTCGGTAATGCCATCCATCAGCTGACGCCAATGCAAGCACTTGTTACTGTTCCTGTCAGCGGAGGTGAATATTTTAAGATCTGTTATCTTTATTAAATTAAATAGCGAAACTTCACTGACGTAATTCATGCATATGTCTGTTCATCTGTCTGTTCCCAGGTACAAGAATAAGGCGCAGTATTGAAAGGTCAGAGCAACAAATGAAGACTTTGTTCGTTCAGCAAAACTCCAATCTTATGATAATGTGTCGCGCCGAAGCGTCCCTTGCGTATTGTTGGTACCAGCATCCTAACGGCTCTCAGTTCACCCCTGTGGAGCGCCACATTGATGAGGGACAAGCTTTTTGGTAAACTTTTATCAATGGAAATTCGTTTATGTAATTCTTATGTCATGCCGTTAAAATACCCCTTCACCTTCTTATTATTTCACACAGGTACACAGGTGAAAATCTTCAGTCTGGTGAATGCGGGATCACCTTTGCAAATGTTTCCAACGAAGATGCAGGCAAATGGACGTGTCACATGGGCTATAAATATCAGCTAGGGGTTGAGATTACGAACCAAGTCGAGGTTCGAGTAACCGGACCTTTAGCCGCTAATGAAAGAGATGTTGGTGTTGGTGTCGGTGGTAGTGCCACTTTATACTGTCACACCTCAAATGGTCCCAGGCCGCTCGATTATTGCAGATTTTTAGCTCCTAATTCTATTGGTATGAGTTTGGATTCTTCGGTAAATGAGCAGAAGTAAGTATAACTTAATCCTGAATGAAATTCTATGGCTGAAATAACATAAGTCATTATTTAGAAATCTTTCGTGTTGCTTTGACTTTATGTAAGTACTACCGAGTTCACTGGCGGTCGACCACTTCTCTTTCATGTTTCGAGTCATAAAGTTGAAAAGTGTTCGACCGTCAGTGAGTGCGGTAATACATTAATACTTTCAAAAATGTCCATACATTTGAAAGGATAGAACGTAAAGAAGATGAGTTGAAATCTCTGATGAGTTGTTCTCCCACGACACCGTTTGCTTCGCGGCCTCCGTCCGACCGCACGGGCGCACGGACGAGCGGTGTCGAGTGAAATCGCCCAATTTGAACATTTATGTAAATTAATTTCTCTCTAGGGTAACACACAAACTCACAAACAAACTTTAAGTTTACGACCCCGTAAATTTTTGCAGTGCTATTCTAGATCGTTTCTACTTCTCCCCTGGGAAGAACTTGGACTACGGTGACTGCTCGCTGACCATCAGCCCAGTTTATGACGAAGATTTTGGAGAATGGACTTGTGCTGCTTTGCTGCACGACCATGTTGTGGAGTCAAGCGATACTGTAGTCCTTTATCCTGGTAAGAATCGTTGAACTTGTTTGGTTATTTTTATTAGGCGAATACATTAATTAAAATTATATACTATGAGTATTCATAGTCCAAGAAAATCCATGTCAGATGTGGGACAGAAATTTCCACACGAGTTGGGATTGGCTCTCATCTTCTGTTCAAGGAAATTCACAAAACAAATAATGAATGTCACAGTTGTTTCGAGCATGAATCGATTATTGATATGTAAAGATTATGGAGATAGATTTTATTCACTTAAAGAACAAAGAAATTAATTATTTCAAGGATCTAACGAAGTGAATGGAATTTATTTATCTTTGGTTTCAAAAAGAACAAAAATTATAGATTTAATATTCATAGAAACCGGATAGGTCATCTACCTGCAGAGGTTTTTATTGTCAAGGTCTGAGCTTGTTATTGTTTATCTATAATTCTGTTTATATTTTTAGGTTCAGATCGGATGCGTCCTCTGGCGGCTGGTTTAATTGGGACATCAGTAGGGATCGTATTTTTAGCTCTAGTGTTTGCTGTTACTGTGTGGTACAAGAAAGGAAGACCCTTGCCTACTATACCCTGGTCTTGGTCCAATCCGATGCAACGGTTTAGCAACCGAAGTGACAACAATTCCTTCAGCTTTAACGCACATACTGCAACTATCGAGCGGAGAGGAAGTAACAGCACGACAAGCAGTAGCAACACCAGTTCCAACGAATTAGCTGGTCCAGCATGAGATAATGAGATTAAACGTGGCATTCAAAAAAAGTTGACAGGAAAAGTGAACTGACATTGACATTATTTACAAGATTTTTTTAATTTATGACGTTAATTACCATTAAAGCTCGATTTTATTTTGGGCATTGATATACAGACGTAAATGATATTTTAGTTAAATATCATAAAAATAATGAAAACTAAAGTTTTATATTGCAAGTCTTTCGATGTATAATAAATGACTCGTTTGAATATGTGTATATTTTGTGATATTCTCAAACAAAATATACACACTTAAAAGGGGCAATCGTTTCATAGATCTAATAAAAACAAACTACATGGTTTGGTCATAAAATATTCATTTAATCAGGTTTAACCTTTTACAAATAACATCACCTTTTAATAAAGTAAAAATTGCGTATATTATCTTATTATGAGTTCGTCTATATAATAATTAATAGTTGCAGATTTTACATAGGTAACAAACATTTGGCTCGTGCCCTAGAAACTAACCGAAGAAATCACAATACGACAAAACTTTACAGCACTATTAACATAATATTCGAGAAAAACGTAATTGGAATATAAACTCGTCACTTATCACGCTATCTTATCTTAAGATGAATGACGAGCTAAGCACTTTATAAATTATATCACAGCTTAGTTTATTAATCTGAATATCCTTTAACCAATTTTTTGGTGGTGATTTTCGAGAAGAACTTATTGATGCATTTGACGACGGTCTTGACGATCTGCTTGATGGCTGGGGGAGACAAATCGTCCATCAGCTGCCTCCAGTTTTCGTTGGCGAACTGAATGGTTGTATCCGCTGTTGAAAAATATCATAAACCCTTTTTATTAAAAGTTTTATTAATAGTCTGAAGTTCAATAATGAACAAGTAACGATGTAGCAACTCGAAGGCCATAAAAGTGTGGCTAATGTAAGTTTTTTTTTTTTTTTAAATTGGGACAAACCCGCCACACTAACTCTCCTGAAAGCCAGAATCAACAGTGGCGAATACCAGAAAAGCGACGAAGTCCCAGAGAAACAATTTATCTGTCTTGGATCCCGCAACGAAATTAGTCAGAAAAGAAACTCGGAGTAGTAGGACGTTGCTAATTTAGAAGTGAACAGACTGATGGAGGCAATTATAATCATGCACTATCCAGTGATGTCCCATAATGTCGTACTCTGGTACCACAGAGAATTCATCCTAAGAGGTGAAACACATAGGTACATACACAGACAATAAACGAAGTCGTGTATTTGTGTTTTGGAGTTAACGCTGGTTGAGACATGATAAAGAAAATATATCAATTTTTCAGTCATCATACCACGTGATGATGTTGTAAAATGTCAGCTGAACTATGTTAATGTTATTTAGATATCAAATGATCTCATGATAATGTAATTCATTAGCAAAAAAATAATATGACAACACATAAATCATAGACATTGATTGATTAGGTACCTACCTACGTTTCAAGGAATAGCGTTTTAATACAATTTCCTCAAATTTTATCTTGTTCAGGAAAATGAAGAAGGTATTCCTAGCTATTTTAATAATTTGACATAAAATGGAAGCTGAGTAAAGGTTTTGTTATTATTTTTTGGGATTAAATATAATGAGCACCAAAAAATACTTTGAGATCCTAAGCTACGTTACCCAAAAAAAAATACTAAACATCAAAAAAATTGTATTCAAAGACCAAATATAGTAAATGATCACCAAATATAGTAAATGATCACCAAATTTTGTGGCAAGAAGAACTTAGGAAGCAAGTGCGAGCAAAGCGAGCTCGGGATATTGGGCACCCCGACTCGGACAGGTTAGGTTCGAAGGGGATGGCGGGGTCTAGTGAGCGAGCGGAGCGAGCGAACTAAGACCCCGACATCCCCTTCGTGTTAGGTTACTTTAAACCCTGCAGAGAGAAATAGTCATGCACTATCCAGTGATGTCCGTCGACTACGCCTTAGTTCGGAGCTGTGATTTTCAGGTTTTTAATTCTGGTGATCATTTACTATTTTAGGCAGTATAAAAATGTTTTTTAAGGTTATATTTACTTTATCTGGTGTTATGTTAAACATAAGCCTTATTTTTTCGTTACATAAGATCCCTTTCTATAAGTTAGGGCGGTTGCCATTTCTAGCACAATACATGCATAATTTACGATGCGGAGGGTCCATATTCATACTAAATTATTCCTATTATCTTTTGTTGCATTTTGTGCTGTGACGTTAGGTATCCCATGACGTAAAAACTGATAGGAATAAAATCGGTGTTTATTTGTTTTTCCTCCGACTTTCCTTTTGTTTTTAACCCTCGATAACCAGAATGAAAAAAGGGGGTGTTAGATATGGATGAGAAATGTTTATCTGTCTAGACATTTAAACTCTCAAACGATTGGATACAATTTAATGGGATTGTCTGTTGGACGAACTCGGGCAGTCAAACACGTTTTGTCTCGACGCCGACCAGTCCGCGTATTGCCAAACTATATATTACCGCAGAACGGGCTCTGTGCTCGCAGGTACTTTGCTTTAATGAATGAAGAGCATAGTACATACCAGAACTGACAATTTTTGTGTTGAAATACATTTTGCTTTAGAATATTGGAGCAAAATACAAGTACAGACAGCCACATGTCTCTATTACTCCTTTGTGATGCGATCAACAGATTCATGCCACATTAATCAAAGGTAGATTTAAATATAACTTCAAAAAAGAATTTTATTACTCCCAAAAAATATTTAATGGTCGCCAAAATTAAAACCTTATGTGAAATTATAACCAAGAATTGTATATTATGCTATCCTATCCCGCCAACCCCTTCGAGCCTAGCCTGTCAAAGTCGGGGTGTACCGAGCTCGCTTCACTCGCTCTTGTATGCTAAGTTCTCCTTAATGTGTTTCACTACGCTGCCAAATCCTTTGCTCTGCACTCGTATGTAGTTTGCTTTGGAAATGACAAGCATAATGTGTATTAATACAGAGAATGTCTTTGTTGTCCCCTTGATGCTCGTTACAATAAAGAGCAAAATGTCCAGCACACCTTATGTATGTGGTGGTAATATGCAGTTTGGCATTACGCGACCGGTCCAGGCACTTTTACTAATACATTTTTTATTTAAATATTGAAATGAATTGTCTTTAAATACTCACCAAGTTGCTTGTTCCCGTTGAACAGGTTCTTCAGATCGAATGTGGTTTTTTCAATAGTGTACTGGAACTTCGGCGTAGCTAACTTGAAGTGATCGCCATTGCTATTCTTATCGTGGACCAGTTTGCTGTCGATGCGCACTTCGACTCCCTCTGTAGATTGTGGTAGAATAATAATCTTAATCTTTATTATCATTTCTTAAAGGTTAATTACGCTAGAGCTCGTTTGTCCAGGTATTATCCAAAACAGCATACTATAGGTCGTTTACGTAAAATAAAACCTGCACTTAATGAAATGTAAGTTTCAACAGTGTTGTGCTGCGTAGTTCTTTTTGCGTTTGAATTAGGTACAATGTCAGGGCGTACCTGGATATCATTTGTGAAATTATCTGTGGCAATTTAGTCCAAAAACATTGGCCATGTGCTAAAAAAACCCATGAAGCAGAAGCAATTAACGAGATTGAGAACGCTGAAACTGAAAGTAGATGATCCTGCACAGTCTCATTATCAATTTTATTAAGGTATCGAAAACTAATAGATAGTATAACTGAAGTACCTATTTAATTGCAATGCTGGGCACGGAAATAATTCAAAATGCATAGTTCTAAGGCATTTTATGTAACGTAAATTGTACTTACGTGCGAAAACTGTTGCGGGTCCATGTCCTTGGATTGGTAGAATTAGGATTTTGCCCTCGGCGACGTACTGTGCTGTTAAACTCAAGTTGCCTTTGAATGACAATGAGAATGTCCCTTCGGTCTTACTGAACTCTACCCTGAAACAATAAATTTGTACAGTCAAAAACTAGACGTAGGTAGACAAACGTTGATTCATTTGACATATATTAAGACCAATTTTGTCTACTCTATCTTACCATTAGGAAAACACATTTTAATAAAACGATGATCACGCCCAATGTTGACGAATCTTACCCCAGTGAAAGGCGAAGTAATAAAACATATTGGAACATATTACTTTATTTGACATCGAAAATATCTGCTCTATCTGGGGTTTTAATATTAGTACCTACAATAATATTAGTCAGGTCTAAAGTCGATGTCCACGGTTTAATTATAAGTAGGTAGACAAGAAATTACTCATAATTAGTAGAAAAACGCAATCTTCGACAAATAGGCAACATAGGATATCGCTGAACCCGTTTAAAAGCAATTACATACAGACGTAGCTATTTATAACCTACACGTGTATGAATTGTGCCATGGAGTTTTTGCATTGTGCCTATTGTATTGATTCTGCGTTACTCATGACGAGACAGCATTGCAGTTTAGTCTACAGGTATTGATGACTTCGAGCATTTGCATACAATGTGTAGCGTGGTCTTGGAGCTTCGTAACTTAAAAAATATAGTTATCAATGATCATTGTTTATCGATAAAAAGATGTAGGATAGAAAAATACTTCCGGACTTGCTTCATATACCTACAAGGTCTTGAATGTGGAAATGAGAAGTAGGTAGGCTACGTGAACAGAAATGAAAGTAGCTAAGCAGGATGAATAAGTCTGAATACAAGTGAAAAAAGGACGATATAATACTGGGACGTGGATCACAATGGTCTCTTTATCTCTTAAGTTTCGCTTAACCCTTGGCACAATAAATAAAAATCACAACAAATAAAAAATTGTTCAATTTACTTAAATTCTGTCAATTTGCACTTGCTAAGTCCATGCATAGCAGCGTCAGAGAAGGTCAGGTTTAGGCCGTTGCCCAGTATCTCAATGTTCTTCAAGTGGACAGGATCTGTTGATGGCACACCCAATTCAGGGATGCCCTTTGCGAAATGCGGGAGGGCGACCTCAATTTGTTCTTTGACACACTCGGTGAATTTTTCACTTCGTAAGTCACACGGCGTGATGTAGGAAGCTGAAATGGAAAATTATATTATAAGCGTCTATTTTTTTGACTAAAGTACTATAAAGGGTGTAAAACACCTCTTAACGAAGCCGAAACGCACTGGTTCTCCCTATCATTGCGATTATTTTTTTGTTCTACACTATACCTGGGAACCTTCTAGTTACGGAGATATTAGGGGTCAAAGTTCCAACTTTTTGACAAGTATTTTTTAAATACAAGTTTTTAATGTAAGATTTTTATTTGTGTGATTGAATGTGAGATTTCAAAATGTTTTGAGTGCGTTACATTGAGTTCTACCACAAAACATGATTTTACACCCCCCAAAAAAAGTCATTTCTTAGCAATAATTTTTGCGTAAAGTTACTTAGTTTCATGAACAGAATGCTTGGTTGACGACTTCGTGATGAGGTGATTTACACGGTGTATAATGTCGCGAGTACCTATATAATAAAAATTTTTTCTTCCAACTACGCAGTAATGGTATCATTAATCACTACAAAACCGATCACAAAGGATGTCTTTTTTGCTTAGAACCAAAACAGTGCAGAAATGTTGTCATTACTGCACTGTTTTCATTACTGCACTGTTTTTTATGTTTTATCTATCTTCTATATATAAAAATGATTCGGACGGATTTCGCATTTTTTTTTTTTGTTATTGTCAGGAGAATGTTCTTAGGTAGGTAGTGGGTGGTTAGTAGGCAGGTGATAGGCAGGTCGAAGGCAGATCGTATGCAGTTCGTAGGCAAGTCTTAGGCAGGTGGTGGTAGCTCGTAGGCAGGCGGCAGGCAGGTGGCAGGCAGGTGTTAGGCAGGAGGTAGGCAGGTGTTAATCAGGTGAAATGCAAGTGGTAGGCAGGTCGTAGGCAGGTGGTTGTAGGTCGTAGGCAGGTTGTAGGCAGTTCGTAGGCAGATCGTAGGCAGGTGGTAGGCAGGTGGTTGTAGGTCGTAGGCAGGTGGTAGGCAGGTTGTAGGCAGGTTATAAGCAATTGGTAGGCAGTTGATAGGCAGGTGGTAGGCAGGTGTTAGGCAGGAGGTAGGCAGGTGGTAGGCAGGTGTTAATCAGGTGAAATGCAAGTGGTAGGCAAGATTTAGGCAGGTCGTAGGCAGGTGGTGTTTGGTCGTAGGCAGGTTGAGCTAGATCGTAGGCAGGCGGTGGTAGGTTGTAGGCAGGTGATAGGCAGGTGTTAGGCAGGGTGTGGTAGTACGTAGGCAGGCTGTAGGCAATTGGAAGGCAGGTGGTAGGCAAGTCGTAGGCAGGTGGTGGTTGGTAGGTAGGTAGTATATTTTGTTACGGTATGACGGTAGTTGAAAGAAAAGTAGATTACGCAACTCGCTAAAGTGAGTTATTAATGCACTCGTGTTAATTTAGTGCCCTCGCATGCGCTCGGGCACCAACATAACACTCGTGCATTAATAACTCACTTTGCGCTCGATGCAACAATCTACTATTCACACCACCTGCTCGATAATGTCAAATTATATGTCATGCAAACCTAACCTAAAGTAAGTCATTAACGACCTGAGGTGGAGGTGTACTGAATTTCAATTATGACCCGCTGGTCAATAATGTGATTTGAATTTGGAACATAAATCGCATACGAATATTCACGCATTCACCATTTTATTTTTTATTATCTCCACAAAAAAAAAAATTTTCAAAAATCGAACTAGCCACCACGAGATAGAATATAATTAAAAGAAAAATAGAACACAAATTAAAAAGAGGCGCGAATACTGGAAATTGCTTTGCTTTGTTCATTGTTATAGAACAAATTACGTAAAATATTGCAAATACTCACAAAAATGTTGAGTGACGATAGTTATTTGACTCCGGAATACTTTATTCTATTACTACTGCACCTCGGGGATAAAGGTGCCTTCGTCTTGGGCGACCTTGATTCCCACGCTGCACTCAGGATTCTTGTCTTAACTCTAAACTCCCTCGCTCCGCTCGGGAGTTAACGCTAGAATCCTTCGTTTTGCTCGGGATTCAATACGGCGCCCGCTACATAAGACACTACTTTATAAATCCCCTTGGTGCATAATCTACTATTAGATAAGTTGCTAGATAGGGTGTATACAGGGTGTAACGGAAAGGGTATATACATCCTTAAGGGTGTGCTACAGACCATCAAACTGAACATGTTTCTCATCATAAAAAAAAAATTGCAGCAAAAAAAAATTTCAGCTGCCTATACATTTGGGTCGAATAGGTATTGTAATTTTCTATGGGACAGCTGATATTTTTTTTGCTGAAAAACATGTTTTATGATGAGAAACATGTTCAGTTTGATGGTCTGTAGCACACCCTTAAGGATGTATATACCCTTTCCGTTACACCCTGTATATGCATCTCTGTCTGAGGAACTCGTGGCTAAATAATAACAGCCGGGTCAATCTTTAAGGTTAAGCCGTGCTTGCCGAGGTTGGTCCGTGGGTGGGTGACCATAATTACATACCGAGTTTCCTCCGTGCCTCGGAAAGCACGTTAAGCCGTAGGACCCGGCTGTCATTTGTAGATATTTGACAGTCGTTACGAGTAGTCAGAAGCCGAAAGTCTGACATCAGTCTTACCAAGGGGTCTCGTATTACCCAGTTACTGGGTTGTGGAGGTCAGATAGGCAGTCGCTTCATGTAAAATACTGATACTCGGCTGCATCCGGTTAGACTGAAAGCCGATCCCGAGATAGTTTGGGAAAAGGCTAGGCAGATGATGATGATATTCATCTCTGTTTATCCTTCAGGGAATATATAACAAGCATTAAAATACGTTACTGTCAAAATCAAAAATACACAATAAAGCAAGCCGATGGCGGAGAAACAATAGCATAATAAACACAAATAAGTACGTCAAGAAATAATGTGGGCATTCTGTTGTGAGTTGCAAATCTTAACTTGGTAAACATGGCTATACCATAACGTAAAAACTTAATGAGATATTTTATGATAATCTTGGTACCTTATTTAGTCTACTACTGTTTGTTTAATTGATACTTTTTATGATTTAACACGTTGAGTAGGTACGGTATGACTAGGGTTGCCACTTTTTTTTTTGCAGATAAAGTACATTGGTTGGTTTAGGTAAGAAAAAAAAGTACATTGTATCAAAATAAAGTACAATTAAATTTTCATTTTTAATATGTTTGAAAATATACTTTTATTACTTAAACATAAACTTAAAACATACTTAAATTTCACTATCAAACCAACTTTAGCAACCTTTTTAAATACCAATGCAATATTTAGAATGATTTTAGTACGCACTTTTCATTTGGTAAAATTTTTACTTGGCAGAATATTACCAAAGATCATTAGTGCATTTAGTCTTTAGTCAAATGATTTATTACAGCAAGCAATCTTTAGACAATAAACGTTAGGTCAAATGATTTGATGATTTTGAAGTGAAACTTCTTATGCGACTTCCAAGAAGTTTAACACTACCATGGAGGGGGAATATTTTCTAAAACTCACTAAGAGATGGCAGTATTACAAGATTTGTGACTACGTAGTTCTACTAGGTACACAAGATGGCGTGCAAACAGTCATGCATTCGACTCTTCGGTGTGACCAGCCTTCGCTCAATTTCCATGAGTAGAATAACCTCAATAAACTTATGTAATAATTATGTAATCAAAATAATACAGCAAGAAAACAACAAAATATTATTTAGAAGCTCAATAAAATAACGAGAGTGAATGCGTGGCACTCGAACGCATGCGTGTAGCTTTACGAAGTTTCACTTCTTCCGCGCGGAGGGACTCCACGCACCGTTTTTTTTTTATTTTTAGCAGGCTATCGAGAACCGAACTAGTTAGACGGGGTTAATTATTAAAAGAAAAATGGTTAGGTTAGGTTAGAACTGTGACCTCCGGCAGAAACAACAGAATAGATTAAATAAAAAGAAATATGGAAAAAAAAACCTAAAAAACTGAACTGAAAAATGTGTTATTCCAACTGAAATATTTGACTACATAAAAATTGGTAAAAGTACTAGTTCGTAAACAAGTTATTGTTTAAACGTTCACTTGCCGAACTTTGGGTTTGCGTTACAAATATTTGTGAAGTCATTTTTTGCTATGTAATAATTTGGTAAATGAAATTGTTCGGAAAATTATTTGGGAAATGATAATTTGTCAATTTCTTTTCGATGAAACATAGGTAACCCCAAATTAGTATCTTACGACTTTTCTTTTCAAAATCCCAAAGAAATCAAAAATGCGAAATAAAGTATTTTCGTGTACTTTATTTTTCTCATAAAGTATAAAGTACAATTACCTGAAATAACGTACAATACTTTATCATAAAGTACGGGTGGCAACCCTAGGTATGACCTTTGTAGGAAACATAATATGAGCTCATTAAAACCGGCCAAGAGCTAGTTGGACTCGCGCACAAAGGGTTAAAGGGTTCCGTAGCACCAAACATTGTAGGGTAGAAGGGACACCGACTGGTGTGGTGCCAACAGTTCCGAAGTAAAATGGTAGTGACATACACATGGACAGACAGACGGACCGGGTGAATCCATAAGGATTTCGTTTATGCCATTTGGCAATGGAACTCTAAAAAACACGTGTCCCTTTGTTCGTACACGCTAATCTCTGAAACCATTAATCGATATTAATAAATATTTATGAATGCTTATGTTTTTTTTTTCAGTTTAAAGATAGGATAGTTTTGGACCCGATAGGTGGCCCTGTGCAAAGCAGGGGCGGGTAGCTAGTGTAATATAAATTTATTAGTATCATTATCGTAGAGACCGTAAAGTCTAGGTAGAGCGACGATCTTCGCGTTGTGTCTCAAGTGGCTGGTAGCAGCTGGCTGCCTCCAGATGTCTCCAATTTGACAATCCACTTTTCATTCAGTTACGGTCGTAGATATCGTATCTAAGAATAGGTTATTGTATTGCACCTCAGGCACTCAATAAATGGTAGATGTTCATAGAATGCCTGAAGTCTTATTGATTTATCTCATTGATTTATAAATAATTAATCGAAGACAATGCGTTGTGGTATAAATCGCGAGAAAATCTCAAGTTGTGGTCAAATCATTTGGAAATCTGCATAAACATGGAAAATTACGAAGTTTTTAGGGTTCCGTACCCAAAGGGTCAAACGGGACCCTATTACTGAGACTTCACTGTCTGCCCGTCCGTCTGTCTGTAGCCAGGTAGCCAGTTCAAATTTCTACAGATTATGTATTTCTGTTGATGCTAGCTATAACAACAAATACTAAAAACAGAATAAAATAAATATTTAGGGGAGCCTCCATACAATAAAGTGATGTTTTTGCTCGTTTTTATAAATAATGGTACCAAACCCTTCGTGCGCGAGTCCAACTCGCACTTGGCCTGTTTTTTAATTGTGTTTTCATAGTTGACAATACAGTGATACCATACTCACTTCGGAAAATTCTTCTGGTTTGTTTTCGGTAAATATAAGGGCGTCTTCCTTATGTAAGTAGGTACATATTTCTCTTTTAATTATTCAATAACTCGTATTGGGATATTCAACACACGCGGCGTGTCCACATCAACCGTGACGACGCGCGCGACGTTGATGATTGATTGTCAAACCAATCACGTATCGTTTACCTTGTCAAACTCCGATTAAATAAACAAAATCATTCCGTTTCGATTTTATTTGATTGATGATATTTACTTTATGTGTAAGGGGATAGGTACTACTAAATTTTTATCGGGATTTTTGCATATTAGCAGCAGTCTCGAAAAAAAAATATTGAAAAATAATTAGCACAAATCTATATTATGCAATTTTATGAATTTTAGAATGGAGGTTTCAGTGCAGTTGGAACTCGGGTAGACGTTACATGAATACTAAGGTCGGTCCTATTAAAAGATAAGTTAAAAAAACGAATCCAAATAGGTTCCATTACGGGCCGAATGGCGGCTTAAGTTCCAGCTATTGTATGCTCAAGAACGCAATGACTGGACTATTTTATTTTATGCTATGCTAGATAAAATTTATAATTAGGAATGTAAATATGGAACAATTATTTAGGTTCTAGTTTTTGCGATACAATAACAGACGTCAATGACAGACGCTTTGAGAGTATGAAGAACTTTTAAAATAATAAATAAATTATAATAAATTTAAAAAACAATGAAGAATGCAACAATACTACTTAATTAATTGTAGTACTCGTAATAAAGAATTCCTACGTAAGGCAAGCTATAGGGTATAACAGTGCCTACTACATCAGTCAGTATACATAAATTTTAATATAACTTCAGTACTTAAAATGAGAACAAAGTTATGTAGCTTGGGACATATTTGACTTTTTTATTGGTGCTAGTAAAATTCTAGGCACTTTCCAATTGAGATAGCGAATTTGGTCGTTACTATAATTATATTATTCGTGACTCTTTTCGTAATGTTAAAAATTACAACAATAAATAATAGTTATTTGGAAATAGGTGCAGTTGGTGAATTTATGGAAAGACGTTACTTTTTCATGACGGTAGGTCTGACAGGAACTTTAAGTTGGAACAAATTAATAATTACCTGTGATGGTATTATCGCGTATCTACGCGTCTGTTGTATCTACATGAATTTTTGCGTGTCGAAGATCAATGAATCAATCAACCGATCAATAGAAAATATTGATTGCTATCAGCTACGATAAAGCATTAATTATGTATTGCACATACCTAGTCTCTGAATGAGATGTGGCCTTTGCCCTGTGGTGTAGAAATAATATGCTGATATTGATTTTCTTACCACATATTGTAACCTTGAGTGCTTATCTAAACAGGGATAGTTTCACAAGATTGGCCGCAGAAGGTGTAATTGAAATAACTGAAAATAGCGGGTAACTGTAATCATCGTTATGAACAACTTTTGTTATGAACGAGGAAAACTGTTCCACCGTAATACAGTTTATACCTACTAGTACGGGGAACAGGGTGAATCAAACAACCAAAATGAGTTCAGACACATAGCAAACAAATATTGTAAGCACATCTGTACATTATAATTATGTAACTTAATGAACTGTGCAATGTTGTTATTTTGATTTGGAAATTAAAGATGTTTTTTTTTTGTTTGTGAGAGCAACCCTGAAAGTGCGGAAAAAAATCACGTACTCTATACATTTACCTACGCAATAACTCGATAAAATAAATAGAAAAGTTGTTTTGTTTTCGTGATTTCAGGGTTGGTCGATAGTAAAAGTTGTTCATACTGATGAGTACAATGATCCCTTTTTAGGTATCTGTTATTTCAATCACACCTTTTAAAATGGTATGAGAATGCTACCTTGCGGACTCTTTCAGATATAAAATGTCACTGAAAGAGTTGAAGAACAATCGCGTAGTTACTGATATTCTGTTAATTTAACACGAAACTCAGTTATGTTTAAATGGGTTTATAATATGGAGCTATGCGAAATATCGAAACATAATTATACACCGTTTAAATCACCTCATCACGAAGCCGTCAACCAAGCATTCTGTATTTGAAACTAAGTAACTTTACGCAAAAATTATTGAGGGAAACGACTTTTTTTTGGGAGGGTGTAAAATCATGTTTTGTGGTAGAACTCAATGTAACGAACAAAACATTGTGCTGATGGACGGATTGAATAGTACAGGGGTCGTGGAGGTGTTTAAAGTAAAAACCTTACATTAAAAACTTGTATTTAAAAAAATACTTGTCAAAAAGTTGGAACTTTGACCCCTAATATCTCCGTAACTAGACGGTTCCAAGGTTCCATGGTGTAGAACAAAAAAATGATCTCAATGATAGGGAGAACCAGTGCCTTTCGGCTTCGTTAAGAGGTGTTTCACACCCTTTGTATATGATAGCCATTTTTGGTAGGTAAGTACTTTTCCTCAACGCCTTCTTGACGGAACTCTGTCGGAATTTTAAAAGGCATAAGGTTTTTATATAGATTTTGTCCTTCCTAGTCATATGATACAATTACGAGGATATTAATAATTAAAAAATGTTAATTAATCTGAAAGTGTCTTTTTCTTTTTGCTTAATGACTATAATGTAGTGTGATGAATGGCTGCCGACGAAATTCGAGATTCTGCATGACCTTGTAAACCTTTTATGGGTTGAAACATAATTAAGCGAACTTGAACTTTATCTAAACCAGAATATCCTGTCCAAACAAGCAGCTTCATTTTTCTGTATCTAGTCTAAAAAATCATACATAATGTTTTATTTAGTAGTAGGTTGGTAGGTATGCGGAGAAATTTATGTTAAACTAGAAATTCTCAGTATAGCTTAGTTTAAACAATCTCAGTTAGAAGTTTTAAACAGGGTTTCTATTAACGTTAAGTCTATCGCGCAATTTCCTTTACAGAGTAGTAGGTACCTGTTATATGACATATTATTACTGACCTTTTTCTATCAATTTGTATTTTATTCTTTGTTTTATTTAAATTTGACATTCTATTTCTATTATATATATTCACAGAAAATAAGAAGACATAATATTAATCTTTTTAACATATATTTTTTAGACATCCATTTCATTAACATTTAGTTGCATTATTCATAGAAGATGACTTATTATATAACCACTGGTAGGTCGGTCTTTGAAAAGCTTTGGGAGGAACCCCCAGGATGTGTCACTATAAATTATATTTATCGGAAAATCGCGCGAAGATATTTGTCTTTGACACGTGTAGTTGCGATATAAGACGTTTGATGCAGCGTTTTTTCTTTCCCCTTTATCTTACTGCTGTTATGATACTTTTATATTGAGTGATATTGTAAGTATTACAGAATTCATTATATTTTTAATAGATACTAGTATATTTTTATGAAGATACTAGCTGATCCCAGCATGTGTTGCAATACACTTGTTCCACCCACTATTTACCTACCCACCTACCAGTAGGTTGGTGGGTAGGTAAGACAGGTAGCTATAGCTAAGATAGGTAGCTATCTACTAACTACTAACTACTACCTACCTAAAAACCTTCTACAGAGTATTAGAAAATTTAAAAAAAAAAGATGAATTTAACCGGTTAAGTAGCTCTCAAGTTATGGCGTGACCAAAGGAAATAGCGATTCATTTGTATGTATACAAAATGCTGATACCAAATCTAAAGGATCCGTGCTTATTCTTAGAATCACCAGTTCGATCTATAAATATTTTAAATACCTAGTTTAACTCATGTTTAATATAATTGTTCTGCTACGCAGTACCAACACTCCCTGGTAAACAAACTAGAGGCATTTTTTTTTATTCTGCTTCTAATTAATCGGCTTGATAATCGAAATAATAATGGTAGTGCCAAAGGTACTCATTTATTTCCCTTATTTGACGTAATGCCATCATTATATCGTCAGAATCGTCAAAAACAAATCTACGTATGCTTGAGTTTGAGCCACAAAAGAACTTTTTTCAAATCCCATTGAATAAAAATAATTGAATAGGACGTAATTAACGTTCAAGAGTTCATGAGCCCATCTTTGTCCCCATTGCCAAAGTTACCAGTTCAGGGTTACCATTAGGAGCCCAAGTTCAGCATTGTAAGTCTGTGGCATGGAAGGTTGCTTGTGAGAACCTTCAACCTTGTCAACTAACAAAAGGAAGAATATTACAGTGTGGTGCAAGGTATTAAAGGTTCTACACCGCAAATTACACTGCCATAAATAAGGTTTCGTACATTGTATTAAAATCTTGAATAATTACTGTTATTGGCTTACACGTGTTCATCATATCTTTGTTGCTAAACCATTGCAGTTACGTCAAATAAATTATTAGACTTAGCTAGTAACATTACGTGACTGTGTTTATAATTCAAGTTATGATATTAATCGATTAAATTATAATTCTATTGTTATTATTATAATTCTATTGTTCATGACCATTTTACAACACAGTCGTTTGAACGTTGACGAGGAAAAAGTAAATAAAATTCTTTATTAAATAACAACCCGTTCGTATTTCCCGGAGGAGTATCTAGAGAGGTCACACACATTTCATCGGTTTCGGTAATAAATATGGAGATAACCGAGCATTTTAAGAACCAAACACAAACCCAGATTTCAAACAGTTATTTCGTGACAGAAATATTAAATGGCAAAACATAAAATTCTATCAAACTATAAAGATTTTATAGAATTCTTCTTAAAATATCATCATAATTAACTTAATATTAATTGAGTTTTAGAATATATTTTTTAAGTCTTCATATATTTTAAATAAAGTTCCTAAATTAATCACATATCACACTTACGTAGATTTCCATCGTCGCAATTAGCAACGTACACGAGCAGAAGAATCACAAAAGTATTTACTGCAAACATTTTTGCGCTAAAATAAACTTTTATTATAATAAAAATAATGTTACTGGTAACGTATAAGTAATCTATTACTTTTTGGCACAAGAGCTCAGCACATACTGTGCGTCGCAAGGATCGGGTCAACTTATTTATGTTAACTCGTCGATTCTCTTTTCCGTCCGATATAATATCATGATCATTGTCATTATTTGTCAAAATAGTGTACTGTGCATTTACGCCGTCAGTGTTTATGCTAGGGTTAACAAAAATTTAAATTCTTGTACATAAATCATTATTGATGGAATATTGAATGTAGGGAATTTGGGAGATACAGATACAAAACAAATGTGTTGTTTTACTATGATCGCGTAACTTTACGGTTTAATGTTTGTATATTTTTGGAAGAATAATTTATTATTAGTCTCTTTTTTATCTCGACGCCTGAACGCCGCGTACGGACGTGCCGAAACCTGCTCGCACCCTCGTGCTCGCTACCTGTGTGTCATCGGTTTTTCGCGTCCCAGTGTCGTGACGTCATCAGTAGTCCATCGACTACACCCCAGAACAATTGCTGTCTTTTTCAAGACAGCACTTGTTCATCCATTTCTTTTTCGGACATGTCCGTCATAACGTACGTTTGCCCCCTCAGGGAAAAGTCTGCAGTTCCGAGCTTCATGGTGGAAACCTTACGGTGCCAACGAATCCAAGAGGGTGGTGACCCAATCCAACCCGCAAACACCCTTCAGGGCGAGGTAATCCATTGTCATCGGGAGCCAGAATCTTGGCCTTGGGGGCTACCCTAGTCAAACCTGGTCTAGAAACACCAGTTAAATCTGACTTCGTTCCCAGCATTCACCTAGTGTCGGTTGGGAGTGTCTACCCCTGCACACTAGAGGCCCTTTGTGGGCGTATGGCCCTGTCGCACAGTAAGACTGGCGATAGGTTCACAAGCTTAGGGCACACCTATAGGTACACACCTCCCTGTCCACACCCGACAGGGACGCCACTCACCCCCGGGCCCATCCACCCGGGGAGTTAGGTTGTTAGGCGAGCTTCACTCTTCAAATATCCGCTAACTTTTAGCTGGCACTTTGTTCCTCAACGCGAATGAAGGACTTCTTTTTGAGTTTTTCACACGCGGTCTCTTGCAGGACCCATATTTTAAAGAAAAATATCATCGACCAGTGCTCATGCACTTGGTTCCCCGCTCGGGCCCTTCTGAATCCAGCCAGCCCCCGCCGACCCAAGTGATAACGGACTAGAGGAAAGTCAGCGAAAAGTTGAAATCCGCCACGTCACCTGACCTGGAGGCCATTCTCGATCCCATTGTCTCAGTCGCAGACACGACGGCCGCCATTAACTCGTTTACAGAACACGTGCAATGCAATGAGCGATCATCGCTGGGTACTATCCGCTGACGTTCGTGAACTGATAACCGAGAAGAACGCCATCAACCATACGGATGGTGATGGCGATAATGCCATTAAGCACCGTAATCCCCTGATCGCAGCGGCCGCCTGTTACGAACCCTAGCGCATTAGTACAGTACGCCGTCCAAGGCTTACCCTGGTCACTCCCGATGATGCTATCACCCTCCTCCAGGAGAGTAGCAAAGAGACTAGCACTCTTAAAAAGTTCAGACGTAAACCGGCGCCTTTCCGACCTAGCCGTCGAGGTCCGTCGCGAAGTCTCGGTCCTTGCCCTCCCCGACCCTTGCTCGAGCAACACCGCTATACTGTGCCAGTAGTTTTAAATCAGCCCCTAAATAATAATATCATTCAGATCCTGCCTGTCCCGATACTGTCCTCCCCTAGCGACGCTGACCCTTAGCGTGTAGTCGCTTAGTTTGTAAGTAGCTTTTATGCCCTGGCTGTCCGGTTAAGCAGACGACAACATCCTAGGTTGAACTGCGAGATGCCATTCGATAAAAAAATAAAAAATAGCAAAAAATATTAGTCTCTATTGTTCTCGGTACATATTGGAGAAAAATACCGTTATGTTTTTCCCCTGAAGCTTGAGATTATTTTTTGGTTGCTGTTGACTTTAATGTTTATTTTTCTGAAGATTGATCGTGTGCTTTTCTAGCCTTGAACTAGTCGCAAGTACCTACAGCAATTATAACTCCAGCATTACAAAGAACTAAGGAAGTTCTTGTTTGGCTGTTCAGACAACCCTAATTAGCTACTACAAGCAGGCATGGTTGTAAAAAGTAAACGTCTGTAATTGTCATTTTTTCTATAACATTGTCGTTTGTTATTGTGTAGATAGCTGTAGAGTTCACAGTTCTACAGATATTAATTTATAAATCACTTTAAAAAAAAATACTAATAATAATTTACATAGATCTTCGCAATTACGATATTGATTAAAGTATGAGAAAGAGGAAACTAAATTAGGTTAATTATGATGAAGCTCCTGACGTCCATGTATAGTTGCCTATTGCATATTTTTCTTTTTCTCTTAGACACGTGATGCTACGACCGCGTAGCAAAGGAAAGCCTTTCTCTTTGCTACGCGCTCGTAGCAATCGTAGCGCCTTTTACTCTTGTATTTGACGCCGCAGTGATTGTCCTTAAATTACAATTTCATAAGTGTATGCTGTTTATTCCTTTGGGACATCAGAATATAAGAAAGTATTGTGTACATTATTAATCATTTATTGGCTGGCCTATTGTTTGGTACCATCCAACGTGGCAATACTGCCAGACTTCAGGATACTATTCCTGCTGACAGCGATGTGGACAAATGTTTTGAAGCCCTTTAATGTTTTTCTTTATGTACATAAATATTTTTATAATGATTTTAAGTTTTGTAAAAAATAATTAAGTTTCCGCACGATTTTATTTAACTCGAGACACACTAAGCAAACGTATTCTGCGAATAATGTGCTCGGTATTTCCGAGTTTTGTCATACATATAGTACACCTACCGAGTACCTAACAACATCTGAATTCACTGTGTAGTGCTGAACTTGCTAAAATCATGAATTTAATAAACAGTGCCTGTGTTTTATTGTATTAGGTTCTTTATGCATATTCCATAATTATATTTTCTTATTTGGTCATAATTATTATATAATAACTATATAATAATTATTATAAAATAGTAATTATTCATTAATATATAGTATATTTTCATAAATAAAAAAATAATATATAGTATTTTCTTATTTGGTCGTTAATAGTTAAGATAAACACATCTGTTTGCCTTTTTCAAAATGACACCACGAGGCGGTGTTGTTTTCCTTTGTTCTTTAGAATTAACCACTAATTGTGGGTAATTAAACAGGTTTATACTTAGATATCTTACCTACCTTCCTTCAGAATACAGAGCTTTGAGTAGTAGACTTTGCTATTGTAATATTGAGGTAAGTATGTACCTACTTAGTTCCTGTGTTTTCACAACGATAAATATTTTTAAATAACGTTTTAAAATAAAAAGACCAAAATGTTAAACCGCGAATTTAATGGCTGTCTTGTATGGTCACTGATTTGCAGGTATGCCTGTAGGTTTTATTTATAAACCCAACAGACAAGTCTAATTAAGAAGAATTTTATTAAAGAAAATTAATGTAATTAATTAGGTTGTTTAATTTAATTGATCTTGAAAAACAAGTTGTATTTTTTTTAAACAAGTAGCAATTATAACCTTTTATACCATATTTAATGATATATGTTTTTACTATCCAAAAATAATCTAATCATTGTTTAAAGAATTAACATAATTATTATTATATAGATCTAATGGCTTCAATTCGTTGACTGGTTGTGTATTTGTAAAAAAGTTGCTCCTATTTCGATAAGATTTCCATTCAAATGATAAAATTATTTAAATGTGCCGAACCATCGATTCTATTCTCACAGTTCTGCCTCAAAACCGGTCTAATAAAGTTTTTATTAGAAAAGTACTAATTGCAATATAATCATGTATCAACTTAAGCTGCAAAGTCCGTACAAAGTCACCCTTATTAACTTATTTGATGTCTCCTATGTATAAGGTTAAAGGCCTTTCTTACGTCAAAAAACCGCAGCTATTCAGTACTTATTAGTTTGAGAAACATGACGAAACTGACAATGTGTTATTGACATTAGAATTTTAGTAATTTACAGTTGAGTGTATTTTATGCATGTCAACATACTGTATCCATTGCGATAAAAACTTTTAACTATCCAAAGGTCTCTACAGGTCATTATGTATTCAACAAAAGATTGTTTTTCATAGTACATGAGTTACTTGTGTATTCAGAAATAAATACAAAACCCTTCCATTAAGTAGTGAGAAATTCATTTGTCGGTTTATTTCGAGTCTGCGATCTGAAAAGTCATTGCTGGTGATTTAATTGTGACTTTGTCTTTGTTAAAACAATTGAATGTGCGGAGTCAGCGAGATAATTAAATGAATAAATAAACAAGAAGTTCGTGGTGAGGACTAGTTAAAGGTATTCCCAACAAAAAGCTTGCTTATATCGGTTAGCAGGAAATGTTGTCGAATTCACGTGATGAGCATAAAAATATTTCTGTCTCCGAAAGCTTGTTATTTTTATTACTTGGTAAAAACTTGTTATTTTATTGACATTATAACCAATTTAGAAAACCAGTGTTCAATAAAATATACATCGAAATTTAGTTCCTGTCTTAACTTGTTGATGAATATTACGATATTATTATTTCATATTATACATAGATACATACTTGTGAGATGTTGTGAACATCCTCAGATACCAATCAATACCCTCTAAATGACGTTACTTAACATAGAGTTACCATGGTTTACGATCTGGGTGTATTTTTTAACCGACTTCAAAAAAGGAGCAGATTCTATGTTCGACTGTGTGTATTTTGTATGTTCACCGATTTTCATTTTTTTTTATCCGATACCGTATAGGTACTCCTGAGGTGGTGCCATTGCCACCAAGTCAGAATCTGATGATGGGATCCCAGGGAAATCGAAGACGAGGGCGACCTGACTTAATACAAAATTACATTTTCAACAAGTTTCATCGAAATACGAATTCATTTGCGGGAGATATAAATGAAAAACAAAAAAAAAAGGGTTTTTTGCATTTTTCAATAGGTTCGATATTTAAAACGGTCCACTCGGTCCAGCCCTAGTCTATTTTTGCCACCGACCGATTTATTGACCGTTCGATTGACAGTGCTTCTGCATGACCTTTGCAGAAAAACGTACGACAATTAGTCCGATATTTGCAACAGATTTTTGTTTCCCAGAAAAATACATTTGCGTGCATTGCGCAAGCAACCGTTGCATGCTTGCAGTGCGAGCGGTAACACGTGGAAAATTCCGAAACTCCACTCACGAGGCAATCAAGGAATTAGACATCTTATCCTTTTGCACTTGGATTGTTGATTGTAGGTATAATTGCACTTACTTATTATTCAAAAGTATTTTTTTTTAGTTATATCTTTGTTACTTTTAACTTCTCTTTCAAGCGTGTTATCATTATTTTGCCTGTTTGCTGTGAATAACGGTTTTGATTACATAATTTTTAGTTTTAAGTAATAATTCTAAGTAATAATTAATTGTAAGTAATTCTGTATTATGTAATTGTTTTTTTGTTCGAAAATAAAAAGTAATTAAAAAAAAAAAACGACTACAAAAAAACTAAAAATGGGAGAAATAAAAGTTCAACCTTTAAAATAATCTAAACTACCTAAATATGCCATTTTTATGTCGGTGCCAGCTTTAATCTGTGGGACTAACTGCGCCCCATGTAGCTTATAGTTATAGCAGTCCTCGATGAATATGGCTGGCACCGACCTCAAACAATGGAATATTTAGGTATTTAAGATTATTTTAAAGGTTTTTTTTTTTTTAAGTCAGTTTATTTTTTAATAATAACTGTGGCTTTCTTCATTTTTAAATTTAGAATAACGCTGTTAAGCCAACTACACGTTTTCCCAGTGAGTGATACACGCTTAACTCTCTAACTCAAATACTACTGAACCGATTTTTATGAAACTTGCCAAGTTCCCAAAGTTGAACTATACTTGATCCAACTAAAAAAATGTTTGCAATCCGAATTAAAGGCACTTCTTGAGATATGCGTGGACAAACATACAAACAATTTGGCACACATGATTAGAAGCTGGCATACTAACATATCCAAAAACTTTGCAATTCTTACAATATTACATACCTACATACAGGTCGAATTGATAACCTTATTTTTTTGACGTTGCCGTTGGTTAAAAAACCATGACTTATTATTTCACTATTTGGTGCCGCTTTTTGTTATTTTTATGGCAGCAATCAAATGAAGTTTATAGACTAAAGTAACATTTTGTTACAACGTAACAGACTAAAATTATTATAAACCTAATTACTGTGCAAAATAAAAGTATATTTTTGTAAAATAATAAGCACTGTAAAGCATGATAAATATCAACGTTAAATAATTTTATTTTACCAAATATAAAATTGAATAGAGATTACAAAGTAAGTATTTTATTATGTTATGTACAATTAACGTCTGTCATGTAATTTTGTGGACATAACTATTCGTATTATATCTGTCATGCTCTGCTACGTTTTAATATGAGAAGACGTGATCTTTTCATACCGATAATGAATGCTTCCAAGTATGTACACCGATGTGAAATCAGCAATTTCTAATCAATATTTTTAATTTTTGGAATGTACAAGAAATCAGCTTCTGCAAGTTGATAGTTGTTTGTCGTAGACCTCGTAAAGTTTACGTCAAGTTCAAGTTGTGAATGTTGTCGCGGTGCATGTCGGTCGTGACCGTCAACTTGTCCAATTAAACTTGCAAATGGTGAATGAACTGATGTTCTTGTAAGAGTTCAACGTGAACTGGTGTTCTTGTAAGAGTTCAACGAATGAGTATACTGAATGATGACATTGGTTATCGAAGAAAAAATTAACCATAATTTTTGGCAGATTGGAATTAGCTGTCTTGCAAAGCAATATCATCATCATCAATATTATCATCATCTGCCCTAGCCTTTTCCCAACAATGTTGGGGTCGGTTTTCAGTAATCCAGTCTTACCGAAGCAGCTGAACAAAGCAACATAAGTAATGATATACAAGGTGTTGTATTCCATCTTCATAAAATTCAAGGAGGTAACTATGCTAATAATTGTCGTCGCGAATCAATAATAAAATGGGAAGGTTTTTTTCTTATTTACGGAAGTCGGTAAGTGTAAACCACCAGTGTTTCGAACGCGGCCCGTCTGTTTCCTTGCCCGATAACCGCGCTTTCACACATACAAACAATCTGAAACGTTTATTCGATAATTTCTTATTCCCTATACCACGTTAAGGGGGTTATTCTGAAATACTAACAAACTTAAACAACCAAAAAAATCTGCGTTTTTTTTAAATAATTAACTAGGTACCGTAATTTTAATTCATTATTTATGTCTTTTGTGACAACCTCCTGAATTTTGACGAGGATGCAAAAGAACACCTTGTATTATAACATAACTTATGTATGTTTTAACTTAATAACGTAAAATATGTATTATGAGGTACATCAACCTGAACCACATCCACCTACAAAGAAAAATCGCACTTCTTTTATTTGAAATAATCAAAACACATAGATGCTGGATGCTGGTGATCTTATCAAAGTATTGTACAGGGCTTTTGATTGGATTATTGGCAGCAATTAAAAATTATAGCGAAATTGCCTGTACCACTAGGTGTTCCAGGTTTATTACGACTTCAAGGTAGACGGCTGCCTGACCGTTTGGACTTACAGATATGATCTACTAGACAATCACATTTGTAGGTCATTTGGGATATAGAAATCTACATTTACAACAAGTAAATTGTCTTTTTTTGGTCAGTTTTAAAACTCAAGATGTTGCAAATGGAACTTGAATTATTTTATGTATGAGATGGAAAACGGATCTGAACCCTACTTTGTTTTTCCAATTGCAATTTGAATTTTTGTATAATGAGGTTTCAGTTACATTACCTTTTATCTATTGAACTACGAACTACCAACCCGCACGCGGCCCGCGTGGTGGATTACAGCCCGCTCCCTCTCATAGGAGAGGAGGCCTGTGTCCCAGCAGTGGGAACATTATAGGCTAATGATGATTGAACTACGCTGGACTCTCAGTTGGTGCTCTGCATCCCGGCCAATGTCTTTAGAGATGAGGACCTGATAATTTGGTAGGTTAATTACTTTCTTTTAAAGTCGCTATTCGTCATCATCATCATCATTCTTTTGGCTTAAGAATCAGCTCACACCGAGACGCGACGCGACGCAGAATTCGTTGCCCAACGTATTCTGAATTCTCACAACGAAATGTGTATCTTTTCGTGTAGAAAATAAAGTTATATTTTGAATCGCTCTTTTAAAGTGTGCGCGAAGCGTCGCGTCGCGTCGCGTCTCGGTGTGAGCTGACCCTTATCCCAATTTATTTGCGGTCGGCTAAGCATGTTTACTTCTTCCAGACTTCTCTATTACTCGTCCTCACAGGAGCTATTATTCCGTGGAAAATACTGTGGGTATGCGTTTTTTACGTTAAACTTTTTTCGTTGTCACTAATATATAAAAGTAAAATTACTACGCCTAGAATTATAAACGTACCTATGCAGCTACTATTAATCTTCAAACAATCTGTTGTATGCCTGTTCATTGAATGGACCAGTGAAGAGAACGGCTGTTGAATGTTAGTATATTTTTATGATATTCACTCCGACATATTATATTTTAAGTACTTCAAAACTCAAAATATTTACTAGTAAAGGAAATTCTTGATAAAATCAACTAGATGATTGCTCAGTCCCACGCATCTCAATGTTGATTGTCATTTCCTATCGTGTATGTCAGGGTGTACAAGAAACTTTACTTTGGCGCAAGAGAGGTTTCGTTTATCGCCATTGACATTTGACACGGAAGGTTTATGAAGTTTATTATGTTTCCGGTTCGTCAAAAGCAATTTAAATTCACGTTACTGAGATTTCTCTACCTAAAGGAGACTGTTTGTATTGTACACTGAATATTTCGTTAAATATAAATAGTTTGAGGTGTTACTTCAAAATATGCGACAGAAAATAATGGAGGGGAGCCCTCCATTATATTATTAATATAAATAATATATTATTTATATTTTGTCATCTCTAACCAGGTATATTTAAGTAGATACTCGTAGCTAGCTGTATATATTTAGGTAGGTAGTGGTAAAGTGAGTTTGCTTTGCGTATACTATTATTTATTAGTAAGTATGGGTACCGAAAGCTTAACTTTGTAGTTAGTCAATTAAATTGCATCTAGTGACGACTGAAAGCCAGCCTTGTCATATACAGGGTGTAACGGAAAGGGTATATACATCCTTAAGGGTGTGCTACAGACCATCAAACTTAATTCGACCCAAATGTATGGGGCAGCTGATATTTTTTTCGCTATTACGATGTTTGTCCGATGGAGAAACATGTTCAGTTTGATGATCTGTAGCACACTCTTAAGTATGTATATACCCTTTTTCGTTACACCCTGTATAATCAACAACACAAACAGCACCTGGTCTAAGCATATGTATCAAACGTTATGAAGATAAATCAGCCTCAACATATACTACATTGCACTGTGCCAACGACTTACTATGCCAAGACACCTAGTGAGTTATAGCTTGTAATTATGTCTCCACAAGGGTCACCTATAGAAGACACCGAATTGTAACATAGGTATTATATAGATTATAAAGTCACACACTTCGCTGTTTTTATAAAACTACTGAATGTTTTTATTTTGTAACTGGTTTTTTGTTTATTACGAGTACGTAAAAAGTCAAGGCTTTTATTAACGTCGTGTGTTTATCTAATACCTCTGTTTTATTTCTTTTTTTGAAGAACTGTCTCTTGCATCTCAGGAGATCTTTATGAGATCATACTGAATAATCGACATTGCTTTAGATTTGAAGACTTGATACTTGGGCATCGTCCCATAGTAAAACCGAGAAAATCCGGGTATTTAATAGATAATATAAGTATCAAATAACTAGATGTATAAAATACTAGATTATATGCGCGGCTTCGCCTGCGGGGAGTTCCGCAATTATCCCACCGGGAAAAATAATATGTCTTAATCCAGATTATACAAGGTGTTGTTTTGCATCCTCGTCAAATTCAAGGAGGTAACTATGCTAATGATTTTCGTCCCGAATCAATAATAAATTGGGTAGGTAATTTTTATATTTTTTCTTATTTACGGAAATCGGTAAATGTGAACCATCCCTGTTTTAAACGCGGCCTGTCTGATTCTCGCCCTATAACTGCGTTTCCACACATACAAACAATATCAAACGTTTTTTCGATAATTTCTTATTCCCTAAACCATATTAAGGGGGTTATTCTGAAATACTGAAAAACTTAAACAACCAAAAAAATCAACGTTTATTAATAATTAACTAGAGACCGTAATTTATATTGATTATTTATGTCTTTCTGACAACCTCCTGAATTTTGACGAGGATGCAAAACAACACCTTGTATAATCTACCGACCCTAACTTCACAAATTCTACATATCAGTAAAAATGTATGGCTTGGCTGTTTCGTTACTTACTTCAGAAACTAAATATTTGCATCACCTCCACGACGGTAGCGTAGCGGTAGCGGTAGACTCTGAGCGAAGCGGAAGGGAGTGTCAGACTTGTACTGACTAAAACCCAACCATGTTTCTTCTTAGTCCTTTGTATTCCAGGGTCACGGTATCTCTTTCGAACAGTCCCGCAACCCTGGCAGGAAAACATTAAGCCCTCAGATAACGTGTTACATTATGATGCCCTCGAGTGCCGTCATTTGCAAGTGGACACCTGATCCTCAGGCTCAGGCAGCTTCAGGTACCGACCGGCCACATTATGTGGCTTGCTAATAGTTTTCATCATTATAAAGTACAATTATTATTATTTTGTACAATTGTTACCAGGAGGCACGTACCCTCATTAGTGATTTGAACCGGGTTCGATTAGATTGTAGATGTTCATAATTGTCATTAGTAGGGATGAAATGAAATCAGAACAGTTCCCAAAAAATAATAATTAATTAGAGGAACGCTGAAATGTCAAGAATACCTATATTCGATTTTGTGCCTCGTTGCTCCGAACTTAACTTTTAAACCACTGCCACAGCATGTAATACAAGGCTAAATTATTATTAATAGCACCAGGTTTAAATTAAACCGTAGTTTCCAAAGGGAACTTATACTAGTTAAGTAAGGAATAGGGTTAAAGAAAGGGTCAGAATATGAAAGGTATAATAATCTACAAACTTTGGAATTATTCAGAAATGGTGGAATTTTGGGCCCTTCGGAGTTGATTGTATGACCACAATAGTACCGTAATTCCATTAAAACTATTCATATTTATCACAATAACTCCCGTAGTACGACGCCTGCCGGAAAACGCACGAATACTAAATGAGGTGCGTTTTGAATCAGAGTAAACGATAAGGCGTTTGCGTGCAGCTAATAAACATTTCAGAGGTGGTCATGGCCTTGCCGGCTTAATTAGCCCATAATATCGAATAGTCTTTATGCATAGCTGAGTATTATAAGCAAACTGACTGGTTTAGCAGATTTTTATTCTAGATGATTTTGTCATAAAAAGTTTTGACCCCACTTTTGCACTAAATAAAAATAAATATTTAATGATTTGAGTATACCGATAAGATAGGTATATTCATTTCAAATTTATTCATAGCCATTTCAAGAAATAACAAAGCCATGTATTATTGTAACGACATGCGGCACCCAAAATAATGCCTTAGTAGGATTTATTTAAATCTTCTGTGTAGGTATGTCTTTGGGTGTCGTTACCTGTCGTAACGACACCTATAAGAAATATCTTTGTGTTAAGGATTTGTGCTAGGTATATGGAACTTATAGAAGACCAAAGGAATAAATAAATTTATTATAATGTCTAATAATAAATCCTTGTACCTACAATTTGTTCACTAAAACCTTTCAGGAAGGCTTACAGCGATACGACACCGAGCGCTGAAAGCCATCCTGTGTGCGCTCGCTTGTTTCAGAGATGTGAAAGCTCGAACAATTTCAGTTATTCGCGAGTCGCAGGCGGGACAGGATGCTCGCTGTTCCCGCTTCGCTGAACAAACGATCGTGCGGAACTTCATAACTTTGTGACAACTTGTGATTGTGAAATACTGAAACGAGAATTCTAAAAGAGTTTAAAAAAAATAGTTTGATGAACTTTTCAGTTATACCTAAACATACCGTGTGAGAACGAAATAAGATTTGAATTTGTGTAAGTAAGATAATTAATCATTTGAATATTGATGAAGGGGATTAACTTTGGCTATGTAACGCATATATCAAACATAACGATCTTTTCCTTGAGGAAACTGTATTCCTATTGAATTGCTACTTTATTAGGTACATAAACCAAGAGCTTTCAGAGTATTGGCATGATAAACTCAACGCTGCCGCCACTCGCCCATTTTCATGGCATTACCTAGACGTACTGGAAATCTGGTTCTACTTATGTAACTCTACGGCATTGCAGGTTATTTATCTAAAGTTTGTTAACCTCTTTATGACCCGAAATTATATTGTTTTTTTTTATATCGTATTGTTTATATTACTGAAAATTATGGTAATGGCACCTGCCAACTGAGTCATTTATTTTCGTTAGGAAATAACTCATGAGATAAAGGGTATTAATTAAATATTATATCAGAAATTAAAATGATGTATTTTCCATAGAGCACCATAATCGCCAACCGATCCACAACAAATTCAATCGAATAGCAATAATTTAATTATCTTTTTAGTCTGGATTTAAATAATGAATAGCTAACCAAATTCGTTGCAAGTGAGTCGAAGCATTCGCTTGTTCATTGCCAACGAAATCTGCTTAGTTTGTGTTGGATCACTTTAACTTAAAAACTAAACAGACTCGAGTACGTAAGCTTCTCTTTCCCTGTCGTGAAATCAACTACATTAATGGCTCTATTCATCAGAGTCCATTCCAAGTCACAGATAAAAGGTTCAACCAACACCGCGGAACGTATCGGTGTCATTTATAAAAGTCTGATAAAACATAGCAATGATTTTATTAAACGGTAACGAATAAATATAGAGATCTGATTATTAATGTAGTGGTTGCAAATGCGACTGCAGAGCTCATGCTCCTGGTCCTCAAGGTCCATTCCTAGATCGGGCGAAGTGTTATTGGGATTTTCCATCAGGAGTTCAAAGGGTCTCTCCTTACTGCAGTGGACTTAAACATAAATGGCAAATGTGGGTGGGACTATTAGCTACACTTCTGCCTTGTATTTCGAGGACCACATGCGGGATGTTATGATTATTTGATTCTAGTAAATGTGTGATAATTATATACTATCGTTATAGATGATAAACAAAACATTCGATGTGAGTTGTCTCGTCTATTCTATAACAGACAAAGCATGAATACAAATACCAACGTCGTTGAAAAGTTTCAGTCTTGGCAGACTTGGCACTACCTGACTTCCTTAGAACTGCCAAGTCGGGCGTAGCAAAGAGTATAATTAAGGTGAATGATGTTCAGTGGCTAATTTTCTCATTCGTTTGGAAAATCTGAAGGCAGCATACATACAAAAATGAATCGCGACGACCGCTTATATAGGAGTACAGGCCACTGGGTTATGTATGCAGCTAGTCCTATAATGTAACTAGACAATGGAACTACTGGGATACGGCGAAGTTTTCAGCCCGAAACACAGGCCTACGTACTCAAAGATTGTAACGTAGTAGTAAAGTGTAGTAGATATACTAAAAATCGCAATCAAACAAACAAATAAATAATATAACAGATAAATAATACAATACAATAGTACAATACAAAAGTAATTTATTTCTCTCAAAAAGGTACAATTTTGGAACATAGTATCTAGGTCACATGCAAATTCAAACCTTTGTGAGAGCTGGAGTCTATAATGGGTTCGAGACGTGTATGACAGAAAAGTGAAATATAAAAGGCTGAACATGTATGCATGTACAAATACATACTTCTTAGAATTATGATTTGACTTTATTCAAGCCAAAAAGGAATCTTTTGACGGAATTCTGTCTAGACACGCTTCAATTGTATATTTCCTAACAAAATATAATTTCAAAGATAAACGAACACATGATTACATTAATAAAATTAATAACGACGGATATAAAGATCACCTCTGGTGCGGCAATGGTAAATAATTAGAGCCAATTTTTAGTAATACAGTCACGTGCTTCCATAGTCGTTACCAGAGACAATTTGTTCGCATTATTTCAGTTAGTAGGGCACGTCGACAGTTTGTTCAGGACGCACTGAATTTATTATGTATTTTCTGATGCCCGCGACCTTTGCCGTCGTAAAATTATTATCAAAATATGACTTCCTTATTTGTATCGAAATTTGTTAACAATTTCAAGGGTTTTTTTTTTTTTTTTTTTTTTGTGAATGGCATCTCGCAGTTCAACCTATGAGGTTGTCGTCTGCTTAACCGGACTATCCTGTGGGTGCCTTTAGAGTAAGGCCTCCAGCCAGGGCATAAAAACTTACAAACTAAGCGACTGCACGCTAAGGGCACCCCCTGTGGGGTACGAACCTCGGCTTAGGGCGTCGCTGGGGGAAGACTGCATGGGGACAGGCTGGATCTGAATGGTATCATTATTTAGGGGCTGATTTAAAACTACTGGCACAGCATCGCGGGCTGGCTCGAGCGAGGGTCGGGGAGGGCATGGACCGGGACGTCGCGACGGACCTCGACGGCGAGGTCGGAAAGACGGCGCGGGCGGTTTGAGTCGGAACTTTTTAAGAGTGCTAGTCTCTTTGCTACTCTCCTGGAGGAGGGTGATAGCATCATCTGGAGTGACAAGGGTATGCCTAGGACGGCGTACTGTACTAATGCGCGAGGGTTCGTAACGGGCGGCCGCTGCGATCAGGGGATTACGGTGTTTAATGGCGTTATCGAAGAAACGCTTCGAAAGACGTTTCATAAACTGAAGGACGGTGGGCATTCTAAGGTCTACGTGTAGACGGTCATTACGGACATAAAAAGGGGCTCCCGTGACTCTACGTAAGAACCGGTTCTGTAAAACTTGCATCCTATGGATGTACTTAGGCTTGGTGTGAGCGTACACGACGCAAGCGTACGTCATAATGGGGCGGATCACCGCGGTATAAAGGCGCAACTTGCACTTGAGTGACAACTTGCTTTTTGCCGAAATCATGAAATGAAGCCTACCCATAGCAAACGCAGCTCGGTCGCGAGCTGCTTTGATGTGCGCCACGAAAGACAAGTGGTTGTCAAGTATGACTCCTAAGTAGTTGGCTTGCTTCTCCCAAGGGATAGGCTTACCGTACATAGTGATCGGGCTGAGCGCGGGTGGCTTAATTTTACGCTGTTTAGAGAAAAGAACTGCCTGGCTCTTGTCGGGGTTCACCTCGATTCTCCATTTCCGGAACCAAGCGCCTAAGACGTTGGCTGAGGTTTGGAGGGTGCTATAGATAGCGTCGTGACTGCGGCCAGTGTAATAAATGGCCGTGTCGTCCGCGAACAGGGCTAACTGAGCCTTCTTGCTCTTGGGGATGTCACTGGTGAACAGAGTAAAGATAAGGGGAGAGACGACGGAGCCCTGAGGGACTCCGGCTCTAATGGGGTGGGGGGAAGACAGTGCCTTCCCGATGCGATAGCGGAAGGTGCGATCCGACAGAAAGTCTCGTAAGATGAGCACGAGACGGTCCGGCACTCCCAGTTTGTACAGCTTATATAATAAGCCGTTGTGCCAGACTTTGTCGAAAGCCTTTGCTATGTCGAAGTACAACACACCCGTCATCGCTCCACGCTGGAAGCCAGCGCTCAAGTGTTCTACGATGCGATGGGCCTGTTGAATGCAGGAGTGTCCGGTCCTGAAGCCGAACTGCTCGTTGGGGATGAGACTCTTAGCCTCGGCGAAGTCTTTGAGTCGCTTATAAATAAGTCTCTCGTAGATTTTGCCGAGTGCGTTCAGGAGACTGATAGGTCTGTAGCTTGAGGGCTCAGACTTGGGTTTGCCTGGCTTGGCGAAACCGATGACAGTGGCCTCTTTCCATATTTGGGGAAAGGCGTTGTTGCTCAGGGCGCCATTGAAGATGGCCGCCATTAACACGACGAGCTGAGCGGGGAGGAGTTTTAACACCCTATTGGTGATTCCGTCGGAGCCGGGTGCTTTCCGCGGTTGAAGCTTATTAATGATGTCTTGCACTTCGTCAGCTGTGACCGAAGGCAGAGGATCATCAGGGTCTTCTACGGGAGGGAGGGCGGCTTTACGTTCGACGAATGCGTTCACCTCATCGAGATGTCGCTTGTCTACTGGTTGAGAGCTGGGGGAGCACTGGGACTCCAGGCTGTCGGCTAGGCATTCGGCCTTCTCAGAGTCGTCGAATGCGACGCTCTTATCGGGTCGGGTGAGGGGAGGCATCGAAGCCTCTTCGGTGGAGCGCAACTTGCGTTGGAGCTGCCAGAAGGCTAGTTGGGTAGGCTCGAGCTCGCTAAGCGTCTTGTCCCATTGATCTGAACGATGCTCACTGGTGCGCTTCTTTACAGCACGCTGTAAATAACGCATGTGAGCTTTGTTCGCGTCGCAGGGAAAGTTGCTGTAGGCACGGATGGCCGCGTTCTTCTCGGTTATCAGTTCACGTACGTCAGCGGGTAGAATCCAGCGTTGATCGCTCATTGCTGGAACTTCCCGTGAGCAATCCTTTAGTACGGATTGCACGTGTTCTGTAAACGAGTTGATGGCGGCCGTCGTGTCTGCGACTGAGACAATGTGGTCGGGGATGGCCTCCAGGTGAGGCGACGTGGTGGATTTCAGCTTGTCGCTGACTTTCCTCCAGTCGGTTATCACTTGGGTCGGCGGAGGCTGGCTGGGGTCAGAGGGACCCGAGCGGGGAACTAAGTGCATGAGCACTGGTCGATGGTCTGAGTTAAGCTCATGTAAAGTCTCGATGGAATGCAACTTAAGGTTGACATTCTTGAGTAGCGCTATGTCGAGAACGTCCGGACGTTGGTCGGGGTCGTGGGGATAGTGAGTGTGCTCCATAGGAGCGATGGGATCGAAGTTGAGGGACTCACCCAGGTTATACACGTGACGTCCTCTGGCAGAGGTCGTCGTGCTGTTCCAGGCGGGGTGTTTGGCGTTGAGGTCGCCCGCTATGATAACGGAGTCACTCAAGCCGAAGAGGACGGCAAGGTCTTTGGTGAACAGAGTGTGCTCCTCGGACGTGCCGCCGGGAGGGATGTACGCGGAGGCGATAGTGATCGATTGATGACCGGTCATGCCTAGTCGACAAACTGAAGTCTCGAGCAGAGACTCCATGGGAGGGGGATCTAAGGGGATGCAGTGCAGTTCCTTTCTATAATAGATTAGAGTACCGCCCTTGTGGCAACGTGACCGATCGTTGCGAACTATGCGATAGTTGGCAATTCTCGGATCGCGGTGACTGGGCTTGAGGAAGGTCTCCTGTATGAGGAGGATATCAATTTGATGGTCACGGAGGAAGGTGGCGATCTCATCACGCTGGCCTCTAATGCCATTGGCATTAAAGTACCCTAATTTAAGGGATCGGGGTTTGGTACACGTTAATCTCGTATTATCCATTGGAATTAAAGATTAATGCCGCTGAAGGCTTCGCCTAACTTGATTAGGGACTTGAGGATAATTTTAAGCTTATCACCGTCAGTGTTAGCCTCCCTGAGATCTGCCGCCATGCGGTCTGCTTCGGGGGTGACTAACTTTGCTAACGTTTCTAAAGTTACGTTAGGAGAGGAGACCGCGGCCGCGGGGCCGGGAGGCGCGGGACGAGCGGGCGCCGGTGCGCTCGCTTGGGCCACGGGAGTGGGGACAAGGGCATCTAATAGCCCGGGAATGGGGCTGGACTTTGCTTTGCCGAGTGCCGGGAAGGCTCTCTGGTGGTTCAGCGAGGTCCAGGGAGAGGGCCTCTGAGGGCTGAGTCTCTCCGGCATCTGTGCAGTTGGTAGCCTCACCGATGGGCTTTCTCTCTGCTGGCGGGCGTTTGCACGCTTCGCCAATTTAGAGGAGGAGCCTTTGGGGGCTTTCGAGCAGCCGCGGTAGTTAGCCGGGTGGCCCGACTGGCCGCAAAGCACACAGCTCGGTGGCTCCGTGCATAGCGATTTGTCTTTGGGACGGGGGCAGTCTGCCGTACCATGGTCGCCTAGACACTTTACGCATCTGTGCGGCGCATGGGAGTTGGCTTGGCTGTGTCCGTACAGCTGGCAGCGGTGGCACTGCCCTACAACGGTTGAGCGGTAAGGCTTCTCTATTGAGATGCCTGTGAGGGAGCATACCGACTTCACTTTGAAGATCGGGTGGTGTCCTTCTACTGGGTCACAGATGACCAGTACCATATCGTACTGGTCTCCACCTCTCGCCTTATGAAGGCGGTGGACGGCTGCGACCGGGATGTCCTGGCTTTGGAGGTCATTTAGGATGTCCTCCGTGGGGATTTCCTTCGGGATCCGCCTGATCACCACGCGGGTGGGCTTCTCCTCTGGAAGGGAGTAAGTATGGAAGGCTATGTGCCTTCCGATCAGCTGACGGGTTAGTTCCCTGAAGTCAGCGGTCGTAGGGACCACCACTTTGATGCCCTGTTGTGTGCTTTTTGCGCTTGTATTTGTATGCGGCGCTCAACACACATTTTGGACACGTCTGTCCATTTCCCTTTGTCCTGAATGAACAGCGGGGGAGGGGGCTTCAGCTTCTTTGAAGAAGTGGCTGAAGGGTTAGCCTTAGGGCTGGCTGGCCTGCTAGTATGAGCAGTGGCGGACGTTGGTACGGGGACCGGGGAGGTGGGACGGGAGGCCGCGGGAGGGGGGACAGAAGGGAGCGCGACGATCTTTTTAGCCATGGCGGCCTGGGAGTTTTTTCCCTTCTTTCTCTTGCCCTTTCCGACGACTTGATAGTCGTCTTCAGATGACGAGGCGGCAGAACACGAGTCTAAGATTGATTCCGAATCGGAGACTGGCTCGGTTGTGTCCATGTTCTCCGAAATGAGAACAACGGGCGCAGGTACGGACTGATCCATTGTTTGCGAAACAATGAGCCTGGGTTTAGCCGGAATCGCGGCGGCGACGGCTGGCGGTAAGCCTTTGTCCATGTTTCCAGAAACGGGAACAATGGACGCAGGTGCGGGCTGACCCTTTGTTTGCGAAACAAAGGGTTTCGCAACAATGGGTCTAGGTGTAGCCGGAATCGCGGCGGCGACGGCTGGCGTTAAGCCTTTGTCCATGTTCTCGGAAACGGGAACAATGGACGCAGGTTCGGGCTGGACCTTTGTTTGCGAAACAGTGGGTTTCACAACAATGGGTCTTGGTGTCGCTTTAATCGCGGCGGCGACGGCAGGTGGCAAGCCTCTGTCGGCAGGCTGCGGCGACAAAGGGCTTTCAAGTACGTCACTGAAGTCAGTGACGTTATCGCTGGTTTGCCGGATAGCAGCGATTTCGGACCCATATTTTTTATTAAAGTTTGGGTCGGTCGCAACGATGCGCAAGAAAAAGCGCAAAAGTGCTTTTTCTGTCTCGTCGAGAGACGACATTTTATCGGCTAAAAGTTAGCGGACATTTGAGTGAAGCTCCGCGCCTAAACAGCCTAACAACCTATTTCCCTGAAACAATTATGTAGCGAATTTACTGGGTCCAGTGACTCACCCGCTTCAACCTTCCCGCAGCCACAGTCCGAGGGTCCTGGCTTGGTAGCAACTCCAACTCCAGTCCAGGGAACTTTGCTTTCAGGAACTTGTTAAAACGGGATACACTAGCACAGTAAATCGGCGGCGCATACGTTCGCGACGGAGCCCAAGTTTTCACCTAGACCCTGAAGGGGTTAGGCGGGCGGATTGGGTCACCACCCTCTCTTAGTTTCGTTGGCACCGTTAGGTTTCCCACCAAGAACCTCGAAACTGAGGACTTTTCCCTGATGGGGCAAAGGAAGTTAAATCGAAATAATATCCGAAGCAAATGAGCAAGTGCTGTCTTAATAAAAAGACAACAATTGTTCGGGGGTGTAGTCGAGGGACTACTGATGACGTCACGACACTGGGAAGCGACGAACCGATGACACACACTGATAGCGAGCGGGAATGCGAGCAGGTAGCGGCACGTCCGTACGCGGCGGCGGTCAGGCGGCGAGTGAATTTCAAGGGTCCTCATCTTTTCCCAAAAATAAAAGTAGCCCAGGTTACTCCTTATAACATCAGCTAACTGCCAGTAATGAAAGAAAAAGTCCCGTCAAAATTGGTCTAGGCGTTTCAGAGAAAAGCCGGAACAAAAAGACAGTCAGACAGACAAAAAAAAATGCTACGAGTATAAGATCAACTAGGCAGTGGCAGTAGTGATAAAACGCGTCATGTACGTATTTCCCTTATAACAAAAAAAAAAAACCTTGTCTACATACCCCATGCAGAGGTATACGTATTATTGTACTATTGCATTCCTTTGATGATAGCATAGTCCTGTGTTTTGGAATGGGCGAGCCGATGTCCATTCGATCACATTTACAATTATATTCTATTTCTTTTTCAATAGCACATTTTTTTCTCTATCCCATGTATCTTTTAGGAAAAGTTATCGTATAGTGTAACTCTGGCTTGACTTTTACTACGCTACAAATCAAGAGCTTTCGTAGAGCTATAGGTATTAAGATTTACAACCCTAAAGATCTAGGTCCGTCCTATTTCTTCAATATTTAAGTAGGGTTCGACGGTGATATCTCTTAGTCGGGTTTTTTAAACGATTTTATATGCTGCAGTGCGTCAAATTCCGTTTTTTAGGTTTCAGTAACGTTTGCCACTTAGTCTGTCAGGTGCTTTATCGTATTGCTCTGAAACTATCTAAAATTATGCTCTCATAATTATGATTTCGACGGCACGGTTGGCGCAGTGGTTGAGCGATCGACTGCTGCGCTGCGTGTCGCGGGTTTGATCCCCGCACGGAACAAATATTTGTATGGCCTACAGATAGTTGTTCCGGGTCTGGTTGTTTGTGTATGTGAGTTTAAATGTTTGTAAAAGCACCCACGATACAGGAGAAATTCCTAGTGTGGGGCAAAGTTTTATTAAAAAAAAAAAAACTTGTCCATAGAGATCTACGTTGTGGGATGAGCAACATTCACAAGTTATTATGCCTTGTGACTGGGACTGGTAGCTCCGCGTTTTTTGACTTTCAAAAGTGCCTCTAATGGTCTAATTGAAGTAAATTATTTCAGTTTTGAGTGTTCCCACAGCTGGGACAAAGGCGTCGCCTCTATGAAAGGGAGTGGGTAATCCACCACGACTAACTATTGCGGGTTGGTAAAAAAACTATTGTTAATTGATTCTCCATGTATAAAATCGAGATAACCATGTATTGTGCCAAAAAAACATCGTTTAAAACATGTATACCCTTTCCAAAAAAAACAGAATTAATCTTTCAACTACTGTACCACTTGCTAAAAAAACTATTGTTAATTGATTCTCCATGTATAAAATCGAGATAACCATGTATTGTGCCAAAAAAACATCGTTTAAAACATGTATACCCTTTCCAAAAAAAACAGAATTAATCTTTCAACTACTGTACCACTTGCTCGTTTACAGTTCCACAAAATGACTACCAGATGCTATTGAACTCTATCCAAACAAGAAATGGTGAAGTTATTTGTTGAAGTGAAAAGGACCTGACAATATGTGTAAGAACGTGAAGAACGTGTCATGGGAGACGGAGACCCTCATGGGCACTCCTCCGAAGTCCAAGTGGGGGAGCTTTGAGCCCAGGGCTGCGCTGTCCCATGTGGGGCTGTTCGTAGCGCTCATGCTGTACACCGGTGGAGGAGGATTGGTGAGTACCACCCCACAATTCTTTTTTGCTACTTGTACGTTTGAACGCCTCGACTGCCATGTAGCCAGCGTCGGTTTCTTGGTCGCGAAAGGTACGGCTGAGTTTGAAACCTTTCACGAATTATGTGTCGGAACAATTTATTTTCAACAGTATTTGTGTTTAAAAAAAAAAAAAAAAAAACAGCCTTAAATTAAATTAAGATACCTCGCACACGACGCGGCTACGACCACGACTGGTCGCATGACCAGCTGTTATCTTTAACAAAACTGCCAAGTACGAATCGGACTCTTCTTCAAAATATTCCGTAAAAAATGCCTGTCTTCCGAAAAGAACAAAAATCGAATTTAATTAAATGAATACCAGTTTAATCTGCTCGAAATTAATTTATTTAAAGTTTTAAGGATTCTTCTTTCACGATGTGAGTAGACAACACACAGTCTCTATCAATAAAATAAAACTCATCATTTCTTACACGTACCGTACTTAAACTAAATTATTTCCTTACTCTTATAGTCCCATTGAGCTATGCCAACATTTCGTGTACTAAAAATCAGCAAAATCTTCCTCGTAAAGGTTTACAGAACATTGTTTTAGTTTTTCAGGATCAAAGGGTTCAAAATTAGTTGTATCTGCAGGGTGTTTCACTATCGGGATAAATGGGGGTTGTATCCGACTATTCAAAAGATTATCCCAATCAATTTCTTTAAACCATCTATGGTTCTTAAAATCCAAAACACCCTCTTTAAGTACGCCGTAACGCCTAGTTACATCTACTTGAAGGACACGTCCAACCAAGTCTTTTAAATCTGAAGTAAAATGTCCCGGGCATCTGTATTTGCCAGCTACAATTTTCTCGTAAATTCTCATGGGGTCTGAATCAAAGAATGGTGGATGCCCAGCACTCATTTCAAAGAGTAGAATGCCAAGTGACCACCAGTCAACCGACATACCGTAACCCTTACTAAGTATAATTTCTGGTGCCAAATATTCTGGAGTTCCACAAAGCGTCCATGTCCGTCCACGTATCCACTTACAAAACCCAAAATCGGTAATTTTGATGTATCCTGTTCTGTCAATTAAAATATTTTCTGGTTTCAAATCACGGTAAACTAGATCACACGAATGAAGATATTCCAAAGCGAGAACTACTTGAGCACCATAAAATTTCGAAGCAGTTTCCTCAAATTTTCCCATTTTACGTAGATGAGTAAACATTTCTCCTCCAGGTACGAATGGCAAGATAAAATAAATGTACACGTTATCCTTAAAATAATATTTCATGTAGACAACAAAGGGGAAGTTGAGACCGCAAAGAATCTTCTTCTCGTAATAACTGTGTTCAACTTGCCTTAATTTGACAACTTTGTCTTTTTCTAATGTCTTCATAGCATAGTATTTTCCAGAATTCGTGTGCTTTACGAGAAAGACTACTCCAAAGGCTCCATTGCCAAGAACTTTATATATTTCAAAGTCATTCAATTTTGCATTACTTCCCGATTTTTCATTCCACGAATCTATAAAATCTTGATGTAACTTACGTAAATATAGTGAGTATTGTGCTTGTTTTTCTCGTGTGTACCCACCACCGCCACCAGTTAAATAGCCACCAGCGTCTTCGCCCATGTTGCTCGTGCTTCACCCCTTGGCTGCCCGAACCTAACAGTTTACGCAATATATTCTACTATTCAGCTAAAATAATAATATAATCGAATCCTTCTTATAAAACCATGCGATAATAATATAACCCTGAAATGGGATAACACTGAATCCACTGCAGAGATTTTAAACAAATGAACATTTTTTTTTTCTGAAGTTCTTCTCAAAGAGAAGAATACAGTCATAAGTAAACCAAAGTTCTTCTGCTGTAAAATATATTGAAATAGGCGAGTGGAGCGTGGAAATATTAAGTACTCTCTAGAATGTAAAAACGGAACGATCAAAATCAAAATATTTTTATTTCTTACAATTTTAAAATAATTTGGTTTTACAATATAACTATGTTACAACGTTAGTACTCAATGTGTAACTATGGGAGGACATCGTAGGCCCGACAATAAGTCGTTGCTTACTACAAAACGTAGGTAGAACAAGATAAAAAGTTACCAAGGATCTAGGAATCTATAAGGCTTATAATATCCACACATGTACAAACAATCGGTAAATAAGAAAAAGAGTCTAAACAAAAAAAAAACAGAAAGACTAGATAAAACAAGTGATACAAATATTGTCATCCGTGCTGTAACTATTCTAAACAAAAGGGTGTAAAAAAGGGTGTCATGATTTAGAAACTATTGTAAAACATCTGATTAAAAAGCTTGAAAAAATAAATAAAAAATAGATTGAGAATAGTTAGAGACATCCACACATTTGTACCGTTTATGAGCTACTAGGGAAGCCGCATGAGTGAAGGGGCTCAGGCCAAACTTCTCTTTTTTCAACGTAGTCCTTAATTTTGTAATATGCATTTTTAATCGTGTCCTACGTTTGATATAATTTTTAAACTTTCCATCGGTCAGTTCTGAATTGACTTCGGCAACTTATTATAAAAGCGTATACTGTTTATAAGAGATGATTAGCTAGTTTTAGTTAATCTGAATTTGGGTATTACAATTTCGTGTTTACTGCGTGTTTTTATATTATGGAAGTCGCTTCTAATATTGAAAAGTCCTCGGTTTTTGCGGACATATATAAAATACATTCTAAAATATCGAAGGCAGAGTCAGTATTTCGATTTCTTTATTTTTTTCTCTGAGGGACTGGCGAGGACCCATTTTATACATGGTGATAATCTTGGAACAATGTTGGTAAAGGTTGCATGCAAGCGAGCTTTCATTGCGGTTGCGATAGCGTTGCACTTTGATGCCCTTATGTTGGTAAATATGTGAAAGTCCAGTAGGAAAAGGGCAAATGAGTTTTATTCTATTGTGACGCATGGATCTTGTAGCGCGCGGCAGTAGTCGGAACTAACATCACACATAACCATCTTTTTTTTTTCAATACCATTTATTTTTACAGACAGTCTCTCAAATATGTACCAACAGCACCCTCCTGGCAATGTCATTCAGTTCACATCACTACGATGCTGCATTCTTATCCGATAGATTCACAATTTGTTCGAGTTCTGGTAAAGGCGAGCAAACACTTTACAATTTGACATTGTTATTATGACGACGAGTCAGAATATTTCTAAAAATACATATAAAGAACTGAGAGAATCTTTTTTCACTTCAATGATATGTACGAGGAGCGTAGTACCTACGTAGACTATTTTTCTAAAAATTAATTTTTGTATGGTTTGAATGTCTACAACGGACATAGATAGATAGGTAGGAGGACATTTTTTGTATTTTATATACATAGATAAATAGATGGATAGATTAACTATAAAGAAAAACATAGTGATTTTAGAATTGGTAAATTCACAACAAAGGCAGATTTGTTTCGTTGCTTAATTTATCCCTTGTTTTAGATTTATTTAGAGTGATCATACAAAGGCATTTTTTGGTGATTTTTAGATGTGTGAAACATAATCTTCCTAACATGCTTTAAATAACAACTTTAAAAAACATTTTTGCAAAAAAGAAAGTTTAATCTTGTTGTCAAATCATCAGCTTCATATTTACAAAATTATGAAAATTTTGGTGCAATAATATACTCCATTCTTCCTTAAAGCCCAAGTCACACACGGAGCGGGAGCAGGTCGGTCGCGGGCCCGTCGCGTGACACGCTCTGTTCATATCCTTCACACACAACGTGGGCGCAGGTCGGGCGCGTGTAGGGCGCGTGTCGGCTGCGGTTCTGGCGTACTCGGCTAGGCAGCGACAACGATATTGATGGATTCAGACACGGACGAAGAATTGTTATTTTTACTTCTTAGAAAGAAAATCACGGAAATGGAAAAGGACTTCACGAAATTATTTTGTTAATTGTATTATTTTTAGTTAGTTTTGTACTTTAGTTTTGAATCCAGGGTTGAGTTTTAAGGTGTCGTTTTGAGTATGTTGATTTTTATATAACATATAAATATATAAATTAATGTCTTAGTTTTATTACTACATAGAAAAGCATGCAGTTTTTCATAACGACATTGATTGAATTTTCCAGTAAGTTTTTCCAAACTGAATAAAATCGAAAATAAATGTCTCTATGTCACATCCCTGAGTCTGACTGCCTATTCGGGAATAGGTTTACATACTATGACGCAATGGAACGATGTTACACCCGCTCCCGACACGCTTTGTTTGTGGTGGCGGGTGACGGGCTCGGATCCCGCGCGTCACCGGCCGCGTTTGACCCGCGCCCGCTTCCTGTGTGTGTTGCGCTTAAATGTCATTATGCTAATCTAATCTTAACTGTAGATTGTAGAGCAAACCATAGTGTTAAGTAAAAAAAGAAACAAAACATCTGTAATGCATCTGTATTACATAACGTCACAGTTCAATGTCATCAGTTACATGACACATGACGTATCATCGAAAGTTGTACCCATATATACATATTATTTTATTTATTTTTTCGAGTCGTTTTAGTTATTTGGATAGATTTTTTAAATGGAATGGAATATTCGATTGTATTTAACGAGGTATGCCTAAATACTCTCAACAATCTCATGAAGATCACCTAAGATATTTAGGAATGCTGAAAGAGAATTTTAGTAAAAGATACAGTGATCCACCTAATGTTGATAAAACACCAGATCATTATGACCGAATCAAAGCTATCGGTAACGGAGCTTACGGGGAAGTATTTTTAGTAAGAGACAAATGTACGTTCGCCTACCACGCGATGAAAGTCGTCGATAAAGCCACTGTCGTTGAACGAAAACACGTTAGACACATAATACTGGAAAAGGAAATTCTTCGTTGTATTGAATTTCCCTTTATAGTAGGACTAGATGCTGCTTTTAAAGACAACTTGTATATATATTTTATCTTGCCGTTTATTTCTGGCGGAGAAATGTTCACTTATTTACAGAAATTTGGAAGTTTTGATGAAAACTTGGCAAAATTCTATTGCAGTCAAGTAGTGCTGGCATTGGAATACATGCATTACTGTCGCATCATTCACAGAGACATTAAACCAGAAAACATATTAATAGACGAGACTGGCTATATTAAACTGTGTGACTTTGGATTTGCAAAAATAATAAAGAGAAAAACATGGACATTATGTGGAACACCCGAATACTTGGCTCCAGAGATTATTATGTCTAAAGGGTACGACTTCGCGGTTGATTGGTGGGCTGTCGGTGTTTTGATTTATGAAATGGTTGTTGGAATCCCGCCATTTTATTCATCAGACCCTAGCAGACTTTATGAAAAAGTCTTAGAAGGTAATTATAAATGCCCAAAAACTGTCAGCCAGGAATGCAAAAGTTTACTCAAAGGCTTTCTTCAAGTAGAACCATCAAAACGTTTGGGCTCTCAGAAAAATGGATTATTTAATATTAAATGTAACAATTGGTTTGCCGATCTAGACTGGTCGAGTGTATTGAGTCAAAAAATGCAGCCTCCGTTCATACCTGAAACGCACGGTCCGGGAGAAACCATAAATTTTCCCGATATAGTTCAAACGAAACTGAGAAAGAATTCGAAGTGTCTTTTTGGAGAGGAGTTTAAGGACTTTTAAAGTTATGCTTTGAAAATTGCTATGGGTCGTTAATGATTTTAAGACAACTCTTAATAATATTGTTTACAATTTAATAAATCGTGTCTGCTTTAAGCAAATAGTAACTGTAGATAATTCTGTGAAATATACGTCTATATTTTGTGAATTAACATGTATCTATTGCTTTATCCCTGAATACAAAAATGCATGTGACGAATAACATAATTAATAACAACTGACATGATGAATAACAACTTCTGATTGGAGAAAGTCACATGATGACATGCAAGATACGTACAATAGCATACTTTTGTGAAAGCTTTCTTTCTGTTATTTTGTCCTCACAATATCTTGGGTACTTTGGTAATTTTAATTAATCATCATAACCTTAGTGACAACTGTCAGCCACGTTGAAAAATGATGATGTTCTTCATCTATCAGTAAACACAACTTTTGTGAATTTTGAGATGTTCTTTTAATTAGCTTTAGGATAGAGAAAGACTTGGCTAAAAAAAAAAAAAATATTCTATAGTTTGCTGTTGTTGAGGAGGGGGAGCTCGTGGTTAAATAATAACAGCCGCACGGGTCGAGCTATAAGGTTAAACCGTGCTTGCCAAGGTTGGTCCGTGGATGCGTGACCATAATTATGAGGAATAGGGTGTAAAGTTCCTCGATACTCCATAGAAAGGTGAGAATCCTCTGAGGGCAACTGCTCAACAGTTGTTGACGGGTTTTTCTATATACTCCTAAGTCGATGTTTTGCTTGCGAGATGTAGGAAATTCATGTTAGTTCTTCCGTCGTGTCATAGATAGCGCTGTAGTACTTTTTGTAGTAAGCTGCTTTTTGTAGGTCGCTACAATTACATTTCAAGTTTCCTCCGTGCCTCGGAAAGCACGTTAAGCCGTTGGTCCCGGCTGTCAATTGTAGATCTTTGACAGTCGTTACAAGTAGTCAGAAGCCAAAAAGTCTGACATCCAGTCTTACCACGGGGTTTCGTATTACACAGTTACTGGGTTGTGGTCAGACAGGCAGTCGCTTCGTGTAAAACACTGATACTCGCTGCATCCAGTTAGAGCCAACCCTAAAAACAGTTTGAACAAATCGTTTATACTTCGTGGATTTGTATTTTTATCACATAATAAAAATACGATTACAATTTACATTTGCAATTAATGAATTGAACGCGATCGTATAACGAAGTTCGGGAGGGTATTATTTTAACTTCAAAATTGCGTAATTTAATATTTTATGTTTCTGCGTTCTCTTTCCTTAATTATTCGTGCACACAATGTTTTAAAAAAGGGGTATAAAGTTTTTCGCCATGTATTAGTACAGGGTTATTGGTTAAAAGTGGACAATACTTTAAGGGAGTGAAGCACTACCTGATCTAACTTCAAGAAGAACCCTTAAGCACAAAAATATAATTTCAGCAGAATCGGTCAAGTCGTTTATGAGGAGAAGAATTATGAACACAGCCGGTGTGCATACACCGGCTTCTACAAAAAGGTTGGAATTTTAAGATGGGATAGTAAAGGGCGCAGATCGAAATTAAAAAAAAAAAAAAAACCTATGCCTAAGAGTTTTTTCCTCTAGCTATAACGATTAAGGTACAACGTCCTCTTACTGTCGAGTCCTACCTATCACATTATTATGAGAAACGTGTGAAAATTTTAAGATTAGCCGGCTAAACTTCTAATATTTTAAAACAACATTAAAAATAGTAACTCAAGTTTAGATCCCTTCTACTTCGACTTATTTTAGGCTTCTTAAGTACTCGTTGCCTTCCAATTATATAAAAATGTGAGGAGGCTGCGGATGTTGCGGTGGATGCTCCTGCCCTAGTATCACCATCTACACGTGTTGTACGAAGATTTTTTAGTAGCACAAGAGGTAGCGCTATTCCACGCAGACAAGCCATAGTGTCTCCGTCGAAGATGCGCACTCTCGACTACTTCGATGTTAGTCACTTCCGTGCCGTTTTTTGGGAATAAACTACTATAAATAAGAGTCATCTTGACCGTTTTCTGTCAAGACAGCCAATCTCAGCAGATATTAGTGGTCGGCTCAGTGGAGTACGCAGGCCTGTGTTTGTAGTTGTGAAGAGACTGCACCTGTTTGCAATCTCTCTTCCCACACTCTTAGTCAATTAATTCGACACGACCGGTGAGGGACGTACTCTTAAGTGTAGCTGCAACCTCTTGTATAAAGTTCAAGTGCGGGGTGACTTGAAAGCGATGGCTTCTGTCGATTTCATGCAATCAACTTCGATGTAGCGCTCGCCAGCCGCTACTGCGGCACCACTCGCATCGTTCCCAAGGTCGTGCGCTCTTGTCCACAGTTTTAACCTAACCAAACCTAGCTCAGCAGTGTGATTCTGTAAAACCTCACTTAGAACTTCGAATCTGAATCCGCTGTGAGTTTTTTGATTGGCATTCTAAAAACCCGGTTGATAGTTCGATTTTACACTAGCGCCACCACTACGAGCGTGTCAGCGAGTTGAACTAAATTAACAGGGAGATTTTGACAGATAAAGTATGAGATGACGTAAGATTGGATTTCTGTAAGGTCATTTGGACCGTTTTGAACCTTACGCGAAGTGACAGTGGATAGCGATGTGAGATGCAAGTTGTTGTCTGAATTTTACAGAATCGACGTACCCTAGGGCCACCATCTCAGCTCACAGTTCTAACCTAACACTAAAATTTCAGTTCCAAACTAATTGGCCGTTGCGTAATGTGCAGTTTAGCTGGCTAATATTAAGTTAACATTCATACCTATCTTTAGCCGTGACATAAATGTATATGTAAAGATAGAAATCACAAACATCCTGACTATCACATCCTAATCCAGATGATTGTGAATTTGGGTCGTAACGCCTTCGCGACTGAACGGATTTGAATTTTTGGCACACAGGTACAGTCACGTCTAATAATATGTATACACGCAGCAACTTACTTCTAATAATATGTATACACGCAGCAACTTTTAAAAGATAATTAAAAGTTTAATTATTTTATAGACATTTTCACGAAAGGAATTTTGGAAGCCATACTATTACGAAATAGGTCTTATCTCAACGTAGAAACCTTAATTTCACGAGCAAATCACTTTTCAGTTTTGCTAAGTGTATACATATTATAAGACGTGACTGTACACCATGACCTGGATTAGGACACAGGTCATTTATTAACCCGGTAAACCCATTACCGGGTTAATAAATTAGGTGTACAGAGAAACAAAAACTCTCAAAACAAATTAATAATACTCATATTTTTAGTGTCCATGAGTCCCTAACATACAGATGGCCAGGGCATCAAGCCACAACAATTTGTCAAATTTCTTTAATAGATTTTCAACCTTATCATTAAAGAATACGGTTCAAGGTTATTGGGAAAATTTGACAGTTTCGGATAGCTTGACCTGCTGGCCTACCATGACGTCTTAAAGCAGTATTGTTTTAATCATATTCCAGTGTGGGAAAAAGACATGTAGCGCTATCTCTTTCCCACAATGGAAAAGGAGTAAAATAAAAATGTTTTAAAACGTCACGGTAGGCCAGCTGCTGGCGTCTGTACATTGATTGCTAAAATCATAAGTCTTTCTTTTGGCTTTCCCGTAATCGGGTAAAAAAGAAAATCATATTTTGGAAACGCCGCTTACTTCTGATCAGTTATAATACATTTCTATTGGAGTTCGCTAGTTCGTTATTGATTTTAGACTCGGATTCTAAGATGAAATTGTATTAAATTGAAGTATTTTCTTCTGAATTTACTTATAATCAGTTAGTTCATCCATTTTCAGAATACCTTATATTTTTCTCATACTTATTTTTTTTTTTGCATAGGTGTTTCGAGCTCTGGAGTATCCTGCTGAAATGGCCAAACAAGAGTTTCACAGAGAGAGACTGCTGACCGAGAGGTGGAATCTGATTCGATTCGTGTCTGAGCGTAGCAACAATAGCACTGACAACGACGGCGCTGAGAAATTACTCAGCGATCAGTTAGCCGTGTATGAAAAGGTAAAGTTAAATAGAGTGTACGCAATATAAGCTCCAAATATATTTGGAGCTTATATTGCGTACACTATATTCTCAAGTCAGTTCGTTAGTCTAGTGGTCACAAGCGCTATTACTGAACATGAGGTACTGGGTTTGCCTACCAGGTCGGGAAAAGTGTAGTAGCAGACTCGAAGTTTCGGATTCATGCTCGGTTGATGACAATAGGCCCTATGAAAGGCGACTTAAAAAAAAAATACTTGAAAAATGCGGGTACACTCTAAGGTACACCTCTGCCTAACCCTTCGGGGAAAACAGGCGTCATGTTGTTTCATTTCCAGGTCCCACTGACGTTGATAAATGCCTATTAGAAAAGATCCTACTAATATTATAAATGCGAAAGTTTGTGAGGATGGATGGATGTTTGTTACTCTTTCACGCAAAAACTACTGAACGGATCTGGATGAAATTTGGAACACAGATAGTGTATAACCTGGATTGACACATAGGATACTTTTAATCCCGGTAGTAGGATCCCATGGGACAATTATCAAACTACACGAGGGTGAAGCCGCGGGCACCAGCTAGTAGTTCATATTTCTATAAGAAGAGCTCGAGGCTAAGTAGAAACGGCCACATTCCATCACCATTCATAACATAATTATTCAGACCGCAGCATGCTTCGGAAACCACATTAAACACTTCCAGATTCGTGGATCTTAGACAGTCGTTATTGGTCGTGAGAAGCCGGTCCGAAGAAAGTCTGCCAACCAGTTTTACCAAGGAGTATTGTGTTACCCAGTAACTGGGTAGGCATTCCATGTAAAATACTGGTACTGAATTTTACTTGGAGCGACTGCCGCATGCAGCTGCATGCGGTACGAGGGGAAGCAGATCCAAAGGAATGCTTAAAAAGGCCTGGTCACCTTGTATAGATATCAGGCGCTGTTCCACTGAAACTTAGAACGTTTGAATCTTGTCTCAAAGACTGACTAACGAAATCATCGTTTCCTTTAACTCCACACAATGTAATTATTTTTTTACTATTTAAAAAGGTGTTAGAAGAAGCATCATCGAGCGGGTTGGCACTGGAAGTGCAGAATAATTTCCCCCCGTTAGAAGAAAAATGGAGTACACTACAAGCGGTGTTCTTCTCTTCGACTGTGCTCACCACAATAGGTGTGTACGACGATGTAAGCATATTATTTATTTGGCACTTCAACAAGGATGTATGAATAGTCACGTTACTATTATTAAGTAGAGAATAACGTTTTTTTGGAAAATTGAATTTTCACTGTACGTAATCTTGTATCGGAAGACTTTTCCATGTTCCATTTTGTTGCATATTGTGTTCGCTTTGGGTTCTTTTGTAACTTTAGAAAGGAATTCCTAGGTATAAATAACCATTTACTCTACTGATTACCTACCACGGGATTAATGGTCCCCATCTCTTTCTGCGCTAAGAGATTGAAACTATTATGTAGTGTGGAATTTTGAAAAGCGCCGTTTACAATTAAATGAACACCGAGTGTTGCTCGTAAGTCGTGACTCACTGCTAACAATATAAACGATGACACATCACTCGAAATTTTCTCACCTCATATTTATTGTCTTCGTCCCTACTGTATCAAATAACTTTTTTAACTTTTAATCCCGTTTTCAGGTTACGGTAACATAGTACCAGAGACTTTCTGGGGCAGGTTATTTTGTATCGCATATGCGCTCATTGGTATACCTCTAACGCTGACCGTCATCGCAGACTTGGGACGAGTGTTCGCTACACTAGTCTCTATCATTGCTAAACAACTACCTGCAATGCCTAGTAAGTACAAATTACTTGTGTAAGACATGGATTGGTTATTTATGGTTATATAATAACGCATGTCTTATTGCATGTTACATGCACGTTTGTGTCTTTACTTTTGAATTTGACATTCCTGTTAACTTCAGAATGCTGCAGTCGAGTTTCCGAAGCAAACCCCGCCGGACAAAGATCTTTATATGCCTTCGGTGCTGTTGGCTTTCTATTCCTGTACTTGTCAGCTGGAGCAGGCTTGTTCAAAATGTGGGAAGACGACTGGTCGTTTTATGATGGATTCTATTTTTGCTTCATCACCATGACCACAATTGGATTCGGAGATATCGTCCCTAGTAAGTATTATTATTTTCAAATATACAAAATCTGAGTTCAGTGTTATAAAGTAAAATAATTAGTAAGCTAAAATAATGTTGTATGTAAAGTGAATGAACCGGTTTCAAAAATACTTTTTTGGTTTTCCCAGAAAGACCAAAGTACATGTTGATATGTACGGTTTACATTTTAATCGGCTTGGCACTTACTTCAACGATTATCGAGCTGGTGCGGCGGCAGTATGCTCAGTCTTGGCAGCAGTTGCGGGCGCTGTCCGGCCCACTGGCGGACACGCTGCGTCGGCTGGGCGATGCCGGCAGAGGGGTCGATGTCTCCGCGCTGCACAGCGACCTCCGCAAAGTACTCACCGTGGTAAGTAGCTATTTGTGTTCACTTTGACGAGAAATCGGGTCACTGAAATGAGTCTTAAGTTATTTGGATGTTGATATACAAAATTGCAGTGAAATGCATCCAAAGCTTCGAGCCGAGAGATCAGAGGTTTATGATGACAGATGTTCGTTGATAGTGTAAACACGAGCTACTGCGTGACTGCGTGATGGATGCCTTGTTTAAAGAAGCAAAAAAGTACTCTCATGTGTAATGTTTAAATATGTAAACATTCAACCAGTTGTAGTTAAGATATTTAATGTAATAGTTGATTTGTAGAAGATATTTTTACGAGTTTTGAATGATTCAACGATATAAATGTTTTCAAAGCAAGTGATGTAATAATTTCCTTACAACACCAACTTACTGCTGCGATTGTGTGTCATCATTATTTAGGTCAACTCCATCCTTTAGTTTTACTTGTTTTGCTGGAATTTAAACTCCAAATTGGATTTGTGACCTTATTTACTAATATGAATGTGGAACTTTGTATGTTACAAGGCAACTCAAGGATGTGTTTATAGGCTGTTGATTTTTATCAGCAGAAAAAGATATGGTGGACAGTATAGATTATAAAATATATATTTTACAGAAAAGCTATACCGGTCCCGATACTATGGTAAAACCTCGGACCTCACCTCCCAAGGTATTTTGCCAGATTTCGACAAAGTAATTATATTTCTGGCTTTTGGGATCATTCACAGTTAAATATACATATGTACATAGTCCTCTTATTTGCAGCTTATTTTTACGCTGTTATGGACCACGAATGAACACGAACTGAGGCACAACTTGCATAGTCCATACGCCAATACTGCAATGTTGTCATTATTTGAAATACGTTTTTTTTAATATTTTCTTAGATATCTTAAGGCTGATAAAACAATTAACCATTACCAGCGCAGTATGAGAGAATGAATCGATACTTCGCCAGTAATGTTTTGTATAGAGCTTGCTAACGCTACATCGAGGCCGCTTCAATGTCACAAGATACATACACCCTTTCAGCTTTAGTGGCCAATAAAATTCACGTTTCGTGCTTGCCTTATTTTCTAATGCTTTTACACTGCGGGAAAAGTATAACTGCTTTCTTAAATTGAAAATGTTGAATGTCCGTTTCCAATGCTATAAGTACTCGTAGATCAAATAAAAAAATAAGAGTTGTTAAAAATTGTTATAGGTATTCTCTGTAGTGCTTTAAATAAGATATATGGCTCTGATACGATCGCGGCAAAAATATCAGTATCGAATTTTACAATCCATAAGATGAATGTCTTAGCGTATTTTTATAGTTTCCGATCTAGTGGTCATAAAACTGGGAACTGTTATAAAAGTGCGTCAGCGTTGCGACCTTCATTCAAAAGATCCGACAGTTTCGTCGTTGTTGACCGATTTTGTGTTCCAACTTTGTATGGGTTTTTCCTTTACCAGTAGTTCGGCATCGATAGAATCAATGATATTGATGTTACTTCCGAGGAAGTCTTGTAACTTAGTATTAAATTATAGACACTTTATTATAACCTCTGTTTACATGTTCTACAAAAATACACATACTGCATGTATGTTACATTATAGCTGGCTAGTAGTAAAATTGAATTCTAGAGTTCCTCGTTGGTTAAATGTGGCCAATAAAACACATAAAGCTTTCATGCACCACATGCGGTTACTAACATTGTAGATACATAACTCTTTGTGGTACACGAATAGTAGTGGAACTCATAAAATTGGTTAAATGATGCAACGATGTACGAATAAAATCTTTACAAAAGTGTTTTCTATAGCATCGATGTTGTTATTTATGTTGCCTGCTATTCAAATACATTATTTATGGGGCCAAAAGTTTCTATCGCTGTAGGCAGACAAAAATACACTCTGAAAAGACGATGAAACGTAACAAAAACCTTCAGCTGTGCAAAATTAAAATCTATAAGTACAAAAAATATTCTGTAGGTTCCAGCAGATCCATAATTTTGTTTTCTTCGTCCAAAGAATGAACTTAAAACAGAAAAGCATTTGTTTCAAAGGGTTACAAATGGCGCGCGCCGCGCCGTCAAGTTATTTTTTAGTGCCAATTAAGCTTGCTCTTTGAATTTTTTGGAACGGAAGAGTCAAATCCAATTCCGAACTTTTATTTAACTCCGCTGCTTCGACAAAGGGAATAATTAATTATACAAGCTTGTTTTCAAAGCAACTTTGCAATACATATATTCAGTATCTAATGCCAGACTATTTGTTATAGGTGACTATGCCACGATTAAGCAGCGCTGGTGGGAATGCTCTCACCGACAAACGAAGACTGGAGTGGGAAGCGGCTGTGGAAGCCGTAATCAGGGACATCACAGCCCCAGTGCCTACTCAGAAACCTCCAATTGTTCAGATCGTCATTTACGAGTCATCAGTATAGAATAACTGGAAATTTAAAATTACTGTCTTAATAAGCAAGTTCAATCGCCGACACATTCATAAAGAAATGCTTCCATTATTGCCACTGCTGATATCATTACATCCAATTATAATACGAGGCTTGACCACGGCCGCTCTCGTTCCGCGTGATATTTAGACATTATGCGTCAAAGTTCAAGGCTAGTTAGTTACCCTTGTTCGTTCGAATTAAGGCACTCAATACGTAATCGCTAAAATACTGCCTCGTTATGACTTCTGTTAGTGCGAAACTATGTCGAGCATGTGGTTCTGTTCGCGTGCCAATGTCAGAAAAAGAATTGACTCGTCTATTTGCATTGATCTTTTTGTTTGACGTTTTCTGTAAAGACGTTATGTCCGGCGTCGTATTGTCTAGACAAATGTGATGAATACATTTATTTTTATGTGTTACTCTTGTTAATAGTTTAGTGTGTAAAAGTGTTTATGTGATGCATGTGTTTCGTGATATTAAGAATTCGTTTATTGCGATTCATTTCGTATTTTCAACGTGTTTGTCTTGAAATAATAAATGATGCAGTTGTCGCCCTGTCTTGTTGGTAGTGTAGCGATCATTAACGTGATGTATTACTGCTTCAGGTAAGACACATCAGTACCTACGTGAATACATTTACCCCACACGGAAGACACCCTCCTGTATAAATACGATGAAAAATCTTCCATAGTGATTCGTAACCCATTCGGTTAATCGAACAGGTGGCCTACCATGACGTCTTAAAACATTATTGTTTTACGCCTTTTCCAGTGTGAGAAAGAGATGGCGCTAGACATCCTGTATAGCTCCGTCTCTTTCCCACACTGGAATAAGAGTGAAACAATACTGCTTTAAGACGTAGGCCAGCAGTTCCAAACAAATCGGGGCACAGGTTTCATAGAGTTGAATCGTCATAATCAGACCTCATTTCTGTATTCTCCGTCTGTATGGGGAGTGGGGACGGAATGCAAAAAAAATAAACCAACTATCGACAAAATGTTTGTTGCGTTATATGTAAATAGGTATTAGTAGTTATTAGCCATTGATACTAACGACGACGTTCTTATTATGTATTGAATTTTGAGAGTTATTCCTATACATTTGTTTTATTTATTTAGGTTAGTCAATTTAAATTTTAATGATTGAAGAGTAATTTTTATAGTAGTTTAATTTTTATTTTAAAATGTTCAAAATATTTGAAAGGCGACATAAATAATTACAAGCAAGTGCCTGCATAGAACACTTTTCTAGAATAAGAATTTATTTTAGCTGAGACATTTCAAAATATCTGAACCCAACACTGGTTTCAAAAAAATAAATCTTGACAGTATTCTACAAACCTAATTATGACATCATGTCTTTGGATTTGTATAAAGTTTATTTTCATCTTCAAAGAGAAAATATGAGTGTAAAATCTCTTGGGAAAGTGACGGTAGTTGCAAGTAAAAGTAAGTACAAGTATATAAACCTAAGGTGGTTAGATTGTAACTCGACAAGCGTGTGCTGAATGGTGTCAGACCAAGTTTATAAAGAATAGATAATAAGGTTGGTAACGAAATATGTCAGGTATGTAGGTAGGTGAATACATATTTAATTTAGGCATTCGAGATTAATGTAAACGTTTACGTAGATATAAGCACAGTCTTAAAAGTAACATGTGTATTTTGCTTGCGTTGAGCAACAAAAGTACCAAATCGAAAAGGAATAATTTAAGTTAGTATAATTTAGGTTAATTCATTTTAATAATTAAAAAAAAATATCTCTGAAAACCCATGGCATTGTTTAAAATTAGTTTTAAGTGTTTATTTCATAAGCGTTTTATCATTAGAATTTTTAATACCTTTATGAAATTGTATTATGTTAATGCCCTTTCAAATCCAGGCTAAGTAAGCGCCAGTAATATCACAATATCATGATAGAAATGAACTTCAATTTGCCAAGAAGTCGATAATCCGACTTTTCATTATCATAATGACGCTAGTTCTATGCCAATACAAATGCTGGAAGCTAGTGAATGGCGTGTTTGCAAACCATTGAATGTGTGAAATAATTATAAGTATGCATTTTCACCCTGAACAGATGGCTGCTTCTCTTTGACGTCTCAGAATCGTTTGAAAAGACATTAATTGTTTAAACTTTTACACAAGGCAATTTATCTAGCTGTATCTTATATCACACATCGCATCCTGTAATAGTGTAAGCATTTTGGCAGATTTTGTAATTTCATGTTCCATTGGAACTCCATGATAGAATAACGATCGTTTTTCTAATGCAGTTTGTTACTTTACATACCTACACAATATGAACTGAAGCTAAATAAATGATTGTTCAATAAATTATTTGCGTTTTAAACGTGTTTTATTTACTAACACTCTGTCATAAAATGGTCTAGACTTTGTGAAAACATGAGCATTGATGCCAAATCTTTATGAGATTCTGTTATAGGAACTAGTTATCTGGCAGACCGCAAAACTTAGGTTCCTGGAGAGAAAGTGCATGTAGTGTAGCTTATTCAGAAAACATAGTATCCACAGGACCAAACTTTTAGGACCTGATAAGTGCAGAGGATCAATCCTAGAGGATCTGGTTGATGACAGAATTAAAGAGGCCTATGTTCAGCAGTTGACTGTTCTGCAACCATCTGGAATCGCTGTCTTGCTTGTGTTTTTTGTTCACTCTAAAAACGTCGCCCCACATTAGGAATTTCTCCTATAGGTACTGTTGGTGCGTTTTCAAACATTTTACTTCACAAACACAAACAGCCAGACCCGAAAAAAAAATACCTGTAGCCCATGCACATATTTGTTACGTGCGGCAATGGCTCCTTTAAACTTTCAATAAAAGCAGCCACAATACTCGTCTTTAGATCTCATAAATGTAAGAGAGCTATTCATATGTTATTCATATGTTTCCATATTCATGTATCGATATATTGACTGAAGAATTTCATTAATACGATCAACATTAAACGTTCTTCCAGCTAGGTCAACATCGGACATCCGCACGATAAATCTTAGTATACAAGAGCAATAGTTACAAGTCATTAATAAAGGCTAATGCGAACTACATGTATTTACTCGTAACTGTTCGCTCATTAGGTAATATCCTCTTATTCTTCTTGGCGCTCAACCATATTGTATCAACGCTCCGTATTCGTGTCTTACGCAGTATATTTGAATTCTCCTCTTACTTTATAGCCCAATGAAATATGTGAATCCCTCTATTTGTACTGAATTATAATTTATTATGTAAACATTCCTTTACTCTGTATCGAACAGCGTCGATAGCTCGATATTTTATACAAAGTCAGAAATAAAACATCTTGTTAATAATCATGCTCTTTATAGAGCGCTTAGCGTTGAGATACTAACGAACACTCGTGTTTTATCGCCATTATAATTCATTATGATTGTTTATGTTTTTTTCTTTTTGTAGCAGTAGTTCATAAAATAAGTTTACCGACGTAACTGCTTTCATTTATCTTTAATCGTATTATTTGAATCGTCTGAGCTTTATTATGAGCATTTATCTTACCGGGATTTATATATCCAATTTGGAGTATAGATTACAACTCCAAATTTTTTTTTTTCGTTTTGGTACAACATTTTTCTTCCGTTTTGATACAACTTTTTCTTAACGAAGCTACCAAAAATAGTATTTTATTCTCAAACTTACCACCAACTTGATAAACAAATAAACTACAACCATGCTGTACCTATCTAAGGGTCTCAGAGGGAAAAGCTATATCAGAAGTTGCTACAAAATAGAATATTTCTGATCTCTGGCTGCAAGGTAGGTAGACAGCAGTACTTTAATATCTGTAGACAAAACAAAATCAGATTTCGTGCATTCTTTATACTAACACAAACGATAATGGAAAATACAAGTCACGACATCAAATCCTTTGTTTTTAATAAATAACCACTCATACATTTTTGTTATTGGTTTGGGAATTTCAGAAGCTATAATTAACGGACCAGTCCGTTGATGAATAACTTTTGTAGTTATTTTAACGTTATATTTAGTAAACAGCCTGTATTCTATTTTAGTATCATGCCACTGTTTTAGTTTGTACGCTTATGTCTGTGACTCACTTCCTTGTCGGTGCTTCATTCAAGTCGTTCCAATATTGATTTCATAAATATATTGGTATCGAAACTAGCGCTTACGCACTTACGATTACTGAGAACAGAAAATAAATCATAATAGAATTATGGACTACCGGAAGCCTCTATGGAATAATAGGAAAATATAGAAACTTTATGATGTACTTCTTGAGTTTATCGGAAACATCCATTTCTATTTATTATGAATTATTATTCTATGACTATGTTTAGTTAGTACATGAAACTTCACTCGATTTTGTTGGAGTCATACTTTTTAGAATCTTATTTCGATGGACATAATTATATTGTTCAACTGAACTATTCTCAAACCGAGTTTTATTTAGCTAAGTACCTAATGTCTGAACACTGAAAATGAGTCAGTTTCATCTTTCTGAACTAAATTAATATTGATGTATCCTTGTATTTTTAACATCTGACTGACATCTTCTGAGGAAACTGAAGAATGATTTGCCAAACGAAATTGACGAAGCGTTGAGTGTAGTGTTACGTGAAACATTTGGTATGTAAATAAATTACCTATATAGCTACTTACAACAAAAGACTTTGAACTCTTTTCTCGTGAAAAATAGAACAAGTTTCCCGCGCTGAAATAAAACTAAAATACGAGTATTGATGGCGCCAAACGACAATGAACGAATCGCCCGAAAGGAATGTTGAAAATGCCCAGGGTTTTTGTGTAATCTTCAACTCTGACAAGTTTGACTTTGACAAATTATATCGTTTTATACTTAGACACCTATTTATTTATATAACATTTTCCCAACTCAATGTTATTGCGTAATGGCTATTCTTTTCCTTTCAGTGTTTCACAATGTTAGTTTGTTATATCCGGTTTCAATTTTCTATCTCGCCACAATGGCTTGACAAATGGGACGCTTCCATTTACTAAATCTACGTCGACTCTGGTTCGTTGCAGGGGTGCGACACAATTTGTCATAACCACAATGCTCGTATTCAGATTTGATGTTACGATTCGCCGCCGCGCCTTTGCGATTTGCTTGGTTTATGACCCCATTCGGTAAATGTGTCGATTTATACTATTTCGTGTCACTTGTGATGTATTGGCATCATCTACGTTTAGGAGTGATCGCCGATTCGTGTTTACTGTTGAATCTTCAACAGCACAGGTGTAACATCAAAGTTGAGCTCAAAACAAGTATTCAACGCCATTTAAATAACACTAACAATGTGATTAACGACTTTTTTGATGCGTTGTAAAAAGTTTGAAGAAGATAAAGTAGGCATGGCTCATTCAAAATACTACTTGTGTTGAAGTGTGTTACAGATGTGTAGGAGCTAGACATGATAAAAAAATAGCATAAGCCTTTGTAATTAGTCTTGATTGCTAGAATAAGCCCGTTTCCACACAACGGTCTATCTTACTTGTTTGAAATGAGTTTTTTTAACAGACGTACACTCACCAACCGCGCGGACAAGCGGCACTCACCGCATATCCGCGCGGCCAACCGCGGATTTTGCTTCGCCGCTTACGAGCAGTGTCATGTGAAAACATCCTAATGCATCGATTTTCATTAAAAATAATAACCGTCCCATCGTCTGTTGATAAGTTAGATACTGAACCAAGTAATTGTTAGTCATTATGATTTGATAGAGTTAAACAATGCCATAACCCATCATTATGTTAATAGGTCGGTAATTATTTAATTAGAAACTCGTATGACTTAATGAAGCAATTCGTGATTAAATTGTTTATTATCCTTTGTTAAATATACAGGTGGACGCGATTTAAAATATAAATATCCTGCTGGTAGAGTGACGAGGAAATTCAGACGACGACGCCGACGTTAAGTTTTTGGAATTCTATCGCTTGACTTTAAAAATACAGTGTCCTGCAATAATTGAAAAAGATTTTTAGTTTTGAATTAGATTAAATTCAAAAACAGGTCTGCTTTTAAAAAACAGCGAATGGAAAAAAACTGAGTTTTTGTTTCAGCAAAACGAAACTGCTACGGAACTTTTCCCGAAAAAATCAAAACAGATTCTGAAAAGTTTTTGAACACCTTGTGTTTTCTGTAATAACACGTTATGTGTTTTGATTGGTGTAATTACCTACTTAATAAAAATAAATACAAAACGAATTGGTATTCTATGTTTTCATTCAGATACTTACTTGTATTTATGTGAAACAGTAACTTGTGTGATTGGAATTCTGTAAAACTATTTGTAAAGACATTTACTAATAGGTATGCTGCTGCACTTCGAAAAATGTTTAGAAAGAATAAACACTTTCTTGAAATTAATCGGTTTGAGTATAGACAGCGATGATCATAATAAAACTGCGCTACAACGTGTAAGAAAGCACTGGAAATATTATATTCACGCGGTTTCTTTCAACTCTTCCGTAACTGGTGAAATTATATGGCTCATACGAGGACTGATCTTTGGCTGCACTCTGTGGGAAATCACTTACATAATACCTTGCCTCACGTTATGCTTACTTGGAGATTTAAAAGTATACTTCTTCATTCGACACATGCACCACGTGAATGAGTTAGTCAACGTGCTGAGAAACTTGCAGAGTAAGGATGCGGGGAATGACGCAGACGATATAGCAGAAACGAAGAAATGGTTGACGTTTTTGTCTTCAATATCAAAATTACTTCTTACTTTAACTACTCTTGGCGTTATAGCATTTGCATTGGGACCATTTCTGATAACTGGTTCCTATTATTTAAGTACAGGTGGGATTAAACTCGTCCACCCATTCATTGTTTGGTATCCGTTTAATGAATTAGATATACGAATTTGGCCGATTATATATCTTCATCAATTGTGGGCAGGTGAGTTCGTTTTTTAAATGTTTTTCTTATTAAAACTTAACTCATATAAGATTAATCATTTTAAATAAACCTTAGCAAAGCAAGATTTGGAATAATAAACAGTGCAATTCCATGAAATAATGCACGGATTTGGAAAATCCATTTGGAACAATATCTTTACTTTACACTTCTCTGGTAGAGATTGCATTTCGATCGTGTGATCAGTGGTTTATATGAGCTGCCATAATGGTGGATTTATAGCGAAACCGCGACCTCATATAAATCGTTCTTACGGCTTTGTTATTGGCAGCCGTTCCACATAGAAGTGTTGAAATTATATCGGGCTTGTGTAAAATTGATTATTTACCTACATCATTTTATTGACGATTGTTTACAGGAATTGAAATCACTCTAACTATTTGGATCTTTTATCACGTACATTTTTGTTTTCAGCATGGGTGGCAGTTTTTTCCGTTTACGGACCAGATTGTTTCTTCTTAACCTGCTGTACTTTCATACAAATTCAATTCCTGATTCTGCAACATGACATGGAGCGGATTGTGAAAGAAGACACATGGAACAGATCCGATATCACACTTGATACATTTAAGGCAGAGCTTGTGCATCTTGTCAATAAGCATCGAGAACTGATAAGGTATGTACTTATGTGGCCGCTCTAGAAATAGCCACAGACTTAAGGCGGTGCTCCACAGAAAACAGCCAGTTGCGCGTGTTTGAAAATGTAGCTGGGATTGCCTGGGATCGTCCACTAAAAGCCACGGCTACGCTACGGACTTATGCATGGATGACAAAAAAATGTTTAACTACAAACAACTGCTGGCTGCTGGCATCGGTAAACTCACCGCGAGCATCCTAGACCACTGTGGACACTTGACTTTACAGTAATGGATTCCACATTACTGAAAGTCAATTTCGCTCGACATTGCTTTGTTTTGCTAAATCAGCTATTTCGGTATGACGTTCCTTAGGGCAGCAGTATACTACGTACTGAGTCAATTTTCATTATATTCTGAAATCTGAAGCCATGCCTGCGTTGAAATAAAATATGGATTTTATTAATTTAAAGCTTAAAATATTCATCTGGAAATGTCTTTCAATACCTTTACAAATACAGTTCAAAATATCTTTCACATTGCTGTTGACAACTAAAATAGGTAGGTATTCCCAGTTTATTCAGTTTTTTATTTAAATCCTCATATTTCGAGTCACTATGGAACATTGCCAAAACGAGTCAGAAGTTCGTCGCCGCTTTGGCTAATTTATTTATTTTGACAAAGTTTTGTCAGTTCACTACTCCTTTGTCTTTGTTGTTTATTTTATAGCACAAATAATAATGAAATCGTGGGTAAATAATATCAGCCGCACGGGTCGATCTTCAAGGTTAAGCCGTACTTGCCGAGGTAGGTCCGTGGACCATAATTACATACCGAGATTCCTTCGTGCCTCGGAAAGCACGTTAAGCCGTTGGTCCCGGCTGTCCATTGTAGATCTTTGACAGTCGTTAGAAATGGTCAGACGGCGATAATCTGATATTCAGTCATACATAGTGATAGGCAGTCACTTCATGTAAAATACTGATACTCAGCTGCATTCGGTTAGACTGAAAGCCGACCCCAACAAAGTTTGGGAAAAGGTTAGGCAGATGAAATATAAATGAACTCACAATCTGCATATAGCCTGTTGACCCACTAACTTTGATGCGTCTTTACAGATGTGTGAATTTATTGGAGATCATTTACTCTAAATCAACTTTATTCAACGTAGTCACCAGTTCCTTGATCATTTGCGCCACAGGATTCAATCTTATGGTAATGCTTCAAATATTCTGAACTTATTTTAACTCTTTACCTAGAGACTAATAAATTGTGCCACCACTTTGTTCCAGGCTATCGAAAATCTAGCTCTAATGGCGCCTTTCACCTCGTTCCTTACGTTTGGTTTGCTCCAGATATTCTTTTACTGTTATTACGGAGATTACGTGATGAGATCTGTAAGTGAACATAACTTATATTAGCTAGTATTTGTTCTAGTTTCAGTGGTAATGGGAATGCTTTGTTGTTTTTTCAGAGTATGGGCGTTGGCGATGCTGTTTACAAGAGTCGGTGGTATGAAACAGGAGCGGCCGAGAGAAAATATCTTTTGATTGTTTTACTTCGGTTAGTGTTACATTATCAGGAATTTCAGAAGTAAAGGGGCTTGGGTAAATGTGGTATGTTTTTTTAAGTCTGCGGCCATTAAGGAAAAATAGTTCATTATTATTTTTCTCTTTAACAATTATTTCCTAAAGCTATTGGAGCCGAAATATACAGGCTGAATTTTTCAAGTGGGTGGTAGGCCAAATCCGAAACTATGAGGAAAAGCAAAAAACACTCAAAGGAGTCTCAAGCCCGATAAAAAAAAAAAAAACTAAAACTGCATCATAGTTTTTTTGAAAAATCAATATTCGGGTTTAATCTACGGGTTCGATTCCTGGCTAGCCAGAAATTGAACCCGTAGATTTTTAAAAAAAAACCTGTGTTACACCATTTTATAGAGTGAAAGTGAAATTCTGGGAAGTAATACATACGGCAAACGATGGTAAATTGTTCATTTTTGATAAAATATGTAAATAACAGTAAACAGTCAGCATTAATCAACGAACAACAGCAAAATTCATTTAGGAGTCATATACAATTAGGTATCTTTCTGGCCGCTGTGAAAAATATCATGCCACTGGTTCATAAAACGTTACCCAAACCCCTTTTTTAATCAGAGGAAAATATTCATAGTTCACTTATGGGAATAGTTACGAACAAACAAGACAAACATTTGGTTTTGTCATAAACTTTTATTATGAAACGTTAGCGTGACTAGTAATTGTTGACCTAGCAAGTAATTAATAGCTGTTAAATATGTTGTGACCGTCTTGTTGATTTATTGGTCGCAATGGACAACTGAAAGAAGTTTTAGGAAAACTTCTATTTATTACCAGTAACAAATAATTATAGCTGTCCCCGGCATGCGTTGCAATGCACTTTTTACCTACCCTCTCTAACCTACCTACCCTACCCTACCTATCTACCTACCCTACCCTACCTACTTACCATACCCTACCCTACCCTAACTACCTACCCACCCTATCTACCTACCTACCATACCCTACCCTACCCTAACTACCTACCTACCCTACCTACCCTACCTACCCTACCTACCCTACCTACCCTACCTACCCTACCTACCCTACCTACCCTACCTACCCTACCTACCCTACCTACCCTACCTACCCTACCTACCCTACCTACCCTACCTACCCTACCTACCCTACCTACCCTACCTACCCCACCTACCCTACCTACCCTACCTACCCCACCTACCCTACCTACCCTACCTACCCTACCTACCCTACCTACCCTACCTACCCTACCTACTCTACCTACCCTACCTACCCTACCTACCCTACCTACCCTACCTACCCTACCTACCCTACCTACCCTACCTACCCTACCTACCCTACCTACCCTACCTACCCTACCTACCCTACCTACCCTACCTACCCTACCTACCCTACCTACCCTACCTACCCTACCTACCCTACCTACCCTACCTACCCTACCTACCCTACCTACCCTACCTACCCTACCTACCCTACCTACCCTACCTACCCTACCTACCCTACCTACCCTACCTACCCTACCTACCCTACCTACCCTACCTACCCTACCTACCCTACCTACCCTACCTACCCTACCTACCCTACCTACCCTACCTACCCTACCTACCCTACCTACCCTACCTACCCTACCTACCCTACCTACCCTACCTACCCTACCTACCCTACCTACCCTACCTACCCTACCTACCCTACCTACCCTACCTACCCTACCTACCCTACCTACCCTACCTACCCTACCTACCCTACCTACCCTACCTACCCTACCTTCCCTACCTACCCTACCTACCCTACCTACCCTACCTACCCTACCTACCCTACCTACCCTACCTACCCTACCTACCCTACCTACCCTACCTACCCTACCTACCCTACCTACCCTACCTACCCTACCTACCCTACCTACCCTACCTACCCTACCTACCCTACCTACCCTACCTACCCTACCTACCCTACCTACCCTACCTACCCTACCTACCCTACCTACCCTACCTACCCTACCTACCCTACCTACCCTACCTACCCTACCTACCCTACCTACCCTACCTACCCTACCTACCCTACCTTTGTCATCTTCCCTGGACTACGACAAACATTTTAAAACCAAAATCAGCTAAATCGGCCCAGCCGTTCTGGAGTTTTAGCGAGACTAACGAACAGCAATTGATTTTTATATATATAGATATATAAGATCTATAGATTTGTCATTTTATCTGGTTTTTGTGTTTCAGATCTCAAAAACCGTGCAGACTTACAGCTTACGGGTTTACTGTCATTAATTTAACAGCATTTACTCGGGTAAGAAACATAATAAATAAATTTATGTCATTAATGAAACCGCTTTCTGAAAATATTAACTTTTACTCATTAAATTTATTACATAGCAACACAATAAAATATATTTTTAAATTATTTTTTTCAGATACTGAGTACTTCTTGGTCTTATTTCGCTCTTCTGAAACAAATGTACGATTAATATTCCAGCAATGTTACTGCTTTATTCTCACCACATAACGTAGATTGCATCATAACATAACTAAATACTAATTATTTATTTAAATATTAAAAATGTAGCTGATAAGAAAATAAGTATAACCGACAAAAGTTAAATAAGCAAAAATTTTTCTACTTTAAAAAATACAGGTTAAACCTACATTCGTTTCAAAAGCTTCATAAGTTTACTCCTTCCAAACATCAGTCCTAGTTTTGCTTCAGTTTTACACTGTCATCAATCTTAGTGAGACCCCCTATTTAGTGTTGGGTTCAATTATATGTTGTTTTCTTTTCCCTTCATTCATTGTAGGTAGTAATTATCCCGTGAGGTGTTATTTACACCTCTAAATGCACGTTCATACCACCGTTCCACGTAGTGTTTTAATTGTTCAATGCTACAGCATGTTCTGGGGTTTATTTCTGCAAAAAAAGTAAATAAATATGCGAAATTAGTTTTTTTTAATACTCTATATACACCTAATTTTTAAACCCTCCTCCCTTTTTTTACCTTCCTCCGTGCCTAAGCACGGTAGGCCTTTGGTCCGGGCTGTCATTTGTAGATCTTTGTCAGTCGTTACAGGTAGTGGCCCGAAAGTCTGACAACCAGTCTTACCAAGGGGCATCGTATTACCCAGTACTTACCTTACTAGGCTGTGCACTGGCTGGTGACAGTCGGTTCATGTATAATAATAGTATCCAGATGCATCCAGTTGGACTGGAAACCGATCCCAACGTAGCTAGGAAAAGACTTGGCAAATGATGTTGTTGAGTTGAAGGTTTTCTATTTTTTTTTTGTGTACTTAATCTTTAATGTCTACTCACATTTCAATTTAATTTCTAGAATATCTCTCAACAGTGTTTTTAGTTTAAAGGATCTGTGACTTTTAGCATACCTAGTCTTTTAAAAACACCATGTGGAGGTAATTCATGCTCGCTGTATAGTGTAAAATTAAACTTAATTTGATATTTAAAAAAAAAAGTCTTGGGTTTTTTGATCATTTTATGTTGTAGAGTTTCCCGACACTCTTTTCAAAGTTTAGGAGCTGGTACAAGTACGAAAATGCTCGAACAATTTGAACAATGTTTAAAAAGAGTGAATTTTTATCTGAGGTTTGTTGGATTGAGCCTAGACAGTAGGGATAAGAGAAGAAGTATTTTAGAAGTTATCCGTAGTCACTGGATTTATTTCGCACTGTTATTTTCATTGGATTTAGAAGTTCTTGTACAAATATTATGGGTTTGGGAAGCTTTCATAGCCGGAAAAACTTTTGTCGAAATAACTCGTTTGATACCTTGCCTCGTTCTTTGCTTGATAAGTAATTTTAAAACGATTTCGATTGTGTACTATGCGCATCATAATAATGAGTTCATTGGAACTATGAAAAGTTTGCTGTTGAACCAAATGGCAATCCAAGAAGAAGAAGGAAATCTGTACAAAAAGAAATTAATGGAAACTCATGTTTTAATGCTGACAAACATAACAACGAAGATAGTTTACGTGATTATAATTGGTTTAACTATGTTTGCATTGTCTCCATTGTTTATAATGCTCCCGGATTATTTAAAAAATCGTGAAGTCAAGCTTGAATTGCCGTTTATAGGTTCTTATCCGTTCGATGAATTTGATGTTCGGATATATCCTTGCATATATATACATCAGGTGGGAACAGGTATGTTGCTGATTCAACTTTTGATTCGTTAATTATAGTTCGAAGTTCCCTGGTCTTAAAGTTTATAAGTTATCCGATTGATTGACTTTATCGGAACTATTCTAAAGAGATTAGTTAAAATGTTTTTGTCTCTATTTCATTAATATTTTTACGATATGTTTAATTCGTTTTTTTGAAAAATATGTACTTATTAAAGGTTCTTTTTTTAGCAATTTTCGCTATACTCATGGTATATGGCCCCGACTGTTTCTTTTTTACTTGTTGTACCTTTCTCCATATTCAATTTTCATTATTGAAGTATGACATGGAAAGAATTGTAAGTGACGGCTCGAACAGATGTGACGGACTGAAATTCAAAAAGTTAGCTGTTCATCATATCGAATTGATGAGGTAAGAAATTGTAATAGTTTCTGGTAAAAAAACGTTATTGAAAAGATCACCCAAGGGATTATGCCCAGAAGATTGGCACTGGACCAATCCGTCTGAAAGATTGACTTACTCTTTGACCAGCCTGTAGGGAATCAGTTTTAGGTTAAAATGTTTTTCCTCGCGAAATCGTAGACATGGAAAAACAACAATCTCGTGCATTATGGTTGATTTTATACGGCACTATTCCAAGATCCCGTTTCACTGAATATTATGATACACACCCATGGAGTAGGCTCTTAACTAATTTGGTTGATTTTTGTTTACGTCATTTCATATTTCAAAATAGCCTGACTCCATGGGTCAGATCAGAACTACGCAACGGTCACTACATCTATAATCAGCTTTGCTTTACTCCTGCCTTCTCCATTCATGTTTCTACTTTTATTTTCAGATGTGTAAATTTGTTGGATGAAATATTCTCGAAATCAATGTTATTCAACGCTTTAACAAGTTCAGTAATTATATGTGTAACTGGATTTAATGTTATGGTAATAAATTATAACAAACAATGACAACTTTAACAAATTATGACAACTAATGTTGTCTTGTTTGGTAGCTATTTCGTGTTAATTTGGAGTAATTACGTTAAATACTTACTTAATTTCAGGTGGTTGATAACATTGTTATGATGGCATCTTTTACAGCTTTTTTGATATTTGGTTTGGTGCAACTGTTTTTGTTTTGTTACTATGGAGATACTCTTATGACATCGGTAAGTTACTACCTATTAATTAATTTACACGTAATAGGTATCTAAGTCCAAGTACGTCCGTAATTTACTTTGGAAATAAGCATTTAAGTTGATTACTGGGACCGATCGTGGGTGACTTAACTGTGTGATGTCTGCTTTCTTAGAAGTGACATTTTCGTTATTTTTCAGAGCATGCAAGTTAGTGACGCTATTTACAACAGCAAATGGTACAACATAGGAGCGGCGGAGAGAAAAAGCTTCCTCATTGTTTTGATAAGGTGTTTTTTTTATTTGACCTTATTGATTAGACTATTAGATTTAGAAACTATATGATTGCCTATACTGAATGAGAGTAAGGGAAGAGAGAACTATCTATCGCACGTATATATTGTATGTCTCATATGTCCTTTTCCCGATGGGTATACTTTCCCCTGAGATTGATCACAATGACAAAAACTTGGTCAGGAGGACTATTAATATTTACATCATTTAATTTATCATGTTTCCTATTCTCCACATAACGTAGAAACAAAGTGAATTAGTAAAAGTGAATTAACAGCTTACTTTTTTTTCAGAGCCCAAAAGCCCTGTGAACTAACAGCGAATGGATTCTTTAAAATTAATTTACTCGCTTTCACTAGTGTACGTGAGCCAGTATGATTATAAACATTAGTGTATTACTTAATTACTCGTAATATACTAGGGATATTAACCAGTACGTTCCCATTTTCAGATTTTAAGCAGGTCCTGGTCATTCTTCGCTCTTTTGAAAACGATGTATCATCCTGAATGAAAATTTTGATCAAGATCGGCTTGGGGATGGCATCTTAAAAATCGAACACAAAAAAGAATTAAATGATTGTTATCAATAATAGAAAGGCACTACGCTTTATAATTAATTAGACACTAGTAAATAAACGTTGTAGATGATGACATCAAATTTTATTTCAATGTTCTAAACGACTTTGTTTGTCACTCAAACGACGTTCATTAAATGTTTTTAGGATCTTCGCACCAAACAGCGCTTAACAAATCGAAATGTTCTGAAAGCTGACGTTTAGTTGTACAGTTTCACGCCAGTTAAAGCCTGAAGCCGTAACTTTTTCAGCGAAGGCATTGTGAATCGCTCAAAGATAATAGAGGCTAACATTTTGATATAAAATTACCAGAACGATAACCTTTGCAGTAACAGGAAAGTCCTACTAAAATATTAACGCACATTTCATTGTTTTGGCATTCATACCTTTCCGTCTCTGGAGAACCCTATCTTACGCCCCGTTTCTTTTAAATATAATTCACAACGTACACTTGATACCTTTTGTTTATTCTGGGAATTGCGGAACAAGGTATTCTCAATTCTTATATAGGTCACGAATGCGGCAGTTGGTACCGATGAGCTAAATAGCTGAGAATCCTGAAGTAGGCATGCCGTGTCTCCACACAGACAGTAGTATAATAATAGTTAAATTAAATTAGCCAAAGACCATTGTGTAAAGCAGTAAAACTTGTGATTTATGGGACACCATCAACGGATGTCTGAGACATCGTAAACAGTTTACAAAATACTTTTAGCCTAAATGAAAGTGTCGTTAGGGTGATTTGTAATTTTTGTTTATGATCGTTTTATTTCTTCTAATGAAATCCGCATATCTTTCAGGGGGCGGAGCGTGTCTTGACATCCGTAAACATAATTTGGCGCTATTTGGCATTACATTGAACAAAGTTATCGAATAGTGTGAGTTGAGAAGAATGATTGACATGACACACACATACTTATCTCCATTTGGATATTGCAATAAGATAACTATTTTCTGGGTTCGTAAACACATAATGCTACACATAAGCGTGCTTAATATAAAAAGAACAAGATATATGAACTGTCATGAGTTCATGACTGTCTCTTATAATTTGTTTGGTTTGCTTGAGACTCTACAGTGTAAACACTTTAAGTAAGTAATCATTGTTCTAGTGTCACTAGGTACTTGGCACTAGAACAATGATTACTTAATACTTTTTCGGATGTATGAAAAGCCCATTTCATTTCCCTATGTATCTTAATTTCGGTCTGTAACCAACCGGCAGTGGGTGTCCAACCGGCAGTGATGTACATCGATTAACTCGTGTGTGATAGATAGGAGCGTCCGTAATTAACAAGGGTGCGACTAAATTGCCGTAATTGTCGCCGAGCACACACAGCGCGGGATTTGTAATTAAACCACATGTCCGGAAACGTTTGTACAATGGAATGTTGTTTCTGGTTTGTTCATAACGTTGACATTATTTTGTTGTGTTTAAGAGACTAAACTGAATTTTGGTTTTAAATGGAAAATAATGTTGGTCGCAAAGATTAGCTATCTATCTATAGGTATATGCACACAGTGATGATTTTAGAATCGATTGTCTAACAAGTAAACCGAGTTCAAAGGTATGGTATGTTATTCGGAATGGCAGTTATACCTAATTTATCTGTGGCTAATCAGTATGCGCAACTGCAATCCGCAGTCATAATGGAGTCTAATTTCTTAGGAACTCCGTTCAAGCCGGAAGAAATTCTGTATGAAACGTTAAAGCAGCAAAAACTTTTAATGCTACAAATTCCGCATTGCTCGAAAACCCAAAACATTTCATTTTACATAAATAAATATTCGCATAAACATCACGTTTGCGAACTTGTCGTAAAATGATAAAAAAACGTTGGCAAAGTTAATTAAATATTTATGGCCGAGCCGTGTTTGTTGTCGTAGTAACACATGTGTTGTGTTGTGGCTAAAAGAAAGATTGAATATAACGCGGAGCGAACGTGAATGTCATTTTGTGTAAGCGCTTAACCAAATGTGGCCGGGTTTTATCCTCACACAAAATTAACTCCATTCTGTTGTTTCTAAACCCGTGGACCTAAATTATATAATACTTAGGACTTTAGGCAAAAGTTTGTTCCATAGAGAGTACATAGAAACACATCTATCAAAAGGTTATTTGCAATATGTAGCAGGCTCGAATGTTAACACGCCAACTACGAGAATGTTTTTCCTCATAACAAAACATAACTTATTAATGACCGCGTGGGAAAAGTTGGTATGCCCTCCGTCGAGAAAAAATCTTATAACTTTTAGTACTGTTCCGACAAGAGCTAACTAACCATTCCATATTTTGTACTGCTTTATCGGTACATCAATAAGATAAATACCGCACTCGTGACGTCATGAAGAAACCTAAGATATCGCACTATACGAAATAAAATAAACTGACGTCACACAGCAAATCTCAACATGGAATCTCGGCGAATCCCTGCTCAGTATCATCTGGTTACGTAAACTCGGCTATCTGAGAGATGCTCTTGTAAACATTCGCTAACACAAATAATGGCTATAATATCATCACGCTATCGATTGCAACGTTTGGCTGATTCCGCGATACTTAGTTAAAATAATGTTTTAGTGGTATTTTCAAAGTAGTTAAATGTATTTCCGCATAAAATGTAAGACATTTTCCTTGAAATTGCATTCGCGTTGGGGGAACTAAATGGATTCAGGTTCTTCCAATATTTTGCTTCTTTACGTTTTCATAGGTCCCGGTCGACTAAACTAAATATTATGCTGGTAGGTACTATACAGCTTTATGATAAAATGGGGCAGGATTCGACCCTGTGACCTTTCGATCGGCACTGGCAGTCAACACCCCAGTCTTTAAACTAGGGAATTGTTATTACTGACTGTATTATTATTGTTAGCTTTTGGCATCGGAAAATGTCTTGCGAGCGGATCGTTGACTCGTATAAGGAAAATGGCGGATAACATACTTGGGATATCTGTGTAAAGATACTTATCTAATCCCGTATAGTATAAGTACTTATCCAGAAATAGCAAGATTTGAAAAAAATAGATGTATGTAATGAAGTCAGCTTTTTAATTATCTAAAACTGAATGAAGTAGATCCCGACGCAATTCTTAATGCAAGCTTTAAATACGCCGACTCGCCGTCGGAATGAAAATTAGTTTTTACGCAGTCTGCGAGCCTCATGGTCTTAGCTCTCACTCTACATTAAAGCCTTGATTATAAGACTTCATTTAGCGTTTTATTCACCCTCTCCCCATCTTGGACTGCAATCTAATTTTCTTGTACAATTTTATATAATAGTATTAGAGATTGAGTTCACAATTTAATTAAGAAGTTGTAAACGCTGACAACTATCATACTAAGATGGAAACTTTGTTCTAACTTGGTTAAAGTTCCTCTATTATGTGGCTACGCAGGATGCTTCGCTGATATGGCTTTGCTTTAATAAGTATGTGCAGAGGAAAAACTTGTTTCGTGCTTCTATATGAGCAATAAATTTTCTAAGTCTGTTGCTAAGGTACTTACCTAAAAGTATATTAAGTACTAGCGTCAAGCGTTAAGTACTGTGTCCGCGACTTGGTCCGCGTGGAATGAGAATGTTTCTGAAATAGTAGTAGCCTTAGTTACTCCTTATTACATCAGCTATCTGCCAGTGAAAGTCCCGTCAAAATTGGTCCAGCCGTTCCAGAGATTAGCCGGAAAAAACAGACAGACAGACAAAAATTGTGAAAAATGTTTTTTTGGTATATGTACTGTATATACATACATTCATATGCACGTAGTAAAAAGCGGTTATTTTAATATTACAAACAGACACTTCAATTTTATTTATTTGAATGTATAGATATTCGCTTGGTATTCTAATTTTGTAATAAGGTAGATATGTGTTTATTTGATTCATTCAAATATTACGAGATGTAACAAAAATACCAGGGAGTACGGAATATTTACTCCAATACCATTACGTACACATTAGTATTTCGTACTTCAGAGAACGTTTATGCATCATAAAGTTTATTATTCGTCTTTTATGATTATTATTGGCCAAATAAATTAGAAGATTATTTACATGCAAATATGTTGGTAAAGATTTTTATAAAAAAAAAAGTTTTATAACATTTTCTTTAACGTGAAGCTTGAATTTATATGACCAATTTCAACGGATCCATCTCGAAATGTTCATAAATTTTAGTTTGGATTTAGATTACAATGTTTATTTTAAAGTTCGTTCTGTAGATAGTAGAAATACTATAAACAACAACACACCTGAGCCGTGTTTTTGAATGAAAATCGATTTTAAGGGACAAAGCAGAGGAATAAATTAAAGAAGTTTTTTGTTTATTTTTAACCTTTTCTGGCGTTTTCACTACATTCTTTTTTCGACCCACTGCGATGTTCATCTTAGCGGTCACGTAACGGTGACCAGTAACCAATTTCCTGTATATTCAAGAATGGTTCAAAAATTCAGTGACAGTGTTTAATATTTGTTGGGCGCAAAGTAAGTATTAAATAATATGGCAGCTTGAAATTCTAGGTTTTAGTTTTATATTGGTTGGTTCTCTCCTTGGTACGCTGTACCTACAGCTCTCTTCCAAAGACATATCTTTTTTTGCCATGTAAACATACGTTAGGTCAAGTACTTTTGGGACTTCTGTAGTAGGTACGTTAATAGCCAAGCAAGTCCTTACAGTTGTTGAGAATCTTTAAAAAAAAAAGCATTCGCCTAGGTATCGATGCGAAAATATGTTTAGCTCTCTACCTATTGTTTGGAAAATCTCAAAGTTGCTTCTGGCCTATGCCCAGCTGGCTGGCTGGGGTCAAAAGGAACCAAACGGGGAACTAAGTGCATGAGCACTGGTCGATGGTCAACCAGCTCATCAGTTGACAGAGTGGATCTTTTGACTGAAATGATGATGATGATTATAAAGCTGTGCCTTCCTGAATATATCATAATGAAAATGCTAATAAACAAGTCATAAGTAAGTCGAGACGAAATGGGGCAGACAACCTCAGAGGCTGTCTGCCCCATTTCGTCTCGACTACATATTATAGAAATACAAGCTCGTTGCCAAGTTCTTCCAATTATTGAGTCAGGGTCACCATTTAGCCTCCTTATGTTAGCTTTAATCTCACGGAATGATCTAAGAAACGAATAAGACTTATTTAAGTGTGTAAATTGATTAGCGACTTTAATGGACTATTTTATAAACATGCGAACGTCCTGCCTGTAAAGAATTTATTGTTGGATTGTGTGATTTAATTTAATCGTAGGTTAGGTTTTTTAACCCGTTTTGATTTCGATATAGTAGAATAGAATATAATCTTCTTTATTGTACACCAAATATAAAACAAAACAGTTTTATAATACCTACTGCAAATATGGTAACAATGATGGTTATAATACATAAATAGGTAAAGGTACCAAAAACTGGTTTGCAAGGAGTTTGAAAGCCGATTTATAAAGTCGAGTATGTTTTATATAACTTAATCCATACTAATATTATAAATGTGAATGTCACTTTGTTTGTTTGTTTGTTACCTTTTCACGACTAAACGGCTGATCGGATCTTAATGAAATTTGGCAAGAAGATAGATTTCAACCTGGGGAAGGACATAGGCTATATATCATCACGCTACGACCAATAGGAGCGGAGCAGTAATGAAAAATGTTGTGAAAACGGGGAAAATGTGACGCAGACGAAGTTGCGCGGGACAGCTAGTTTGAATAAAATCAGAAGAGTGTGTCAGTAGCGTTTGGTTAGATTTGCAGCTTTGAATATAAGTAAGTAGTAGAAAATCGACTAAAATAAAAAAAGTAAAAAGATACTAAACAGGTTTACATCTGAGCATAATCTCAAAATACTAGCCAGATTTAATGAAAAAAATTACAAGCCTTTACATAAAAAAACTAAATAAAAAAGAAAACCTAATGGCGTTCAAAAAATCTTTTATCTACTTCGGTTTCGTTATATTCGAATTACGAAATTGACAGCGGTTTCGTTAAGATACCCATAACGACACAAGTTGCATTATGCAAATCGTCATAAATTATTCTAAAACACAAGCAAAGACATTCTGAACATACAGTCTCGTACCTATAATATTACTTCGAAATCGAGACAATGTAAATGATGTTTTTAAAAATGGAACAAGTTTAGAACAAAAGTATCGTATACTATTTGGCTGTTGCGGCTACAAGATCTTTGCCTTATACTTATTAAAGACTAAATAAAAAAGAAGTGGACGCGGGATAAAAAATCTGAGTGAAATTTTATTCCAAATTTTATTAAAAATGTCTTCAACATCAAGTGATATGGAAAATACTCCACCAGATATAACAAATAGAGCAGTTGGGGCTTCAAATAATTTACTACCAGAAATCAAGACATGTATATGAGAAATGTTATGAAGACAATAGTCAGCGTGTAGTTAAGTTTCTATTAAAAATACTTTTTTGTCTATATCTGTGTTTCATTCCTTCCTTCGTAGATGAAATCTTGTATGCAACAGTACGTTATTAGTATTTTAATAACTACGCTTGTACCGAAAAATGGCACTCGTATTAAAAGACCGTCCATAACGTAACAGTTGCATAAATAGCTATTAACCAAAACAGGCCTGTACGATATCTACTTTAATAGGTTTTATTATATAACAGAACAAACAGGTAACGAAGTAAGACTATACATATTATTGTCCGTCCAAGGATCGATTTATGGCCGAAGCCGAAGTCGGCTATGGCTAAAATCGTCGGCCGATGCCAAGGCCGAAAGTGAAGATTTAATATCCCTAAGGGCCCTTGCTCACGGCGACTTTTTGTAGCGATGCTGTCGCGCGTTTGCATCGATACAGTCGCAATACTGCTCGCTTCTGTAGCGCGTTGCAAATGCGACTAACCCACGCGCGTCAGCATCGCTACAAAAAGTCGCCGTGAGCAAGGGCCCTAAGAAATTCAGTTCAAGATTTGCTAAAAGTAAATCACTCAATGACTGTTTTAAACTTTTAAATCTAAAGTTTATGTTTACTGTGCTATTAACAATTAAACGATATAATTAAAATTAATTTGCAAGTTGACATGCTTCCCGCGCGTCACCTCTTCCGTCGACTTCGTCGTGCTCTTCGTAACATTTTGTTTAATTTCGGTACTTGACAGAAACCTTCAGCTTCGGCCAAAACTTTTGGCCATTTTGGCCGAAACCGAAGGCTCGGTAGCTATATTTATTAAATAATTTACCTACAACACATCAAAGGTACTTCATGATTGTGTAGGTTTTATTTAAATAGGCATAATAAACCAAAAAAAGTAAAAAGATACTTAGTAAACAGGTTTCATTCCGAGCAGAATTTAAAAATACTGGCCATATCACTTGAAAAAAAACACAAGCCATTTGAATCGAAAAAACTAAATTAAAAATAAAATTGAATGGCGTCCAAACATTATTTTTACTTAAAACAGCCTGTATTACATGTAAATTTATTTATGACGAAATAGGTTAAAATTCCTATATAAATATAAATTTGTAAATGAAACATTTATTTAGTACAGAAATCTAATACTTGATTATTGTCTTCTGTAAAATAAATAAACACAAAAAATACAGGGTTATTTGTTACCAACATCAGGGCTTCCATTGGTTCCACCTCCATTTATCATTTCAGACAGAAGACTAAATGGGGTCGCTGTTATAAACGATATTCTTCACCCAAACGAATCCAACATGGGTCTGTATTTCTTATTATAGTTAACTTACAATAAAGTTTCTATAAAAAGACAAATAATAATTTAGCCCTTACCCTAGGCCCAAAGATGTGTTATGTCACTTACAATCCGAGCTAGCAGAAAGTATACCTCCCCAACAGCGTACCCCATACAACTTTACCAAAAAGAAAATTGTGCGTGATTTCATGCGCAAAAGCTTCCCATTGATATCATCATCACAACAATTTTTGTTCGCACGTTTTTTACAAATATGCGGGCGTCGAGTATTCATACATTTTTGCGTAAAGAAATAACTTGTAGGCAACGTCTATTTGCATTGAAGAATAAAGGTAACATTTAAGAGTAGGCGCTTTATGCGTAGCTTTTAAGTATTTACCATCTACATACTCTACCTAAAAGAACCTTGTAGAATATAACTAGGAATCAATAACGATAATACTAAGCATCATTCCATTCTATCGATTTGAAACACTTAGCACCTAACGAATTGTTTCTGATTATGTATTACCCATTGTGTATTAGGAACCGCGCGATAAACGCAAGCAATATCACACGAGCGTTATTGCTATCTATATATACTGGGTAGAACGGGGTGAAAAGACACGTAGGATAAATCGAGGCTAAACTTTAAAAACCATTATTGTAACTACTTGTGGGTATATAAAGTAAGGAGCGTTGCCCAATCATGATCTCGGCCGTAGTGTACACTGTACACTTCCAGTGGATTCTATTATATCTACATACATTGTGCTTCGAAGCCATGAACGGTACTGTCTTGATAGATATACATACCAACCATCATCATCTGCTTAGCCTCTTCCCAACTTTATTAGGGTCGGCTTACAGTCTTTCCGGAAGCAGCTGAATACCAGTATTTTACATGGAGCGATTGCCTATCTGACCTCCACAACCCAGTTAGTACTGGGTAATATGATACCCCTTGGTATGACTGGTAATTAGACTTTCTCGCCACTGTCTACCTGTGACGACTGTCAAAGATCTACAATTGACAGTGGGGACCAACGGCTTAACGTGCTTTCCGAGGCACGGAGGATACTCGGTATGTAATGATGGTCACTCATCCACGGATCGATTTTGGCAAGCACGGAACCTTGAAGATCGACCCGTGCGGCTGTTATTATTTAGCCACGAGCTCCACGAGCCATACCAGAGCAGTAGCTGAATAGACCTTTTTCCCGTAGGTATCTCTAGTTAATTGAAATGACCTTATTGGTTTATAACGAATGATCCGAGTCGAATGAGTCACCATTTTTCAAAAATTTCAAAAAATGCTAATGATCTGCTGGAAATGAATCGGTTTTTAGAGGAATTGCTTAATTTGACCTTTTTAGACGCGAAGATTCTTTGATGACCGAGTGTCATCAAGGTGTCATCATGTTGTGACTCAAACCAGAAACATCTAGAAAAAAAAATGTACATAATAGAGGAACAATAAAATCCTAGCATAAAAATAAAATCTATTTTGAATCCAGTACAAAAACTTTAATTGGCTTTTAATAGTTATCGCGCTGACGCTCGTATATTTCGGCGCGAGTATGGCCGGACTGGATTATCGGTGACCATGTCGTGTTGAGAATGGTCATTTGCCATTATTTTTAAAGAAAATCAATATTAAATCAAAACATTTTAATACGAATTTAAAAATGATAACAAAATAATGAATTAAAACAATAATTAAATTTAAACTGATGATAATATGATTCAGGCGTGAACCGTGTCACAATTAGAGTTGTGGACGGGTCGCTCGCTAGAATTGGAATGCCCCGCATTTTTTTTTTTTTTTTTTTTTTGAATGGCATCTCGCAGTTCAACCTATGAGGTTGTCGTCTGCTTAACCGGACTATCCTGTGGGTGCCTTTAGAGTAAGGCCTCCAGCCAGGGCATAAAAACTTACAAACTAAGCGATTGCACGCTAAGGGCACCCCCTGTGGGGTACGAACCTCGGCTTAGGGCGTCGCTGGGGGAGGACTGCATGGGGACAGGCTGGATCTGAATGGTATCATTATTTAGGGGCTGATTTAACACTACTGGCACAGCATCGCGGGCTGGCTCGAGCGAGGGTCGGGGAGGGCATGGACCGGGACGTCGCGACGGACCTCGACGGCGAGGTCGGAAAGACGGCGGTTTGAGTCGGAACTTTTTAAGAGTGCTAGTCTCTTTGCTACTCTCCTGGAGGAGGGTGATAGCATCATCTGGAGTGACAAGGGTATGCCTAGGACGGCGTACTGTACTAATGCGCGAGGGTTCGTAACGGGCGGCCGCTGCGATCAGGGGATTACGGTGTTTAATGGCGTTATCGAAGAAACGCTTCGAAAGACGTTTCATAAACTGAAGGACGGTGGGCATTCTAAGGTCTACGTGTAGACGGTCATTACGGACATAAAAAGGGGCTCCCGTGACTCTACGTAAGAACCGGTTCTGTAAAACTTGCATCCTATGGATGTACTTAGGCTTGGTGTGAGCGTACACGACGCAAGCGTACGTCATAATGGGGCGGATCACCGCGGTATAAAGGCGCAACTTGCACTTGAGTGACAACTTGCTTTTTGCCGAAATCATGAAATGAAGCCTACCCATAGCAAACGCAGCTCGGTCGCGAGCTGCTTTGATGTGCGCCGCGAAAGACAAGTGGTTGTCAAGTATGACTCCTAAGTACTTGGCTTGCTTCTCCCAAGGGATAGGCTTACCGTACATAGTGATCGGGCTGAGCGCGGGTGGCTTAATTTTACGCTGTTTAGAGTAAAGAACTGCCTGGCTCTTGTCGGGGTTCACCTCGATTCTCCATTTCCGGAACCAAGCGCCTAAGACGTTGGCTGAGGTTTGGAGGGTGCTATAGATAGCGTCTTGACTGCGGCCAGTGTAATAAATGGCCGTGTCGTCCGCGAACAGGGCTAACTGAGCCTTCTTGCTCTTGGGGATGTCACTGGTGAACAGAGTAAAGATAAGGGGAGAGACGACGGAGCCCTGAGGAACTCCGGCTCTAATGGGGTGGGGGGAAGACAGTGCCTTCCCGATGCGATAGCGGAAGGTGCGATCCGACAGAAAGTCTCGTAAGATGAGCACGAGACGGTCCGGCACTCCCAGTTTGTACAGCTTATATAATAAGCCGTTGTGCCAGACTTTGTCGAAAGCCTTTGCTATGTCGAAGTACAACACACCCGTCATCGCTCCACGCTGGAAGCCAGCGCTCAAGTGTTCTACGATGCGATGGGCCTGTTGAATGCAGGAGTGTCCGGTCCTGAAGCCGAACTGCTCGTTGGGGATGAGACTCTTAGCCTCGGCGAAGTCTTTGAGTCGCTTATAAATAAGTCTCTCGTAGATTTTGCCGAGTGCGTTCAGGAGACTGATAGGTCTGTAGCTTGAGGGCTCAGACTTGGGTTTGCCTGGCTTGGCGAAACCGATGACAGTGGCCTCTTTCCATATTTGGGGAAAGGCGTTGTTGCTCAGGGCGCCATTGAAGATGGCCGCCATTAACACGACGAGCTGAGCGGGGAGGAGTTTTAACACCCTATTGGTGATTCCGTCGGAGCCGGGTGCTTTCCGCGGTTGAAGCTTATTAATGATGTCTTGCACTTCGTCAGCTGTGACCGAAGGCAGAGGATCATCAGGGTCTTCTACGGGAGGGAGGGCGGCTTTACGTTCGACGAATGCGTTCACCTCATCGAGATGTCGCTTGTCTACTGGTTGAGAGCTGGGGGAGCACTGGGACTCCAGGCTGTCGGCTAGGCATTCGGTCTTCTCAGAGTCGTCGAATGCGACGCTCTTATCGGGTCGGGTGAGGGGAGGCATCGAAGCCTCTTCGGTGGAGCGCAACTTGCGTTGGAGCTGCCAGAAGGCTAGGTGGGTAGGCTCGAGCTCGCTAAGCGTCTTGTCCCATTGATCTGAACGATGCTTACTAGTGCGCTTCTTTACAGCACGCTGTAAATAACGCATGTGAGCTTTGTTCGCGTCGCAGGGAAAGTTGCTGTAGGCACGGATGGCCGCGTTCTTCTCGGTTATCAGTTCACGTACGTCAGCGGGTAGAATCCAGCGTTGATCGCTCATTGCTGGAACTTCCCGTGAGCAATCCTTTAGTACGGATTGCACGTGTTCTGTAAACGAGTTGATGGCGGCCGTCGTGTCTGCGACTGAGACAATGTGGTCGGGGATGGCCTCCAGGTGAGGCGACGTGGTGGATTTCAGCTTTTCGCTGACTTTCCTCCAGTCGGTTATCATTTGGGTCGGCGGGGGCTGGCTGGGGTCAGAAGGACCTGAGCGGGGAACTAAGTGCATGAGCACTGGTCGATGGTCTGAGTTAAGCTCATGTAAAGTCTCGATGGAATGCAACTTAAGGTTGACATTCTTGAGTAGCGCTATGTCGAGAACGTCCGGACGTTGGTCGGGGTCGTGGGGATAGTGAGTGTGCTCCATAGGAGCCATGGGATCGAAGTTGAGGGACTCACCCAGGTTATACACGTGACGTCCTCTGGCAGAGGTCGTCGTGCTGTTCCAGGCGGGGTGTTTGGCGTTGAGGTCGCCCGCTATGATAACGGAGTCACTCAAGCCGAAGAGGACGGCAAGGTCTTTGGTGAACAGAGTGTGCTCCTCGGACGTGCCGCCGGGAGGGATGTACGCGGAGGCGATAGTGATCGATTGATGACCGGTCATGCCTAGTCGACAAACTGAAGTCTCGAGCAGAGACTCCATGGGAGGGGGATCTAAGGGGATGCAGTGCAGTTCCTTTCTATAATAGATTAGAGTACCGCCCTTGTGGCAACGTGACCGATCGTTGCGAACTATGCGATAGTTGGCAATTCTCGGATCGCGGTGACTGGGCTTGAGGAAGGTCTCCTGTATGAGGAGGATATCAATTTGATGGTCACGGAGGAAGGTGGCGATTTCATCACGCTGGCCTCTAATGCCATTGGCATTAAAGTACCCTAATTTAAGGGATCGGGGTTTGGTACACGTTAATCTCGTATTATCCATTGAAATTAAAGATTAATGCCGCTGAAGGCTTCGCCTAACTTGATTAGGGACTTGAGGATAATTTTAAGCTTATCACCGTCAGTGTTAGCCTCCCTGAGATCTGCCGCCATGCGGTCTGCTTCGGGGGTGACTAACTTTGCTAACGTTTCTAAGGTTACGTTAGGAGAGGAGACCGCGGCCGCGGGGCCGGGAGGCGCGGGACGAGCGGGCGCCGGTGCGCTCGCTTGGGCCACGGGAGTGGGGACAGGGGCATCTAATAGCCCGGGAATGGGGCTGGACTTTGCTTTGCCGAGTGCCGGGAAGGCTCTCTGGTGGTTCAGCGAGGTCCAGGGAGAGGGCCTCTGGGGGCTGAGTCTCTCCGGCATCTGTGCAGTTGGTAGCCTCACCGATGGGCTTTCTCTCTGCTGGCGGGCGTTTGCACGCTTCGCCAGTTTAGAGGAGGAGCCTTTGGGGGCTTTCGGGCAGCCGCGGTAGTTAGCCGGGTGGCCCGACTGGCCGCAAAGCACACAGCTCGGTGGCTCCGTGCATAGCGATTTGTCTTTGGGACGGGGGCAGTCTGCCGTACCATGGTCGCCTAGACACTTTACGCATCTGTGCGGCGCATGGCAGTTGGCTTGGCTGTGTCCGTACAGCTGGCAGCGGTGGCACTGCCCTACTACGGTTGAGCGGTAAGGCTTCTCTATTGAGATGCCTGTTAGGGAGCATACCGACTTCACTTTGAAGATCGGGTGGTGTCCTTCTACTGGGTCACAGATGACCAGTACCATATCGTACTGGTCTCCACCTCTCGCCTTATGAAGGCGGTGGACGGCTGCGACCGGGATGTCCTGGCCTTGGAGGTCGTTTAGGATGTCCTCCGTGGGGATTTCCTTCGGGATCCGCCTGATCACCACGCGGGTGGGCTTCTCCTCTGGAAGGGAGTATGTATGGAAGGCTATGTGCCTTCCGATCAGCTGACGGGTTAGTTCCCTGAAGTTGGTGGTCGTAGGGACTACCACTTTGATACCCTGCTGGGTGCTTTTTGCGCTAGTGTATTGAATGCGGCGCTCAACACACATTTTGGACACGTCTGTCCATTTCCCTTTGTCCTGAATGAACAACGGGGGAGGGGGCTTCAGCTTCTTTGAAGAAGCGGCTGAAGAGTTAGCCTTAGGGCTGGATGGTCTGCTAGTATGAGCAGCGGCGGACTTTGGTGCGGGGACCGGGGAGGTGGGGCGGGAGGCCTCGGGAGAGGGGATGAGAGGGAGCGCGACTAATTTTTTGGCCATGGTGGCCTGAGAGTTTTTGCCCTTTTTCCTCTTGCCCTTTCCGACGACTTGATAGTCGTCTTCAGAGGACGAGGAAGCAGAGCAGGAATCTATAACCGATTCCGAGTCGGAGACTGGCACAGTTGTGTCCATTTTCTCCGAAATGGGAACAATGGACGCAGGTGCGGACTGATCCATTGTTTGCTTAACAATGGGTCCGGGGTTAGCCGGAATCGCGGCGGCGACGGCTGGCGGTGAGCCTTTGTCCATGTTCTCAGAAACGGGAACAATGGACGCAGGTGCGGACTGGACCTTTGTTTGCGAAACAATGGGTTTCACTACAATGGGTCTTGGAGTTGCCTTAATCGCGGCGGCGACGGCTGGCGGTAAGCCTCTGTCGGCAGGTGGCGGTGACAGGGGGCTCTCGAGCGCGTCACTGAAGTCAGTGACGGTATCGGTGGTTTGCTGAATGGCAGCAATTTCTGACCCATATTTTTGTAAATATGGGTCGGTCGTGAAGACGCGCAAGAAAAAGCGCAAAAGCGCTTTATCTGTGTCGTCGAGGGACGACATTTTATCGGCTAAAAGTTAGCGGACATTTGAGTGAAGCTCAGCGCGCCTAACAACCTAATTTCTTGACCAATTATTTAGGGAATTTACTGAATCAGTGACTCACCCGCTTCAACCTTCCCGCAGGCACAGTCCGAGGGTCCTGGCTTGGTAGCAACTCCAACTCCAGTCCAGGGAACTTTGCTTTCAGGAACTTGTTCAAACGGGAAACACTAGCACAGTATATCGGCGGCGCATGCGAACGCGGCGGAGCCCAATTTTTCACCTAGACCCTGAAGGGGTTAGGCGGGCGGGTTGGGTCACCACCCTCTCTCGGTTTCGTTGGCACCGTTAGGTTTCCCACCAAGAACCTCGAAATTGAGGATTTTTCCCTGATGGGGCAAAGGAAGTTAAATCGGAATAATATCCGAAGCAAATGAGCAAGTGCTGTCTTAATAAAAAGACAGCAATTGTTCGGGGGTGTAGTCGAAAGACAACTGATGACGTCACGACACTGGGAAGCGACGAACCGATGACACACACTGATAGCGAGCGGGAATGCGAGCAGGTAGCGGCACGTCCGTACGCGACGGCGGTCAGGCGGCGAGTGAGGATGCCCCGCATCGCTCGGCGCTCCGTATTATAAAGGCCGACCCCTTCCACAACTCGCCTGATTCACCGAGTGGTGCGATGATGTCACAGAGCGTTCTGTTTCGTTTTAAGTCGTAATAATTTGCTCACGCCGACACGGCCATTCTGCTAAAAGGTCGTCACTGACCTCATAACTCTGCAATAAGAGAAAAGATACCACAGTATCAAAACATCACACAACTATCACAATGAACGGGTCATCTTTGCGCACAACCAAACATATTATCAAGAGAAAGGAGGCCCCTGGCCTCAACGAAATCTCAATAATAACATGAAATGGTTACAACTCAAACACATTACTAAGAGCAAGGAGGCCCCTGTCCTCAACGAACTCTTAATAACAGCGTCAAAAATTCGGAGGCCCCTGTCCTCAACAAATTTTATCAGTCTCAGTTTGGAGGCCCCTGTCCTCAACAAACTGGTGTTATTAACATCAACCAAACATATTATTAAGAGAAAGGAGGCCTCCGGCCTCAACGAAATCTCAATAATAACATGAAATGGCTATAACTCAAACACATTACTAAGAGCAAGGAGGCCCTCCGTCCTCAACGAACTCTTAATAACAGCATCAAAAATTCGGAGGCCCCTGTCCTCAACAAATTTTATCAGTCTCAGTTTGGAGGCCCCTGTCCTCAACAAACTGGTGTTATTAACATCAACCAAACATATTATTAAGAGAAAGGAGGCCTCCGGCCTCAACGAAATCTCAATAATAATATGAAATGGCTACAACTAAAACACATTACTAAGAGCAAGGAGGCCCTCCGTCCTCAACGAACTCTTAATAACAGCATCAAAAATTCGGAGGCACCTGCCCTCAACAAATTTTATCAGTCTCAGTTTGGAGGCCCCTGTCCTCAACAAACCGGTGTTATTAACATCAACCAAACATGTTATTAAGAGAAAGGAGGCCTCCGGCCTCAACGAAATCTCAATAATAACATGAAATGGCTACAACTCAAACACATTACTAAGAGCAAGGAGGCCCTCCGTCCTCAACGAACTCTTAATAACAGCATCAAAAATTCGGAGGCACCTGCCCTCAACAAATTTTATCAGTCTCAGTTTGGAGGCCCCTGTCCTCAACAAACTGGTGTTATTTACATCAACCAAACATATTATCAAGAGAAAGGAGGCCTCCGGCCTCAACGAAATCTCAATAATAATATGAAATGGCTACAACTCAAACACATTACTAAGAGCAAGGAGGCCCTCCGTCCTCAACGAACTCTTAGTAACGGCATCAAAAATTTGGAGGCCACTGCCCTCAACAAATTATATCAGTCTCATGGTTTGGAGGCCCCTGTCCTCAACAAACCATATCAAATAAAATGTTTGGAGGCCCATGTCCTCAACAAACTTAAATAAGTCATTACAGAACACGGGTACAAAATTCAAATAGTGTAAATGTAACTTAACTTGAGTTCACCTTCCAATGTTATAGACTCATCTTTCGCCGACACGGTACCCTGGTCGATGCATTCTCCAAGTTTCGGTGCTAACCGTAGCTGGTCATGTGCCACTTAGTTTGGTCTTCCTCTGAATAGTGTTATATAGGTAATAGTAGTTAGTTTTCCTCTTCATTAGTGAAATCGGTTTCCAAATTGCTTAAAGCGTCCTCAGTAGCTTGAACCGTTGAAGGCGAGCTTCTTACTACTTAAGCATTTTGTTAAGTAACCAGAATATTCAAGCCAGTGCCTTTTATGATTTTAGTTCAAATCATTAGATCATATGGTGTTTCTTGATCATCGACAATGTGAAACGTAATGACAGCGAAAACATTCTTTATCCAATGCCATTGGGGTAAGTATTTCGTCATGTTCCAGTGCTACATTGACTTTTTCAGCTTCGTTTGTCATCTTCCTAAAACATTTCTCTTCAATGTGTCCAGTTTTGTTGCAATAATTCCATTTGAGTTTTGGGCGTTCCGTTCGAATCCCAGACTCCTCTGGTGTTTTCGCTCAGTAATGGCTTTGGGTCGTTCAGTTTGCCATTTGCTTTGTTGCAATTTGCTTGAACTGTCTTGCCACACTTGAAGCATACTATCGGTTCTTCTTGATCGTTCCTAAGCCTGGGCCGTTTGGCAGGCGGTTTGCCTTGGCGTGGTTCTTGTGGCCTGATTGTGGCTGCAACAGAAATTAATTCGGGGACAGTTGTGCACTTACTGGACAGCAATTTTGAGCAAAGATACTCATTATCCATGCAGCCAATAACGGCTTCAACAGGCGCTACGCATTGTGGATGGTGCAGGGAATACGACCTTTCAGTCAATCCCACTCAAACTGAATAAGTCATGTTTACCCATAAACGAACTTTAGGGCCTTATCGCCTACCTAAATTATTCGATACAGAACTTCAGTCAGCTACCGTAGTCAAACACTTGGGAGTCATCCTAAACAGTAAGTAAAACTGGAGCAGTCACTTACACAACAAAATTAACAGGGCATGCATCACCCTCTGGCAGTACAGGAGGATGATAGGTAAGAAGTGGGGCCTATCCCCCAAAATGATACTTTGTCTATACTGTGTGTTGATCCGTCCCATGATCTCGTACGGGGCAGTGGTCTGGTGGCCACGCATCACACTCGTCTCAGCATCGTACAAACTTCAACGCATGCAGAGGCTTGCCTGCATGGCAATTATAGGCTGCATGAGGACCACTCAGACAGCTGCTCTTGAAGCCATGTTGGAGCTTCCGCCGCTCCATCTGTTCATACAACAAGAAGCAACAATGGCGGCCGCACGCCTCAGAACACTTTCAACTCTGGTGTAAAAAGACACGCAATACACCGCGGTACTGGAAGGATTCTACAACGAGTTCCCCCTGGTGAGAGCCATAAACGATCTAGTACCAGAGTCGAGCTACACGATAACTGACAAATGCTTGCACTGACTGGACAGGTCCACTCAAATCTGTGTGGTTCTTTCTTCAAAAGACCATTTCAGATACTAATCTGCATGGTCCTCATGTAAATTGAGGAATGTCTGGACTTTAAAAGAGTAGCAAGTTAACAGAGAACCTCTGAGTTTGTTTCGGCTGTTTCTTCTCAGAGTAGTCAGGTACAAAACACCGGCCCCAAATAGTTAAAAAAAAAAATGACGGGTAAAAGTGTTTGTAAAAACCTATTTGCAAAATAATCATCATTTATGATTTACCCAAACAATTTATATTCGACAAAAGTACAAGATCCAGCTCCATGAGGACCACCGCTGTGAGGGGTTAAATCCAGCTGAGCTGCGGATCTTCACGAAGGATCTCAAAATACATATAGCCGTAACACTGTGGGTCCATAACACGGTATTTCAGGCAGAATGCACGGGTATTTCCCTAGCCGCATCAGCCATCCTAGCAAAAAAAGGTTGAGGACTACTATTCGCATACTTTTAGACAGCAGGGCTGAACTGTTAGCACTAGACAACCACATGGTCGACTCCGGGTTAATATAAGAGTGTCACCAGCGCCTAAACCAGGTCGGTAATCACAACAACATAGCCATACAATGGATTAAAGGTCACAGCGATTCCCGGGGCAACGATGCAGCGGACGAACTCGCCAGAACGGGTTCGAGCATGGCAGCAGTGGGTCCAGACTCCTGCCACTGTCCTTCGGGTATCTACGAACTCTGGTAAGGAAATGCACCAATGAACAACACCACAAACTGTGGCAACACCACGGTGAGTGTAGGCAGGCCAAGGAAGCACTTCCTACTATAGACGGCCGCTTTACCAAACGAGCTCTCCGGCTGACAAAGCTACAGCTCCGCACAGTCACAGCCGCCATTACTGGGCACAGCTCCTTTAATAAACACCTCCTTGTCCTAGGAGTCACAGATAGCCCACTGTGCAGAGCCTGCATGGAGAAAAACGAGACAGCAGCCCACGTGCTTTTACACTGCCTAGAGGTTGCAATTTAGAGGGCAAAGTACTTCAGTAACCCTCGGGGAACTAGGGTGGATCGAATAAAGTTCCCACCCGTACGCAAAATACGCGCTTTAGACGTGGAGTTGCGGAAACCAGCCTGCTATACAATACAATGCAATGGCTTCCACAGCGTCAGTATCTTTATTGCCGCTTATCACTCGTTTTCAGCTATGCCACCTTCGGTTATCGATTCTGCTAGATTAGACATCAAATTAGAAGTTGCTCACCTTAAGGACATCAGTGGAGTAACGTGCTTCAGGTTCGAACGTTTGTATCAATGCTTCTCGCATCTCCCTCCAGACAGGTGATTTTACAAGCCACGCATCACCAATAGTCTTGGCTCGTCCTTGCAATAGACTCGCTATCTTAATGCAAACTTCGTGGTCAGCCAACTCCCGGTGTGCTTTGGCTCGATCGACTTGCTCGCACCAGTCTCGAATTGGGACATCACCATCTGGATTGTAGGATGCTATATAGATGTCACGTAATCTTGGTCTTCGCGTCGGAGCTACAGTCTTATTTATCACCCGTGGCCAGCATCTGTTTTGTGCTAGAGCCATCCGTTTCTCCATCATTGAGGGTGGATGGGACCGAAGATATGTCCCGGTTGATCCCGCTTCTGATTTCGGCGCGAGTATGGCCGGACTGGATTATCGGTGACCATGTCGTGTTGAGAATGGTCATTTGCCATTATTTTTAAAGAAAATCAATATTAAATCAAAACATTTTAATACGAATTTAAAAATGATAACAAAATAATGAATTAAAACAATAATTAAATTTAAACTGATGATAATATGATTCAGGCGTGAACCGTGTCACAATTAGAGTTGTGGACGGGTCGCTCGCTAGAATTGGAATGCCCCGCATCGCTCGGCGCTCCGTATTATAAAGGCCGACCCCTTCCACAACTCGCCTGATTCACCGAGTGGTGCGATGATGTCACAGAGCGTTCTGTTTCGTTTTAAGTCGTAATAATTTGCTCACGCCGACATATATTATTAGTATATAATGTTTTTTTTGCAATTAAGGATTAGTGCATCGTTTTTATGTACCTAACAGGTCAAAATGCTGCAACGAATTTAATTAAAGTTCATTCGTTCTATTCACAAAGCTTGGATTTTCCGTGGTTTATAAGGAAATGTTTTACTGAGTCATTTATTTTAATAATAATTAGGAAACTTACTTAAAACTTACGTTTTTGATTTGATTAAAAACAAAGCATTTATGGCGCAAAGCATCTTTTGTAATATATATTACTATTCTCCAGAGCACATTTGCATGCTGTACAGCGTTCAACTTCAAAATGTTTGACATTTTGTTTATCAAAGGAAATATTCATTTCCTCTAGCGACCTTTCCTGGTAACGAGTATTTTCTTGTTTTCATAAAATGAGAACCCATATTTTTCCAACAAAGGATTTTAATTTGACATCAAGTTTAATAAAAGAAGACCTAGAAATATCCTTTAAATATTTTAATTAATATTTCCATGGTTAGGTACCATTTAAGTTATGAACCATAAATTAAGTATGCATTAAATGAAAGTAGTGCGTAGTAGACGTTTGCCAATTCACAAACCGTATAGCTACATTGTTGAATTTTCGACGTTTGGAAGATTGATAGTTAATAGTTATAATCTACTTCACCACAACATTCTACATTTTCTTATATTCACACGTTCCGTATGAAAAATAGTCGTAGCTAAAGGAATGCTGAAAATATTCCAATCACATCGTGACTGGCGAATGTAACAGGCATCAAGAAAACAATATTACTCAGGACACCGCCATGTCATGTTTCCAATTTTCATGACAGACATACTTATAGACATTGTGGTTAGGATCTTGTTCATTGAACCCACATACACGAACATGGCGCCAAATGTAAGCTTTTATAAAGCGTGATTAACAAAATCCCCTATTTTTTCTTTTAATACAAAAACACTTCTAATATCCGCATACTGAGACCATTAATCAAAAGGTAAAAATGAACTTTCATTCCATGACTTACTGATAAAAAATAAAACCGTATTTTTGGTTGGCTAGTCATGTGAGAAAATTATATAATACGACAAAGGAGTCGACCAATATAAAAAAAAAACCCCGCCATTTGCAAAAGTTGTGCACTTGTTCAGAACCATTTTGCAACTTATCGAGAAATATTGGCATTTTAAGTTCATACCGGCATAATATTTTACGCGGGTTTGTGATACTAAGCTTAAAATATAGCCTTTAGGGCTCCATTCTGTTATTATTCAAAAGCCAATAATTGTATTTGATAATGTTTATGTTAGTGCTTTCCATTTACAGTGTTTTATGCCCATAACTTTGGACTGGTTAGTTATTTTGTCGCTGTACTAACGTTTTAAAGTTCATAAAGCTTTTTGCTGTAGCGGATGTTTATGAAATAGTGTTATGACAGCCAAGCTCCCTTAATTATTGGCACACACGCTATTATGCAGTATTATATTGTGGTTAAACGATTTTATGCTTACATTGTGTTTATTTACGGGTTAATATTAAACAGTAATATTGTTAACTGATAATAAAATCTTATCATTGTCTCTGATGTTTTGGGGTGAAATTATCACCAATGCGTGTGTTTTATCGGAAGGTATGGTTGTGTAAAAGTAATTATATTTTTACAGGCTGTAAATATTATATTATTATTATATATTAATATTGTATTTAGTATCAATTCATGGGCAGTGAGCTTGTATTGGATATAAGTATTTTTCTTCTGTAAAAGTTAATTTGACTTAAACTTAAGGGACCACAATTTATGCTACTAAACCAAAAGAGCGAAACATGTAGCCTTTTTTATGTAACCTTTAACAGTCTCTAGAAATTTCTTTGTCAAACAATACGTCACTCACTGGATAGTGGATACAATTAAAACGTACATTTGTCGTGACTTACACCAATTAATCTTCATCCCCTTCAATATTATCTGATTGTAAGGGTATTTGTCTCTTCGTAAAATATAATGTGAGGCCAGCCCATTTGTATATGAACTTAATCTTTTTGGTCACTCTACTTAATACGAACCTATATTCTGTGTACCTATTATATCGTTATTGTTGATATGTAGGTAAGTATTCTGTTGAACATTCCTCCTCCGTTACATAATTATATTTCTAATTATTCTGTCTGCGCTATTTTTTTAGGGCTCCGTACCCAAAGGGTCAAACGGTCAAACGGGACCCTCTTCTTCTTCTTCTTCACAGGGGTTTAGGTTTCCGCACTTAGTCCCTTAAGAGGACCATTGTGCGTGAGCCATAGTGGCCGTAACTCCAACCGGCCCACCTCCCTCCAGAAGCAGATCACACTTCCCGGTCTTCTCAGGGCATCCGCAAGGGATCTTGGTGTTCCCAGGGTCTCCTCGCGAATCTTGGTGACCGGGCCGGTGCACTCAAACAGCACATGCGCCACCGTTTCCTCCGCATTCATGCATGCTCTGCAAAGGGGAGTATCAGTGATTCCTAGGGTGTAGAAGTGTTTATTCAGTGAACAGTGTCCAGTGATGGTCCCCGACACCAGACGCAGACCATCCCTGTCCAGACGCAGAAGGCGCCTGGTCAACTTTGTATCAGGGGATGGCATGGCTTCTTTGGCCTGCCTACACCCGGGTGTCGAGGTCCACCATTTTTCCACTTGTGTTCGAGTGTGATCCTTTAGCCAGTTTCTTAGCTGCTTGAAAGGAATTTAAAAAAAACGGGACCCTCTTACTGAGACTTCGCTGGCCGTCCGTCCGTCCGTCTGTCACCAGGCTGTATCTCATGAACCGTGATTGTAAGCCAGTTGAAATTTTACAGATTAAGTATTTCTGTTGCCGCTATAACAACAAATACTAAAAAACAGAATAAAATTAATATTTAAGGGGGAAAAATCACTTTTTTGTATGGGAGCCCTCATACAAAAAAGTGATTTTTTTGCTCGTTTTTATAAATAATGGTACGGAACCCGTCGTGCGCGAGTCCGACACGCACTTGGCCGATTTTTATTCTTATATTTTATTGGAGGCTATTATCCTCAAAGGCAAGTCAGCCGCATCATAAATTAACCTATTGTAAACTAAACTACACATACAATATAAATAATAATTCTCTAAAAAACTCAGCAAAGAGAATTGCTATCTCCGTTAAAGGTTGCGTTAAAACCTGAGCATATGGACCGGTTTCAGACCACAGAGTTTCAATTTCCTTCTTGTACGTAGTACACTCTACAAGTGTATGGTGAACATCTTCAACGGTTCCACATGTTTTACAATTAGGAGAATTTACTTTCTTCATCAAAAAACCAAACTACTGAGAAGGGTAGTGACCAGAGCGCAGTCTATGTAGCAAAACAATATGACATTACTAATTTCCTTGTTAGCAAACCACGACATTCGAAGAGGCTGATTTTGAATAGTTTTATACCAGATACCCTTTTCCCTGCTTCGTTCATCAAAATATTGTTTAAACCTATCACAACAAACTCTTTTGCAAAAACCTATTTGGTTTAAAAAAAAAGTTACTACATAAAATTCTTGATCCTCAGTAACCGCTAGCTTAGCTAATCTAACAGCCTCTTCGTTGCCTCTCAAACCTACATGAGATAGAACCCATTGCAATCTTAAAACAATGTAATTGTTTGTTAAATTATCTTACTTAAATTGGAGTAAGCTATGGAAAACCCCTGAAGCCAGAGGCACAGCGAGTTAAATGCTGCAGACCACTCGTACTATCTGTGAAAATCAGAAAACATCGATCTCCAGAGTGCTTCATAAATTGCAATGAGCCCCATCGTCATAATAGGCACATTAGTGTTAACTTTGTACATACTTGAATTGTTCCTATATTAACATAAGAAAACGCTGCTCTCAGACCATGCATACACTTAGAACCATCCGCAAAATTTTTATTATACTGACTGTATTTATCGTGAATTTCTTTTATGATCTCAAAAAGAGAAGAAAAAATTAACGAGTTTTTAGGACCTATTACACTTTCTAAAGTACTTATAATGATGCCATCTATTTTAATACTTGTTATCCAAACATCTAGCGAAAACATTTCTAAAGATTAAAGAAACTTTTTTGCAATGAACAGAAGGGGTTTAGAAAAAATACCAATATTAACATGGCTCTATTTGATTTGCTATCCAGTATAATGACATCTGTAGATAAAGGTAATCCTGTGTGTGCTATATTGACAGATATGACAAAAGCATTTGATTTTGTGGACCATAAGATATTACTACAAAAATTATATGGGTACGGCATTAGAGGAAACATCCTCAAACTTCTGGAATCATATTTGAGTGTTAGAATCCAGTGCACAGAAATCACTAGAATTTGTCCTATTAGTAAAATGGAAACTAAATATATATCAGAACCAAGGCACATAAAATATGGCGTAACTCAAGGTAGTGTACTAGGGCCACCACTTTTCTTGATATATATTAATGATCTCCCAAAAACCATACATCATAAAATGGTACTTTTTGCAGATGACAGCACGGCTATTGTAGAATACACTAATCCTAATAATTATGAAAATGATATAAATAACACTCTGAGTGACAATATAAATTGTCTTGACAAAAATAATCTTGTAATTAATTTAAATAAAACAAAAGTTATCCATTTCCACCAGCGACGTAAGACTCCACCTGTTAATATTGCTTACAATAACTTTATAGTGGAAGAAGTTACAAATGCAAAATTCTTAGGTATAAATATAGACAGTAAACTGACATGGAAACCTCACTTGGAGGAACTTGCCACGCGTCTGAGCAAATCGGCTTATCTTCTATTCCAGTTATCAAAGAAAGTGAATACTGAGACATTATTAACAGCCTATCATGGACTGGTCCCATCGACTTTAAGATATGGTGTGGCTTTTTGGGGGCAGTCAACTAATAGGGAGCTTATATTCAGGATGCAGAAAAGATGCATAAGATCAATGTGTGGTCTAAGAACAACGGATAGCTGCACTCCTCATTTAAAAAAAATAAAAATATTAACCTTGCCATCTCTGTACATAATGGAAACTGCATTATTTGTCAAATCAAATCAACATTTGTTTAAAAAATATTAATCGGTTAAAAGAACTCCAATTCGTGCCCAATATGAGAATTTGTTGTGTCCGATCAAGTGCTAAACTGCACTATTGACGAAGAGCTTATTTGGTGTTGCTCCCAAAATTTATAATCACCTACCAGACAGAATTAAATGTATGCCTTTAAATAGATTTAAAAAGTCCATAAAGGGTATACTACTAGACAAATGTTACTACAGTGTGGATGAATATTTAAATGATAATTTCTTTGTATGAATTATTCTGATTTCTGATTTTGCGATTATTGGTTTATATTTGTTTTCTTTTTATGATTTTTAAATTTATTGGCATTTTATTATTTTATTGACATTTCGTTTTTGTGTTTTTTTTTTAATTTCATTTTATTTTTAAATTATTTTATTTTTAGTTTTAATTGACATTTAGTTTCTGTGATTTTTAAAATTTTATTTTTAATTGAATTTTATATTTGTAATCTTTTATTTTAGTTGACTTTTTATTTGTAATCTCAATTCCATTTTTTTTTTCTCTGTTCCAATTTGTATGTCTACAACGACAAAACATAGCAAGAGCTTTTACTATCTATAAGATCCTTAACACGTATAACGCCACGAAATAAAATGATAAGTTTCCATTCAGGCCATGTCGGACAATGATGGGCGACACCAATATGTTCCGTTCGGGCCGTGGGAGACAATGGTGTCCGACAGTCAGAGCTATGTTTGAACGTCTCTACTAAGCTGTCGGTCAATAATACAAGGCAAAATTGTACGCAACATGACCGGCGCGGCCTCCTAGATTAGTGTAATCACATCAGCACTCTAAAAACATACAAAAATAAAAAAGTTACGTCAGTTTTTCTAAAAATGTTATTTTGCCAACAATACATAAAAAATTGTGTAATGCAATTTTGATTTGTTTTTTCGATTTTATGGAAGAAATAGTGTTCGGTTCATAGATAAATTAAAAAATCATGATTTTTATTAAATCAAAATCAGTTTTATTGTTTTAAACTTAGGAAATAGGAACAATTATCACATTTAAACTTAAATAATTGAGATCATGAGAAAACGTAAATTTTCAATAATATTTACTAGGTAAATTAACATAAATCAAACAGTTTTTTAGGTTTAGAAATAATTAAAAGAATCAAAATAACAATCATATAAGAAAAGAACCAAAATAACAATCAAAAATATTTAAAAAGAACGATGTACTTTATTAAAACAATCTAAACAAAGAAACGGTTTATTTGGACAGTCTTCACAGAATGTGTTTACTTTTTTTACTTTATTTTTTTTACTGCGCTAGAGTGGGGGTGCGCGGGCGCGATGCTCGGGAGCGGGCGACACTTTGACCCGCGCGGCTTCAACGAAAGAAAACTCAAATAATCATACGCAGCAAGCCATGTCGGACAATGTTGGGCGACATGAATTATCTTCACATTTATAAAGATTTCTGCAGTTATGTCAATGTTTTGTAAGTTAGAAATTCATATTTAATAATACTAACAATAAAACAAAACATTGATTTTTTGTCAATTTCAAATATTTTGTATGGCTTATAGGGTAAGTTAATTGTCGCCCAGCAATGTCCGACATGGCGTTGTACGTGTTAATGTTTATACCTATGTTTAACAAATAAATGATTCTGATTCTGATTCTGAAAGAATCAGAAGAATGGACACGGAAATATTCACATTCATTAAGTACCGAAACAAGTAAAGGTTTTCTTTTGTTATGCCAAAATCTTGTCCAGGATATACTTCTCAGACAGTATTTATATGTATGAGGAAGTCTTCTATTATGCAAAGGACGTAAACAAAGTTCGGTTTCCATTACATGAATGGGACTGCTTTTAATTAAGCCTTAAGATCTCAAAGCCTGATTTTGTATTTTATCTAATTTATATAAATGAACTTTAGCGCAACTTCCAAACAAAAAACATCCATAATCCAATCTACTTCTAATCACCGAAATATATAACGTTCGTAAATACTTTGGATGCATTCTCCATTTGGAATACGCAAAAACTTTCAAAAATTTCAAGACCTTCTAAGCCATGTTTACCCCACAGTAGGGGTAGATCAAGCCACATACCTAAATACTTAACATTTTTTAGTTATCATATCGTTAACTACTAATATTGTAAAGTAATTTGGCAAAAGATTACGTCCCTGAGCTTTATAAAATGCGAAATCTTCGGCATATTGCAATAAAGAAACATTTTCAATCTCACGGTTAAGTTATACCTGTCTGTGATTAACGAAGACTATATTGAATGCCACTGTTACTATAAGCCTGCTTTATCCCACAGCTGGACAAAAGCTTCTCCCCTTGATTTCCAGCTGTTTTGATCCAGGGCCTGTGTGGACTCTTTGAATGGTCTGTTAAAGATAAGTATGTCATGCAGTGCTATAGCTAGTGTTTCTGAGTCAAACAAAAAAGATTTGGATGTTTGTTTCATGGATAGATTCCTTATACCTTGGATATATTTCTGGATACCTTGAATTGGACTTACGATATTTTTATCCCGGTAGTAAATTCCTGAGAAAATATTTTCGACATCTACGAAGAAGAAGGCTAGTTTTTTTATAATTAGCACGACATTGGTTTGACAAACCGTGTCATGAGTCATAAAGGTGCATTATTTAACTAGCGTAATTCTAATCCTAACTAATATTATAAATGCGAAACTAAGTTTGTTTGTTTGTTACGTCTTCACGCCTAAACGACTGAACCCATCATCCTGAAATTTTGCAAATACGTGGTCATGTTTACAGAAACGGAGATAGGATACCTTTTATCACGAAAAAAAGTACTGTACTAGTACCACAATAACGTTCTTATGATAATAAGTGGCGCCACGTGACCGAGACGATTATTTGTCAAATACTAAATTTACGCGAGCGCAGCTGCGGGCAGAAGCTAGTAATCTAATACTGCTACAACAAAGATGAGATGCCAACTGTAACACGGCAACTTGACACAGACGTGTTTTATTACCTGCCCGTGCTATAGTAAATAGGGTATATAAAAATAAGGGAAAGATTCAATTAAACGAGTACCTTGCTACACAATACATAGTTTATTGGTAATAATACAATGCAGGTACTTACATGCAATACAGAAGATACAATCTTCCCTACAACCCTACAACCCCAACCGTAAAGTCACGTCACTACACGCTCACCCTGTCTCTGTACCAAGGTGAACGTGTAATCGACATGAGACAATGTAAAAAATTGGTTGCCTGTAAAGTCGGTATACGGGCGAAAGTTTTACGTGACTACGACTTTGAGTGGTAATAGTATATTGTGTATTAAGGGCGGTAAGTAAGGAATTACGATCGAGGCTCTAGTAGAAGCCCGAAGTCGAAGACTGAGGGCTTTCTGAGTCGAGGTTCGTAATTCCCGTACCGCCCGTGAAACATACAATGTTTTTCATCACATTTGCGAGTTAATAATTATGAATATACATAAGTCAGCACATATTATTACGAAATACGTGAACTGATTTGCGGATGGCGGGCTGTTTGCCCAAACCACAGATTATACAAATGTTTTGTTCAGAAACGTTAAAGGCAAATACTTACCTAGGTATACAGCCATGACGGAGTATAAAAAAAAAAAAAATCGACGTTTTGATACAAAAAACTATCGATTATTTAGATTTTAGAACATTAGTTGAGTAATTAAATAACATGTAGCGAGATTGAATGAAATTCCTGTTTAAATAACATTTTAAGACAATTTTTCAATTGCGTGTAAACTCCTTGCTTGAACTTGCATGACCTGTGTACTGTCACGCTGTGCTGTAAATTAAAAAAAAAATACTTACCGCCCTAGGGTTTTATATGGGGCATTACAGCCAAGTTAACCTGTATGTTATGACACTGTTTACGTGCAAGTGTGATGAAAAATAATTTTAATGTGAATATTCATTCGTATAGTAGGAAGAAGGATGAAATAATAGTAACAATTTAAAACATTTATTTGCGCGTGCCTTTCACTTTTTATGTCTGTCTCTCTCGCTCTTAGGCGGGCTAACCATGCCCGAGTGGAAGGGACGCGTGCCTCTCACTCGCTCTCATTGTGAGCGCATAACGTGAGCGGAGCGTAATGCAGTTTCTTGAAGTGTCACCCGGCAAACCAATTTATAAGACGTTGTCACGTCAAAAACTCAAAGCATTTATTTCAATTAGACCATTATAGGCACTTTTGAAAGTCAAAATACAAAAAAAAAGCGAAGCTACAGTCCCATTCACAAGGCATAGTAACTTGTGAAAGTACCGTAGTTGCCCATTCCAAAGCAATCAAAGCAATCAATTCTCAATGGAGAAGAATGGGCAAGAAACTCCTTGGACACTCTTTTAAATCAAAATGTGTTAGAAAATCTTGGTTACATCATTAAGCGAGTTTCAGATCCTTTTTGATTGTAGATAAGTATGCAACTGATAGTTGTCCAGATCCATGAGCCCCAAAAAAGAGCTTAAGGTACTACTCCATTTCAACATTATCATGTAATACAGATTTACAACCGTAACCGTGTTGTCTTTTACCAAATACAGGGTAGTTTTCAACGTATGTTTGGGGGCTTAAAACTTTCGACATAAATTCCGGTCCTGAGTGTTTGTTTCGGTTTTATTGCGGTTATTTCTTCCAGGCACATTTTATGGGCTAACTTGACTTTATGTCCGAGTACCTACCTCCGTTTTTTTACGTGAGTTACATAAGTTCTATCTCTTCTATGACTGAGGAAAATTGTGTGTCTGCAGTGGCTTTGAACATGTTGAATAGACATTTGTTAACAGGCCGATTAAGGCACGCTGCAGTGAATAGTTGGTTTTGGGTTAATAATAGATAGTGAGCTCCTCTCTATAAAATCGCTAAAGATTTAAACTCAAAATAATGCCTGTACTTATTTGTAAGCTCCAAATAAGGAAATATTTTGTGGCTGGTGACCTGAGGGACCAGTCTAAGCTGGACTTGGATTGAGCTGCACAAGTAATTGGTACACGTTCCATTGGAGACCAAGAGCCCCTTATGGAACTGTTAAAGTCTGCCACAGTGTGATTTTCATCGATACCCTAAATTATATCTCTGTCTTTTCCAGATAGTCGACAGTGTTCTTTTGAAAATAGTGTTTTGGTTAGTTCTTCTACTTATAATTTAAACCAGTAAGAGTTACGTACTTTCTGTTGATATTTTTTTCTTGCATCATGTCTGTTCCTTGAAAGACATATTCATATATGGATTTCAAGGAAAACTCATCTGATTGATTGAAATTATATTTTGTTTCGGTTATCCGTAAGTTACTCATACTTACCTACCGCAGGAAATTATCTACGGATCTTGAGGAAGAATTTTGGTAAAACAAGCACGTATTCACAACTTAGATTATAGCCAAGGCTCATTTGCATTATACTGGGTACGTTAATGTCTGTGATAAGATAATTCATCGTTCCTAGTAGGTGGTAGATTGAAGTTTCAACTTTGAATGGAATATTCGGGAATCCTACGAGGAGAGCCTATTTCATACCAAACGAATTACCTATCCGTACTTTTTGCGTCTGTTAATACGTTATTTATAGCTTATTCTTTCATAAATATTAAATTCTTTTTAAGTCTGATTAACGCAGATTTAGAAAACTTTTTCTTGGATTATTTTAACCCTAACTCGTATAAGCTACTCCTTAAGAAATTGTGTCAGCAAAAGTTATATTGAAGATAGCTGGTTTTAAACAGATTCATTTAGTAATAAAGACGGATTTCAGCACAATGTGTTCAGTGATCGTTTGTTCTTCGATAATAAACAAAGCTTGATTTATGAGCATATGACTTGTTATTACAATTTGAAAGGCGCCATACTGTGAGTTTCTTTGTTGTTCAAGTCTATCTACTTTATGGTGGTGCGTGAATTGGAGTTACGTTCCTTATTTTGAAGCTGTATAGCGTGTTCAAAACATCGGAATTATCCTTAGAAATACGACAACACAACCTCACTGAAATCTGTGAAACGTATTACTTGTTAGTGTCGAATCATCCTCTGTACATTATCAAGATTTATTGGCGTACCCTAATCTGGTTTGACGATTTGAACAAAGAGGATTCCTTTATAAAAATATCCTAGAGGGACCGAAAGATAAATGGTACCTTTTGTCTTAGATATTTTCTTAAGAAAATGGAAGTATAGGCTTCTATTCAGGGAACGTGCTACGTGTTGATAGGTCTCGATATTAGACTGAGAAAGGGTTTACTTGTTTTCTGAGTCATTTTGTATAAATTAGGGTACTGTCTCGGCGGGGTATCGAGGGACTTACTGAGTGGGAGTGTCATTCACTTCTAGAACTTTTGATTATATTTTGAAGCAACAATATTGATAATATCGAAAATTTCAAATAGCGAGCTCATTTTCAATGCTTAAGTAACTAAAATAATAAAATAAATAGCTACTATTTGAATTAATAACTTACAATATGAGTTTGAATCCTTAAAATGAGTAAAGTATAAAACATAGTTCACTTCTTACGTAACACGAAGCACAGTATAATTATTTTCAGTGCAGTCAGTTATTCACACAAAAGTTCCAACATATAAAAAATATGTGCGTCTTTCTGCCAACACAATACAGAGTTCGTTCTTCCGTCCTCATTTCTAACTGAGCCATACTTAAGAGGAGGCTCCCTAAATTTTATGTTAATTTGCATTAATATTCTGAAACAGTCACACATACTATCAAAATGGAACTTTAGTATATGATTTATTGGATCTTTTTCTTTCCATGTACAAGACAGTTACATAATTGTAACATTTTCACTCGATTCATTTTTAATTCAAAAATCATGTCTTTTTTAAAGATTATTCCTTTTTTTTTCAAGATTGCTTGGCCTTTATGTCTAAAATAAATATTAACAGTAAGAAAATATAGTTTACTATCCAGTCACAAGATATTTTTTCTCTAGATCAATTATTACTTCAGTTATAAACGAAATAAGAATTGAGACTTACGACATTTAGTTTCGAGCTCGAACGCGATCAAAGAGCGCATGCGGTATTCAACTTTATCACGGCTTGAATAGCGTCTAGCACCATAGCGGTCTACCGGTCTCTCACTCAGTGCCGCGCTGTGCGCCGTCGAGAGAGGGTCTGTGTCGCACGCGGGCGCGTCCATTAGGTTTTTATTTGGGAAGTTGGATTGGAGTTTTTTTTTTAACAATGGGAAACAAAGATAATAAAAGATTTGTTCAGAAGAGAAAGAAAGTAGAATGTTTGAAAAATATTGCAAGAATCATGAGAGAAGCAAAGCAGTAATTATTTTTTTTATCATGTACCTACGTAGGTACCTACTTAAATATTATTTTGACGAAACATCTATTCTAAAGTATAAAATTGTATGACACCGTCATGTCGATATTCATACAATTTTGTACTTTAGACTATGGTAATACGGCCCTTTTTTTAATGGAGTCAGTAAATTCCTCGAAAATGTACCTATCCGTTCTGTTTCGGTCTAAACCACAATGGACATCATACAAGACTTTTAGATACCTCTATGATGATCTGATAAAGATTTTATTGAAGACGTTCTTATCAAAACAACTGCCAATAATATTGCATGCACCTGCAACCTAGCGCGTGAGTTCAAGGCCAGTTGCGTTGGAGATTGTGAGAACACAGGAAACTATGGAGACGATTTGATTATTATAAATAAATATTGTGTAACAATATTATAATAACATATAAGTAGTAGAACAATTGTGTTGTTTTGCTTATACTTTTTAACATATACAGAAGGTATAATTTTAATCACTCTTAACCTTGTATGAGATTGGAGAGAGATGGTAAAAATCAATTGTTCCCTACATTTATTTTCGCATAACTTGTCAAAATTGAAGGTACAGCTGATTTTATTTTCGCGATTTTAGGTTTGGGCCCGTGCTAAAAGTACTATGAGTGACTGGTATTATCAAGCTCAAGGTCAGATGCATATAGCAAAAAAAACAAAATGCCTATTTGCCGTATGGTATGGAGATAACAAATTCAAAATTGAAGTACTGGAAAAAAGATGACGAATTTTGGAGAAAGGAGATGGAACCCAAACTAGTCTCTTTTTATATGGATTGTCTGCTGCCCGAGTTGGTAGATCCACTATATCCTAAAAAGAAATCCTGATTCGAGATCCTGAATATGTCAGAAAACGAACAGTGCAAGATGAAAATAGCTCAGAAACTGCAAATATTATATCAGATGAGCCAGTATCAAAGTCAAGGAGGCTAGATTTTACTAAATTTTAAATTAAAACCTGATCCTGTGACCTGTGATCTGGGACGCACGGACTTGTGTCAGCACTGTCGCCGCCAGTCAACTGAGTCTGAGATTTAGTTTTGAATATATTTTTTTCCAAATGTCATTATTTGCACAGATTATTGTATTTACACGTTATTGTATTTAACGTTACACCTTGCTAAACTAAATTCGATAAAACCCAAATAAATCTGATTTTCTAAACTCGTACCTACTTCAAGTAATAACACTACGGGCGGGCCTTAACCTCTCGGTACTCTAAGCGCCTGAGTTACGTCATCGCCCGAGCCCCTTAGTTATGTCATCGCGCGTGTCAAGTGGCCGGCGCTCACAAAAATGCTTATCGCGCGAGTTCTATTAGCTCTTATCTCAAGCGGTAAACAGTTTCGGATTCTTGAAAAACGAGACCATGTATTACAGTATAAACAACTGTTTTATAACTACTTGAGAATTATAAACATCGCATAGAAATCAGAGAGCTCGCCGCAAACATACTGTTGTCGTAGTTTGTTTTTTTTTGGTAAAACTACTGAATCAATTTACACGAAACTTTAGATTTAGCATAACAAATATACAAGTAATCTAATGACAGTGTTTTTTAGGAGTCCTACATAAATTATTCTTGCGAGATTCCAATTCAAACGTCTTATTAGAATCGGCCATTTTCTAACTGCGCAGTTTAATGCATAAAAATACTTGAAATATGAATAAATATGCCTCGAATGCATGAAATAATGAATTATCACTATTTTTTCGCTTATTACTAATGTTTCCAAGACCATATTTCATTGTAAAAGAGTCAAATTCATATTTTCAATTTCGACTGACGAACTTACAACAAAGGAATTTTTGGAGGAATTTTTGGGTCAAAAACATAATTTTTAGATATTTTTTCCAGCAAATGACTATCTAAAAAGTTACATTATACACTTATAACATACTATACATTTACTTACCAAAGTTTAACAACACAAAACATAAAAATTTCACTGAATTCCAAAACAAAACAACACCGTTCCACACTGGCCGCCATGACGCATTTTGACAGTCGACAAAGACGCGTTTCTTTTTTTTTTAATACTTTTGTGCAGTTGTAAGGTTGGTATGATGGTTTCATTTTAATCGAACTCTAGTTGGCCAGAGACGTAAATTTTTACAAACGAATTAGAACCTTACTTTACGTACGATAAGGGTTTAAAACTACACACTAGTAATGGGCTGAGTGATGATTTTTCTGTATCGATGACTGCATGACAATGACAAAAAAATATCGGTGACGGGAACAATGACAAAATCATCAATGATTTTTATTTGAGTATTAGATCTCGTCACTTCAATTGTGAGTAGATACTGAAATGATCGCAGAACGGCTTAGTGAAATTATCAATAGTTATTTATATAGGCATGGGTCGAGTTGTCACTTAGCCGCGTAATTCAACAAGTTCCTTGCGCCATGCGCCAGTCCCGGTCATTGTCATTTTATCGAAATATGTGCGTTCTGTGACTTCTGTATCGCCGATCGCGCAGCATCGCAAAGTCGCAATTCACACCGCAGCGCCATAATGATTTAAAAGCATTGATGATTTTGTCTTTGTCATTGCATGATGAAATGATTTTAAAATATCGATGATTTTTACATGTGACATGATATCGGACTCATCTCTACTACACACTAATTATAGGCGTAATGCATACTTTCAGAGAGCCAGTCGCAGTTTTAACGAAATTTCTTGTGAACCTGGCATTGACCTATTCTGCACCAATGCAAGCACAGTGAGGAAATTGTTAGCAAAGCCATTTTTTGTACAAGAGACATCTACCTGCATTTGAACCATTTATTATTAATTTTAGCTCAAAATAAAAATAAAATGAAGCAACTTTGAGGAAGTAAGTGATAGTAGTATTAGGAATTAACAATTTTGTATTTATCTGTGGAAGCTTGTAATTAGCAATTTAGATATGTATTTTTGTTATTATAATGTCATTAGTCTGTAAGCTTTCCCAAAATGTTAAAAATAAAATAAAATAAAATAAATAAAGTTGCTCGTACGAGGTTGTTCCACCAGAGGAACAGCGGGCCGATAAGCAAAAAAGTGATGTTCCTCTGGAGGAACAAAAAGGATCTAGCGGTACTAAAAAAAAATCATCAAATCACAATTTTTTCGTTTCATCATGTTTATGTCGTGACCAGATCATAGTAATTGATCACTTCATGATATGGCCGACTAAAACTGGCCAGATCACGTAAACGCTAACATTTGATGATATTTCAAACCTCGTTTGTCTATATCATTGATGTAGGATTTATATGACAATAGAAGCGGCCAAACGGGGATTACAATATCACCAAACTTTAACGTTAAAAACGATCTGGCCAGTTTCAGTTGGCCATATCATGAAGTGATCAATGCGAAGTTTCGCTTGCTAATGTAATTTGAACCTGTATAATATGTATGTCAAATTAAATCGGTGTAGATATCTAAACATAATAAACAAAAAATAATAATTTGATGTTTTTTTTTGGGGTCATCAACCGCAGTGTAGTTGAAATATAATTTAAAAGAGAAAACAGTTTTTTTGTGTTATTTTAACAGACGTGAAAGATCTCGATATCTAAATACGATTTAAAAAAAAGCAGATTTCTCGACTCATATTTCAAGCAGTCAAATACTAGTTTATATCAAATAAAATAAAAAAACTTGAGAGGTGTCAAGGGACACCCGGATGGAACGAAGTTCCTTTCACGTACATAATATCAATACATTTTAGATTTAAGTTAGTGTACGAAAAATAAAATATTTAATTTAAGGAAGATTAATCCTTAATTCGAAGCAATACGTCTTACTTAACTGCACAACCGAATTTGTACTTTGTAGTTCGGTCACTCAAAATAATAATCATATCTATCCTTACTCACATACACACCCCAATTGTACGTAATTTAAGGAAATTTCAACTTTATTTTAAAGAAATAAAGCTTACAATAGCTTACTATAGCAAAAAGTGTCGTTACAACTTTTCGTAAGAATTTTTTCCGTCTAGCCCCCCCCTTTCACGACGCGCGATAAGGAACTTCGTTCCAAAAAAAGTAACCATTAATTTGACGATGTTTTGTGTATGTGTAGTTAGTGTTGAATAAAAATTTCGTAATTGCGAAAACTTTTTATTTCATAAAACTAAATAAAGGTGTCTCTATTCCATCTATGTTCGCTATTCAAAAATCAAAATACAATAAAGTTACAATATTCGGGCGACGCGCGACGTTCGGCTCGCTCGCGGGAAATGAAGCGCGGAGAGTGGCGGGGTGCATGGGGCGGAGCTTGCGTAGAAATTATTTTAGAGTGCCTGCTCTTAACGATCGTATCGAATGCCAGGACCCAATTTTGCGAAAAAACGCCTAATATATGAATTCATGTAAATGATAATTTAGTAATATCTATGGAAATATCTTAGCTTGTCAGAGGAGTAAAAAGGAGGTCTCTGTCTACCCTTGTCATAGCTTTGTTCGCAAAAATTGGCTTGTTTATTTGAACACTCACAAAGTTTTCCCCGAATATGATGATGATAAGAGTACTTTTACCTGCAATAACATAAACAATGGGCAGTTAAACATAATTTAGATTTAGCATACAGCCAACGATATTAACTTTCAGATCGACCATAAATCCTGTTGCCTAAAATGACTTACCAACTTTTGATTAACTGACAAAAAAAAGGAGAAGGTTCTCAAATCGACGTGTACATTTGAAAGCAGGTCCGATTTGAGAGTCTAATAACGTCAAAGGCGGACGAAATAAAAGTAAGATTACTTAGTCATTAACTAAGTACTAAAAAGAAAATAAAGATTTAATGTGATCGTACTGGCACAGTATCTTGTCGAAAAAATCTTTTATTACTTCTCTTGCTTAGGTAGGCGTTACTATTAAACCTACTTATGGAATATCCCGTCTGTGTAGGTCAATAATACCCATTAATATATTCAAAGCAAACTTACGCCATACAAATGAATACACATAATCGTGGTAACTTATAATGCTCAAGAATGTTAATTTCAGTATCGTTATAAGCATCTTCAAGTGTTTTAATTAGCATACCTTCTGTTGCGATTTTGCTGCGGATATCCGATCGTGGTACGAGTACGCAAGCGTGGCTTCGACGTTAACGTGAATTACTAAAAGTTAACGTAGGCCACGTAGACTTTATAGACACGTTTTAGGTCAGACGTAGGTGCCAGGAGTTCGCCACGTTCCTTGGATTATGCGAAACAGTCCGTATTTTGCGAAGGTTACGCCAAAGTCCTGTTTACTTACACTTTACCTTAAATAAGGCCCATACATGGGACTTTTATATAGGTTAGTATACCTATGTGGGTAGCTAGATAATACAATATCAAGGTTTATTTAAATAATATTTTATATAAACAGTCAAACTTCGCTCAAACACTCGCACTCAGAACTACGCTCAACTTTGTCGAGCTTACGACTAGCGAACAAAGAATTTCAATTAAAGACACTAGAAATAATACAATTTGAATGTTACTACCACTACTAAAGTTAATTTCAAGCCAAGTACCTATGCTTATATTCACTGCTAGTTTGCCCTCAACTGTACCTACTTAATCCCTAATGTACTACATAAAGCCAGCAATGAGCACGGTAATTGTGGTTTTATCTGCAACATTGACCACGAAAGGGGGAAGAAGGGGGACGTACCAAAAATAAGTGACACTCGGGATTAAATGTGGAGGAAATTGCTCTTTTGTGTTCAAGTGTATTCTGCAAATTGTCACTGGAGATTGCTACGGCTTACAGTTGAAAAAAATGTAATGGTATATTGGTGTCATATCGGAAAACTTACGCAGGTAAGTTTGGTGGCTGATTTTGTAAGTGGTCGCTTTTTCCTGATGCTAATTTTATACTCGTCTCTTGCAAACCTATTGTTATTTTTGTGTACTATAACTATCACTCTCATAATGTCAAAATATGATAATCTTTTTGCTAGTTTCTTGAGTTAACTTTAAAATAATTGTCCTTCCCATGACCTAAATTTTACTTGTCTCTTCAGTAAAGTCTGCTATGAAGACATAAAATTAACAAGTTAATGTCCTAAAAGCTTTATAACTTTAAATAACGTTGTTGTTTCGCAATGCAGTGGCGGATTGTGAGTGGCTAGGCGTTACGCCGCGCCGCGCCTGTGTGTCTTCAGACGGCACAGTGTCACCGTTGGGCTGAAACTTTATTAATGGAGAGTACGGAGACATATTACGATGGATTTATTGTTTGGACCTAATTTTAATGTGTTTCTATTTTTGAGTATTAATAATGCTGCCCGACCACGAAAGATGCATTTACTTAACCTCCTTATTGTATACAAGCTGTTGTTTTGCAATCTCTTCAAATTCAAGGAAGTAACTAAGCTAATGATTCTCGAATCAATAATAAAATGATAAGCATAAGAAATTTTATTTTCTCAAACATGTGTATACATACAGAATTAAAATAATACATGCAGTTAGCTCACGACATGTCTGCCATTTTTCATGGCGTGCAAATATTTAAGATACAAATTATTTTTATTAATGATACAATGTAAGATTTTTCAACTTAACATAAGTTACACCTTACATTCAATCATTTATATTATCATTACAATTTATTATTCATAAATTCAATAATAATAACATTTATAATAGAGGTATATTTAAGTTCTCCACTACTACATAATAATCACCATGAGTCGTTTAAAAATTCTGTAATATTCTTTTTGTGTCCAAAACATTTTCATTGTTTGTTCAAGTTTAGGTATAGTTTGCTCTTTCCAACTTTTGGGCAATTTGTTATAGATAGTTGGCGCCATGCAAAAAACACTCTTGCGCAGAAGTGCAGTTTTTGATGTATGTCCACATAGTTAGCTATCATCAAGTCTATTTCTTGGAAATTTGTCGGCCACACGAGAAAGCAAATGTGGATTTGTTTTTACGAACATTACTATTTACAATATATAAAGTGAAGGTAACGTTAATAAGTATATGATATTTAGTGAAATACTTTTTTTTTTAATGATGATATCCTTATCGGTTGAGTTGCCTCAGAAGATAACACCAAATCTAATGACCGACTCAACTAAACCATGGTAGGCCGTCAATATATCATCTATATTTAAGGTACGTGATAATTTATATAACGCACTAGCTTCTGCCCGCGGCTTCGCCCGCCTTTTTTCGGTATTTGTCCCGCGGGATCACAGTACCGGGATAAAAGTATCCTATATGCTATTGCAGACTATTTTCTATTTTTACTAACTACCTCCTATTCTACCAACTTAACCTACCTACCTACCTACTCTACCTAACCCTACCTACCCTATCCAACCCTACCTACCTACACTACCCAACCCTACCTACCTACCCTACCCTACCTAACTATTTACCCTGCCCTAGCCTACATACCCCACCCTATCCAACCTACCTACTACCTCCTACCCTACCAACTTACCCTACCTACCTACCTACTCTACCCAACCCTACCTACCCTACCCAACCCTACCTACCTACTCTACCCAACCCTACCTACCTACCCTACCCTACCCTACCCAACCCTACCTACCTACCCTACCCAACCTACCTAACTACCCTACCCAACCCTACCTACCCCTACCCTACCCTATTCCTTCATTTTTCTGATATTATAATGTAGGTAGGTAAGGTTACCACGCTCAACTATCTCCGGGTAAACTATGTTCTCCTAGTACCTCAATCCCGACCACGCCGCCCCGGACACGCTAGCCAAGAACATAAGGGCTCATTTACGCAGGCGCGGCGCGTGGCGCGGGGCGGTGCAATAGGCGTCGCGCGGCGCGTCTGGCGTTTTTGCCGTTTACGGAGACGCGTCGAACGCTTGAAGCCCAACGTGGGACCATTTGAGTTGTTATGTCACACTGACAATACAAGCCTAAAGCAGTGCCCAGGTTCGATTCCGATACGAAACAAATTGACAATGTCGTACTTTTATCCAAAAATACTCATTTTGTATTTATTTTAATTTTCTTAGTGTAAATTTGGTTCTTTTTTTATTTGTTATTCACGATTACCTAACTGTTCTTTGAATGGTTCACAAACTAAAAGTATATATTATTAAACTACATATTTTATAATGATTTGAAAATCATACAGATGCATATAAATAAAACAGTACACCTAGTTACAAAAAGTAATATTTTACAGCATAAAAAAAAAAAACAAAAAGAAAAAACACAAAACCAATTTTTTAAACATCTGTGATTTGATTCTGCATCATCTTAATCACAGTCCGGCCGCAATACCCCAAGGCCAATTACTTCACTGACACTTTTGTGAAATAGACGTTCTATTCTAATACATGATAATTGACGGTTGTCAGTTTTCAAACAATTGAAGAAAATGGTCCCACGTTGGGCTACAAGCGTGCGAAGCCGCGTCCGCCGCGGCGTTATGTCAAACGCTCAAATACTTGAAAGAAGTGGTCCCACGTTGGGCTGCAAGCGGTTGACGCGGCGTTATGTCACTCGGACAATACAAGCATACGGCAGTGCCTGGGTTCGATTCCCATATGAAACAAATTTACAATGTCGTAGTTTTTTCCAAAAATAATCATTTTGTTTTAATCTTATTTTTATTTGTGTTTTTTTTTCGTAAATTTTGTTCGATTTTTATTTGTTATTTACGATTATCTGTTTTTTGAATGGTTCAAAATCTAAAAGTAAGTATATATTTTTAAAATATATATTTTATAATGATTTGAAAATCCTACATAATGCATTAAAATAAAACAGTGCCCTAGTTTTAAAAAGTAATATTTAAACATCATTAACAAAAAAAATAACACAAAAAGAAAATCCTTACTTGTTAGGATTTGATCCTGCAACTACTGATTTACAGTCCGATCACAATACCACTAGACTATGTACTTCATTGACCCCTAATTCGAAATAGACGTTCTATTCTAATGCATGATATGAAAATTGTCAGTTTTCAAACAGTTGAAGAATATGGTCCCACGTTGGGCTACAAGCGTTCGACGCGGCGTCCGCCGCGGCGTTATGTCAAACGCTCAAATACAAGGAAATGGTCCCACGTTGGGCTGCAAGCGCTTGACGCGGCGTTATGTCACTCGGACAAGTTTCCAGCATACGGCAGTGCCCGGGTTCGATTCCCATTCTGAACAAATTTACAATATCGTAGTTTTATCCAAAAATAATCATTTTGTTTTATTTAATATTATTTGTGATTTTATTCGTAAATTTTCTTCGATTTTTATTTGTTATTCACGATTATCTAACTGCTTTTGAATTGTTCAAAAACTAAAAGTATATATTTTTAAACTAGATATTTTATAATGATTTGAAATCCTACATACTTAATGCATTAAAATAAAACAGTGTCCTAGTTATAAAAAGTAATATTAAAAAAAAAAAAAACACAAAAAGAAAATCCTTACTTGCTGGGATTTGATCCTGCAACTTCTTGTTCAAAGTCCGGTCACAGTACCATTAGACTATGTACTTCATTGACACCTGATCTGAAATAGACGTTCTATTCTAATGCATGATATGAAAATTGTCAGTTTTCAAACAGTTGAAGAATATGGTCCCACGTTGGGCTACAAGCGTTCCACGCGGCGTCCGCCGCGGCGTTATGTCAAACGCTCAAATACAAGGAAATGGTTCCACGTTGGGCTGCAAACGGTCGACGCGGCGCTGTCACACGGACAAGTTTCCAGCATACGGCAGTGCCCGGGTTCGATTCCCATACTGAACAAATTAAAAATATCGTAGTTTTATCCAAAAATAATCATTTTATTTTTATTTAAAAAAAAAATTTTTGGTGTTTATTTTTTTTCGTAAATTGGACAATTTATAATTGTTATTATAAGATGAATGATTATTTCATCTTAATTTACAATCCAATATAACTAAATTACGTAGAATTTCAGGCCTGTCTTGTTATTCAGGCTGCGGAGCACTTGCACAACTCATCACGATATTTAATGATTTTGGGTCGCTTACTCTTTAATGATCAGATAGGCAGTCGCTCCATGTAAAATACTGGTATTCAGCTGCATCTGGAAGCCGACCCCAACATAGTTGTGAAAAGGTTAGGCTGATGATGATGAGTCACTAATTAATCATTTATTTAACAACATGATTATTTAGTAACAAACATTTTTTTACGAATCGAATATGAGCTGGTTTACAAGCAAAAAACTCTGGTTTTTCCAAAGGGTTGGGGTTGGGTAAGTCTTATACTCAATATGATTTGATGCGACAAAATTCCAAATACCGAAAAATCAACTGAAATTTAATCATCGACTGAAATTGCTATGTACCAACAAACCATTCAATATTTATCGTCTATTAAATAAACAACTTATACGTTATATATTCTAATGTATAGATACATTAGATAAATAAATATTCGTAGTGATATCAAAGGATAGCTGTGGTCGTAAGCCACTTTGCCCTAAAGATTATGATCTTACTCCTGTTAGAATGTATTATTTTTTAGGACAGGTGCATACAACCAAGGCTATCCGCTGAACATCATCATACTGTGAGTGGCGAAGGGTCAAAATTTTGTAAGGGGAAGCTGTTTTTCCTCATCGCATTTTTTAATTTTAATTTTGATTATCAGCGAACTCGAAAACCCCAAAATGGCACTTATCTTAAAAATACCAACAATTTTTGAAGGACCTAACTTGATCTTTTTTCGTAACTTATTTATACATTATAACGATAAAATATAACTATTGTAACGATTAAATGCACAAGAACTATAAACAAAAAAAAATACTAAAAAAGCTTTTCAAAACAAGCTTTTATAAAGATGCACTGAAAAGAAGAAAATAAATCTTTGAGTAAATGAAAGCGATAAAGGATAATTTTCACAAAAACTTGTCGCATTTAGTTTTTAAAAGTGAACGCGTATATAATTATCCAAAGTTTCATGTCTGTGCTATTAACCGTTGAGGAATTCCCAAGTGAGAAGACGATCCTGGCTGCAGGATAAGTTCATGATACAAATCGTAATTATCCATCAAATATGAAATCGTATGCAAAGTTTCGTGTCTGTGCTATTAACCGTTGAGGAGTTCTCTCGTGAGGAGACGATCCAGGTTGCAGGATTAAGTTATGTCTGTTAAATTAATATTCTGTTCTTACAACCAAAGGTGTGTGCAAAATTTCAGCTCAATCGGACATCGGGAAGTGGTTCTAATTTAGCTTCCAAGATTCTACCCGAACAAACATACAAATCATTGCAAGTTAAATAAAAGCTAGTAAAAACTGAACAATTTACGAAAAAAAAAAACACTACAAAATTTAAAATAAAACAAAATTATTATTTTAGGATAAAACTACGACATTGTAAATTCGTTCCGTATGGGAATCGAACCCGGGCACTGCCGTTTGCTTGTATTGTCCGTTTGACATAACGCCGCGTCGGCCGCCTATCTCAAACAAACGGGCGTCAGACCGCTTCTCCGTAAACGCTCTCATACATCGCCATATGTTTGAATTTAAAGCGGGCCGCGCCGCGCACCGCCCCGCGCAACGCGCCGCGTCTGCGTAAATGTGCACTAACGCGCCAGGGCATCACCAACTCCACGCTCAACTATCTCCCGGTAAACTATGTTCTCCTAGTACCTCAATCCCGACCACGCCACCCCAGACGCGCTTGCCAAGAGACCTTATATCAAGCTGCGCCCCGCAGTTTTTTTTTTTTCGGATAAAAAGTAGCCTATGTGTTAATCCAGGGTATAACCTATCTACATACCAAATTTCAACCAAATCGGTCCAGCCGTTTATGCGTGAAAGAGTAACAAACATCCACACATCCATTCTCACAAACTTTCACATTTATAATATTAGTAGGATATGCACCACTGCTTATTCTTTTGGCTAGAGCCTCAATATGCGCTTTCCAATTTAAGTTTCTACTATTGTTAGTCCTAAAAATTTTGTAGTATAAGCTGTCTGCATTTAATTATTATTATATTCGATGTCAAGACTAGAGAATAATGATGATCGCTGGCTAAAGTGCTTAATCAAAGTTTTATTTATATTTTTTTTTCTTATCTTTGGAAATCGGTAAGTATGACCACCCGTATTTCAAACGCGGCCCGTCCGATCCTCGCCCTACTATCCGAGCTTTCCCACATACAAACAATCTCAAACGTTTTTTCGATCATTTCTTATTCCCTAAACCACATTAAGAGGGTTATAGTTAAAATACTGACAAATTTAACGAACAAAAAAAACAGCGTTTGTTAATAATTAACTAGGAACCGTAATTTATATTGATTATTTATGTATTTTCTGACAACCTCCTGAATTTTGACGCGGATGCAAAGCAACGCCTTGTATAGCAGCCTAATACAATAAACACAAAAAAGAAAAAAAAAGAAAAGAAAAAAAAATAGTTTTTATATTGCAATCTTTATATTTATTTTTAATTCGGTGTGCAATAAAGAATAAGAATAATAATAAAGAAGAACCTGATACAATAATAACAAGAAACACTAACAAAGCCGTTTCAAAAGACACCAAATAAGCCGTTAGGAAATATAAGTCTCTAAATCCAACGACTCAGTTGAGAAGATGTTCTATCAGACACCATAAGTCGTCACGATAGAATTTCATCTGAAGTACTTGAAGCGTGTTTGTTCTTATTACCTGTCATCAATGGGATTATGAATAACGGACGGGCTGCGGGTGGGATTCCATATCCTGACACTTTTCAGGGATGAAGTGGGATAGTAGGTGACGTGCAGTGTGATTACTTGAGGATTTCAAACATCTTTTGCTTGATCAAGCTTATTCGTAAACTTAATGAAATCATACTTTATTGCCATACGAGAGAGCTCGTGGCTAAATGTTAACAGCCGCACGGGTCGATCTTTAAATTAAGCCATGCTCGCTGAGGTTGGTCCGTAGATGGGTGACCATAATTACATACCGAGTTTCCTCCGTGCCTCGGAAAGCACGTTAAGCCGTTGGTCCCGGCTGTTATTTCTAGATCTTTGACAGTCGTTACGAGTAGTCAGAAGCCAAAAGTCTGACATCCAGTCTTACCAAGGGGTATCGTATTACCTAGCTACTGGGTTGTGGAGGTCAGATAGGCAGTCGCTTCATGTAAATACTGGTACTCAGCTGCATCCGGTTAGACTGGAAGCCGACCCCAAGATAGTTTGGGAAAAGGCTAGGCAGATGATTGCCATACGAATTTGGTAACATCATGTTTGATGATTGATGACTTGATAAACATAACACGTTGTTACACAAAATCCTGAAGAAAATTACCAGTGCATCATTAAAGATTCACTTGGAAACATCAAACATACCGAATGTAAACTCTTTGTAGCTTATGAGAACCGTATACAAGAAGATTGATGTCTCGGGTGATTTAGAAAATGGTAATGAAGACAAATTGCAACGCGTTAGGACTGGTAGAAAACTGAAGATGACAAATTATGACAACATTCCGGCGAAGGCAAGAGTCTAAGAAATGTGCGATGAACGAATTTAATTATGTCTACGGGGTTTATGATATTGACCAGAATTCGCTACCATCCAATCGTGAGAGTTTTTTTTTAGCTTAGGACGATCCGACCAGGTATCGGTTCAGGTATTAAGATCAGAAAATAATACCTAGCAGCTGATGTACGTAAGAAATAAAGTTATAATTAGATAAAGGAGACGAGGTGGGTAGATACCTACTGATAGGTATTTCCAATGATTATTTTTCTTTATTACATTATGTAAGCCTGACTCAATTTCGACTTGAGGAATTTGAGTGGCAGCGATCCTATTACCCAAAGTTATTCTTTTCATATTTTATTTTATTTTCTGTTTTAGCTGTGTGTATTATTAACGGTATCTTACCTAGCTAAATAAAAGATAAATAACAAGTACACCTAATGGTTTACCATAACATGCGTGTGAGTACGACTCGCACTTAGTCGGTTTATATCTTAATTTATCGTTTGCTTCATTCAAGTCTAGGAGGGTGCAGTTAGCTGTGCGTGACGGGTAGGAGGGAATGTGTGGCATATGCTGTGTTGGGGTTCCACACTTGTATCATATTCGAGATGGGTCGATAATAACCCATCTAGACAGATAGGATCATAATCAGCCTATAATGTTCCCACTGCTAGGACACAGGCCTCTGCTCTATGAGAGGGAGGAGCTGTTATCCACCACGCGGGCCCAGAGCGGGTTGGTAGATGTCACATGTCTTCGAATTTTTAATTCTAGGGCATGCCGCCGGTTTCCTCACGATGTTTTCCTTCACCATTTTTGAGAGCAGCGGTGATGAAATAAATCACACAAAGTAATGCGCCTGCCTGGGTTCGAACCCTTCCTGTGCCTGTGCCTGTGTGTGTGCCTGGGTTCGGCTTACTGCTCGTAAATCGGGGCTGCCACCACTGGGCCACTGCTGCTCTGCCACAGCCGAGCCCGCAGTGGCTTAAAAGATATACAGGACATTCATATGAGGCAAACGATTAGTACGTAGAGAGAGAGCAAAAAGTACGTAGTGACACGTACTTTTTGCACAAAGTCTGATTCATCGATTCAAGAAGAAGACGTAACGTACAATATCAATGGAAAACATTATCTAGGTAAATATTAAATAGGGAGCCAAGAAGTTGGTGCAAAATTACCTCATGAAATAGATACAGATAATTCGGCCGCTAATTTTCGCGGGCCGTACAAAACGCCACCATACAGTGCCATAGTTACATTTTTGTTTCAGTAAAACCTTAATACAATCAACCTTAATCAGTTTGAGTCACTTATTCGAAGCTTGTCAAACATTTATATGACAAATAAACAAAGCATCGAATAAAATGAATATATTTGTAAAAAATGCAGAAACAGAAGGAACTTCAGTTAATTAAAGGTAAACATTCGACATGACTTCGTAAATTAAAAGGCAACTTGTAAAATCATGCCTGTTTCTGCAAATTTTCGACGAGGTAAGCCCTTCTTACTGCTGTGACCATAACAGTTACTGTACCCTCTTTCTTAGAGGTACTAAATAAAAAGCTTTTCCCCATTGCTCCAATGGTTTGGCGAAATGAAGGTGTTCGCATTACAACGCTGGAATGGTTCCTGCACATTCATTTAGAACACATACGCGCGTAATTAGAAATGTGCGTCATTTGTCGAGAGGGACTGCGACGCTGTTGAGCTGAGGTAAACTTAAAAGGTACAAAGAAAACTTTATACTAATATAAAGTAAAAAGCAAAGCAATATGAAAAAAAAAAAAAAATAAGCTTTGACAAAATTCAAAATGGGTTTGCTCAAACTTAGATGATTTGTAGTTAAAATGAGATGCAATGGGATGTAAAATGGGATGCAGTTTAGTCAGTCCCCTTCATCTCGAAGGTAATCAGACAGTGTAGATGTAGGGTGTAGAGTAGATAGTATCATCGTATAGTCGTCGCGTCTCGCCTACAGCCGTTCGCCGTTCGCTTATAAGACAAGGGATAAATCGTCCCAGAGACTTTGAAAGTTAAAGCTCCTCTAATAAATCAGGCCTGAGTGAGCTTAGATTAGTTTGACTAATTCTTGATTTTCAAGTCCAAGTTCAAATGCCAAAGGACAAAGATTAGCTGGCAGCCTGCTCTTTGGGTTTTCGAGGATTTACGAAATTCCAAATAACAATACCACAGGCATTTTTAGACATTGTCGTACATTCATTAAATAACTCCAAATCATACCATAGTTTTTTTTTATATACTAGGAGTTTCTGGCATGATGATATATCTGATATAAACAAAGTGATCGATGTTATCGTAACGCGATACATCAATGTTTTGTTTCAGAAATGCTGACAGCATTACAGAATGCAAAGAAGAACAGAGATGGACAAAAAGATGAAATCAAAGATCCTGAAGAAGATAGTGACGGAGGTGCTCCCAGTGGAAACGCTACTAGACTTGAAGTATCACCGGCTATTTCAGCAGTTGTTGACGACCCTACCCGAAAACCGGAAGCAATAACAAGTAACACAAGTAAAACAAGCAAACCTAGCAAAACAAGTAAAAGTAACACCTCTGCTAGCCAACGTCCAGCAGAAAGACACAAAAATAAAAAGAAGAACTTTTAGTGCTTGAGTAAAGACCAGTGATTTTGTAGGTGCTAACTAAAAGTATTACGGCAATGAGAAACTTAGACAATTAAAACGATGTCCTATTTATATTGGAGCGATTTCATTTATTTTTGCAGACACCATTTATGAATGTAATGTCTCGCCAGACCGAATAACTTATTGGCTAGGATGTGCTTTATATTTTTTCTGCTATACCTACGTACGAGGTATTTGCTTCAGCGCGGCGAGGTTACAAAATCTGCGCTTCGCTGACGACATTGTCCTCTTCTCCTCGTCAGTAACGAAACTGCAAGAGCTAAGCAATGCAAACCTTGAGGTTGGACTAAAGATGATCAAATCCAAGACTACGCTCATGACCAAAAGCTCATCGATCAACTTGCACATAGACGACGGGGAGAAAATACACAATGGCCAAGAATTCATCTAACTCCCTCCAGGCGATACAAGGCAAATAAGTTGCGAGACGCACGGAAACACCTGGAACAGCTACTGGTCAGTTAAATAGCTATTTACCCATCCCCTTAAAATGCAAGCTAATGTTCATTGTGTATTCTCCCCATACTGACGTTTGGTGCAAGGACTCGGTCTTTGACTAACACCCAGAAGTCTAAACTATAACCATAAGGAACACCACACTGCGATCCAGAACTCAAGTTGCTGACGTAGCTCATAAAGATGCAAAACAAAAATCTGTTTGCCCGCATATCACAAAACCTTAGCCTTGAGACAGCTCAACGGGGTCGTGGCAGACCGAGAAGATGGTGGGACGCCAAGATCATGATGATGGTGGGGGGGGGGGTGACGGTGGGTTAGATGTTTTTTTAATTAATTGGCGAGAAAAGGCGCAACATAGAGAAAAGTGGAGTGAAGGAATGGGGGGAGGTCTTTGTCCAGGAGTGGGCAGTACAGGCTAACGAAGAAAAAAACCTACGTACAGTCGTATGTTCATGTTAGCAGTAATGATGGACCGTGACCTTTATTTATTGCGCTAAGCTCAGTAAAGAAATGAATCAACCTTCAACACTTTTCATGGTCATAAAAAGAGTCCTATTTATTTTACCTACTCGTAAATTACACAATCATTGTTTTATTTGCAATTTATCGGTATCAACTGTAAATTGTAATAGCGGTGATTAGAAAGACAAGGGTAGAATTGATCGGAATAGTTCGGCGAGTCAGCAGGCGCGACGCGACCTTCTGGCGCCAGTCTCAAACACCCCTGAAAAGGTTACGATAAAAAAACAAACTGCCTACTTATCGAGTTTTAGAATGTGGTGTCTTTTTGAAAAATCGTTCCGTTGTAAACGTTCCCTGACAATTCGATTAATTTACTATTTCATGGTTTCACTTGATTTAACATGAGTGTACAACATAATAATATAATATTAAGCTAACTTTACTTGCGATCACAAAAACAGTTCCAGCAACCATGCAAATTAGGTATAATTTTATTAATTACTATGATAAATATAATTGTCTCTTTAATTAAATGAACAAATAAACAGAAAGAAAAATTATAATTAAGATAAAAGAGAAGTGTTGCTCGTCCGGCGGCGAGATGGGCAGCCGACATTGTTGCTATAGTTGAGGTTGGCATAATCAAAGGCCTATATCCAGTAGTGGGGGAAGTGGGGCTGTGGTTAATATAATAGAAACTCAATGAAAGTTTGGGAAGATCATAAACGTTGAGAAAGACTAAATAAAGCACCGTTGGTTTTGCCACAATCATCACTTTGTCACAATCTCTGTCATTATAAAAAGAAAATAATTACATACCTACAGCTCCGGCTCCGACGGAATCACCAATAGGGTGTTTAAACTCCACCCCGCTCAGCTCGTCGTGATAATGGCGGCCATCTTCAATGGCGCCCTGAGCAACAACGCTTTTCCCCAAATATGGAAAGAGGCCACTGTCATCGGTTTCGCCAAGCCAGGCAAACCCAAGTCTAAGCCCTCGAGCTACAGACCTATCAGTTTCCTGAACGCACTCGGCAAAATCTACGAGCGACTTATTTATAAGCGACTCAAAGACTTCGCCGAGGCTAAGAGTCTCATCCCCAACGAGCAGTTCGGCTTCATTTCATGATTTCGGCGAAAAGCAAGTTGTCACTCAAGTGCAAGTTGCGCCTTTATACCGCGGTGATCCGCCCCATTATGACGTACGCTTGCGTCGTGTACGCTCACACCAAGCCTAAGTACATCCATAGGATGCAAACTTTGCTGAACCGGTTCTTACGTAGAGTCACGGGAGCCCCCTTTTATGTCCGTAATGACCGTCTACACGTAGACCTTAGAATGCCCACCGTCTTTCAGTTTATGAAACGTCTTTCGAAGCGTTTCTTCGATAATGCCATTAAGCACCGTAATCCCCTGATCGCAGCGGCCACCCGTTAAGAACCCTCGCGCATTAGTACAGTACGCCGTCCTAGGCATACCCTCGTCACTCCAGATGATGCTATCACCCTCCTCCAGGAGAGTAGCAAAGAGACTAACACTCTTAAAAAGTTCCGACTCAAACCGCCGTCTTTCCGACCTCACCGTCGAGGTCCATCGCGACGTCCCGGTCCAACCCCTCCCCGACCTTCGCTCGAGCCAGCCCGCGATGCTGTGCCAGTAGTTTTAAATCAGCCCCTAAATAATGATACCATTCAGATCCAGCCTGTCCCCATGCAGTCCTCCCCCAGCGACGCCCTAAGCCGAGGTTCGTACCCCACAGGGGGTGCCCTTAGCGTGCAGTCGCTTAGTTTGTAAGTTTTTATGCCCTGGCTGTTGGCCTTACTCTTAAGGCACCCACAGGATAGTCCGGTTAAGCAGACGACAACCTCATAGGTTGAACTGCGAGATGCCATTCAAAAAAAAAAAAACCTACAGCTACAGGAATTGTATGACTAGTTACGTCACCGTGCCTTTGGTATGCTGCGGTGTTATGCCGGAGCGGCAACGCATTCCAACGCAGTATTTTTTTATAATATCGAAGGGTTTTTAACGCTGCGACGAAGTAGCGTCCTCGTTGCATTGCGATATCGCTCGAGCCTTACGTTCGTAGACTGTATTTTATATTTCTATGGTTGCGTTACTCATGGGGCACTAACTGCATTGAAATGATACCGTTGCGACGACAACGCAACGCATCGGCAACGCACGTATGGGTTCACTTTCAGATATCTAAAGGCAAGTAAATTCGCTGTTACTTTATACTATAACTTATCAACACGACTTGGTGCTGAAAGTGAAAGTTACAGTAACTACACAAAGTTTATTAGCTTCTTTGTCCATTTATCAAGCTCATATTCTTTATTACTTTTTTTGTCAGCGGCGCAAAGTGCATCCTGGTTGCCTGTTGGTAGGTAGGCCGCTTAGTTGTAGGTACTTACGTTTTTTTTTAATAACAAGAAATAAAATGAAAAAAACGTCTTGACAAGTTTCGTAGGAATAAAATATACGGAGTATCTTGACCTACATCTTACTTTTCTTCTCAATATACTTCTGTAACAACGACATAGGTCACTAATAACTAAGTTACATTCCACAAAAAATGTGTGGCAGTATCCTAACATCTGTAATTTGTTTCATTTGGGTCGGGGGTCGTGTATCGCCGTCCGTGATTATTTCACGTCAATTCGAGGTTACACCCAATGTACCTACATTCAATCATCCGTAGTGAGACTATTTGCATGATTTCCAAAATTGTAGACACAACGATATGCAAATAATAGGCGCGTGATCTTGAAGTCTACGCCCTGTTGTTTAATATTTTAATATAAGCAATCATTTTTTTTTTAATATTTCGAAATAAATGTCTTTGGCCTCCTTTCGGCAAACATTTGGTGTCTAGGTAGGTGCCTAGGAAAAGGAGACGTATCAACGTATGTAGGTACCGCTCCAAACGTATGCATGTCTCGTCTTGCGTTCCTTTTCTCTACGCTGGTCCTTAGGCTCTGAACGCCAACGAGGCCACCTTTCAAGGCCAACATAGCCGACTAGATTTGCAAAATCGAACGATACGTCAACTAGCTTATTAACTTGCAATTAGGAAAAACATTTCAATACTTGGTATCTTAGTATTTGATCTAATATTATAAGTTTAGTCAGTTCGTGTAAAATACATCTCTATGACTGCTAGAACGATGCCAGTACAGGTTCGAGGTCGTAGGTTACTTATCCCGCTATATCAACCATAACCAGACTTGGCTTGGAGGATTACAGCCGTAAATCCATACAGTACCTACGTCAAAGTGGTGAACGAAAGAGAGCTGCGAAGGTATAACCCACAAACAAGCTTTACAGCATAAAATTTAAAATAATAAAAGTAGTCTTGAGTCTTATTTACAATGATTCCCCTGAATGGAGCGACGAGAGCTTGAAAATCAAGAACATAAGAAAACTACATATACCTAGTTATATTAGTTTGTGGCTATATTTTATACCTACAGTCCTGCGTTTAATTGTTGTTATTTGCTGTTTTTTTTTAATATTTATTTTCAGCTTTTCAGTTCCAGAAATATTTCAAAGACGTCTTGATTTTTTCACTTTTATATGATTTGCCATTTCGAATAACAAATTTTAAATATGTAGTTCAAATCACACAAATCCTAATCCTAAAAGGCTTAAAAATGAAAAAAAAAATATGATAAACCTAAAAGACATAGAAATACGAATTCAATGATACCCCACTTAACATAGTTCGTAGAAATTTTTAGCCGATTTAAAAAAGGAGGTTATTTATTTTATTTTTTACATATTGTATTTTGTTTACTGTCCTGTATTTAGTGACACTCGCAAGGTCATATACAAACATAAATGCATTATAATCTGATAAACACAACCCACCTTAGTCGGGTAAAAATAGGAAAAAGTAGTTGGAAGCTTGGCAGAGCTGAAACATCCATGTTAAATTATTAAAAACCTATTACCAAAATTTACAGTAAAATAAAGAAAAATTGTTTCGAAAAAAAAACTAAAATTTTCCTCAGCAGCATCTTGGATTTTCATTTTGACCTCATTGTCGATATTAGCGACCCCAAAAACCATGAAAACGACAGTCATATTTATACTATTTCAACAATAGATCCAAAACAAACTTTATTTGAATGGGAAAAGGTTAGTTTTACAAAGGAGTTGAGGGGGCATCACGTCATGACAGCGTCATGCCAGTTCACGTCATACGAGTCGGTTTTACCAAGTCGCGCCTATAGATGTTCCCATCATCCTATTTTGATGTGAAACATACGCTGTCGCCTTGCGTAGCAAACTAAGACAGGCAGCAAACTGCATTGTGCGAATTGTTCAATTCTATTAACAAGAGCAGAAAGTGAATGTGTACCTTAAAACAACGATAGATACAATCTTGTAGGTAGAATGTAATAAGCCATATTACAACACATCCGTGCGTACGTGACGAAGATATCATTATAATAAAATATGTAATACATGTCGATTGCAAGCGTTTTATCATTAGCAACAAAATGTAAGATAATTAGAAAATCTAGGAGCATAATGTGCTCTTATTTTCACAACATCGAAACTTGAAATGTTAACTTTATTTGACGTAGTTATCCAAAATGTGATTCAGAGTAGAGCACAATGAAATATTACGGTGTGGCGTCGGACTGGACCTTGCCGGATCCATCATAAAATTTAACAAGAGCACTCGTAAAAACTAACAAGGCTTTTTATTGTATCATATTATTTGGAGAAGACCCCAAATTATATGGTACAATACAAACAACTAGCTTCTGACCTCAGCTTCGCCCGCGTGGAGTTCAGCTATTTCCGACGACGTGTGCGTTATCCCCGTTGCCCGCTGCTTCGTTCGCGCGTAAGGGCGCTCACTGACGGCGTGGCACGGCATGGCACGGCAGGTTGTGCAGTGGCATCCCGCGGCGTGCAGTAGCATCCCGCGGCGTGCAGCGGCATGCCGTGGCATCCTGCTGAAAGCCCAGCCACTCTGGCATCCATCAGTTTTGCCCTGCGCGTATTCAAAGTTGGTTATAAGTTGGTTGTGTCGCATAGAGAATTACAATCACAATTCCTCGACCCCAAAGTGACCCATACGTCTCGCGGGATGCAAAAGCGCCGCGGCATCCCGTGGAATGAAAAAGCAAGACACGTCATGCTGACGCATCCTGCGGCGTGTCGCGTCATGCCGCAGCATCCTGCGGCACGTCGCGGCATCGTGGTATCAAAATGAAGTAACATAAATTCTAAAACAAATGCCCGGTCATCCATTCACGGCTTTCAATATAGTAATGGTGTAAATGACCTAGCTTACAATTTTATTTTATTCAAAAATACTTTGATTAAACAAAACTATTTAACAGCCTACTATTTAAATTCATTTTGAATGCCCATGGAACATCCACTCCTATCAAGATCGGAGACTCTACACTCGAAGTTGTAGATGATTATGTCTACCTGGGACAAACGGTCCAGCTAGGTAGGTCTAACTTCGAGAAAGAGGTCAATCGTCGAATCTGACTAGGCTGGGCAGCTTTTAATCTGCATATATAGAGTTCCAAATGCAAGCAATTTGACCTGTTTTTTTGAGCAACTGTACAAATTAGGTCAATTAATAACAAAGAAAAATAAGCGAAATGTCGTAATATGTGGTGATGTGAACATTAATATTTTGAAGCGTAGTAATGTCACATTCAAAATCAAAATCAAAATATTTTATTTTACATAGGCCTACATGGGCACTTATAAAACGTCAACAAAAGGTGCACGGTTCGGGTTGGTCTATATTGGTCATTAGAACTAGAATGTATTTTACTCAATTTTAATTTCAAATTGGCAACTAATCAGCCGACTAGACTTTCTAGTAACACATGCATAGACCTTTTTGGGCATAATCTGGGCAAGAAATGTAATTGTGACGTAAATGATTTTGCTCATTCTGACCACACCTGTCAAATACTCAAGTTTCCAACCAAAAGAATGTGTGTAGTGAAGCATTGGTACACCAAACGCCGTAAACTATAATCTAGTTAACATGAATAAATTTAAAGAATGCTAAGTGTTTCCTTTTCGGAAATATATCAGGTTGATGATCCAAACACAGCCTATAATATTTTTAGAGACATTTACTCTTCTATACAACCTTTGTTTTCTCTTTAACCGTATTACTATAAGATTACACAAAAGACCACTATCGGTCTCCCGAGGTATCAAAACATGCAGACTGCATTTTCTGCATTTTTGTTTAAACAAAGTATTTACATAAACTTGCACTTACTTTTGACATTAATATACATTTGACTTAGAATAATAACGATTTGATATAATTATATATATATTTTATTTTTTTCAAAATCAATTAATACTATTTGCATTCCATTTATGTAAATCAATTTAAATGTCTTATAATGGTGTGTCTCTTATTTATTATAATGTGTTATCAATTAATGTCAATGACCTCTATGAATATTTGTACGCCTTTGGGTATAACATAGCGAGCTTGTAATATTAAAAAAAAAACTGTTTATTGTTATTGTAGAAAATGATGAAATCTTAGATTTTTATTTTTTATTTAGTCCTCATTTTCGTTATCAGCGACCCCGGAATCCACTAAAACGACAGTCATGGCGGAAAAACCGAAAGTTTTCCTCGGTACCATCTTGGGATTTAAATTTGACCTCAATTTGTTATCAGCGATCCCGAAAACCACGAAAATGCCACCCATGAAGCCATTACGTCGCACAAGTAGTCTAGTTGCGCGAGTGTCTGTCGCGCAAATTTATATTGGCAAAAATAAAATCATAAACGGATACTATAATTACAAAATAAAAATATTTAATCTAAGAGCTCAAGTGCCTCATACAAAAGCCGTCGAAACGGTATCATGGAGCATGTAAATTTGTGCATGTTTTTTGGTGAATCTACTCTCACAAATTTCAGGTCGCTAAGACCTGAGTCTAAGTGGTTTAGGCTGTGCGTTGATATCTCAGTCAGTCAGTCAGTTGGACTGTGAATTTTATAAATTTAGATAAAAAGCCTTGCCTTCCCTTGAAGATGAGCGGTCTATTTAAGCAACTTACTATATCTGAAAAGCGAAAATTACTTATTTTTTAATCATATTAAACAGTAAACATCATTTACAGTTGAAATAATGAGAAAACCTGTAATTAGGTTTTAATAAACATAAAATTGTACATTATTTGATTCAAAGAAAATCTGAATGACAGACATGACAAGCAGGAATAAAATTAGAGGTTGGCAAGGAAGGAGATTGCAACTCTAAGCAAATAGTTCATATCACGTCAACAGTGTAGCATGGTTCATGGTTCTGTTGGTAACGGTTGTGAAATTGTAACTGGATTGAAAAAAACAGGATGTTGGTGTCAGTTCCGACTAAGACTACGCGCCAACAGCGCAACCATGCAGTGATATCGCTAAGCTTTAAATTGTCACCACAAAAAAAGAAAACCATAGGCCAGTCAGTGGCCAATTATTATTTCTGAAATAAAAAAAGTAAAAAATGTTTATGGTCATTTTTGATACACTGTTCCTTTTGGTATAAGTATTTTACTCTTTGGTAGCTAGTACTATTGAATCTTGTCAACTCTGTAAACATTTATTTTACGTTATTTAAAAAAAAAGTGTATTATTAATTGTTGCGCAATCAAAATAGATAATGGAGGCCACCAGTGCTGAGTTTCCGAAAACGAAATCGGTAATAGATCCCTCCAGTGCTGGCTTTCCGAAAACGAAATCGGTATTAGATCCCTCCAGTGCTGGGTTTCCGAAAACGAAATCGGTATTAGATCCCTCCAGTGCTGGGTTTCCGAAATCAAAATCGGTAATGGATCCCTCCAGTGCTGGGTTTCCGAAAACGAAATCGGTAATGGATCCCTCCAGTGCTGGGTTTCCGAAAACGAAATCGGTAATAGATCCCTCCAGTGCTGGGTTTCCGAACTCAAAATCGACAATGGGTCCCTCCAGTGCTGGGTTTCCAAAATCAAAATCGGTAATAGATCCTTCCAGTGCCGGGTTTCCTCAATCAAAACCGGGAATTTACTCCTCCAGTACTGGGTTTCCAAAAAAGCGACAACTGCCTAGACTGATGGCATGTATGACCAAAAACAGTTTGGAGGCATTTCGAAGCAGAGCCTTGTTTTCTTTGTCAATGCTCGATTCCAATGGCGTACGGAGGTATGAACGTGCTTTAAAAACATTACCTGCTTGATCAATAAGCTTGCAATCTGCTTACAAACATTGTCTAGTTTTTTTGTAGTTAAAACATTTGAGTTGATTCTATTTTTTCAGTTTATAAACTTAAATTTTTGTAGGCGAAAACTTCCCCTATACGAATGTCTTATTCGCGAACTACGAGAAGCCGGGTTCGAAGACGCCTCAACGTATCTGCAAGACCTCGTTTACGATAATGTACAACTCGTTAACGAAGACGATATCGGTATTGTAGTGGACCTCAGAAAGAGGGAAGATTATTTGGAACATATCGCTGACATTCTGCAAAGAGCGGAAACAGAACACGAACAAGGTGTGTGCGTCAACAGTTATTATTACAATTTAGTAAGAGCTTACTTTGAATTTTATCTTAGGCAAAAATTGTTTTGGACAGCTAAAGAACTTTTGGTTAGAAAGGCACACTACCTTCCTCATTAAACATTCATTTTCGCTTCTTGTTGCGTGGGAAAATCTCAAAGATAATGAATTATTAGCGCACTTATTGATAAAGTAGTCGTAAGTACCTAGTAGGTAAAGTCTGGTTGTACCCTAGGTAACAACAATATCGGAAAGCGTTCCAAGGCAACGGTGGCTACTACAGGCATATTCATTCATTTATTGGAATATGTTAATAATAGAATATACATTTCTCTATTTATTCCACTTCCAGACGAGCCTAAGAAAGAGTGCCTCTTCTTGCTCAATCTAGCGCTCTACTACGCTGAAAAAGAAAAAGGAATCCTATGGTTAGCCGAAAAGTTTTTCCAAGCATCAATTGCTGTATCAAGCCAGTACCTCATCGATGGTGGTCGATTAAAAGCGGTCTGTAAATACCACTATGGAAAGTTTCTTTTGGAGAAATGTAAGTTATTTAAGTTGTCGAATTTATGGGTAAATGATCTTCGCTTATTGCTTAATATTTATTAGTTCCAGGAGCAGACCCTGAAGAACCATTTACGTTACTTACAGAAGTCAGAGATTGTGCTATTGGAAAGGTAAAGTGTTTTATTTATTTAATTACCCGTTCGCGACCTTAGTTCGCGTGAAATTATTAGTATAAAATATTAGTCCCCAACAATTTCAAGGATTGCGCACGGAACCCTAGTTCTTTATCCGAAATAAAAGTAGCCTAAGCTACTCCTTATAACATCGTACCGTTTGCATTCAGTAAAAACTATTTTTTGAAATTACAAACAGACACATATTTATTTATTTGTATTGATTTTTATTTAATTTAATGAAATATGATTTAGATACAGTTTTTCCTTTATTAAAGAAATCACTAAGGGTTCATTAACGTAGACGCGGCGCGTTGTGTTGTGCGGCCAGCAATAAATTCAAAGATATGGCGACTCGCGGTTTACATCGCCATGGGGCGTATCGCTGCGCGTGCCGCGGCCCGCGTTATCGCATGCGCAAACACATACAAAATGACAATGTACGATGTTGTTTACGGAGACGCGGGGCGTGACAATGAGGCGCGTGCGACGCGGCATGCTCCGTCGTGGGTACCGCTACGTTTCACACGCCGTTTCTCCATGAACAAAGTATTAAGAGAACTGGTTGGCCGCAACGTTGTGCGCGCCATCGCGTTTTAGGCCGCCTGCAATTTTCGTCAAATTCAATACAAAAATATAAAATAACATTAAACGAGAACAGTACCTAATCACATATGCTATTTTAATCCACATACAAATACGCTTCGATAGCCTATTTGCATTGAACCTTTCATCATCTTCACGATGCATTACATCTGCCGTGCGTACAACAGGCGGGCGTTTTCGCTCCTAGTCTTTTCACAAAATTTATTAATTCTATTTCCAATGGAACCAATCCGATTTCGTTGCAACCGACCACCTTAAACTGGTCGGTTTGCAAGCTGTACAAGCTCTCTTAGAAGAATTGTCTGAGGCAGTTAATTTAATAACAGTCATGCGACTGTCGCGCTGCTAAAGTCGCCTAAATGCGAAATCGGTCTAACACGCACACAGTTATTAATTGAGTTAAAATATAGTACAAGACTCAATTCTCAACATTACGTTCACACAATATAGTATTTTTATCACTTCTCGTCGCACTTGTTATTGAAGCAACGTCAACTTACTTGCAGGATTGGCTCTTATATGAAGCCGAGGAGGATGAGGAAATTCCTCCTGATACCGTGTTCGGGTCTACTGCCTTACAACTATTTGGGGTACTCCTCAGCAAAGCTCGGGCAGTGCGAAGGTCTGACACTCCTAAGGCTGAGAGATTGGCTCGCTTGGCCGAGAGGAGAGCCAAAGATGGTTAGTCAGTCATTCATATTGGCATGACATGGCATGATGGTTAGTCACTTATTCCCTTTATGGTGTGCTATCAATGTATTTATGGTAAGTGAGTTGGGGTTAGCCTGCAGCAGTAGCAATAGAGTCAAATCTATGGAATTTTGTTACGTCCAATGGGTGGAAAGAATATTTTATTTGGATGGCTATTTTATGTTTCTTTGTTGCTTACTTAGCAATATAAAAATATTTATTTATTTAAAGTTATTTAATGGTATAGCGGACTTAATACTACAAGGAATTTTGTAGGCAAATATATCTATGTCTAGTCCAATGATTCAGCTGTATGAAATTAGTTAGATTTTTGCCTTTAATTACATTTATATTTGCAAAATTTTTAGCTGGTGAAATAAATAAAACGGCGGAGGCAATTATAGAAATCGGCATTTGTCAGTTAATGATGAACAACTTGAATAACGCTCAGAAGACTCTCGAGAGAGCGTTCGAGATACACGAGAGAAGTGAGAACATAGAAGGGCTTTGTGAGGTTCGGATGCACATGGCAGCTGTTATGCAACGGTGCGTACCTTTACTTACGATTGATAATTTAGAATTTCGATTCGATTGCCTAGGACGCTCAGTGGACGATGTAACAAACTTGCTTATTCCTTGATGAAAGGAGTAAACAGATTTATACATTAAAAAAGTAATTAGGGGAAAATGAATTTAATAAATGATGAAATGAAAAATACAATAAATTAGTACAAAAGTGAAGGGCAGGTTAACCGAGAACGTTTTAAATATCTCCGCAAATCTCTGAGCGTGATAGTAACTGAAGACAAACTTGCAGTCGTAGAAAGCTGGCTTGATTAAGATGAGCTTGACCACGACGAACTTGATGCAGGGCGATTTGGTAGGACCCACCAGCAGACACGTACCGCCCAATGCCAGGCTCGTCAGCTCGAAGAGCAGCTTCCAGCAGACAGGTAATGAGCCCCAGTGCCAGGCTCGTCAGTTCGCAAAGCAGCTTCCAGCAGACAGTTAGCAACAGCCACGGCAGCACTAAACGAAGGCCGCTCTTTGACTCCACCAGGCTGTGCTCAAAACTCAAGATATGACAGATCTTGACTCCAAACTAGACTTAGCTGTTTTCTTGATTTTAGACTATACTGATTTCTCGTGTCCAGACTGAACCGACTCTTCACTCCAGACTAGAACCAGGGCATCTGTCAGAAATCCCTTTTATACCCTGATCTTCCGTTTCTTTTCTTCCAATGTCTTTTTTCGATTCAAAACTGCTGCGCTCTAGTAAGACGCAACCTGCCAGTATTAAAAACAGCCAGTAACAATGGTCAAAAACCCTGCACATAATATTTTTAGAAATATAACTCAGAATATCTTTACACAGCAAATATTCGCTATTAAATATAAAATACAATAATTGAACTCACGAATTGATGATAATAATTTTTAGTAATTTATATAATCTAAGTGAAACCTTCATAGAGAGTTTGGCTGGTAACAATCACAAATAAAAGTAAATGACATCTGACAAATTTGAAGTAAACATGTCACAACAAAGGATTAGAAAATATTTATAAAAATGAAATAAAAATATGAATATGGATGATTAAGTGTGAGTATAAAGTATCTGTAGTAAGCAGATACTATATTTCCCCAACGACCCCGAGAAAATTTTTGGCCTAGAACAAAAATTTTGGTAAGGTTAAAGTATTACAGCATTCACAAAACTTTCATAACTCATTCAAACATACCGACATCTTACGAAGTTAGGCCAGGTAGGATTCACATTCAATGATCACTACTCCACCTGATAAATCAATAACAGTAGGCTTATTTTTGGAGTTGTAATCCGCTCGCGTCTAAAACCCATAATAAGATGAAAAATAATAATAAGGGATCCACCCCAATCAACTTTTAGAGTTGAAGATTAGCGAAGGCTTATTTTAAGGAAGTCGCAACCCGCTTCAGTCAACTTTTAGAGTTGAAGATTAGCGAAGGCTTATTTTAAGGAAGTCGCAACCCGCTTCAATCAACATTTAGAGTTGAAGATTAGCGAAGGCTTATTTTAAGGAAGTCGCAACCCGCTTCAGAGTCAACTTTTAGAGTTGATAAGAAAATAGTTATACCAACTTATAGTACAGTTAGTATAATAGAAGGTTAGATAACTTGTACCTAAAAGCACTTCAAAGAGTTATCTGATAAGAACAGATATAGAAGAAGATTAAAAATAATCTTTTAATGGTTTAAGAACCAATGAATGAACAAAGAAAATAAAAACTTAAGAGTTTAAATAGACCGAATAAAACTCTACAGTTAGAAGAAGGGAAGAGGAAGATGAGTCATGAGTAAGTATAAGATAAAAAAGTTAAAAATAAAGTAGATAAAATTAAAAGGGAGAGAGAGAGTCAAGAGAGTCTGAGTTATTATTAAGAAGGACGCAAAAATAGCCTACTTGAAATATTCAAGAGCGTTGAAGGACTGTCATGTGTGACAGTTTATACTTTTACGCTGAACCAGCGCCGATAATAGTTCGAGCCCACGACACTAAACCTATTTTGATGAGATTCATAGATGATATAGATAAATATATGATTTAAGTGTTTAAGAGTATAAGTAGATTAAGTGATGTAATATGATGAAAATATGATGAAAATAGTTACCAAATATAATCTCTTGTGGAAGTTGTTTTAGAATTTAGAGAATATGTTTAAGATCAAGACTTGATTTTGCGTTAGGCGCCAAAATGTAACAAACTTGCTTATTCCTTGATGAAAGGAGTAAACAGATTTATACATTAAAAAAGTAATTAGGGGAAAATGAATTTAATAAATGATGAAATGAAAAATACAATAAATTAGTACAAAAGTGAAGGGCAGGTTAACCGAGAACGTTTTAAATATCTCCGCAAATCTCTGAGCGTGATAGTAACTGAAGACAAACTTGCAGTCGTAGAAAGCTGGCTTGATTAAGATGAGCTTGACCACGACGAACTTGATGCAGGGCGATTTGGTAGGACCCACCAGCAGACACGTACCGCCCAATGCCAGGCTCGTCAGCTCGAAGAGCAGCTTCCAGCAGACAGGTAATGAGCCCCAGTGCCAGGCTCGTCAGTTCGCAAAGCAGCTTCCAGCAGACAGTTAGCAACAGCCACGGCAGCACTAAACGAAGGCCGCTCTTTGACTCCACCAGGCTGTGCTCAAAACTCAAGATATGACAGATCTTGACTCCAAACTAGACTTAGCTGTTTTCTTGATTTTAGACTATACTGATTTCTCGTGTCCAGACTGAACCGACTCTTCACTCCAGACTAGAACCAGGGCATCTGTCAGAAATCCCTTTTATACCCTGATCTTCCGTTTCTTTTCTTCCAATGTCTTTTTTTGATTCAAAACTGCTGCGCTCTAGTAAGACGCAACCTGCCAGTATTAAAAACAGCCAGTAACAATGGTCAAAAACCCTGCACATAATATTTTTAGAAATATAACTCAGAATATCTTTACACAGCAAATATTCGCTATTAAATATAAAATACAATAATTGAACTCACGAATTGATGATAATAATTTTTAGTAATTTATATAATCTAAGTGAAACCTTCATAGAGAGTTTGGCTGGTAACAATCACAAATAAAAGTAAATGACATCTGACAAATTTGAAGTAAACATGTCACAACAAAGGATTAGAAAATATTTATAAAAATGAAATAAAAATATGAATATGGATGATTAAGTGTGAGTATAAAGTATCTGTAGTAAGCAGATACTATAACGAATACAGCGATTATTTCGTGGAAACTGTCCATACGACATGTACGTCTACCATGAGTTGTCATAGTTAGATCGCTAGACGTAACTGCAATAGTTCCGTCAATACGCAAATACTACAGTTAGCTTTTTCAATGATACCATGAGCTGTGTTGGTGCTTACTACCAAATTCTAAGCAAATGAAGCCCAAACTACAGTCGCTGTAGTTTAATTTACTACACGGTGACGTAGGATAGATAACTATGTGACTCATACTGCGCATTTTAGTATCCAACTATCCGCTAGAGGCGCTGTAAAAGTTTTCATACATTTTTTTAACTACAGACGCTAGCGAGTATAGATTGCTAAAACTCATGGTAGACGTACTGGTCTAAGTTCTTCAAGACACGTCGTGCACAGAAGAACAAAAATATCTCTGATAATACTCTCAAGCTTATGAAGGAACGGCGAGAGAGGATCCTGCAGTCTTCAGACGAGGCATTGTAATACCGGCAGCTCAATACACGGATCTCTAAATCTTTGAAAAGCGACCTCCGCCGCTTTAATACCTAGTGTATTAAAGACGCAATTGAGCGGAATAAAGGCAATTAAGGAATTGTAAATACATTATAAACCCTTCAACTGCTGTTAAGGCGAGCAAAATTGAAATTTCAAACGTCATTCTGAACAGTCATTGCGCTGTCAGTTTATTTTTATTTATGTATTCATCTAATCTTCATCGTATTGCGTCTAATGTATTTTAATCAAAACTATATAATATGAAATTCTCTGCATACTGAGTACTGACATAATTATACGTGCATGTCAGAAAATAAAGAAATTCGGAAGCTCCTTCTTCAGTTTCTTTTATTATTCATTGTTTTTTTTTTCCGCTGAGCTGGTAGGAAATCGTTCTTGTTACTATAATTACCACTCATAAAAATTGCTGAACTTATGTTTAAAATGGTATAGAATGGGTGACCATGAGGCGGCGGCCAAGTTGCTGACACAGATGGGAGCCAGTGCCATGGAGCATGGTCTGAGGAGAATGCTGGGCAGGGCGCTGCATTTGCTTGGCGAGCTCCATCTAAGGAGGGAGAGACCAGAACTGGGTACCCAGCATCTAGCTGAAGCATTTCTTTGCTTCATGGGCTTTCATTTTGAATCAGTATGTAATCCATTTCTTCTAAGATCGCTTTTAAAAAAACATTTCTGAACTAACTTTGTAATGACATTATGTTTTACTTATTTAAAAGGTACACAAAGCAAACATAATAGAAATGGATCAGACGAAGAACACTGAAGAAGAGTTGGATGCGATATACGGGGACACATCAGAAATATTTGAAGAGGAAGCAGAACAATCTAGACTTATGACGGCTATTTCTGCAGGTGAATGACCTGTAGGATTTGTCTTGAAGTGCAATCTAAGATAGGTGTTCGCAATATTGCCTTCGGGAATTTCGAAAGAGGTAGTTTTTAGTTCATCAGAGATTAGCCTAAAGTTTTTCACAAACTTTATATGGATCAAGTGTAAACAAAATATGACCTCTGTCTGATAACTTTCAGTTTGTATTTATCAAATTATGCTACAGGTCAAGAACTAATGGCCGCCTATTTTAATTTATTGAGGGAGGCTGGGGGATGTGCAGTTGCACAAATGAAAACGATTGAATGGAAACTGTCGCACTCGGGCTGGTGGATCAAGAAAAAACACCACGACTACGTGCCGTGCTTATGTCCCGTGCACAACCGAACTCCATTGGATGTGATGTGGTATGTTATTTTAATATAAATAAGACGTACAAAGTTACTGTAGAAGTGTACAAGAATAGTTTTAGCCCTTTGTGCCTATTGCTATGAGTACTTCCGCTGTACATTCACTACTTTTTATTTTTGTAGGATCAAATTAGCAGCCAAGCAACTTTCCAGTGCTTTGATATCTACTGGCACTCTCGTTCAGGAACCGCTTGGCAAGACATCAAGCATTCACGACATCCGGTTACGACACAGCAGCTACCTAGGTACTGATAAATCGAATACTATACAACCTCAAAAAGTCACAAATGGTGCAACTAACAAATAGTTATAATTACCTATCAATCTACATATAATAATTATGTATTTTATCTTTGTTAAAACTAAGTGTTTATGTTTTGTTAATAATATTAGGAAATGCGTCGCATTGTTCTTATTTAGGTATTTAGAAATAAAATGCAGTTTATTTATTATAAAGTTTATAACTCATTCATCGTACAACGTAAAAAGGGTATAATTTAAATGTCTATTTACAAAGAACTTTAACTAACCGCATAGTTAAATAATATTGAGCAAAACATGTAAACGGTTGCACCGTCTTCAAAACCTTCCCGTGTGTAAAGGGTCTGCCACCGATAAACATCTTCTTGACAATAACAATATGGAACAAAATTATTTTATTCTGTGCTATAAGCACAAGCTTAACGAAAATGCGAGAACCATGCGTCCATATTTACATAAAATTAAGATTAAATTTAGGAATCATACGTAGCTATTCAGCACGCTTTGGTAGTTTTGCGTGGTTCCAGGCGGACCTTGAATCCTTCAGCGCGCTTCAAGATGATGTCAGCTTGCAATTTGAAGTCGGACTCCTTAAGATCTGAGTGCACGCGGAAATTCCTAAGTATCGTAGACAGGATAATCTTCAGCTTCAACATGGCGTATTTACGACCTTCGGAAGAAACATAGATTGAGTACAAACACTTAGATATATCATGGACTTTGTTGTAAGGTTTTGTTTGTGCACTCACCGACGCAACTTCTGGGTCCGGCGGAGAATGGCACGAATGCGTAATAATGACGATTGGCAGATTTTTCAGGCAGGAAGTTGTCAGGGTCAAACTTTGTAGGGTTGGGGTACACGTCGGGGCGACGGTGTAGTTTGTATGTAGCCACTACAACGGTGGTGCCAGCAGGCACTTGTTTACCGCAGGAGGCTGTTGAAAGATAATGTTTGGTCAAGATGTCTGTTTTTTCCAAAAATACAGCGGCGGAAGAAACTTTTACTTACGAAGAGTGATGTCTTGTTTAAGGTGACGCGCAATGATCGGCACAGGTGGAAACATTCTCAATGTTTCCATGAGGCATCTTTCTAGGTATTTCATTTCCAGAGTATCTTGGAATGTGGCAGGGCGGTCTGAGTCACCGAAGATCTTGTCGAGCTCATCAATAACTTTGTCTTGAATGTCCTGGTGGATGCCCATCATTGATAGGAAGAAGCTGCTTCCAGCAGCAGTTGTGTCGTGACCCTAAATAAAGTATTTACATTTAGTTCATGATTTTATATTCTCCAAAAGAAATAATGATTGTTGACTTCTAACATATTAGAATATTTACCTCAAACATAATAGTGTCCACTTGTTCTTTAATTTCCTCGTCGGAAATAACAACGCCGCTCTGTGAGCTCTCGAGGAGTAGGTCAAGGAAAGCCAGACGTTTCTTCTGACCTACATCGACGTCATCTACATCCAAGTCGTCCTTAAGGCCAGCCGACTGACCGAACGACAGACCCTCCACAGATGTCGTTTTGTTGGTTTCCTCGGTGGTAGTGTTATAGTCTTGCAAGATTGTTGGCCGCTTACCAGCGTTGAATTCCTCCTTCTTCCTTCGGATAACCTTAAAATTCATAAGTACAATGAGATAAATGCTTTAGAAGGTACAATCTATCTAAGTTATAGTCATTTGTATACGGTTCATTGTTATGCTAGTTTATTCCGTCCTTTGACGGTCACATCAGTAACTAGTTCCCAGTAGCGTCGAATAGGTCATCGAATCTGTGACGGTAAAGTAATTCGTGGTATTACGGTGGAGTATTAAGTAATGTGTGTTACCTTTTTGGTCAGACCGTGGATGACGTCAAGGAGTTTGGTCTGCTTCTTAGCGTAGTCGGTGAGTTTGAAGAGAAGGTCTGGCCTCAGCCAGATCTTAGTATGTCTCAAGTGTAGGATGTCGCACATCTTCATAACAGCCATAGCGTATTCGAATCCACTCTGGTCTTGTGTGGATTTGCTGACACCCATAGCGGTTTCTAAAATAAAGAAGTAAAACTTGTTGAGTGAGACCTTTACAAGTTTTAAGATTCTTAATATAACGTAACTAACTATTGTGTTACGTTTCACCTCATTATTATGCAATAAACATATATTATCTAGGGTTATGATTAAAACTATGCACAAGAAAGGGGGTGGTGTCTTTTACAATGACTGTTGTGAGAGCGAGAGCTGACTGTGTTTTTTTTTTAATAACTGGGTAGTTGTGGTTTGATTGATATGTATAACGCTTTATTATTAGGGTGAACATATTTGCGGCTTGATTTTTTTGTTAAAAAAACGAATTAACATCAAACTCAAATCATAAAATCTGCTGCGCACCGGACGCACTGTCTATTATTAAAAGAAAGAGTTTTCGACCTCCATTGAATTCAAAACAATTGCGTAAGAAGGATAGCAATAAAGGAGCGTAACGATCGTGGCCGGGAATGGCGAATATTGGCCATTAGCACGTGAGCACGTGGGGGGTCGCCAAACTTGACGGCAGTAGTACTACGTGCCGGTGAATCAGTGCCGAGTGGTACCACGCACGTACCAATGATTCAATCATACTTCCATCAACACTGACCGTAGAGATCGTCTTTATGAAATAATGATCTGGCACGGTGTTCTTGATGGCAATTGAAATCTCGTACCGAGATGCAGTATTGGGGTTTCAATAGCTATAAAGTATATATACAAACCGGACTTCAAATATGTATGGGTAAAAATATAAACAAGTCGATTACTATGTGATTTTGAAATCATGTCTGGTGAATTAGTAAAAATAACAATTCTGATAGCAACAACGTTAATAGCTAATAACAAAACAAATAAAAGTCTACCCGTCTAATGGCCTTTGTTGAGCTTTGCTAACCCGTAAAAGGTTTAAATTAGCTTGGAACCTTACACGCAAAGGTCTTTTAGTTCCTTCCCAGGCTTCGTTTTCCGCTTAAGGAAAAACATGTAGTATGAATAATACCACAAGTTTAGGCGACTCTGCTCTGAACCGGATAAATTGTTCTAAGTAAACTATATAATTACCACCATAAACATCACGGATGCAAAATCCATACTGCTATTTAGTGTTCTATTTATCTCCACTTCCTTCTAATGACTGTTATTATTATACGCAATAAGTCGATTACCAGCTACGTGATAAGTGTACATTTGCGTAGTTTGAAAATAACCATAGTAGCACCATAATAGTTTCTTAAAACCGCATGATACGATCATGCAATATGCAATAGTTGGTCGGTGCAGCGGCGGCGGCGACGCGACTCTCAGGTATTGTGCATTAAACATAATTTTGTATAAGAGTGAGTTGAATCAACACGTAGGTAATCTTCGTCTCGTAGATTTCGCAAACGGTTTAATAGGTTCTCGGGGCATTTGCTTCAAGAACACGGTCTGTTGTCCATGTGAGGGCCGCCGTGTTGTCACAGCGTGCCTGCCTACGTGACATTACATACAAATTGCTCTTTATCCTGCTTTATTTTTGTGCAAACACCTTGAGATTTAAGACCATTTCCACTTAATGCGTTCAGTCTAATAGTTTTGGGGTGCTTTTAGTTTAATGTTAGTCTTTATGTTCGCGAATGCGCGAATTTAAATCGTATTTGTGACTTGTTTCATTACCTTAAATCATTGGTATTTATAGCCCTTTCACATTTATCTTTAATTAATAGCTGTGACTTGCCAATCTAGGAAAATGAGCTGCTGATGGTAGTAGTTTGTCAAGTGAAGGTTACCACTAAATAGAACACCTATCACTTGCGATCGCGAGAGTTTAGAATATCGCATTATTTGGTAGTCGTCGATTCTACCTACTTCCAAGATTGCCTACATACTGGCAATCCGGCACACTTACATGTTACAAAGTATTTAGTTAACTTATCATCAAAGTGAATTGCATTGAATAGACGAGACATTGAGAGGAATATATTCAAATTATAACTATCCGGCGCACGCGCATGGTACCTTTGGTAACAAAAACTGAATGATTCTACGCATGTCTAGTAGCACGTAGGCGACATTGAAATCATTAGAAATGTTATTTTGAATGTTATATTCCAACGATAAATCGAGTAATTTATTGAATCAAATGAATACAATTGACTTTTTGTATTTATAATAATTTGAATCCATTTGCTGTATATTTTCGCTTTATTTCCATTTCATTAGAATTGAAATTAGATTTTGAATGTTAGACGCAAAACTGACGTTAATAGGTACCTACTAATCCTAATGACAAAGCAATTTAGACTATCGCTATCCAGCAACAATCAAGTCAAGAATTGTACAACTATTTGCTAGACTAATGCTGCTTACATTTAACTACCGTTACTGATATTACAGCAGGGCCACCTCAGCCGCATAAAAGTTTAATCACGATGACGTAATGTTAAAAGAGACGAGATAATATACTTACCAAGTAAGATTTCCACAGTGCATTCGCTCATGTAGTCATGGCAGTCGAACTCTCCTGCTTCCTTCTTCAGTTTGTTGACAACGGCCCTGGAGTTGGCGTTGAACAGGTCAATAAAACTCTTCAGCACGTTCAAGTGGAAGGTAGGAGCAATCAGCTTGCGGTGAGACCTCCATTTCTGGCCTGAGATTACGAGAGCAACAATGTCAAAATGAGTCACAAGACTTGGCGACTAGAAGCATCTAATCAATGCTCATATCGTCAATAATTACGAGTTAATTAATAGACAATTCTCTATGCGGCTGTAAAGTATTTCCTGAAGTCAGTTTATAGATATGCTTTGTTTTATCTCAGTGGAGCTATTTAGTAGAATGACCTTATTAGACGCTGCTTCTGGGAATTTTTGGTCTAAGATGAAATACTTTTCCTCAATAAAACTTAGCCAATTGACATTCTGTAATCGTCGACAAAGTTTATCAAAGTTTGACGTCGGTGTTAGTCGGTCACTGAGAATGTGGGAAACAATGAAGAACATAAGCACATTTTTTTATTTTGGTAACTACTGTAGAATACCTATATTTAGCTACAGGTTATTTTTAGCGCTTCATTGCGCGAAATAATTATTGTATCCATTCGTTTTCATCCATTCGGCACCTATTTTTAGTTTTTGCATAATTCATTTATACATGTTTTATTATCAACTCACCAGTACTGATCAGCAGACCATCTCCGAGCCAGGGTTTGAAGAATCTGTATTCGTCAGCCTTGTCGATGTGTGTGTGACTGCTGAGAATCAGCTCCACGTCACGAGGATCGTACAGGAATATCAGGAGACGGGGTCCGATCCAGATCTTCACGACAGACTCGCCATCGTAGGGAATACTCTTCTCGATGACGTTTCTGAAGATGTCTGTAAAAGGATTATAAACAGTTAAGTTTAACATTTTACAACTCTTGTATGAAATAATGAATACTCTGTTTTCGGAGGATTTATAGTCTACGAAATGGAATATTTCTGCTTTTCATGGCTCAACTTTGTGATGCATGATACGACTGTTTTTGTTGGAAATGTTGTTTGGATGCCCGCTAGGTGTTTGTTATTTAAAGAGCATTTTACCATTTATTCTTTAAAAGGTTAGAACTATCATAACATACCGTGAGATCCACCGGTGAAATCCAGCGCATTTCCTAGGAGTGGCAGGCCAGGGGGTCCATGTAGCTTGGCTGCGAGCTCATACATGTGCCTCCTCGACATACGCCAGTACGCGTACCAGAGTATCAGGGCTGGTACTATGAGGACGTAGAACATACTGGTGGCAGCCCAGGTGCTGGTGGGCACCACGCTCTCGGCGGCCGCGTAGCTCATGTTGGGATGATTTTACAACTGCAGAATTTGAGTAGTGTTAATAATCTGGGCTTCCAAGTAAGTGTCTTAAGGTTTCGAAGTAACTGTTAAGTCTCAAACACGATTGATGTGTATCATGCTTTGTAATACTTGAACTTGTAACAACGCAGACCAACAATCCACATTTGGCATCTATGTGACAACAAAATATTTCTTTTCACTATTTCTTTCTTACAATATACTGATAAACGTTGAAATTGAAATTGATTACAATCTTTAGATCATTACCTACACAAAAGATAGATCCTTATCTATCAACAATGCTGTTTCTAAAACGTGCTCCCTGACTAATCTTAGATTAAACAATCACTTATAAAAGATAAGTAGATAACAAGTCCATAAGTTTTGTTACGTGACTTGTAACAAGTTTGTAACTTGGAATAAGAACCATTTAAGTTCATAACGTTATGCGTAGGCACTTGTATAAAAGCCTAGTAATTATCATTTACGTTCTTAGTTCTCCATGAATGTTAATATTGTTATTCTATTTACACAATATCGTTTACATCTGATAGAAAACGACATTATGGTACCTATAATATTTCTAATAGTTGACGCTATTACATACAAACTGGGTAACTAGGCGATACTTCGACTTTAATAACTCGGATCTACATAAATGTAAATAATGAGTATGTGTGAGACGAAGCGTATTTTATTTCGCTTGATTAATTAAATACAAAAGTATTCGAGTTGTTTTGAGCGGAACTTTTAGATTTCGTTAGCCCGGTAAATTACGTTATTAATAATAACGTAGTTTTTGCGATGTCAAATGTAATAACAACAAAGCTACCAAGATATATCGTATAACCTGGGTTGTGAAGGTCAGATAGGCTGTCGCCTCATATAAAATGCTGGTATTCTCAGATTCTCAGATGCTTCCGGTTAGACTGGAAGTAGACCCCAACATAGAAAAAGGCTAGGCAGATGATAATGTATTTTATCTGAAGACATGAAGTTGTAAAATGTTACTTTTGTGTTACAAGGCGTAATTAAAGGGCCTTTAAATGTAATGCCAAATTTTAAATCGAATGCCCCTTAGCCCTGCCCTAGGCTCTTTTCAGACATTTTAAAATTGCCACTTGTATAATAAGTCTTAAGGATGTAGCCGTAGGGTCGTAGGTATATTTTCAAACGTTTAAAGCCACATGCTTGACTACAGCCTAATAATAATAAAGTAGTAAAGCTATCAAGTCGAACACATTTTCAGTATGCGTAAACTTTAAACAAACAGACATATTAGAATTAAAATTTAAATACGTCAATAATTTAATTTTCTACGTACATAGGAATTAATTATTTGTTGAATATCAAACGTGTTTTGAATTTTAAATAGCTTACAGATTATCTACATATTGGATTATACCTATGAGCTATAAACTAATAAACTAGTACTTATTATCGTTTGTGTGCAGTATTTATAATTCCTCGTGGATTATTTATATAAAGTTAATTGGATTGGTTAATGTTTCTATTGAAAGGGGATATAAAATATAAATTTTCCGTCATACCGAATGGTTTTTTTTATAGGGACATAACTTTGAGCACTTCACTACAAGAATTATACGATGAAACGACTGGTTGTCAAACTTTTGTTGAACTTTGTAAGTACCTATTCCCGTAAAATCGGTATTGTGTAGCCAAAACGTTACACCATACTCCATAGCAAACTGCTCGAGCCTACCTTTACGACATTTTTATAGGTTTACGTTTGTGGGAAACACAATAACCCATTCAAGTAAAGGGAACGTTGGAACTTTTTGTAAAAACTCTTGAATTTTCACAATGTTATGCAAGTTATTTGTTTATATTCAAACATAACGCGGTTGAAAAGCTATTACTTACACAATTTAATATTATGTTCACGCGGTACTAAAAGTCTTAAAGCTTTATAAACATATTTATGGTCAATAAAACACCAAATAACATAAAAATAAACTAGAATCAATCAATTATTATCAATCTGTTCTGGTAATAAAATAGTTAGGAGGGTCGATTACGTATTTGCATTGTATTCTGATGAAGTTTTTGCTGTTTTATAAAGGGTGTAAAACACCTCTTAACGAAGCCGTAAGGCACTGGTTCTCCCTGTCATTGCGATCATTTTTTGATTCTACACCATACCTGGGAACCTTCTAGTTACGGAGATATTAGGGGTCAAAGTTCCAACTTTTTGACAAGATTTTTTTTATATACAAGTTTTTAATGTAATATTTTTATTTTAAACACCTCCACGACCCGCGGACTATTCAATCCGCCCATCAGCACAATGTTTTGAGTGCGTTACATTGAGTTCTACCACAAAACATGATTTTACACCTCCCTAAAAAAAGTCGTTGCCCAGCAATAATTATTGCGTAAAGTTACTTAGTTTCATGTACAGAACGCTTGGTTGACGGCTTCGTGATGAGGTGATTTACACGGTGTATAGGTAATGAAAATTTTGCTTAATCATTCAAAGTTTTATATCTCGAATGCAACGTGATACTCGCAGGTCTGCTGGAAGAAGTTTCTTTTGAAATAAGCAGTACATTAGTGCTCTTGTATCTTAATGTTTTGTCCTGTTAAGTGTTTTATGTGAACATAAATTAAAAAATAAATAGATGACCTTTCAGTTCTTATTAAAACAAAAACGAAAAAAGTGTGCTTTACGGTTTAGGTACTTATAGATCCAAACTCCTGAAATATCCACACAGGAAAATATGTATGATGCATATTAGTATACCAAATCATCTTCATCTGCCTAGCCTATCGGCTTTTCAGATTAACCCAGTACAGCTGAATACCAGTTTTATACATGGAGAAGCTGCCTATCTCTTACACAACCCAAGATACAAGATTAGAATGACAAATGTAGTTCACCCGAGACCGATATTGGTAACTTCTTGGATAGCAAACCCTATGGTCTACCTCCACCTTCGATTCTAATTTCGGGAATTTAACAAAAGAAGTAAAAGAATCTTCATTACGCATATTTCGCAATAACCTAGTTCTTTCAACACTGGCCTTGAACTTGGACGTATTTTTCTTAATGAATGCAAAATTTACACTCGTTGTTTAATATATTAAGCTGTTTATTCTGCAAACACAGCATAATTTATGCTGGGCCGACGGTTCAATAGAATGTATAAGGCAAAGATAAATTCCTTTGCCTAAGTATGATTGTGCGATTTATAGCCAGGTCAACCTTGTAACAGGTATTAATGTTAACAATCTAGGATTATGATTTGTTTTATAAAAGGGCTAGGAAGCAATTTGGCTTTATAGTGATTAAACCAAAGGGAATTAGTAAATTAATCAGTGTTTCGGCTAATCAACGGGACTAATAAATATTTATAGAGCATAGGAAAAAAACACATTCGTTCAAAAAACACGGAAATAGAGGAAGAGTTCAAGATAATTGATTTGAAAATGTAGCTATGTAACGAACACCCGAGAAGAACAAATTGAAACAAAATACACAGTCCTTATGAGGGGGAATACAAAAGGTTAAACGTACAGCCAAGTCGTACTGCATAGAACAAGATGGGAATTGCTACACCGACAAAATGCCCGGCACTTAAATTATGGATGGATGGCTAGATCAATCATATTGTGAAATATTTGGAGTTAACTCGAACTAATGCCATCATATGAACGTAATATAAATGCAGTAAATGCGTTACGTTCAAATAATATTCCAATGAGGTATTTTCCCTGTGTAAAATTTTCAGGTTAAAAATATTATTTTTGCTGGCGAATTAGCTTGCTACTTCGAGCATCGTTAAAAAGTAAAAGTCCTTTCTTGTAGTGTATCCTTAGCATTATTACGATTGTTGTAGGAGTAATTACGATTGTGTAGGGTAATAAAATAGTTTATTGGAATAATTAGAAACGTAGAGTAATCGCTATCCTCAATACAAGATAGAAGTGGTAATCAAGGATACGGTTACCTATAGTACATTACTTATAACGAGCTCTGTGCAACGATCACAATAATACGCACAGTTGATTTCACAAGTTAGTGTTTAGGTTTAGTTTGAACCAGTTTAGACTTGGTTTAGATAAAATTCGTTTGGGCCACTTTTGTGAAAGTATGCAAAATATATTTGATATCACTTCAGAAATTCACTAAAATATTATAAAGCAAGAAGAGTGTCTTAAATTTGGTAGTTACCTGCGATTGGACCAATTATTTTTGAACTTGCAAAACCAAACTGATATTTATAACTGCGTTAAATTACACTTTATTAAACAAAATGGCTTCCTACCTCTGGTTAAGATCACCTCCACTGCGGGGTAGACAAATTATCCTATCCCCAAACGACACTCAACGTGTCTCACTACAGACTATCTTTGAGACTCCTGCGCAACTGTCTATATACACGCGCGTGACGTCAAGCGTCGTCACCGCTGCCTGATACTCACAGGCCACATTGTTATGCAAATCTTATTTTTTTTAAATTGGTTTTTTGTTTTAAAAAAATATATATTTTGTACACATTTCCCAAAAAAGTTCTCCATTATGGGCATAACATTATTCTTTCGTCAGTTGTCAATCGTCAGTAGGAAATTATTTTAGCTTTGTTGGGAAAAAATAAAATACTTAGTGGCAGAAATTTTAGATGTTTCAGAAAAAAAAAATATCTTCGTCAACATGTTGTTTAATACTTAAACAATACTTAATAAAAATGTAATTATTGGCAGGATGAGATACAATGGTCTAAAAGGAAATATATTGGAGTGGTAAAGGAAATATATACAGGTATATACCACTCCAATATGAAACAATTAAAATTTCTGCCACTAAGTTTTTTTTTTGTTTTGCACAACCTTCAGTATTTCGTACTATTTAATGGACAAGTGGTATATACCTGTATATACCTGTCGGTATATACCACTCTGTCCATTAAATAGTACGTAATACTGCAGGTTGTGCAAAACAACACAATAGTTTGTATGTATGTTCCGCAAAATGTTATGGATTTACAGTTAAAGTAAAAGTTTTTTACTGAACAATTTTCTCATCGAACTCGATCAACTTTAACCTATAGTGGTGAAAAGTAATGTATGTGACAGTATTGTACAATAAATTCAAAAAATTGCTTGTAAATGGTGATTTTGGAAAGATACAATTCCAGTGCTAGTGAAAATTCACAAAAAAAATGAAAAATTTAGTATAACTGTAAATCCATAATATTTTGCGGAACATAGGTATATTCTGTTGTTTTGGTAGATATTGACCCAAGCTATAATTCCCTGCAGTACGTCGTTCTTTTTACTGAACACCTGTATATCACGTCTATTGTAAAGAGTTTTGTGAGAGCAATTGTAAAGGGACTTATAATCCGTTCGTGGAATTGTTAATTCCATTAAATATGTTGCATTAAAATATGTTTAAATGTTTATTGACGTTAATGATAGCGTGAGTTGCGTTGTTTGAATACATTAGGCGATAGGTATCAACAAAATTAACGTTGCCTTTTCGTCAAATGATTGTGATTCGACCAAAGTGTGTAGTCTGTCAGTCTTACTGGTCAGTCAGGCGTCGGGAGAGACAAAGGAAGATGCTAACTATGTCACGCCAGTTAATAAATTGTGCTTGTAGTAATCCAAGGAGGATCGTGTGTGTGCAATTATTGCAATTAAATAATAGTGATCCAGCAGATATTGCGCGTAGAGCCGTTCAGGATTAGCTTTATAGAAATATTTGTTTATAGATTTAGGCTTTATAGATATAGGTGTTGGAGTAAATATTTTCCTACAGTTTCCAGTGAAAATACACCTTTATAATGGACTCGAGAAAATGGCTAATGAGAATAAAACTAATTAAATTCTGGTGTAATATTTCATGTCTCCTAATGTTTACAAGGACAATTTATTTTAATAGAAATTATCGCTGTTTTCTAAACGTGCCATCAGTTATGTGATATAAATATATCTTTAAGTTACACAACCTTTATAATAAAACACGTTTTTCTAAGATGAGTTACTATGGAAGTGCTACTCTATTAATTATTTTAATGTTTATTTAATACGCATGTGTATTTCGGAACAAAAACAAGACTAGTAGCTGCTAAAGTATAAACTGTAGTGCAGAAATTATTTAGCACAATAAACAGTTTTTCTGTTTTTCCTTTTCTTTTAAGTATAAACTTCGATCAAAACTGTTACTTAAAGTCATTAAATTACTTATGTATTTTCTTTGTGTATGTTGCTTAATTGAATTTACTTACGCAAATACATTAGTACTTGTTTTTACTAACTAAAAATAAAAATGCAAGTATATACCTACCAGTGGGTAATTTGAATTGTGTATGAACCGTGTTTAAACTAAATGGTAATTCGTTAAAAACACAAACGAAATGATGGGGAAGCGGGGTAACATAACAGCTTTTCTTTGTGTCTTTTTCTTTGACATAGGCATAACCGATTTTAAAGGGTGATTGGTCGATGCGTCACCTACCTCAGTGTATGGGTCCATCTGTAGAAGCGAAACATTCAGTTTGCAAAGACTTTTCACCAAGGTAGAATGGCACAAATTAAATGGTATTACTCTTGGTATTATTAGGTAAATGAAGGATGTTCAACGACGTCATCCCAATACCAAACTTTTGGGTCTAAAATACTCGTATGTATACAAGCTTATGGTTATTTATGTTTTCAAATAAATAAGCTATTTCATACACTTTGTCGATCGCATTTTGTTTTCGCTAATCCAGAGTTCCGAAGTAAAAATTGATCATAATGATGGACGATTAAAATTATCTTATAAAAAAATTTCAGGCCTAGAGTAAAGAAATAAGGCAATTTTTTACCTACATAGTGTGCAATAAATAAACTAAGTCAAGAAAATGATTAAAATATGCTTCCGGTTTGGAGTGGCTAGCAAAATACTTGGCATGCTTAACAATCTCTGTTACGAAACATTTTATTCGGAGCAAAATAACCCCCAGTGGCCTTTTTAATTTAACTGTTACCCCGCAAACGGTTTCACTCGTAGTTTACGAACAAAAACAAAGGTTGAATAAAAAGATGCTGAGAGCGTAATTTGCTGGAAACTCGGAGTGAGCATAGTCCCAACTATGTTAACATTCCTCGCGTCTATTTGCGGGGTCGGCATTATTCGTGAATTTGTACCTAGACACATTGTTTGCCTCATTTAATTTGGACAAAATGGAGTGTGTGCAGGTGCTTATAGCCGAGGCGCAATAACGTTCATATACATACTGTGGCTAGCTCATGTTACTGGAATACAGTTTTAAATTAACTACCTTTTAACGAAACCTTACTTTATGTTTGCTATGGGTAAATCTCGTACATACCCTCTTTTTGGGGAGGATAGATGTTGAATCCCAGCTACTAAAACTTCATGGTTTCCACCACTGCCATGATTCGGGGGCCCGAGAGTTACTGATGCTTTGGCAAGGACCAGAGTTTTACTGGATCAAGTTAGTCCATTTCAAAAATGCTACGTAAGCAGTGTATTTGATTCCATTCATTCAATAAGACTAGCACACTAAGATAAACAAAAAGTTTTGTTATTAAAATACATTGGTTTATCCCACAGAATTGGTATTTTGCAACCAATAGTATAATGGGAAATAGATTAGCAATGCACCCCTTTTTCGTGACTTTTCCTTAAAGTATTCTTGATTCAGCGAATTAGCCATTAAATACAAAATTGACATCGACGGGATTTCCGTTTCGTTCTTTTATATTTTTACCCGTTAGGTTAAAAAGTGAATTGAGATACCTCACTTCTAGATTCTAGATTTCTGACTTGTAAAATAAACATTTTACGAGTCAGAAATCTAGAATACTATTACCTTTCAAAATAAACATTTTGAAATAAACTAGAATAACTAAGTTCTATTAATGTAGTTCACTTGGTCTAGATAATCAATGCAGAATTTTTCAGCCAACAATGTGTATGAATAATATGTTTTCGTAGGTACCTACGAAACAATTTATTTACTGAAGTTTTGTGTATTTTCTGCCTGGCCATAAATTAGTCTACTGGCTGTGTTACGCCTAACCACATGGTTTTTGGACCCGACTTTTTTAGATTTTCGGAGCAAGCGAAGTGAGTAGCTGTACATTTTATATTTCATGTTTGTTTTAAACGTTTTTTGTACTGATCCCTAAAAGTCCCTACTACGAGTATAAATTAAGCTAAACAAAGGTTACTTGTAGCTATAACTAATGTACTTTATAGTCTATTTCCCTTTAATAGTGCTACGATCGTCCGTCCAACTTCTTCGGCAATAGGCTATTTAAATCATGATACAGGTAAGCTTACCTCATTAATTTAACAAAAAAAAAAATCGCTGTTTCAAAATTAGTAGTTGCTTTGTAAATTAAAAGTCATTTATATGCCTACCTATTTTTACGCGAACTTTATGATTTTTACTTTAGTTTTTTTACCCGTTCGTTCTGCCTTAGAGCTTGTATTTAAGTAGGTAGGTAGGCCCTTACATTGTCTACAAAACACTATCAAAATTGACTAAAGCTTACTCCAAATCCGCGTATCAAAGTATTTTAGTTATAGCATACATTTCTAAGTGACAACCCAAACATACATAGTACGTACTTTGTACCCGCATATTTAGGGTTACTTAAATATATACCTACACATATGTGCCTTGACTACACCGCTACCCTTATTGAGTTTAGGTATAAGGTTTTCGTGAAATCAGGCATTCATGAATTTTGTTAGATATCATGAATGCGTGATTTCACGTATCACCTTAAACGGTCAGTGACCAGGTTTTTAAAAACATATTTTATACTTTTGTGTTTCACTACAGGGCAAAGGTCTTCTATTCTTTCCCTCCATCTACATATATATACAGGGCTGCTGGTTAAGTCGACCTAGATCCTTTAAGAAGTTGTAGTTTAGATCGGCTTATGTTTAACATAACACCAGATAAAGTAAATATAACCTTAAAAAACATTTTTATACTGCCTAAAATAGTAAATGATCACCAGAAATAGTAAATGATCACCAGAATTAAAAACCTGAAAATCACAGCTCCGAACTAAGGCGTAGTCGACGGAGCCCCGCTACGCGGGGCTCCTATTTCTCTCTGCAGGGTTTAAAGAACCTAACCTGTCCGAGTCGGGGTGCCCAATATCCCGAGCTCGCTTTGCTCGCACTTGCTTCCTAAGTTCTTCTTGCCACAAAATTTGGTGATCATTTACTATATTTGGTGATCATTTACTATATTTGGTGATCATTTACTATATTTGGTGATCATTTACTATATTTGGTCTTTGAATACAATTTTTTTGGTGTTTTGTATTTTTTTTTGGGTAACGTAGCTTAGGATCTCAAAGTACTTTTTGGTGCTCATTATATTTAATCCCGTTTAGATCATCCCTGACTGATTTGTCTATTAAACACAATACCCAAACGTAACCGCATCAAAGTAGTTTAAAAAATAATAACGATTTTTTGTCTATTGGCCTATTTATTTTTGGGTGTGTTTGCGATTTTTGTGTATAAGATATGTTTTTTTATTATTCTCAACATTAAAATTGCAGTTATCTGAACCAACTAAGTCGTAGTAGTAGTTCTAAATAATTTATTATTATGAAAAAGAAAAATACACTAATATTTAAATATAAGTACATTTCCACTATAGTGAAGCATGGCATACAGCCCCAAATTATCGGAATAACTTTAGGAACCACCGTTGTTCAATCATGTTTCATTAAACATTTCCTGTTTAGTGTCGTTTCAATATGACAACATACCTATAGTTAATTTGAAATGGACAATAGTAGGTATAATCCACAAGTAACAATGAGTGTGTGAAATTGATTAATGTTATGACAAACGGCGGGGTTACGAAGTGTCTTCATTGAAACATTCAGGAGTTTATAACGATTACCTACCTTAGGTAATCACAAAAATAAAAAGCACAAAGGCGATCATTAATAATAACTACTGTACGATTTGGTTTCTGATGTAGATCATTCTCTGAATTAACTCTTTTTTTGTCTCTCTGTTTAACTCAACCATTAATCTTGTTTTGTGATTTTCAAAGGTTGTCACATTATCTCGAAGGTTCAAAATTCATTAAAGTTTTACCCAACTTGGTTGTATTAGGGATATGAGAATGCCTATTTAGCCCTGCAAGTAATGTCCTCATTAGATATTTTTCTTGAAACAAAAGTAGATTTTACGCAAATTTTACGCAATTCTTTGCTTTTTACTTTTACTCTAATTTCCCTAAAGTAACTTTCAGTATCGCGTACGCAAGGGACACAAAAATTTAAATAAATCTCACAACCTTTTTGTTGTATTTGTTTCTTCTCAAAAAATTTCAGGGAGTTGTGTGTTTTACCTAAAACTCAGATACACATTCTGAATAATCTGAATATTGAAAGCCTGATAATGCACTTTTTAAAGATTTGCATAGCCAGGTATTTTGCGAGGTAAGTTATAGTACTGTTTCTGAAACAGTTTTTTTTTCACTCTGCATGTTAAATAGAGGGCCAAGGTGGCGAATAATTTACATCACTAACTTCAATTAGTATTCCCGGCGACTAATCGAGCTGTACAAAACTAGATAATGCGGATCTTTCACTGTATGGGTAATCTATTCAAAGCATGACAATTTATAAATGGGAAATGTATTGCTTGATGTGTTACCGTGTGTACAATTTTTTTTTATGTAGCTATGCCTGGACAGTTAGGTACTGGATGTAGTGTTGTGTTCAAAGTGTAGGTTTATTTAAATATCATGAAGTTGCCAAAATTAATTCCAATAAGGTTAAGTTTAGTATGAAGTAAGATAGGTATGTATAGATTGTAAAGGTTTAATGTTATTTCAAATTCCTGTTTATTGAATGGTAGCTGAAAAAATATTATTCATTCATTGCACCAACACATCCTACTTTTATCGTATAATGCGAAAATTTTTACGATGATTGTTCATGTATGTATGGAAGTTTGATACTCTTTCACTCAAATACTTCTGAACGGTTTTGGACTACTACCTACCTAAGAACCTTCTACAAAGTATTACAAAACGTTTAAAAGGCACACAGATAGATAGTTCATAAACGCGTCAACAAAATGTGGTTCCTTAACGTCAATCTTTCCTCAAAGCTGTCGTTAAGGAACCACATTTTGTTGAAGCGAACTGTCTTATTTGTCGCATAGAGGATGATACAATAGTGGCTATTTTTTTTTTTTTTTTTTGCGGATGGGAAATCATCAAATGACTTCTCTCGCTCTGGGCGGAGCGGGAGGGAGTATCAGACTTGACTGACTAAAACCCACCCATGTTCCTTCTTAGCCCTTTGTGTTCCAGGGCCGCGGTATCTCTTTCGAACAACCCGCAGCCCTGGTAGGCATCGGCCCTTTCGGACCCCTTCCGGTTTGCTGAAATCTCCTTGAGGCGCGCGTGGAACACTTACGCGCCGTCGACACGGCCTGTCGTCATGAGACGGACGGACGGTGAGCTAGCTCATTACTCACTGTCCACAGGCTCGCGCCTACTGTGGCCGGGGGCCACTGGTTGCCCCCCGACGCCCGGATCGTCTCCCGCGGCGGCTGGGACGTGAGGTTCTCTCCCTCTCACGTTCCGCCACCTCGCCACGCTATTTATAGCCCTCCATCTTTTAAAAACATTAACAACTTTATTGACAGTCTCGATAACGTACTCAAATTAACAATCCTTCCGTGGTTCAATCGGTGATATGAACATTGATTAACTGTAAACTTTTCCAAGAAGGTAACGTAATTTGAAGCCCTGAATTACGCCGGGGCAACTAGAGAATATAATATAATATATTTATTCAAAAATTAGAATCGGTACATTTAATACAATATAAATCTTAGAAATAATAAAGGTATAACAAAGTTCAATGCCTGTACTAGGTTAAACCTGTATCACAGGCGACATGTCTGCAATAATTACTACTTGGACAACAAATTTCCTTAACAATATTTAATACTAAAGTTATGAAATGGGTTAGTAAAAGCTTGGCGTCGAAATTTAAATCGAATCTTCACACGAAAGTGATGAGATTCCAATCACATACGGCGTTCCGCAAGGCAGCATATTGGGGCCTTCTCTCTTTCCTCGAAAATTGTAAGATATTTACATACGCGGATGACACTGCCCTTGTTGTAGATGGCGCTGTCCGCCGTAGTGAAATGTTTGGCAGATAACTTTCTCACTTTAAATGTTGATAAATCTTATATCTTGATAATGTCTTGAATCGCAAGGTCAGATATAAGGTCAATATTGCATATATCAGCAAATATCTTCAGGGAGGCCAAAACTGTAGACTTTAGACATAGGTTAAATATCTACTCGTGTTTGTTATTAAATTACACAATGACCTTCAGTTAATAGGTAATTTTCATAATCAGTTTTTGCCTATTTTCTACATTATTTTCTTGGAATCGTGATATATGTACGATGTACATAATAATATATGAAGTAGATAACTTTACTTTTTTATTTATTTTTTATGTAGTACACCACTGACTTTTTATTTTAATTCCATAATGTCCATCCAAAGGTTGTCCGGAAGGTATCGCTATCAGCAATCAGACCGCCGTTGTAACCATAAGATTAGCAGTTTTGTAAACCCTTGTGTTTTATTTTTGGTGTACATAAAGTTTTATTCTATTGTATCTTACATTTCATTTCATTTCATTTATTCTCAATAATAAACATTGTGTTGAACATTGGATACATCATAATATTACAGTAAAAATGTCACATGCAAAATTTGTACAATTTAAAGCTAAAGTAAAATATCGACTCAACCAATTAAATCGATGTCTAAAAATTAATTACAAAAAGAATGTCAGATATAATGTCAAATGTAAGTTATGTCAGATGATTAGCCAAAGTCAAAGCATAGTTCTAAGTAAAATCAATTCAATTAAAAGCTGGTTCAACATTATTATTTTATTAAATTATTTTATCATTTGACATAAAATCTGCTACTGAGTATAAACATTTTTCCAACAAGAAGTTTTTTAATTTGATTTTAAATAAGTGAGGGCTATAAATTAATAACTTTAAATTAGTTGGTAACCTATTAAACAATTCCACTGCTTGGTACCCGGAGCAATGCTTAACTATATTAAAATTTGGTGCTATCTTTTGTTTAAACTCCTTCCTTCTTGTACTTTCTCTTATCTCAATTAATTTTAAACTTGAAAGTCGCATATGCTTTCAATAAAAATGTGAAAAATAATTGAAAATCACGTAAGTAACATGTAACTTTAGTTATAAACCGTAAAACCTTCAAAGGCTTCGCCAGCTCTTGAGCCAGAGAGGGGGGGGGGGCAGAAGGGTGTGAGTAAAAACGGATTTTCAACGGTTAAGTTTACTAGTTACGGATGCAGCTGAAGTTCTTCTAAGAATCTAAAATGCAATAGCCAATTCAAACTGTTAGCATCTCGGATTGTTTAGATTTTCCATACTTGTTTATATAGAAGTAGAAGTTATTTCAGAAGCCTAGTAACTAGAAAAAAGCTTTTGCTAGAAAAGCTTTGGCAAGCTTACTTAGCATTTCTTTAGTTCTTTTATTCAGAAAAACATTAACAACAACAACGTAATGGAGTTAACGTTATGGAAGATTCCAAGAGCGAGTGAAACGAGTTCGAAAATTTTTTCACACATTGCCTTGGACAGCTTAGAATTGTTTCAATCCGTCTTAGTTACTTGATCGACTTTTAGACAAAGGCTAGATTCATGAGGAAGCAGGCTGTAAGAGCAAGCGAAGCGAACTCGATTTTTTTTTTCACACCTTGCCTTTGATAGGTTAGAACCCTCATAGTTACTTGGTCGACTTTTAAACAAAGTCAAGACTTAAAATAAAGTGGTCTGAAAAGCGAAGCGAGATCGAAAATGTTAACACCATGTACATTGAACAGGTTAGAATTGTTTCGACTAACTGATGTTACTTGGGCGATCTATAGACAAAGTTAGATTCAAGAGGGACATCGACCCCAAAAAAAAAAAAAATTGTGCGTGGAGGCTCTCCGCGCGGAAGAAGTGAAACTTCGTAATACTACACGCATGCGTTCGAGTGTCACGCATTCACTCTCGTTATTTTATTGAGCTTCTAAATAATATTTTATTGTTTTATTGTTGTACACTTTTTATTACATATTAGTTTATCGAGGTTATTCTACTCATGGAAATTGAGCGAAGGCTGGTCACACCGAAGAGTCGAATGCATGGCTGTTTGCACGCCATCTTGCGTACCTAGTAGAACTACATAGTCACAAATCTTGTAATAGCGCCATCTCTTAGTGGGTAATAGAAAATATTCCTCCTCCATCAGAACGTTAAACTTGTTGGAAGTCGCATAAGAAGTTTCACTTCAAAACGAGTCGAACAAAAAAACGAAATGTGTAAATTATGTTATTTGAGATAAAACTGTCCATATGCTCCATTTTTTGCAACCTTGTATGTAAGTGTGTCATTATTGCCTATTAATCCCTCGGGGCATGGGACACCTAACTTATTTCGGCCACTATATCCTGACCGATCATGTGAAGATCCCATAGGAGTGCCAATCCAGAGACAGAAAAAAACAGCCTTTGTGATATATAACTAAGTAATAAAAGTGTTTTCACAAAGTTCAAAGTACTAACCTCGCGCGTTGGTTTAAAGAACACATACCGCCATTGTGAATACCAATTTTCCAATTAAATTTTATAGTATATAAAGGGTGTAAAACACCTTTTAACGAAGCCGAAAGGTACTGGTTCTCCCTGTCATTGCGATATTTTTTTTGTTCTACACCATACCTGGGAACCTTCTAGTTACGGAGATATTAGGGGTCAAAGTTCCAACTTTTTGACAAGTATATTTTAAATAAAAGATTTAATGTAAGATTTTTACTTTAAACACCTCCACGACCCCCGTACTATTCGATCCGTCCATCAGCACAATGTTTTGAGTGCGTTACATTGAGTTCTACCACAAAACATGATTTTACTCCCCCCAAAAAAAAGTCGTTTCCCAGCAATAATTTTTGCGTAAAGTAACTTAGTTTCATTTACAGAATGCTTGGTTGACGGCTTCGTGATGAGGTGATTTACACCGTGTATATGAAATATATATGAAAAAGAAACAATTTCTTTGTGCGCCCCGCGGGTCCCTACCCGATTCGGGGCCTCTAGGCAGTTGCCTACTTGGCCTAAGGGTTAATCCGGCCCTGCACATACGGTAAACATATTGGAAAAATACACTAATTTACCTGGAACGCCTAATAACTAAGAGCAGATGGCTAATTGGAAGTCTCATGCATCTGCGGTGATGGAATCTATGTATTGGTAAACCCCAGTTTTTACGTAAGTATCTCGTTTATGAACTTTTTTTGTGACTATTTCCTGATTCCATAATAGGGGGTTTGAGAAAAAGTGGCATGATTTAAGTCTAGTCCAATGAAAAATATTTCATTAGCAAGAACACAATAAGACATTAATTTTCTTCTATGAACAATTATTTCTTTTTTTATGAATTTTTCACCACTCAAAGAAGCCTCGAGCCCTATTTTGTTAAAAAAAAAACTAAAACTTAGGAATATTGTTTTTTTGAAAAATCAATATGTTAGCCAGGAATCGAAGACGTTGATTTTGAAAAAAACACATCCTGTATTATTACACAAATCCATAGTGTCGGTGCTAAGGATCAAATTCTGGTAAGTAATGACATACGGAAAGAGTTCATTTTTTATAAAATATGTATAAACAGCAGTAATCAACGAACAACACAACTTTGACATCAGATATTTAAGCTCCGAAATAGTTTTCGGCAGAATTATTTTAGGAGTCATTTTTATTATTTATTCTATACGTTAGCAACAATTATCCTGGTGGTCGCTGTGAAAAAAAAACCATGCCATTGGTTCATACAAAGTTACCCAAACCCCTTGCTAAATGCTAACGATATACAAACGCATAATAATTTTGAAATGTATGTTTACTTGAAGCTTTTCAGTACTCATTCAATATTGATATTGAGTCCTTGACTTCAACTGATCATTGCCTCTCCGAACCTACTCATAGAGTGTATTGCTTGGGCTTGGGGTTCTGGCCATTTACCTGCCATAATTAAGTACCATCATATTATTCATATGATTATGAATAATATGTTTGAGAGATATGGATCCGGAACTTTACGTAGGTAAAAAACAGCGTCGAAGCACTTGAGTTGGTAAGTGAAACCATAAAGCTGCGAACCATCTGGAATAGGTATTTGTGGTATTTAATAATTGAAAAAAAAAACTGAAAAAACCACAATACGGTCTGCCTATGATTTCTAAGGTTACACTTGACGTAGCTACAGCTAAGGAATAAGTTATACATAACTTATTCTATTCTGTACGTTTACATGAACCATATGAGAGGTCATCACACCTTGTGTTTATACCTAATATAATATCGGCTTAGATCGAAAATACCAGAAAAACATCCAATGCGTAATCAAGCCGAATTAACTCGTTTATCATCATAATTATGTTGGTAAACAAGGTTTAAAAATAACCATAAGTTAAACTTAGCCACTTTTTATCGATATATAATTAATGTTTCTGTGTTTGTTGGTATTTTTTTCACGCAACTGACGTCAGAAGGCTGACTTTGGGATTTTCCGATTTTTCGAACAAGACTCAGGCGGTCTAGAACCTAAGGTGAGGTTCTAGAGTCTAGAACCTCACCGTTCTAGACCGCCTGAGTATTGTTCAATGGATTCCCAGTCCCCCATGGAATACGCAGTGCAGTGAAGGAAATTTATTTTTGGCCGTAAATTTAGACATCATTTTAAAGTTGTTTGAAGGACAGCTACGACAAAACGATGGGTGGATTCTGTGAGATGTGATTAAAGAAAAAGAGCAAATGATAGCGGTTGACACAAGCGTTAAAATGCTATTAAAGAGGTCGCGGTTAGAAGGGGGACCGCTCTATCACTATACTTGTAGTTAACGGATAACAGATGGTACTACAGTTTGCTTTTAGCACGCAAAAGAAGATGCCCCTCGGGAGTAGGTAATTGCAAAACACACTTACGTTGGAAATGCCATATCTTTTAACGATTTACCAACATTCACTGCGGTGATTTTCGTTGTCAAACATCCTATCCTACTTACTAATATTATAAATGCGAAAGTTTGTTAGTATGGATGTATTGGATGCATGTTTGTTACTCTTTCAAAATATGAAGCTATGGATTAGGTATCCTTCAAAATACTTCAGGTGGTGATTAAAAGTGTATAACGCAATTATAATTTGGATGCTAATCGTCTTTTTGAATTGATTTTTTTGCAAAATGAAGTCGTGATGTCATTAGTTTTTCCAACGAATACTTCTAACTTTAAATAGAAAACTGGTTTTGTTACAACCTTGGATTTAGTAAATCACGTCTACATTATACATAGATTCAATATAAATAGAACAAGGTGGAGCAAAACATGAATAACTGTTAAAGTCAAAGTCAAAGTCAAAGTCAAAGCATTTATTTCAATTAGACCATTACAGGCACTTTTGAAAGTCAAAAAAAAAAAAACAAAATAAAACGCGAAGCTACAGTCCCAGTCACAAGGCATAATAACTTATGAAAGTACTGTAGTTGCCCATTCCGTAGCGTAGATCTCTATGGAGAAGAACGGGCAAGAAACTCCATGGACACTCTTTTAAATCAAAATATGTTACAAAATCTTGGTTACATCATTCATGTTAAGAATTACAAATATGTGAGAACAATGTAGAAATACGGGCAAATTAAGAGCGTCCAGAGTAAAAGATTAAATCAGTAATTAAAAATAAAGTAATTAAAATAAACCGTGGCAGCTAAGAGATGACCAGTCACAACTGACAGCGCCCGTTCACGATTACGTTATATAACATTCATAAGAAACTTATCCAGTAAAAAAATAAAAATATTGGGTCTACGCAGAAAATGAAGTAGTAGGAAGACCAGCTCATAAAATTTCTATTCTTATTAGGGAATATATGTATGTACGGCGGGGAACATAAAACTGTAGATATTATTTGGAACTCACAATGCAGTTTGTAGCCAGCAGAAAATTAATAATATACTGGCGTTTGTCTACTTACTCATACTGTTTTTGCATTTCTCGTTTTAAATTTCGCACTTCTTAGATTATTAATTTTCGAGCACACAACTTGTCATGTGTTTTGGAAAAACCCTCGAAGTAATTTAATAAGTAGGTATATAGATTATTTTCTTTTTTAGTTATTTAACTCCAACTTAATGAACGGGATTCAGAGGCAAACTCAATATTTTTTTAAGTTTGAAAGACATTGTGTCAAGTGTCAAACCAGTATGTTGTATGTTCCACAGACACGTTGCATCTTATTGATTTAATAAAATGCATCATTATCTGCTTACCCCTATCTCAAATATTTTAGGTTCGGCTTCCAGTCGAACCGGATGCAGCTGAACACCAACATTTTATATGGAGCGACTGCCTATCTGACCTCCACAACCCAGTAAGTACTGGGTAATATGATACCCCGTGGTATGACTGGTTATTAGACTTTCTGGCCATTGTCTACCTGTGACGACTGTCAAAGATCTACAGTTGACAGTGGGGACCAACGGCTTAACGTGCTTTCCAAGATACGGAGGAAACTCGGTATGTTTTTTTTTCTTTATAAGGGCTTTATCACTGAGCGATAACGTCGCCCTATAAGATCAACAGTAAGACTAAAACTAACACTGCACTAAAAATAAACTATTTCAAAGCAAAACTTGCTAATTTGTATAAAATCCCAGCTAGTTCCGATAAAGGACAAGCTAGGATTGAATTACATTCACCAACATCATGAATTTTGGTTGATCCGAGCAAACTGTATCTCATGGCCTCATTCCGAACACATTCCATCAAAACATGTTGAACATCTTCGACTATTCCACATTCTTCACAATTGGGGGAAGTAACCTTTTTCATAAAAAAACCAAACTTTTTTTTTTGATGGAATATGACCGGAACGGAGTCTTAGAGCCATAATCAGAACACTCCTACTAGACAAATTATCAATCCAATTATTTACTGGAAGTTATGGCTGGATGGTTTTGTACCATATTCCCTTTTCAGTTGATCTCTGGACAAAGTGTTCACTCCATACATCTGTACTCTGATGATGGTCACTCATCCACGGACATCCAAGTGCGGCTTAACCTGCAAATCGAGCGGCTTTTATTATTAAGCCACGAGGTCCTCCTGATTCATAATACTTTTACATTTCGCACTTATAGATCATTATCTTCCTGCCTATCCGGGACCAACGGCTTAACGTGCTTTCTAGGCACGGAGGAAACTCGGTATGTAATTATGGTCACCCATCTACGGACCAACCTCGGTAAGCCCGGCTTTTTTAACACGGTTTTCAGTTACACATAATCTATGACAAAAGAGGACTACTTTTTTTTCTGAACAGATGCCACTTATAGATTGCTTCTAAAATACTCTTACAGTATCCATTCTTACGGGGCTTCCGTGGGTCACAAGTAGTTTCATCCTGTATTAATCAAGTGTGTTTCGTCTCAGTATACTTTGGCTACCCATTCGATCTTCTTCGGTAAGAAATCGGAGCAGACTGGCATTGGAATTCCAGCAGGAATTATGGTAGGACCGGTAAGACCGCTGAAATCACAAAACGAGTATTCCGTTTTGGTTCTACTTAATTTCATGGCAAACGTTTTCCAGTCTTTGCTACCATAGAACTAATCTACTTTGGAGCTCAAGGCTACTTTTCGCAACCACCACAATGTCTTCAGCAAACAGCATACACCAGGGAACCTCTTCCTGCAAAATATACGACATTATGAGAAGGTAATGGCTGAGAACCGATCCTTGATGTAAGCTGACAGCTATATTGAAGCTGCCAATACTGCCCGCTGTAGACCGGAATTAGGTACTTTATCGATTGTTCATCACTCGAAACACATGCTCGTCCTAGGCACACCTTGCTACTCATATGAAAATAGTAGATGAATTGATAAATAGGACCAACTTATGTCAGACGCACCCTAGACTACCGCGTATACTACCAAGCTGATTGTTTTCAGCAAGGCAGTAAAACTTTTATTGTGTACATCCAGTTTCACGTAGTTTGATTTTCCATAGATTTTATATGCCGTAGATATTATATTTTTATGAAGGTTACTTGGCGGTTCATTCATATTTATGACTACTTGTGAATAATCATTGCATGTTATTATGAGTTGTATAAGTTATCCCATATTCACACAAAACAATTAACCTATCAGTTATTTATGTTAATGTGGAAAATCTACAGCGCCTCCTATTTATTTTTGGAAATTTATTGGATGATACTTCGGTGTCATCTTTCGTTCATTCGCCTGCATCAAATATTTTTCATGCTCACTATACACATAGCAATTTGTCATTTGTCCGGTACCAATAAAGTATATATGGTCGTCAAGTTCACATAAAATAAAAGCTATAACCTGATGGCACTTGGGAGTTGTAAACATCGAATACAGAATTATTAAATCAACAGAATGTGCAGCATCGCGTCCGTCATTCTGCAAGTATAATATAACAGAAATCCTTCTGCAAAGTGTGTTTATTACTTTGGATATATGTGGTCGTTCAATAACCGATGGCCAATGCTTTTAGTTACAGGTAAACCCCGTGGTCTCGAGCTTCATGCTCAAGCGACACGGGTTTGGCAACTACGAAGAAAACAAATTAAATAAGCTTTTTGAACGCAACCACAAGTTACGACTCGGTGAGTCACCGACTTGTGGCATGGTGGAGGAGACGCGCTTGACGCAAGTTGCATCGTGAATTGAACCTAATGATATCACCACTAGGCATAATTTAATATGGATCTATTAAGTTCATCATCATGTTGCCCTTACCCCATGTTTGGTCGGTGCAACACGTTATTTTCTTCCATTCTCCCCTATCAATCTTCACACTGTCTTTTACTCCTTTTTCCTTCATATCATTCCTCACACAATCCATCCATCTTTTCTTTGGTCTTCCTCCCCCTCTCCATCCATTAACATTTATATTCATCCCTATTTAGTCACATTTATGTGTTTCAACTAATCATCTTCACTGCCCAGCGTTCCGTCCATACACTACGACAGGTCGAGTAACGGACTTGTATGTTTTCCCCTTTAACTTGAGAGGCATCCATCAACATGGATCGCAAGTTGTTACAGTAAACTGTCGCCTTTTCATCTATCCTTTTTATGTCCCGGTCTACGTCGCCATCCCCTTGGGCAAGCTATTTGTTCATACGAGGGCAGTCCCAGAAATACACGACCTAACTAAGAAAACACACCTTTACTTAAAGCCACTTTTAACTCCAAATATATTTAAAAATCCCGGCTTTATTGCCCTGAATTTGTAGATAACTCTCGACTTAAACTACTTCACTATGTATTTTGTTGCATTTTGAGCAATCATGGCAGCTACCTTGGGCAGAATCTTTCATCTCCAAATTTTCGGTGTAGTTCGAGCTCTTTTTATCGATGGTCATGCAATAACATTTTTGGAGTTTCTTGAAAACTTGGCTTCCCAGTTTTTGATGAAAACGATGTAGCAGACTCCTCAAGAGTAGAATCTAACTTGGTCCGCCTAATATCGAATATTAGGCGGACTGAAGTTTTTCAAACTAAAGTTTTGTATCACGTAACAGTGACCAATTTTCTCCATGTACAAAAAATTCAGTGATAGTGTTCACTGTTTGATGGGCGCAAAACAAGTAATAAATTATATGGCGACTTGATACTCTAGATTTTAATTTTATGAAGTTCTCGTTCTCTTTCCAAAGACATTATTTTCAAACAACAACCGGTATTTATATACGTCGGGACGGGTACTTTTGGGACTGCTCTAGTATTAAGCCTATTACATTGTTATACTCAAAGTATTCTACTGTTCACCCTTAACATACCATTAATATTTTTTTACGATACAAACGAGGTAAGCAAGAAATAAATAATTTTATAGGGTCGTTGTACAGAACTACCGACTTCATTAATTGGTTGTAAAAATAGTACGGATGTAAACCGACATCTTCAGTGGAAAATAATATTGAGACAAAGAAACTACATCGATAGAAATACGTCGTAAGAAAATAAGCATAGTTTAGCAGCCTAAGTAAAAAATTCAAGCATTTCTGAAACTTAAAAAAAAAATCGATACCTGAATGAGTAAGCACCGCAGTGCGGCTCAAAGAAAGTTTTGAGGCGCCATTATGATCTTTAACACTTTATGATCTTTTGACGGCTGTCAATGAATTTCGTATTGCTACTTCATCTGCGAAACAGTAGCTACCTGCTGCCGGTACCTAGTAAATATTAGGGGTTGCGGATCAATCTACTTTAGTTTAGAATTTTATTGGACCCAAGGGTTCTTTCAATGACCAATAAAAACACGTCAAGACACTTGTGTCTTTGGAATCAATTTAAATGACTGATTGCCAGATTTGTCTTGACGTTGTAAAAGTTTTTATTTTTTGCTTTTAGGGCAAGTAGCTAAATACTATATCAGTTATTTGAATATAACCTTCAAAACGACAAGTCACTAGACACCTAATTACAATTTCAATTTTATTTAATTAATCAAAACAAGTCCCACACTGATAGACCAAAATAAGGAAAAACGGTGACCGATACTAACAAAGCTTCAAGGTTTCTAAACGAAATAAATGTTTTAATTCGACAACTTTGGAATTGGTCCTGGAACTCTGGCCTTAGAAAAACAGCCCCGTCAACAAACTTGGCCATTTAATTAGCTTGCAGAACTCCACAGACTCAATAGGCATCGATAGGTAGACCTAACGCTAACGCAATAAAACAAACGTGACAAAATAAAAAGATTTGATGATTATATTTCGAGGGAGTTAATAACTGCAGGTACCTATTATACTTTAAGTATGGTTTTAGTAATTACGTTTCTTTTTTCGTTTATGTCCCCACGTCAAGTCTGTAAAGTTAACGCAAAGCTTTAAGGAGCCTGCCCACTACACCGGAGGTATACCATGACGGTGATATGAACGTATCATGGGGTCTACTCTCTTAGCAAGAAATTCGTAGCTTTGCCGAAGTTCGGTCGTTTTCTAATCCGTATCACTTACGGACATAAGATTCGTTAGGGGCCCGAACTAAAAATGAATGACGACACGATTGGACAGTTGTCCTTACTCACGATGTGTCTTCAAAATTCATGTTTCCGAAAATATTAGGGAGTAGGGTTCATTTCGAAGTATAAAGCTGGTAATGGACGGACCCCTATTTTTGTTGATGGACTTAGAAATTAGACCCCTAGGCAATATGATACGGACTAATAAGCCGACTAGAACCTATCAACAGCGTATTATACCCGTTTAGAACAGTAACATACGCGGTTTGTAACGTGTTTAGACCGGTCACTTCGGTGTTTTTTGCCTAACACGGTCATGGTTTGAGACGGTGTAGTACGCAGACCCCTTTAAGCTGATTTCAAACTGAGATTTCATAAATTTGCGATCACTGACCCCACAATCTGACTGACACCCAAAAAATAAATAATCCAATGATTTCATTTGAAGACATCGCATCTGTCGAGTTTTGCAAAGAGATTTTATTTAACCCTGTTAAAACCTATGTACTTACTTATGTAATTACTAGCTGTCCCGCGCAACTTCGTCTGCGTCACATTTTCCCCGTTTCGCAACATTTTTCAGTGCTGCTCCGCTCCTATTGGTCGTAGCGTGATGATATATAGCCTATGTCCTTCCCAGGTTGAAATCTATCTTCTTGCCAAATTTCATTAAGATCCGATCAGACGTTTAGTCGTGAAAAAGTAACAACAAACAAACATACAAACAAACAAACAAACAGAGTGACATTCACATTTATAATATTAGTATGGATAAATCACCTTAAATATTTCTTTTAAAATCTTCGGTAGTCATTACAAATAAATATTGTTGTGCTCTACAACAAGTATTGCTTACAGAGCACAAAATTATTATTAAAAAAAAAAAACTTTGTTGGGTTTTTATTCAACATAGGACGGTTTGTACGGTCTTTGAACTCAGTTTTTCAATCTGACTGGCAGAATATTGAACAGGTATGAGATTTAACCAGAACCATATTATCAAATTCACAAGGTGTTGTTTTGCATCCTCGTCATTCAAGAGGTTGTCACAAAAGACACAAATAATCAATTTAAATTACGGTTCCTAGTTAATTAATAATAAAGGCAGATTTTTTAATTCTTGTTTGTCAGTATATCAGAATGACGTGCGTAACCCTTAACGTGGTTTAGGGAATAAAAATTTATCGAGATTGTTTTTATGTGTGAAAGAGTGGATATAGGGCGAGAATCATACGGGCCGCGTTTAAGACACGGATGGTTCGGTTCACACTTACCGATATCCGTAAATCACAAAAAAAAAACCTACCCTATTTATTATTGATTTGGGGTGAGAATCATAAGCATAGTTACCTCCTTGTATTTGACGAGGATGCAAAACAACACCTTGTATATTAAAACAATAAGTACCTACGTTACAATGGAAAGGTATGACGACAGTATGTTACATTTCTATTGTAACATACTGTCGACACGTGTTTGCAGGCAGCATTGTATCCTAACCCACTAAAATATTCTGAGCCAAAATAAACTTTTAGGTTACATTTAGGTGGCCTGCGGTTAATAAAATATCGCTTGTCTTGTATCCTATTAAATGAGCAATATCTATATACAAGGTGTTGTTTTGTATCCTCGTCAAAATTCAGGAGGTTGTCACACAAGATATAAATAATCAATTAAAATTACGGTACCTAGTTAATTATTAATAAATGCTGAGTTTTTTGGATGTTTATGTTTGACAGTATTTCAGAATAACCCCCATAACGTGGTTTAGGGAATAAGAAATTATTGAATAAACGTTTGAAATTGTTTGTATTTGTAGAAGCGCGGTTATAAGGCGAGAATCAGACGGCCCGCGTTTAAAACACGGGTGATTCACACTTACCGAATTCCGTAAGTGAGAAAAAAATAAAAATTACCTATCCATTTTATTATTGATTCGGAACGAGAATCATTAGCATAGTTACCTCCTTGAATTTGACGAGGATGCAAAACAACACCTTGTATATAAAAAAACAATTGCTGTTCGTTAGAGTCGCTAAAATTCGAGAAGGGCTCGCTGATTTTGGTTTTAAAATGTTTGTCGTAGTCCAGGGAATGTTTTTTTAAACAGGTGGGAAAGATAGGGTAGGGTAGGTAGGTAGGTAGGGTAGATACGTAGGTAGGGTAGGATAGGGTTGGGTAGGGTAGGTAGGTAGATAGGGTATGTAAAAAGTGCATTGCAACGCATGCCGGGGACAGGTATACATAGTTTGTATATATATTTGTAATCACGTTCGTTTTCTCTAGTTTCACTGTCGCCTTAGTACTGTAATAAAATTTATGTCAGACTACGTCAAGTCGTACGTAGGTTTAACATACTCTGTCGCCTTAGTACTGTAATAAAATTTATGTCAGACTACGTCAAGTCGTACGTAGGTCTAACATACTCTGTCGCCTTAGTACTGTAATAAAATTTATGTCAGACTACGTCAAGTCGTACGTAGGTTTAACATACTCTGTCGCCTTAGTACTGTAATAAAATTTATGTCAGACTACGTCAAGTCGTACGTAGGTTTAACATATCGTGTAAAGTCATTTTGTTAACCTACTCGTTCACACAATGAAACATAGGACAACGTAAGCGCTCACCAACCCTTTCAGTGCATTACAATTTGTTGTTAGAGCTCTATACAGCAGCACCATGCGTGTTAAAAACTTTGTTTATAAATTCAACTAATCGAACGCTTTCAACTAATCTGTCTTATTATAACAAATCTCATTGTTAATACAAATCACATGCACTGAAGTCCAGATTTGGAACAAATGTCGGGAGGGCATATGAATTATGTCCCAACGCGGAAATGTTTTCCACGACCTTCGAGGCCGTATACCATACCTTATATAACTACAGGAAGTTGGTATATTTTTTTTATTTTCTCGTAGAAATTACGTCTATTTAATTTCACAATGAACGACCTATACGTGATCTATGCAAATCAATCATGTTGCTGTTAAAGTCCGAAGTACTTAATATGTCGCAATAACAGTTAGCATAAAAATGAAGCTAAAATATAAATGAATCCACAATCTACAATATGATCCCGCATGTCATTCTTCGTCTTCTTCGTTCGTGCCGATGGTTTACAACTTGTTTAAATTTCTTGAGCCATCGCAGCGTCTTTGGCATTTTAAGATCCTCGAAAGTGCATGTCTTCTGTTCCTTTGTATATATCCGCGCTTACAGGTTTCGCGAGGGGTCTGATATACTGCGTAACGGAGTGACTACGCGACTACCACACCAAACAAACGTCCAGTGCGAGGACTAAAATTACCTATTTTATTATTTGTTCTAGAAATTAATGGGCCAGTATTGCACTTGACACCAAAAAAAAGATATTGGTCGAGTACATAATCACCTCCTTTTTAAAAGTCGATTATAATTAGAAATTTTGACGCTAAAATGCATTCTGATAAAGGCAATGCCACTGGCACGTGTCACTGTATGATATTCAGAATGAACGGAAGTCATGGTGGATATACCAGTTATTTTAATAAATAAATGAATAAAACATGGCATACTCGTTTCATTGTAATCACAATCTCAACTGTAATATACATATCTATCTGCTTTTATGTATGTTTACACTACGCACTATGGGAACAAAAGGAATTAATGAAAATATTATGTTGGTGTATTTCGTATTTTCTTCGATGGTTCTCTATGATGAGTATATTTTATATTCACGTGCTCATAACACAAAGTTAATCCTACATTTACATTCATAGCAAACTTCCGACTCGACCTAGGTTTGATCTGATTTATTTATATACTTTTATATTTTATTTGTTAGCCTAAACTGCCTCACTCCATTCGCCATTACAAAGGCCATTAGAGTGAAAGTGCAAACTGAACTGGCTTAGCTTTTGCTTGACAAAAACTTGCCGAAACCCTAATCCATTCTAGTACAGAAATTGACCGAAATCGCGTAGACTTTGTTAGACAAATTCCTTCTAAAATTGCAGCAACAAATGCTATTCAATTTGATACCGATATTTACCGATCGTTATCTTCAAAAATAGGTGGATAATTACATGGAAATTGTTATTATTTTGGTAAAAATCTAGAACTCTTTGGCAGGCGGAGGGGGGTGAGGGAGGGTGTACCCCTTCTGCCCTGGCACCACTCCCATTAAAAGGTAATGCAACGTTCTTGAGAAAACCAATTATTGTAACCTAACCTCAAAACATTTTGTATTCGCTTATAAAGCAAAGTCGACGTAGCCAGTGGGGTTCCTATTTCTATCTGCAGGGTTTTCAGTAACCAAACACGAAGGGGAAGTCGGGGTCTTAGTTCGCTCGCTCTGCTCGCCCACTAGACCCCACCATCCCCTTCGAACCTAACCTGTCCGAGTCGGGTTGCCCCAAGTCCAGAGCTCGCTTCGCTCGCTCTTGCATCCAAATTCTCCTGGATATGTATAATACAGCACTAGGTTTTGTCCGTGCATTTTTTTTGAACATATCCAAGCAAAAATCTAATCCATGTGAGTCAATTTTTTTTACCGAGATAGTTTAGGTTTTGGCGAGTAATATGCATAAACAAAAGCTCATCTATTAGAGTCTGGCTCGTGACTCAAATAGTATAGCCTTTGTAAATTCGCCTCCAGGACAAAGCCCCCCCCATTCCTTCCACTTTACTCGGTGTTGCGCCTCTTCTTGAAAATCAACGAGAAAGCCATCCAAGGCATCCCGCACTCTTCTCCTCGGTCTACTGCAACCCAGTCCAGCGGTCGCAGAGCTCCGATTTTGTTATATGCGGGCTCAGCTTTGTCGGCATCAAAATTCGTAACGTAGTTTAAAAGAACACCGCAATACGTAGGTATACAAAACAGTCTTTATTGTAAAACATGTTTAGATACAGAAATATTTAGCTTGTTAGGCAGGGGCTTGACCAAGTTTATTTAAATAGGAAACACGATTGCGACGATGCTGCTAGCCGTTGACAAGTCTTCTGAAAATAAGCCACTTTTTTTAAGGTATATAATTCGTTTATTTTTTAAATTACCCTATTCATCGTTGGAAATCTGAACATCTTGTAAATAACGTAGAAAGCAAGAAATTTTATAGATTTGTAATGATAGTTATGTTACTACCTTTTTCGTAAACAAGTGCACGTATAACAGATGCGTCTATGTCACACAGTGATTTCATGGTGATTTTAATAAAAAAAAGCGTTGTTGTCAAAAGTTTGTCATGAAACAAACAAAATTTTATGTGTAACGTGTGTTAAATTTATTATTTAACCTCTCCAACCTTGCGACTAAACGGTAAAACACCCAGCCGGCCTCACAATGACGTCATCGAGCGTGTCAAGTGTCCTGCGCTCATAAAAAGCTTATCGCGCGAGTTCTATTAGCTCTTATCTCAAGCGGTAAACAGTTTCGGGTTCTTGATTAACGAGACCATGTATTACAATATAAACAACTGTTTTATAACTACTTGAGAATTATAAACATCGCATAGAATTCAGAGAGCTCGCCGCAAACATACTGTTGTCGTAGTTTGTTTTTTTTTGGTAAAACTACTGAATCAATTTACACGAAACTTTAGATCTAACATAACAAATATACAAGTAATCTAATGACAGTGTTTTTTAGGAGTCCTACATAAATTATTCTTGCAAGATTCCAATTCAAACGTCTTATTAGAATCGGCCATTTTCTAACTGCGCAGTTCAATGCATGAAAATACTTGAAATATCAATAAATATGAATAAATATGCCTCGAATGCATGAAATTATGAATTATCACTATTTTTCGCTTATTACTAATGTTTCCAAGACCATATTTCATTGTAAAAGAGTCAAATTCATATTTTCAATTTCGACTGACGAACTTCACAACAAAGGAATTTTTGGAGAAATTTTTGGGTCAAAAACATAATTTTTAGATATTTTTTCCAGCAAATGACTATCTAAAAAGTTACATTATACACTTATAACATACTATACATTTACTTACCAAAGTTTAACAACACAAAACACAAAAATTTCACTGCATTCCAAAACAAAACACCACCGTTCCACACTGGCCGCCATGACTCATTTTGACAGTCGACAAAGACGCGTTTCTTTATTTTTTAAATAATTTTGTGCAGTTGTTAGGTTGGTATGTTTGGTTTCATTTTAATCGAACTCTAGTTGGCCAGAGACGTAAATTTTTACAAACGAATTAGACCCTTACTGTACGTACGATAAGGGTTTAAGTTTGCTTGTACGAGGCGTTCCCATATGGGAACCTCGGGGTTCAACCGAATTGTTCGGCGTTCCCATATGGGAACCACGGGGCTGGAGAGGTTAAGCAGCCATGAATCAAAAACCTAGTAGAAAAAGGTATTTGTCATCCAAGAAAAAAGGAAATTGTGCGATAAATTTAGCATCTATTGGGGCATCATCAGAGGTTGAAATAGCAAACCTACAGCCGGTCCAGGAGGAAACAAAAGCTGAACTCGTCGAAGAAGCTCCACTTAGCTTTCATTCGCGCGAAAAGTTCAAGGCCGAAGTTGAACGGTTCATACAAATATCCCAATATTTTTCCAGTCCTCTTCACAAAACCGCATCGTATATCTGTCAGACACGGCTCGTGTCCTACCCGAGTGTATTCAGATTAGAATATAAGAGAGGGCTCATCACATCAGAGTACATTAAGTTTTGCAATGTTACTCTGGAGCCGGTGTTCATAAGACTGTTTAAAATCATTCCTGATTTGGAGCAAATCAGGTTTACCAACTTGTCCCTCTCTCGATGTAAGAGGATTCCTCCGGGCCTGTCATACAACTTGACATTTATATATGACGATGTGAATGAAAAACCGTCCTGTAACGCAAAAATTATTTTCGTCGCATCCAGAAAAACAACCACTCCATGCTATCAAATATGTGAAACTGAACTAGATATCGATGTACAAAAAACTCGTTTGGTTTATAAATAATCATGCTGTTTACGTTTGTATCGGAATTTAGAATTTTAATTCTAGCAGGTAAATAAACACAATAGGGGTGCGGACTGGGTAAAGAAAACGACATTCTATTTTGTCCGTCAGACAGGTAATACAAAAATAATAGACACGTATTTTTTGTTTTATCATAATTTCAAAAAATTACTTAGTTAAAACTCATTAAAGTTGGAGAGTGGGTGGTTACTACGTCAAAAGTAGGTATAAAACTTACCTACATGTGACGTCATGCGCCATTTCAACTCAATATATCTCCGTAATTTATGATCACGTGAAAAAAGAAAAAATACGTGTCCAATACATTTCAATAAACTACCCGACGGACAAAGAAAAAAAAAATTAGATTATCCCCTATTGGACATAGTCTCAATTTACCTGCCAGGTTGTAACCATGTTTTTGTTTGAACAATCATATAGTTGTTTTTGTACCAATAAAATCACTTCACATTTACTTAAAGCTTCTAATTTCAGAATACATCAATATAAAATTAGGAGCTCTCGGTGAATAGTCACCTACCGTGCAGGCAACATGTAGCAACTTAACAAAGTAGGAGTGCTACGAAGTGGTGTTTCAGCTGCTGAATTCAACACGCGTCACATTCAAATGTTTACTCATGCACCCTTTTTCGTTGCATTCCGAATATACTTGGTAACTACACATAGGTATTATAGTTTCTTTGGTGGAGTGCGTTGTCTTTTAGACTGCGGTTCACCTAATTATACAAGGTGTTGTTTTGCATCCTCGTCAAAATTCAGGAGGTTGTCACAAAAGAAATAAATAATCAATTAAAATTAAAGTAACCAGTTAATTATTAAAAAATTGCATTGCAGTATTTCAGAATTATCGAATAAATGTTAGAGATTGTTTGTATGTGTGAAAGCGCGGTTATAGGGTGAGAATCAGACGGGCCGCGTTTAAAACACGGGTGGTTCACACTTACCAATTTCCGTAAATAAGAAAAAAAAAAATACCTACTCTTTTTATTATTGATTCGGGACGAGAATCAGTAGCATAGTTACCTCCTTGAATTTGACGAGGATGCAAAACAACATCTTGAATAATATTATAATAGTCATGTGGTGCTCATGAGTTGGGTCGAGAGTGAACGGCAAAATCCGAGCAAAAAGTGACACATACATTGTGTTGCAGAGACTTTTAAAATACGCACAACTAAAGTACAAATATTTGAAAAAAATACTTCATGATTTGATTAACCCTGACCGCAAGCGCCCCCACAATTAATAAAAATTTACTGGTAGGTACATCATGCCAATGTGATTTATGTTAATTATATGAAATATGACGGTTTTCTTTTTTTTTAATATTTGACTCACAAACAGCAATACATTTACATATTTTTAATATTTTGAAAGCCAGTTTGTCAAAAATATTGTAGAAATCGAGTTTCGGAATATTTTGAAAGTTTCAGTTTCTGTAGGCGTAAGAACCGGCCTACTTCGGTTCCTGAATCTGTGCCTAGGGGAAATGGGAATGGAAAAGGAATAGCTTAACTTTGGGCCGGAATCAACCTACGTCGTTATAATTCCATTAACAGTTCGAACGTAACACAGCCCAGTATTGTAAGAATATTGGTATATGTATCGGCAAGTTCGAGTATTTCGACTTTAGTAATGTACAGTACCTATAGGCTATCTACAAGGTGTTGTTTTGCATTCTCGTCAAAATTCAGGAGGTTGTCACGAAAGATATAAATAATCAATTAAAATTACGGAACCTAGTTTATTATTAACAAACTCTGATTTTTTTGGTTGTTTAAGTTTGTCAGTATTTCGGAATAACCCCCTTAACGTGGTTAAGGGAACAAGAAATGATCGAATAAACGTTTGAGATTGTTTGTTTGTATGTAAGCGAGGTTATAAGGCGAGGATCAGACGAGCTATGATTAAAACACGGGTGGTTCACACTTTCCGATTTCCGCAAAATCGAAAAAAAAATAAAAATTACCTACTAATTTTATTAGTGATTCGGGACGAGAATCATTAGCATAGTTACCTCCTTGAATTTGACGAGGATGCAAAACAACACCTTGTATTAATTGCTTCTATGACCAATAATATGATTATTATGATACGGAAGTAGTAACGTTTACAATACCTATCGTTTTTTTTTTTTTGTAATTAGTTCAGTTAAATCTGACATGTTACCCTTACTCGGGAAGAGACTGGACCCCACGACACAGGGTATCCTAGTGTGGAATCCAGGGAATATATAAAAATCTAGCGCTAAAGGATCATTGTCCCTTGTTACTAGCTTTTTAATATTGTACTTTGTTATGCGAACTACACACATTGTTCACATTTTTTAATATTGTTACAAAATTATATTTAAAAATATACTTATAAAAAAAAAAATTAGCTCACCAGCATCGGGAACAGGGTCCGGGCTACCGGTGGTCAGGGCTCTTGAGTTCCTCCTAACAATACGTGCCGTGTCCAGAAGTACTGCTTTCTGAATCAAGCCCTTGATCCAGCTGCCAAGCGAAAGACTACTCAGGTGTTGGTCGAAGTTTTTGGCTATTAAGCTTTGGGTCGACACGACTATCGGCACAATGACTGCTTTAATCACGTCCCACATTTCAACAACCTCGCGAGTCAGATCTAGGTACTTAAATTGCTTATCTTTCTTTGCTTTCACGATGTTCTCGTTATTTCAACAATCATTGCGCTACGCTCCAAATGATCTATCAACACAATGTCAGGCTTATTGGCAACAATAGTCCTGTCAGTGACGATAGGTCGATCCCAATTCAACGTGATATTACCATTATCGAGAACTGCCCCCCTAGCATCACCGTTCTATCTCTATTCTACCAAGAAACGACAAAAAATCTTTTCTATACAACTTGACATTTCTTCTGCCCGAGCATGTCGCGCCCCGTCGACTCGCGTTTCTACGAAGACACAGACATAGAAATTCTTTCCATATGAACGGGGACGTATCTAGTTATGTTTATATTCCCTGAATCTTACGATACCTAATAAAACGTTCAGTCAACAAAAAAAAGTTGTAAATTGCACGAGTTTTTCATGTTTCGCGGGCGGGTTGATGTTACTGCACCCTGGATCCAGGCCTGGATCTTTTTCGCGAAATAAAACCTAAATATTTTACATAGCATTTAAACCTTTTGAACTTAACGCAACCACGAAACGTAGTTCTCGTATTCGGACTCAGATGACATGTTGGATTGTTTACAAACAAATTAAACTATTTTTCCAATGTGATGAAGTCCATTTTGACATTTGTCAGAAGAAATGTTTCTACCCCCAAATGTCAAAAGTAGAGAAAATATGGTCGTCATGCTCGACGTTGTAGACTTATGTCGACTAAAGAATAGAAACATTTCTTTTCCACATTCTTAATCGCCATGCTTAGGAAGATAGAAATATCTGTCACATTGTCGGTTCTTCCGTAGACATAGCCCGTTTCTACGGCGGTCATGCTAGACCGGCTGGGTCGGGCGCATACTTACAGTTTGGCACTTCTGATTCCACGAGGTTGTATTTCAAAGCAAGTTGCTGGTTGTCCTGGCAACGAGGTTGTATGCAAGTATTCTCCGTTAGCCAGACGAGCACCCAGAAATAATGTGTCTGATCGATTTATTATTATTATAATAATTGTAACAACGTATGAACGTACGAGGATGTTAATATCTAAACAAAAAGTTCCAACAATTGACGTGGCGGTGTTTTCTGCATGTCATTGTTTATGTAGATAATAACCGCAGGTATAAAATGTATATATACTAGGTCAAGGTTCTTCAAGGTTAAGTACTTGATAACAATAATGCATTAAAATCTTAAAAGGAGAGCTGACCCACATGAATGGACATCAAGATTGAAAACTCAACAAGTAATGGTAACACTAGACCATATAATATTTAACTGATACTATTAAGATAATATATAAGGGACATGGGAAAGCGATACTATACATTCCCAGTTAAATTTTTGCAACATGGCCTCGTTAGAGACTCCCGAACTCATTTGCCGGAGTGGGTAGACAAAAGAAGAAGGATATATTGTAGGAGCCTAGGCAAGAAGTATATTTCTATGATATTTTTTCCAGCAGTGGAATTGCTCAGGAAAGTTTTTAAACAAGTAAACCAACTACCATTATAGAATCAATGTTATTCATAATTACAAAAAAACAACGATTGATCGACAAAATACGGAACAAAAAAAGGTAAAAAAAAAACAACTCTAAATAAAGCTTGTAAGTTGATCTAACTGACGCATGGCAAAGGAGATCTTTCCGATTGACGTCATATTAGCAGAACTCGGTTGCGTTAGGTACACGATAGTGATTATTTATGTTTTTGTGTTTATTACCATGTAACTCCTTAAATGAGGCTGCGTGGCTAATCAGGCTACAATATGACGTTTAATAGCTCATCATTATATGTATTACGCTGTTATACCTACCACCCTTTTGATTACAGTCCACGAAGTAAACATAATTATTTATGTAATAACAAAAGAATCAGTTCTCGAGACAAAAAACATCACAACAAGCCATATTGTCGCGTTTTCCAAGAAGTGCATTCCATAGCCAGCGATTACCACATTTCTTCTCTTTTATGACAACTGACAAGTTGTTTTGTAGCGACCACAAAAAGTAACATACTACAAAAAGTACTACAACGCCATCTATGATGCGACGGAGGAACTAACATCAATTTCCTACAAGTCGCAAGCAAAGTTTACATCGACTTTAGCTATCGGGCAGTTGCCCGCCAGACATAACACCTGTCTGGCCGGAGGATCCTCCCTTTTCCAATGGAGTATTGAGGAACTTTACACCCTGTTCCTCATACCCCTAAAGTTTAAGCACAATAACATGAGGATTTAATAGGAATTAAGCTCATAATATACATTTTAACCCTTTTTTTACCTCAGGGTATTAAAAATAGAGAGAGAGAAATATTTAAAGGAAATTTCTCTAACGACATCAAAAGAAAACTATTTGACTCAAATATACTACCAACTCTTTTATACGGATGTCAAACTTGGACTACAACAGATGCCATGAAAACTAAATTAAGGTCATTTCAAAGAGCTTTAGAGAGGCATGCTTGGATTAAAAATAAGCGACCGCATAAAAAGCAGCGACATCAGAGCGAAGACCAAAGTAACTGATGCTTTGTTTATGGCCGGAAAACTAAAGTGGAATTGGGCAGGCCACATCGCGAGAACCACAGACAACAGATGGAGCGAGCGCGTCCTGCACTGGTATCCACGAAACGGAAACAGACGCCGCGGAAGACCATTGCAACGATGGCGAGACGATATCGTTGCACTGGCAGGGATAGAATGGACTAGATCGGCCCAAGATCGATATAAATGGAAACAGATGGAGGAGGCCTTCGTCCAGAGATGGATGACCCCTTAATAAATTAAGTTCTGTGAAAACAATAGATATGTGAATAATAGGGAAATAAAGGCTATTTTTATTTTTATTTTATTTTATTTTTATTTTATTAAAAATAGAAAGACAAAAAGTGAATGAAATCATTAAAAAGATTTTCCAGAAATCCCTGGATATTTACTTCGTGTACCTTTCCTTGCCGTAACTTTTTCCCGAAAACCGTAAACGTAAAGGATTGATGGGTAAACAGAAACCGTAAGAAATACTCACGAATTAGGGAAAGTGTTTTAAACCCTAGTAAAGTACAAGTAAAGTACGCAGTCATGCCTTCTATTTCAATCTTCGGGTAAAAGTTAACTAAGTCACTTAGTGAGTTTTGGTCGAAGTTAGTAGACATCCTTCAATTTGAAGTTATTGATGTATGGCAAGTGAAACGTGACCGAAGTCAGGTCTTCAAAGTTTCACGATAAAAAAAAGAAAATGTATTTATTTATTGAACGCAAAATGTACACAATCATAGGTACAAGGTGGACTTAAAACTAGAGAGTACATGACCCTGTTAGGGCGCAGCAAAATAACTAACATACATAAAACAATTTAGGAAATAGTCAAAGCCACTGTAAGAACATCTACTGAAATATTTTAACTTTTAATTTCAACTGTAGCTTGAAACATTTTTATTGTTTAAAGTGGGTTATATCATTTCAGCCGAAAGACATCCACTGCTGGACATAGGCCTCCCCCAAGTCTCGCCACATTGACAAAGTGGGTTGCAACCTTTTAAATAATTAATCAGTATGGTTTCTTCTATAAATATGTTTTTATATCTATATTTGACGTATACACGAATTCTACGCGACGTCTACGCGGTTACGCTGTACAAATTACCGTTCGTCTACGCTGGAGAAACGTAGCGTAGAACTCTTCAAGGGAGATTCCATGATAGGTGTATGTAGCTCTTGTTTTTTGTGTTTGTTGTTGTTATTGAGATCACGAGTAGGTATCTAAAAGTCTAATGGAAATATACGTCGACCTGATCAGTAGGTAGTACCTAACAAAACTGCGTAAACAAATCGAAACTTGTAATTTGTTCCTTGTTTACCTTGACTATTTTAAAACGGCTTTTTACCCGAAATCCTTGCCAATACAAAATAACACCGTTGAAAACCATACTTACATAACTTAAATAAAATAATTAGGCATTCAATATTGCGTAATATTAGACGTGGTTCGACGACTTAGGGTTCTGTAGATGCTGACGTAAGTAAACATTCGTGAAAATAGCTGTTGTCATCAAAAAACGGCTCTCATTTTGAATAGAACTTACCTATTCAAAATAACGGCCGAGGACAAGAAATAGTTAAGTACAGACAGTAAACAGATCGACAAGGTGTTGTTTTGCAACCTCGTCAAATTTCAGGAGGTGGTCACGAAAGACATAAATAATCAATTAAAATTATGGTACCTAGTTAATTATTAATTTACGCTGACTTTTTTTGGTTATTTAAGTTTGTCAGTATTTCAGAATAACCCCCTTAACATGGTTAAGGGACTAGGAAATTATCGAATAACGATAAATAATAACGGTAAGCGAGGTTATAAGGCCAGAACCAGACGGGCCGCATTTAAAACACGGGTGGTTCACACTTATCGGTTTGCGTAAAAAGGAAAAATTACCTACCCATTTTATTATTGATTCGGGACGAGAATCATCAGCATAGTTACCCCCTTAAATTTGACGAGGATGCAAAACAACAGCTTGTATATATGATGATGGACGTTTTAGGGTCCCAAAATTATTTGATTAGTTGGTAGGTACCTAAGTATCCATTACTTACTTGACTTTTGGTACATTCTAGTTTTCCACCAAGAATAAAAGTAACGTCCGATTTGATGTCATAATTTTTTGAATAATTATATATATAAACATAGAAAAATTATATCTTACCATATAACTAATAGAACCTCCAACAAATATAAAATGCCACACTTGGCCGTTGGTTCCGTTTGCCTTGCGCCTTGATTATAAGTTCAAGACTGCTCGGAAAACCTGTAGTTACACGAGTTCGATATAAATGTAATTACTAGTATGTACATACATACCTAGGTGCCTGCTTATGTATAATAACTACTGGGTACTGGAAAATTACTAAATCTGTGAGGTCATTATATTATACGAGATCCATAAATAAAGAACGCATATAACATACCTACGGTCTATGTCTTACGACAAGTTTATTTAGAACTACAACATCATCATCATCATCTTTAGCCTATAATGTTCCCAGTGCTGGGAAACAGGCCTCGTCTCTATGAGAGGGAGTGGGCTGTAATCCACCACGCGGGCCAGTGCGAGTTGGTAGATGTCACATGTCTTCGAAATTTTAGTTCTAGGACATGCTGGTTTCCTCACGATGTTTTCCTTCACCGTTTTTAAGAGCAGCGGTGATGGAATAAATTACACAAAAGTAATGCGCCTGCCAGGGTACGAACCCACGGCTTACTGGTCGTAAGTCGGGGCTGCCACCACTGGCCCCCCGCTGCTCTCTACTACATGTACCTAAGTAATTTAAAAAATCGCTAAGGGCGTTATAAAGCGAAAAACATGTCATCATTCTCCTGCGTTTATCCCAATTTATTTGGGGTCGGCGCAGCATGTCTTCTTCTTCTTCCACACTTCTCTGTTACTCGTCATCTCATCAGACACCTCTCACCAGTGTCAAAAATACACATTGGGCTGGGATTGGCATCAATGCCTAAACCATTATAAAGACTTTTACCGATTTTAAAATGATAAGTATTACAATTACATTTTAGTACATTTTATAAAATGATTCAGGTTCATTTAATTAATTTCATTCATTTAATTTTGTAACGTTTAGAACATGTTCCTGGCAGCGACATCTGTTGATAAGCGCACATATTAGTTGCTTTCTCATTTTCCTTATTGTATTTCCATTTACACAAGGTTGTCGTAAGTGTCAGTTGGTTAGTTATAATTGTGCATAGATGGCGCTTAAACAAATTATGGTACAAGTGGCTCAAGGGGCTCAACCAAAGTAAACGTGGATTTAATATCATATTTATTTAAACTAACTTTGCATTTACCTTTAAAATTTTGATTCATATTTCAGATTTTAACAAGAACTTGTCAAAAATAGTTCCAGTGTTTAGTGACTTTATTTTTAAAAGCAAATGTGTCTGCCTCGTTTAGCCGAAGCTCTCAGGACTAATTTACTTTAATTTTTTATTATGAGTATCAAGTAAAAGCAACTTTACATTGCCTTGAGAGACGCTGCAATACATAAAAACGGGTTGTTAAAATCTTTTATGTTCTTCGAGACAAATTAGCTCGAAAATGCAATCAGCAATTTACGAAGCAAAAGTCTGATAGGTAAGGCAGGTAACCTATATGAATAACGTGCTATCATGAGTCATGAATGACAAATAGTTTGATTATAATAGCGCCTAGTGTTATTTTTTTCACAGCAGAACTTGTACATCGGAAAAGAAATGAATATTACAGTAGGCGCTTAGAAACGCCAGCAGCAGTCATGTAGGTACTACTCGGAATGCAAATACATAAATACCTTCGGAAATTTTGAGATTATTAAACTCATCAGACATTTATTAACAACTAAATAAATAAAAAAAAATTGTGAAGCTATTTTTATTCTAGTTTTGTACCAGTGCTTATTTTTACTTGTACCTAACAACGGAGAGTCAAGCCTTTTTTTTATAAGGTATGTCAAATGTTGTTGGTACGTCTGAAGCTTCTGCCAACATAAATAAATGACCTTAGTAATATTACATATGTACATTATTTACAGACTACAAATAAATATAAAATTAAAATAAAATATGTACAAGTATCAAAATTACAGGGCGTCAAAAAATTCGTCGACATCGCTGTCGACAGGAAAAGTGCCCAGAAGGCTGGCCGCATTGCCACGTTGGATGGCAATGCTGATTCTTTGACCAAAAAAGAGGCCAGCCCTCTGGTCCCGTGAAGCATCGACCAACCGCTTGGCGATATCCTGAAACACAAGATGGGCACTCGGGCCCCATGGCCCTAATGTTTCAACCCCAAACGGTTCAAATACATAATTACCAATTAAATTATTGTATTTGCGCCGTTTAAGGTTTGCAGCAGCCGCACCAGCGCAGCTCACCGTGCTAGGAAGATGGGATGGCGCAAGGGTGTCGACGCAAGTCGCATCCCACACCAAAGGCCTACCCAACTTCCATGGCATTATGGTCATACCATCTGGTCTCTTCCCATCGACACGTGCCAAGCCATTGGGTTCTAAGACAGCTGGCACCTGGTGGCAATGTATTCAAAAATATATATTACTAGCAGTCCCTCACAACTTTGTCTGCGTCAAATTTTCCTCGTTTTCGCAACATTTTTCATTGCTGCTCCGCTCCTATTGGTCGTAGCGTGATGATATTCCTATGTCCTTCCCCTGGTTGAAATCTATCTTCTTGCTAAATTTCATTAAGATCCGATCAGGCGTTTAGTCGTGAAAAGGTAACAAACAAACAAACAAACAAACAAACAGAGTGATATTCGCATTTATAATATTAGTATGGATTTGACTATAGAGGTCAGTTTTTAAAGCTTACAGGGCAGCTTGACCTTTCAGCTTCCAAAAGTGTTTTCATATATTCAACAATCGACAAATGGCCTGTAGTTGACCCTTAGAAAGACTACCTATGGGTCGCCAAAAACGGACTGATGATTAATAATTAGAAGATTCAGTACTTTTGATAGTCTCGTTCAAATAGATCCGAGGACATCGCAAGGCATCCAAAAATGAACATTCAAGTAACGCAGAACATTTTTTCATTTCCACCAAGTTCATTGCTCCTTCAATTAACAAACCTTAAATACCGTCACGTCATACTTCCACCGCAAAATATAACCTAGTAGGTTCCTACTTCTCATTGTTCACCTCGCCACTTAGAGATAATAACAGACTAGATGCCAGCGGTTTGTTACACGATTTAATTACCTATTATGTGAAAAACTATGAAGGTTAAAGCCCTCATAATGAGTTTCCGAGTGTGAAACAGGTTAATTAGCGGATATATTCGCGTTCGGCCGCGTCGGAGTGTTTTGGTCAGGACTCGTCGCATACCGTTATATTAAAGTGGGACACGCGACTCAATGCCATTGCCGTCGTGAAAGAATTGTGTGGACAATCCTAAATCTTTTCGACGTTGTTTAGATCTTCTATTAGTGTGCCGGGTTTTTTATGCTGTAGCATATTATGTGTTAAGCGAGATTCTGACGATTGTTGGGCGGGAAATGTCGAACGTTGATTAAGTAAGGTTTAAGACACGTAGGCGTAAAGGTGGTTGTGGAAGGCCTTGTAAGGTAAGATGGGTAAAAATATTACGAAACTTGAGCAACCACACCCAATATTTTTGTGTCGAAATTGTTCTGATTCACCAAGTACCGTGAACTTTACATGTTATGTAAAATCCAGCACCTATATTTACGTTACTCTGGAAAATAGGTTTTTGGTAAATATTATTGTTTCCATTTGTTTTCAAACAATGGAACTTTCAATTGTTAGATACATCTAGAAAAACAAACAAGTAATTCTATTAAAATAATTTTAAATCTTAAAAATACTTTGCAATGCTCACGTCCATGCGAATCCACGGGGTGCTCAATTGATTGATAATATATAATATGCGGTAGGTATGTTACTCGAAATAAAATAAGTAGGTACAGATACTCGAAAAGTCGAAAAGTAAAATCATAAATAGATAGCAGATTGTTACATGAGAAAAATCCTGAAAAATATTATGTAGAATTTGCCAAAATAAATGACCACAATGTGTGGCCTAATCGCAAGAAAATAACAAGTTACGAGTGGCGTACGACCGATGAAGGAACCGTTATAATCGAAAACGCAAAGACCATCAGAAAATGAGTTTGTTTCCACAAATCCACTTAATACCAGCCCACGTACGAAGTGGGTTAAGTCAAAACGTCCTTGAGAATGACGCAAGGGAGTACAGTTAGAGCAGTTAAGGAGTGCCTAGCAGAGCGCGGGAGTCACAACGTAGCTCGAGCCGTGAGTCATTGTTGCATGATTGCATCGCATGACGTTAACGCTTTAACGGGAGCTTTCCATCTCCGCAGTCCGGCACAGGATAACGGGATCACTCCCTTCGATTTCAGTTTCGAACACCTTTCGTTTTCGAGTGTTGTGTCGCGGCCGACCTCTGCTGCCTTGCGTCACCTCGCCCGTGTAATCGGGTTTTAGAAAATGAAATTCAGTGCGCTCGTGTCCTTCTTTATATGGCTAAGTTATGTTCTTTTAGCCTTTGTCCCGCTAGCGGCTGATGCAGCCGTGGTCAACGGCGTCAAGATGTTTACGTCACCTCCATGTGAAGAGTTCGATGAGACACGGGGCATGAATAAGTAATTGCGCTTGTCGTGTTTTTCGGCGTACCGATATGGAATTGCAAAATAATGAAGGATGATGTGCAATTGAATGAATGCGGGATACCATGAATTTTAAAAGGCCACTGTTGTGATTTTATTTTATGGGTTTTTGAAAACGCTATGAATTTCCTAAGACTGTGCTTAAAACCCTGCCTACCTTAATGTTTTCTATTTATAAATAACCAGGCTGAACTAAGCCAGTATGCAAGAAGTCGGGCGCTTGATAATAAGTTCCTTCGTCCGTATATTCTACATTTTGTTTTAGTTACCAGAGATCGCTACCGACTCGCAATCTCCGGGATTTCCACCTGAAATCATACCTTAGTATGCATAAAAGTACCTAGAGGCACCTAAAGGCTTTCGAAAGGTAAACAGTAACAGGAATGTTTTCTTGTTCCTGTTTACCTTTCGCAAGCTTTTGACTGGGACCCAAACGAAAAAATACGTCTTTCTAAAATAATGTAACTTGTTTTAGCTATCATGTTATAGGGATCCTATGAATGAATCTGTCAAATGCACTAAAACGAATTGTTTTTTTTTCTGCTGAATTTTGTTACGGTAACCCGAAACAAATTGACGATAACTAAATCTAACTGGCATGAATACTGCACTTGAAAATGCAAATTTCCTGTAACCATGACCACAATCTGATTCAGAAGCAAAACGGGTTAGAAGCTTTAAAATTCAAATCGGCCTATTATTTATTATACATTATTGATTTGATATATTTATACATTTCATTGGCACAACCGGATGCAGGCTGTCGAATTACTAAATACAGACAGTAGGTAGTTAGCAAAACGCGCCATCTTCAAAGTGTCAATGACCTATGATTTTTTTCTGCTTTATTTATTTATTGACATTCTATCTATTCCCAGTAGCACCCATAATGTACAAAATAAATGTTTTTCAACACGATAAGTCTGAGCTGGTTTTTAGGGTTCCGTACTCAATAGGTAAAACGGGACTCTATTACTGAGACTTCGCTGTCCGTCTATCACCAGGCTCTATATCATGAACCGTGACAGTTAGCCAGTTGAAATTTCTACAGATTATGTATTTCTGTTGATATAATAAATAGAATAAAATAAATATTTAAGGGAATAAAATAACCTTTCGTGCGCGAGTCCGACTCGCACTTAGCCGGTTTTTATTACCCATCTAGATTTCGTGGACTTCGTCGTTAGCTTGACTTGTCATGCAGTGTTTGTTTGTATATCTACCTTTCGCTTGAAACGTTTTCTAGAGAATGATGTAAAAAAAAGATACAAATTTATTATTACTGTTTTAAATCAAATCAAATCATTTATTGCATTATTCATTTTAATAAATTAATAACTCTAATGAGATTTAACCATGGTCTTACTATGAATGCATTAAACTGGTAAAAATATAACGACTTCAGGAAACTTCTTGGTGTATTGGGGGTTTTCGTAAGCCATTTTCCAAGAGCCCAGTATCTGGATTTGTACCCCTAGTTTATGGCATCTATAGGTTCGCTCGCACCCTAGTAGTGGGGTCTACTAGGGTGGTTTTTTATTTATTTATTTATTATAGTTAACTAAAACGGTATTACACCAATTACAATTATTAACATAGAAACAGAAAACAAGAATAATATCATCAACATCGAGTTAACAACATTCAATGGTTGAAATTAAGTTAAATTAAATTAAAACTAACACGGAACTGTGGACACTCTTGCATAAATGATAAATGATGTTTATTTTGCATGTAAGTTTTTACAAACACTTTTACACTAGATGAGATTTTTTTAAGCTAGATGGGGCCGGTGTTTCGTACCTGACTACTCTGAGAAGAAACAGCCGAAACAAACTCAGAGGTTCTCTGTTAACTTGTTACTCTTTTAAAGTCCAGACATTGCTCAATTTACATGAGGACTATGCAGATTAGTATCTGAAATGGTCTTTTGAAGAAAGAACCACACAGATTTGAGTTGATCTGTCCAGTCAGTGCAAGCATTTGTCAGTTATCGTGTAGCTCGACATACAGCATACTTTTTCTCACAGAACGCTAGACATATACGCATATAAAAAATACCTAGCGAAATATGAACGTAATACCCGTGCCTGCGGACGTGATGTTACGTTATGTGATGTTACTTCTGAGAACCTGCTTTGACATAAATATCTTTACTTGATCTGAATAATATTAATGAAATTGTGACTTCCATTCCAGATTCTTCGTTGTCTAGATAAGCTAAAATTCCACAAATCTATTCCGAATACAAAACAGTCAGTCATAGCTTTAACCCATAAAACCTCATTGTCACGCAGATCGTCAACTTGCCTCCGCGCTTCTGCGCTGCGCCATTTTCCAAATGCGTTTGCGAAAATATTCCGGGAGTGACAGAGATAGCAGCAGGTGTCGCTGTGTATGCAAGAGTGAGACAGAACGCATTGCTAGGCTGCGGCGGAGGTCAGGGAACCACAAGTAGGTCGGCTTCATCCTTCCTTAACCGCGTCTAGAGCGCGTTCGTCGCTGAACTTGAACGCGTTCGTAGTTAAAAACACGGTTTTTAAGATAAAGAATTCAGATATTGTGACTAATTCGCACTACCTACATAACACCTTTGTCATAGAAACATCTTTGTATTTTATTACCATGGCTACTGAATGTGCCAACTTAAATTTTTGTTGAGAACCATTACATAGCGTACTTGCCTATCTATCTTGAACAATGGTTTTTCATGCTTGTTATGCAATTCAGCATCTTTTTCACCAACTTCATAAAACGTTGCGTGCAATGCGTTCAATTCAAGTTTGCCCACGTGTATTTGCTTTTCGCTATTTCTAAACCTCATTACTAATTCAAGTTAGTGTACCTATGCTGAAAACTAACTTGCTCGTCTAAACATAATTTGCTTTCATCTTTTCTCTATTTTATTCGTGTCAGGTATTGTAATAAAAAACTTTGAATTCAAGCCTCGGTGGATGACGCAACTGCCAAAATGGTCAACAGCGGTCATTTCACTTTGGCCAACTTACGTGAGAGCCGGCTCTATCAGCTATCTCCTTTCACCCATAGAGAGTGCTACAAGTGCGACAGGGAGCGATTGCCGGCTATCTTTAAGATATTCCCTTATGCTTAGATGTACGTGCTTATACCTACTGGGCCTCTCAAAACTAGAATCTTTCTATGTGATATGAGCTCAAAAATGTTCGCATACAATTTTAGTTTAGCAAAATTCCTTGCGTGGGTAGCTTACATGGCTCGCGAGAGGTTTATTGCAACTAATTTTTGTAATCTATAAACTACAAGGCTCTGTCGTTGAGTTATCAAGAGTACATGGATTATACTGATTGCATTAAGTGAAGATATCAAGTTGAATTTATTAATAAACGCGGGAATTTGAATTACGGGTAAAGCAGTGGTATAAACAAGCCTTCGTATGGTTCATTAGTAACCACATGCTACAATATAAAAAACATATCATCATCTGCCTAGGCTTTTCCCAAACTATCTTGGGGTCAGCTTCCAGTCTAACCAGATGCAGCTGAGTACCAGTATTTTACATGATGCGACTGCCTATCTGACCTCCACAACCCAGTAACTGGTAATACATTACCCCTTGGTAAGACTGGATGTCAGACTTTTGCCTTCTGACTACTCATAACGACTGTCAAAGATCTACAAATGAGAACCGTGACCAACGGCTTAACGTGCTTTCCGAGGCACGGACGAAACTTGGTATGTGATTAGGTCACCCATCCACGGACCAACCTTGGCAAGCTCGGCTTCACCTTTAAGATCCACCCGTGTGGCTGTTATTATTTAGCCACGAGCTCCTCAAAACATAAAGAAAGTAAAAATAAACAAAAGTTATTTATTGTTCAATACCGTATCTGCCTTTACTTTTCAACGGTACGAATTCCTTTGACGACTCTACAAAGCCACCTATTTAAACAGTTAAAAGTAAAATTGAGAATACAAATGCACCACTTTTGTCTATATTTGTAACAGTTCAGACGCAATAAATTATATGGTGTAGTGAAATAGAAAGTTAAAGATATTTCTTTTCAGTGCACCCTTTTGTTTCAAGGGACACAATATTGAAGTTAGTTGGACAATATGTCGAAACCGAGACGGGCCTTCCGTTTGTTCTTACAAAACGAACAATACTCCGAATTGCGGTAATTTTACGTAGTTAAGTTTTGCATATATTTCTGCGTAAAGGTTTTGCACCAGTTAAGTCAGCGCTACACTTTTATGTCATCTTTTGTTTTGTTAACAAAAGAAGACTAGTTAACGCTTGTCACGTAAACACGAATCCTCGAATGACAGCACTAAAATAAAATAAGCGAGTGAACTAAAAATAAGAAAATAATTATTTTTTGGTGTAGCTAAATTCTTTATCATCCATACGAAATAATACCTCTCTGATTTCTGAATTTAGCCAAATACTTAGTGACGGCCTCTCCGTGTTCACCGCATTTAAAAAAAGTCAAGCACATAAACTTATGCTAAGATTTACAAGTGAGCAATACAATATGTTCACACAATCCCTATTTATGCACAGGAATAAGTCTGCAAAACAACTTTCCTTTAATAATCCCAAGGATTTATTTATAAAATCAACGTCCTGCATCAAATAACATAAATAAAAGGATCAGTGAAACTGACTGAAAAAAACCGACTTCAAAAACATTTTTTATTTTCCTATTTATAGTTGCCCTTAACAAATATTCGCTATTCATTTATTTTACATTGTTGACTAGACATGTCATGGTAATAGGCCCCCAATAAAATAGAACTCAGCTTACCTAACTATCGAAATGTGGGTGTACTGTACACATCTGTGAGGGTGTGAGCATAGAGGCGCGATGCTATGTTCCGATATTGTGTGAACGATAAACATCCAAGTGATTCCAGCAATCACGACAGATTTGCTGTCTATTAATAAAGAGTTCCATTGTATATTTGCGTCGATCAGCATCAGATCTTTACCAAATTTAAGCACGTCCACCAAATTATACCTTTCATCATTAGCTCAGACATGAGAATATATGAAAAACATTGCATGTGCCCATAAAATCAGAAAGTTGCCCTCGATTTCCCTGGGATCCATCATCAGATTCTGACTTGGGGACAATGAGACAACCTCAAGAGTATAGGCTTACGAATAGAAAAATAATTTTGAAAATCGGTCCACAATTGGCGGAGATATCGGTGAACATAAATAAAAAAGTTCAAACAGTCGAATTGAGAACCTCGTCCTTTTAGAAGTCGGTTAATAAAAGTGGATTAATCTGCAACCCTTTGTAAAATAGTCAAATCCTTCAACTGTGTTAGATAAGATGGTATCACTGCCAATGTCAATGAATGAATTCAAATTAATTTGGCATTCGTTCGTCCTATTGTGGCTGACCATAGTGACCATTGTTACAAAATTTTACATTTGGCCGACCTTCAAAAGCGATAGCATTTACACGTTGTATTTATATTAAAAGTATAGAAACATTTGAATGGGTTTGAACAAAGGTCCGTACTAAATCTGATTGAGCTCAGCTTCCGCTACGCGTCTAGTGTGTGAAGTTCCTCATTGCGAGCAAATTCGCAACAACAGGTTCTAATGCAAAAAAAAAATCCTTTTTTCTATTCACCGCCTCTACCGCTAAACTTATATTTTCGCTTACAATTCCAATCACGTTCAACATTCGCCCATAACTTGTGTGCTACGCTACATCTAGATTAATGTGGTCGTAAAGTCAAAGAAGATTTATGTAATTTTTGTATCTTTTCATTAGTAGAGTTAGCTGCTGACTATACAATGATTATCATAGTGATACATGGAAATGGGTCACAGACTAAAAAGATGGAACTCACGTGGCTTGCAGTGTTGTTTTAAAGGATGGCCAGTGAGTTGGTATGAGTGGTCACGTTTGAATGTTGTAGCTCGTGTTTCTGCGCGTGTCACTGAAACCTTGACTAGGCTAAAATTCATGTATTCCTCAACCTATATTTTTACTCCGGGACCTTGTATGGACGTATGCTGAAGTTTTACCGATTCTAGAACACACTCGCAGTTTCAATTAAAATCTCATTATAATTTTTCATCATGTATTAATGTTAATAGTAAACATGATTTATTCGTTTGCATTATGTAAGCAATGCAATAAATTATGAGAATTGATTAATTATTAATTGGATGACTGTAATAGTGTCGTGAATGAATGAAAGCAAATTCATTATAAGAAATATTCCGCTTTACATAGAAACTATGGGTACAGTAAAATAATGCATATGAAACCTCCTAAAATCGATCAGTATCTAGGCTACAAAGTCACGACTAGACGAATCCAAAAGGATGATCTGCTGAAGGATAATATACACATACACACACAACTTTTTTCATCGAGAATGCTTCTTTTCTACCCATACTTATCAACTCGAGTCCTCTGGCTAATCTATCTATATAAATAAAAATCAGTTGCTATTCGTTAGTCACGCTAAAACTCGAGAACTGCTGAACCGATTTTGGTTTTAAAATGTTTGTCGTAGTCCAGGGAAGGTTTAAAAGGTGAGAAAGGTAGGGTAGGGTAGGTAGGTAGGGTAGGGTAGGTAGGGTAGATAGGTAGGTAGGGTAGGGTAGAAAGGTAGGTAGGGTAGGGTTGGGTAGGGTAGGGTAGGTAGGGTATGTAGGGTAGGGTAGGGTAGGTAGGTAGGGTAGGGTAGGTTGGTATGGTAGGGTATGGTAGGTAGATAAAAAGTGCATTGGAACGCACGCCGGGGACAGCTAGTACTAAATAGGTAGGTAGGGTAGGGTAAGGTAGGGTATGTAGGGTAGGTAGGCAGGTAGGGTAGGTTAGTATGGTAGGGTATGGTAGGTAGATAAAAAGTGCATTGCAACGCACGCCGGGGACAGCTAGTACTAAATAGAAACCCACGTTACAGAACAGAATTCAAATTGAAAACAGAACAGTTTATTGCGTGACACAGGTACGTTGTAGAGGTTGGAATCGAAGTTCGCGGGCAGATACTCATTACCATTACACGCGTTACTTCACAGTCGGTTCTCACGACTGATGCAACGAAATGCAAGGCACGTGCGACTTGGTGCCTTTGAATGCCAGGACGAGACAATGCCGAATCGATAAGTAACTGTACTTATCGCCAAATATCTACGTTGTTGTCAGCGGGACTGAGGGGCAAGGACAGTCGTAGCTTATAAGGGCAGGTGAGGCAGGAATTGCAAGAGAAATTGCTTCATTGATTGATGTTAGTGTTAGTCAAATTCATTTCACTAGACTATTAGTTATGGCTACAATTAGTAAGTTCCAGCACCCTTGATGAATGGATTTTGTGAGTAATGAAAAAATATTATTGCAGACTGACAGATAGAGTTTACGAGGGGAGAATGAAAGAAAAATAGTTACAGGGCACTGCGCCACTCCGTGTACTTGCGCCAGCACCAAGTTACATGGGACAAGGATGACGACTACGTTGACCATCATTTCATAATTATTATGCAAGTTAAAGTTACGTTATACGAAAAAAACGTTAAACTTAATCTTGCTTGATGAAAATTCTTAGCACCACCGTAATTTAGAAGTCAAATCACTTGCAATTGTTATTCCTACTCAGCAATCAAAAATTGGAATTGATTTCAATCCTAAAGGTCACAGACCTGAATAAGCGGCATACCATCAACCTATTTCGAAAGGAGACTTCACAAACAATCTTGCGGTAGCTCGAACTGTTTACAAAGTCTTATTCTGGCGCTAAACGGGGCTAATGACTACACATTTACCTTCGGACGAACCGTCTTCGGAAACCTCAAGTGTCTAAGTAAAGTCTTAATTGTCTATTTGTTTGTTGTTTACATGCGTCGTTCGTCTCTTGCACGTCAAATAGTGTTTATCTAAGGATCTTTTTATGTGCAATGTTTGCGTTATCAAGCATTTCCTAAACTCTTCGGTATTCTGGTTGTTAATTTATGTTCAGCCTGAAATTGTGAGTGGTTTCCTTCAGAGCCGAAGCTAACATTTTTCATTTAATCAAAATTCAGAAGAAGTTTCTTCTATCTTATTTGAATGTCGTTTTCAATATTGATGTCATACTTTCATAATAATGCAAACGCGTTGGGCAGCTGCGTTCTAAGTACTTATAAATAAACAAAATCACTGTTGCTCAAAGTAACTTACATATGCAAGTAATGCTTTGCGAGATTATACAAAGCAATAACGTCTGTCTAGTCGCCATAGCAACGACTTAGATTTTTAACTCCACCTTAAAACATTTTCAGACTGATGTGTATGTCTATATTGCCATGACACATCAAAAACTACCTACAGCAAATAAAACATTTATTTCTCAAGTACAGACATAATAGCATCTAGAATATGCTCAGAAAATGCATATTCATTGCAGAGCAGACATCGAGTTGCGAATTCACAATTCTACATCAAGTAAAGCGGTCACAAATTAACTGTTTAGTAAGTCGAGCCAATAAAGCTGGGCAAACGGATCGTGTTGCTGTAATCTATGGACATCTTAACTTGTGTCTTAATCTAGCTCGCTTCTATCAGTGGCTCACAGGCTTTATGGCTTTAGACGTAGCTACGGTATTTTAAAGATGTTTTGTATGTATGTTTATTTTATATAGGTATTAAGTTTGTTTTAAGCTTTAATTTAATTTTTTCCTGTTCTATCTTTTTTACACACTGTGTCTACATTTCTAATCCAACTTTCCTCTCGCAGGTCTGCTGGAAGAAATTTCTTTTGAAATAAGCAGTACCTTTGTGCTCTTGTATCTTAATGTATTGTCCTGTTAAGTGTTATGTGTGTACATTAATAAATAAATAAAGACTGGTTGATGTGCTGTGCGTAATGCTTAGAGGTCAAATTGAGAAAAGATGTTTGATGTGATGTCGTTGTTTAGTGGTTTGTAGTTATAGTTTGTTGTTGATGAGCTGTTGGCTCGATTGAGAAAGTTTATTAGGGATGTCGTGAGTGTGAGGTTCCTTGTCTTATTTATTTCATTGCACAATTCCGCGTCTCTCGGAGTAGCTGTACCGTTTTCCTTTGGCGTTGGACTCCAAGGTTCAATATTTTCTTGTAAAATAGGTTCATTTCTAACATCATGACGACAAACAACTATTCGGACATCACGGTCTCACAAAAATGTCAGCGAAAATCCCAATGACTTTATTTCATCCGGCGATGACATAAATGCATGCATGACTGCATGTGTTTTTTACCGTTTTTATACGCAACTCTAATACAGATTATAATAGCCATTCAGATGCTAATCTTACGAAATTTCAAAGAAAATGATGTAGGAGCAGCGCAAGTAGTGGGTAGCGGACGGCGATACTGGTTTAACCGGACAGGCGACCGGCTTATCAGAGCCGGGACGTCGGGTATTAATAGAAGCAGTGTAACCCGGATGACGGCTGCGATTATTAAGTTTGTATTAATTGGCCTCTGAATATTATTAAATTCCCGCAGGAAATTAATGAACTAAGTCATTATATTTTGAGCTTTTCGGAGAGGAAGTTACATTATCTTTATGGCGTCTTTAAGCATGTTCAGTTGCATCAGCAACTTCCGCATTCATATAAGACATGCAATCTGGCAGTTATCTTTCTTATAATTACATAAAAGATAAGTTTCACATGAGACGTGGGCTAGCATACAGATTCCCACATTAATGAAATCTTTCCCTAGTATCAGGAACGCTACAGTTTCGTGTCAAGCATACGAGTAAGTATATCGTGAACACAGCATTAGCAACAATGTTGCGTTGATCCTTCCTAATGCGGACTACACAGGATCTGGTGTACAAGTGGAAGTTGCTTGTTTCAAGACGTTTCGTATTTCTACAACGAGTACCAACAGGATTAACAAAGTTAACCGTAACTTATTACATGTCAAATCCAATACATTTTAGACTTATCTATCGTCGCCGTTGAAACAAATATACAGGGTGGCGATACAGGGTGGCATTACTTCAAGGAGGTAATCATCTTAAACAAATTTCCCAAACAATCAAAAGTCCGTGAAAATAAAAATCAAATTCCCATCTAACAGTAGACGGACTATTTCGATTCATGTATAAAAGTGTATTGAATTTTTCAGGAAACGGCTACGAATTTCTGTAATACAGTTGTTTATGACGGGTTACGGGTAGACTGGCTTCCTTGAAGGATACAGGTGACAAGATAGCCAGTCTGTACAGAAATGGTTTTTTTTTAGGTATTCCATATTGGGCACCCGTTTAAATGGCACCTGGGCCTGCAGTCTCGACATAGATAGCGATCGCAAAACCACCGAATTCGGTCGCAAAGTGATAACGATCCGGATTGAACGATATTTGGTGCAGCACAAGGCGGAGCACAGAAATAACTGGAATATCCTTTTTACTTCACATTTAATTCAAATAAAGGTACTTACTTAGCTACATACTTACGACCTTCATTCCATGTTTTATACATTTACGTTTAATAGAATGTAAATTTAAAATTGTGTGAGCGAACTTAGACTTAACTTAATAATAAAAAAGATGATTGTGATGAATATTAATAAAGTTGATAATAATAATCGATTACAGTTGCGTTATTTTTATTTAAATGAAACCTCTTCCTACCAATGAATATCCTCGACGCCTATTCACACGTACGTGCGGAACCTATAAGGCCGTAAGCACATCATACTTCGCTACAGACTATACTTTCGAATAGGTAATTATTTTTTCTTTCGTCCGGCACAATTTTGTCAAATAATCCTCTAAAAACCACCAATAAATTAGCTTACAACGCTACCGAATCACTTTGCGGGCTGCCAAAAATCGTCGCAAAAACTGAGCGAAAATCGTAAAGTTTGCAACAAAATTAACGACTGTCACTGTGAAAGTCGCTAACTTTGAGTGTAGAGACTACCAAATATCGTCAAATCCGGATCGGTATGACTTTGCGACCGAATTCGGTTGTTTTGCGATCGCTATGTATGTCGAGACTGCAGGGTCTGCAGGCACTGATGTATTCCACATACGGCACCTATCAATATTTTTCGCAGGTGCCCCAAATTAAATAATTTATTATCTTAGATTTTATTCCACTTGTGGCTCCCATGGATCAGACTAGAGTTGGGACAACTTGGGACGTTTATTTATTGAGGGTGTCATTACCAAATGCCCATGTTACTACCGCAGTTGAAAGAAATGATTAATTTCCCGTTCGTTCCGTTCATTTTGAGTTTTGGGTAGGGTACAGATAGAATAGAATAAAACTTTATTCTACACCAAAAATCAAACATAACGGGTTTACAAAACTGCTAATTTTATGGTTACAACGGCGGTCTTATCGCTTATAGCGATATCCTTAACCTTTGGATGGACAGTATTCGGTATTGATATTGTTGTGTATTTGGAACAGCAATCCAGAAATTAATGCACACTTTGCGTCCCACACTAGACGCCTACCCATCTTCCAAGGAAACAAAGACATGCCGTCAGGTCAATAGTTCGATGAACAAATCGGCACTTTTGTGATGGTATTGTATTGTTTAGTTGTCGAGATAGGAAAGTTTCCAAATGGAATGTTCCTACCCATTTTTTGTTCGCAGTTATTCTATTTATCACGGTCGTTTTGTTACTTAAACTATGAACAACATAAAGAATATGTAGAGATCAGATTAAATGATCTTCAATGTTAAAGCAAGGTTAATCTGAAGGGCCTTCGCAGACAGTCCATAATAAAACCATTACTCACACGACCTACGCGATTATATGATATAAACCATTGTTGCAAGGCTAGTGCGAAAATAAAACTAGTAAAATAAATTCTGTGTTGTTGTAGGTACGACTTCGCAAAGGTCATCAGGTCTTCAAACATCATCCGCAATTTATCTTGATAGTGGGCAATGTGGGCATGGTTAAAATATAGCCGAAGGCAACCATTTTTGTATTGGTTGGGCATGTGATGAGAAGGTATGAAACACATGTGACTAAAACGGCGAGGAATTCAAAAATGTTGGTGGATATAGAAATACCAACGATGAGAAAAAATGATAGATTGTGTTGGCAAGGGATGATAAGGGAGAACGGAGTATACACACAATTTCGACTTTAAGTTGCCTGGAATAAGGACATGAAGAAGAAATCATATAAAATAAACTTTGCCACCTGCAAAACACAAGCCTATTTCTCACTAATTTCATACGTTGTAGATCCGGATGACTAAATAACGCAGTCTTAGTGTCAGCAGAGAGGATTGCCAATAAGCAGTTTATGGTTGGACTCGTGCAACCTATTCGTTAATGCCTGGTGATGGTCTCATCGCGAACGAAGTTTGTACTAAACCGACGAATTTTCATCACTTACCAAACACGAGCTCACTTAATGTAATTTTTCTGCATTTCTAGATAGCAAGTTAACAAAGAGCTCAAAAATGTAATTTCGTAGCACTTCCGGGAGCGCTACGCTACATTTACTACCAATGCTCAAAATGAGACATACGAGTATTTGTATTATTGCAGCTATAGCAATGATGTAGAATATAGACAGGTACCAACATATACAATAAGCAATTGTCGCTAAGACGAAACTTGCTGTGACGAAAACCAAACGACAAACAGAAAAACCAAAACGGGGTAAGCAGAGTCGCTCCTACGACCGCGACTAAGGGCGCTGTGATGGACCAAGAACAGCAAGTTCCACCGAGGAACAGATGCGATTGGGACGGCTTCAACAAGGTGAAGATAAAGAAGAGGAAGCCTACGTATCACAACCAGTGTGGGACGGCGCTGGCAGGATCTAACATGCTGCTACGTCCTGCAGTACCGACGACACAGCTGTACGTGTCCCGTTTGCACCACTCTACGAAGACTGAGGACATCGTACATAGGGGTGAAGACCAACTGGACCTTGAGGGTGGACAAGCTGGAGGCGCGCAATAACACCAATTTCAAATCGTTTGTGGTGCGCGTTCCGACTCACCATTTGGTGACCTTCCTCAGGGAAGAGTTTTTGCCGAAAAGTCTGCTGTATCTATATCGGCGTTTCCGCGGCCAGCTACGTGACACCTCGCAGCGTAACACGACGCCGTCACTTCGTGTGCAGAAATTATGAAGTTATTTTTGTATAAAGTACTAGCTGTACCCAGCATGCGTTGCAATGCACTTTTTACTACCCACCTACCCTATCCGACCTACCTACCCTATCCTACCTACCCTACCCGACGCTACCTACCTACCTACTCTACCCTACCCTACCTACCTACTCTACCCTACCCTACCCTACCCTTACTACCTACCTACCCTACCTACCTACCCTACCCTACCTACCTACCCTACCCTACCCTACCTACCTACCCTACCTACCTACCCTACCCTACCTACCTACCCTACCCTACCTACCTACCTACCCTACCCTACCTACCTACCCTACCTACCTACCTACCCTACCTACCTACCCTACCCTACCTACCTACCCTACCCTACCTAACCTACCCTACCCTACCTACCTACCCTACCCTACCTACCTACCCTACCCTACCTACCTACCCTACCCTACCTACCTACCCTATCCTACCTACCTACCCTACCCTACCCTACCGTATCCTATGTCCTTCTCCTGGCTCTAAACTACCTCCCTGCCAATTTTCAGCTAAATCGGTTCAGCCGTTCTTGAGTTATAAGTGAAGTAACTAACACGACTTTCTTTTATATATATAGATTCATACAAAAATAACTTAATCATTATATTACTGTCATTTATGGGCCTTAGTTGCCTGAAATAAAGGATATTGTATTGTATAGCGAACAAAATCCTTTTTCTCAGGTCAGCTGATGTAGGAAATATGACTTCAATGGAAAACGCATACAATGACGTCAAAAGGAAACCGCTTGTCTTAAACCGTTCGTCTACCGTATTGCAATAGAGATCCTAGTTAAGATAACAATGAAATATGTATAATAGCTTATTTCTTCTAAACAATACACTACACAAATTCCTACAACCCGGGATTTTACTACTTAAGGATACAGTTTCACAGAGTTTTAGTAGGAAATTAAATTGTTAGATGGTTATACTGAAGCTTGAAACAACACCATTATATTTTCTAGTTAATTTTATATGTTCTAGTACATATGCGGTTTGTTTCTCTATTTGTGACGTGAAGACACGCTATTTTCCACGTAATCTCTGATTGGCGGTCCCGTTGGCTGCTTCCCGCCGCCGTGCGACGCAGTACGATACGGACACGTAACGACAGCGTAATGTGTTGGCGTTTGCGGTTTTATTATCAAGATTTATTAAGCTTTAGGAAGCAATAAGGGAAGCTATAAGGCGATATCCCACTATTTTTCTCACGTATCGTAAGAGGTGATTATGGGAATTTATGATTATTTATTCATCGAGTTCAATGGCATGATATTGTGAATGTGATCACCGTTGTTGAACTAACTAAAGTAGAGTGTACGATTAAATCTAACAAGCCTTATTAAGGGTAGGTTAGGAAGTTGTTCATCAATCTCGAGTAGCGAAGACGTTGATGTTGTTTCTAAAGATTTGTCTTAGAAGGAAGAATTGCCGATAAATAATACGGATATCATCATCATCTGCCTAGCCTTTTCCCAAACTATCTTGGGATCGGCTTCCAGTCTAACCGGATGCAGTTGAGTACCAGTATTTTACATGAAGCGACTGCCTATCTGACCTCCACAACCCAGTAACTGGGTAATAAGATACCCCTTGGTAAGACTGGATGTTAGAATTTTTGGCTTCTGACTACTCGTAACAACTGTCAAAGATCTACAAATGACAGCCGGGAACAACGGCTTAACGTGCTTTCCGAGGCACGGAGGAAACGCGGTATGTAATCATGGTCACCCATCCACGGACCAACCTCGGCAATCACGGCTTAACCTTAAAGATCGACCCGAGCGGCTGTTATTATTTAGCCACGAGCTCCGTATTTTCATAATACGGATATGAAGTCTAATTAAATAATAACATAATATAAACAAAAAATAGTATAGTGGGCCATCTCTATTACCACCACAATCTCTTTGAAGCGAGACGTTTACCGTGTAGGTATATAATTGCTTGGTTTACATTTTTACCGTTATCACATGTTTATCTTGGTAAATTTTCCTCTTTACGAGACGCTGCTTAGCGGTAAAATACGACGTAAATGAATACGTAGGTATAAATCGCTTGACTCACGCATAATAATGTGTTCAAAGATGGCAATCTTGGACAAATGTGTTACCGGCTCATTGCATACAGACACAGTGACCCAATTAAAAAAATATGTAATTTAGCGTTAGTTGTGTAAAAAGATGCAAGTTGTTGAATTACCAGGACGTGATGAAGAATGCTTAGATTCGACAGCATCTGTTTTTTTTTCAATGTTGAGGCAATATTGAGCACCTACCTACACTTCTTTTTTAAACTTTGTCCAGCTGCAGACTGTAACAGATTGACTTCGTAGTCCTACAGAACTTTCATTGATCTGTTTTCTTTGCTGTCGAGAAGTCTACAGTATATTTATAACTAAATTGCATAATACTTATATCGCTGGAAAAAACTCAACACTATATTTTCAGGAGTTACCTATGTTTTCAGGAGTTATCATCCTGCTTATCCCCATTTATTTGACGTTGGCCCAGCATGTCTCCTACTTCCATACTTATACTCGTCATCTCATCAGACACCAGCATTCTAGCCAGGAGTTAAGTACCTTCATCTCATGCGTAATAAAACTTCAGTTAGGTACTGTAGTTCCCGATGCCTTCGCCAAAGTACAATAGGCGCTTCTGCCATAGTGGAAACTATGACATGTGATAGTTATACCTGTACCTCTGCCCTGGTATTGGGCGGCATTGTAATATTTTTTGCTCAGCTCCTAATAAAAACCTACGTTGAACTTTAATTGATTTATTTTCAAAAAGCGTGATTACTTTATTTAGCACGTCCAAAACACAATAAGTGTCTTTTTTTTTGTCGTCGATTCCAACTAGCAGCACTTTTCAATCAGCCCGGTTCTACAAAACAACCTCGTATAAGATAATGGTTTTGTAAACAACCTTAGCAGTACCGACACCAGGATGGATGGCCTAAGAAAAAATATTCTAATTATTTCTAGTAAAATTATATGCGAATCGGAAAATAATGCATACCAATGTCGGAATGACTTGTAGATAACGCATAGTTATGGATTCATTGAAATGAGTAATTTCCGAGTAATCTTATGAAACCAACTCATATACAGTTAGAAACCTGGCTATTATTTATAGTTATCCATTAATCGTTGGATAAGATTTGAATTCTCATCACGCTATGTTACTATCAACGAGGAAGAAGATTTGTTCGTTCAGTAATTAGAAATGGAAATAGGGATGTTAACTGATTGCTCTTTAATTGGCTAAGACTGCTCTACTTTATCCATCTTACTAAATACTATGTATCTTCAAGGTTTACGAAATAAAATACTAAGCCAGCCAACCAGTTTCGCTAAGAGTTATTACGTGCTGAAAGAATTAATAAAATAATTAAACAGTAAACTTAATGGAACTTTTCTTTATGTCTAATATTTTTTTATTGCAACAGTAATTATCTTTATAACATAGCGCTTATTACAGCACCAGCATCAATAAATATTAGAAAATTATAAAAATAAAATTCTCGTTTATAAATAACTTTTTACATTACAGCCTCGAGTAAGTGCATACGCATAAAAAGCTTGGATCGTCGTTAAAAGTCGGTGCCGCGCGGCGCGGTGTAGCGGTGCGCGGGCGCAGCTAACGGCGCGACACGTAAGGTGTTATGTCACACGGCCTTGGCCTAGCGTTCGCGTTACACCACGACCAACGGACCGCCTTCATTCAGAATAGATATGCCGTTTTGTTTCCTATGCTCAGCTCAAGGTCAGCTTTTTATCAAGGGCAAGTTGTAAAACGAATGTCGGTATACGAAAAATAAGTCTTGGTGCTGAATAAAAAAATAAGTCTAGGTTTTTTTTCAGGTTTTCTTGTGTTGTTTTTTTTGTTGAATTTTAGCAAGTGTTACCTAGATATTTAGAAAATTTCACGTATTTTAGTAAGGTAAAATGTTAAGCTTGGCAACGTGATACGCAAAGACCAAAAACTGTATCTGAAATCCCGTCATATTATATTTCCCAGTCATTATTTAAAAATTTCAAGGGCAATTGACACAATTTGCAATGATCGTACGATCTACTAAAAAATATACCCTAAAATGAATTGGAAAAAAGGCACGTGAACTTTGAATCTTCTTGAAAATCTTAAAATTTGACCATCAAACTGTTTTCTCAGAAAGTTTCGACCCTTTTACTTCATTTTGTTTACCAAATATCAAGTAATATCAAGGCCAGGATATATTATTAAAACACAATTAGATTGACAGACAGTGTTAAACATGTGCTATTAAAATATCAAGATAAAACAATTCTTAATACTAGTCCTGTGAAAAAAAAAAACTTTATATGTATATTAATAATAGTACTTATACAGTAACACATGCTTGATAAGGCAAAGACGTACTTACGTTCATTTTAGTAAATGTACATTATTATGTATGTGACAATTTAAACTCTTGTCAGTGTGAAATAAATTAATGTAATTTGTTTGTGGACCAAGGAGTTTTCCCTGATTTCGATGACGACTTTACTGTATTTAATTAAAATACAGTAAAGTCGTCCCTCTTTTCACATCTGAAGACAGATTCTATTAATAATAGTAGTTTTTAGCAAGGTGTTTGAAAAGGTAATGCTTAATCAAATGCCCAATTATTTTAACACCAAAAAAATTTTGCACGATCAACAGTATGGTTTCACCAAGGGACATTGTAGGACTGATGCCAGTGTAACCTTATTAAAGCACATATTTACAGCGTGGAAAGAGTCTCAAGACGCCATAGGAATATTTTGTGACCTCTCCAAACCATTTGATTGCGTAAATCACGACAAATTAATTTTGAAACTTCAGCATTACGGACTTGGTAAACTTGCACTTAGTTTGGTAAAATCTTATTTGAGTGACAGGCAGCAAGTTCAAATAAATGGTGTTATTTCAAAGGGCTTAAAAGTTAACATAGGGGTTCCGCAAGGATCAATATTGGGTCCATTCCTCTTTCTAGTATATATCAACGATCCACCCTATTAATTGAAAAGCCAACCTCAATATATTGTGTTATTTGTTGATGACACTTCTTAATTTTTAAAATAAAAAGACGGGCCCAAAATCTAGATAACGTTAAAATGGCTTACTTCAGGTCCATAACAAACAATTTAATATTAAATGAAAAAAATACTAAATGCATAATTTTCATTACCGAATGTTAAAAGTAGTGAGTGTGATATAATATTGAATAAAGAAAAACTAGAATTTGTCGATAAAACAGTTTTCCTGGGGATTATGCGTGATTCAAGGCTACAATGATGTTCTCATTTAACATCTCTTGCGGGGCGGTTAAGTTCAGCAGCATATTATGTTAGAAAAATCCATCAATATACCGATGTAGATACAGCGAGATTGGTTTATTTTAGTTACTTTCATACTACGTCTTATGGCTTTTTGTTTTGATACGGGCTGCAGACATCGAGTCTATTTTTATTCTGCAAAAAAGAGCCATCAGAGCCATTCTCTAAAGGAGTTCCATCAGAGCCATTCTCTAAAGGAGTCTAAGGACATTAACATCATGACGGTACATTGCCATAAATTTATGAAAACATACTATACGTAAGATAAAACAGTAAAAAAATAGTGAAAAAGGTGACAGACACAATAACAATACTAAGATCAGAGACCAATTAGTTCAGCCAGGCTTCAGACTCGTTAAAGTAGACTCATCGTTCATGGGGTACTGTTTAAGATGCTATTATAAAATTCCACAAAGTATTCTTGAACTGAGTGAGACGAAATTTAAAACATGCATTAAACGTACACTGTGTAAGCAAACTTATTACAAATTGGGCGATTATATCGCTGAAAATAATGCTTGGCTCAATGCTGGTCCTGGTCCACAAGGACAGGGGTGCATATATTGATAGCATTAAATAGTATTGATGGAGCTGCTGAAGATTTTACAAACATCTTCACTTTGTATAAATTCAAATTATTTAGTATTATATAAACGCATAGCCCATATTGTATGAGTACTATGTACTAGAAAGCTATCATTTACTGGAAACCTACGTCTTTTATTGACTTGAATGCGCCCTGGCGGTTAAGAGTATGTCTCATTTAAATGATACTCTGATGGTGGCGCGTGTGTTGGGTCATTTAGTTCCCTTCAAAAAGGTTGAGTTGAATGATGGCTGATCCATTCGTCATATTCGTGAACGGGCGCTGTCAGTTGTGCCTGGTAATCGCTTAGTTGCCACGGCTTATTTCAATCTAATTATTTTATTTTTTAACTGTCTTTTTTGATTTTACTAGACACGTTTTGCTACATCGTTGTCACATAATGTACCATCTCAACAAGAATGATGTAACCAAGGTTTTTGTAACAAGCTTCTGATTTAAAAGAGTGTCCATGGAGTTTGTTGCCCATTTTTCTCCATAGGAATCCACGCTTTGGAATGGGCAACTACAGTACTTTCACAGTTATTATGTTTTGTGACTGGGACTGTAGTTTCATTTTTATTTCCGACTATTCAAAAGAATGTTGCATTAAATTTGTAAAGTAAAAATAACAGTGTTAAACAATGTTTGTGGTTTATTCCACCACTTCCATTCTCAGAATTTCATCGTTTTTAATGATACTATCAAGTGGTATCTAATTCGGCTCGAGACTCCTTTGAGTATTTTTCGCTATTCCTTATAGTTTCGAATTGAGCCATCCACGCCCACTTGTAAAATTCACTCTATATACACCTGTACATCTGTACATGTAGCAACATAATTATTATTATAATTTTTCATGTAGGTATGAAGCGGCTGAGGTATTACAGCATGTAAAGTATGAAAGATAAATCGTATAACATAAGTTAACATTCCCATTACATTCATAACTTTGGTGCATAATAATGTTGCATATATTTTTGCGGCATAGGCAAGAGTATAATCTGAATAATGTATCTAACTCATCGCTTGATGGCCGTGAGATGCATGAAGGTATCATAATGTATCTACCTCATCTTTTAGTAAATGCCGCAAGAATGTAATTTTAATATAATTACGAGTAGAAATTACACTGTAAGTATTTAGTTTAAGTATTTGCTATTTAATTAAAATTGAGAATCAACATTACTGGGATTGCCTCATTTATAACTGCGGGAAAACTCTTTCTTTTACACTAAAATAAATGCGGCGGGAAAGCTATCCTATAATCTTGCTATGCAATTCTTTTCTCAAGGGGTACCTAGCAGTAAACATTCCACGGACCTACGCTATTTTAATTAGTTCATATCTACCATGTCTATCTAAAAATTGGTAGATATTTCTGTACCCGGCACATAAGAGTAGATAACTTTCTGAACTAACTACGATAATTTAAGATATTAAATAAGAACTTCAACATTTAATACTGTGCGGGCTACTAATCACACAGTAACAAAACCAAATACCTACAACCTGTCACTGTCATACACTCAAAAACATAATTTGTACAAGACACGCTACATCAAGTAAATTAGCATAACAGATAGTTTTGAACTCAAAATCAAAATCAAAATCAAAATATTTTTATTTCACATAGGCCTACATGGGCACTTGTAAAACGTCGACAAAAAGCTCGGTTCGGGTTGGTCGTTTCCTATGGATAAGAACCGGCAAGAAACTCCATGGTTACTCTTTTAAAATCATTTGGCTTTACAATTTTTCTATGTTACAGCGTTGGCACTTAAGTATGAGTGGACATCGTAGGCCCGACAATAAGTCGTTGCTTACTACAAAACGTAGAACAAGATAAAAAGTTACCAAGGATCTAGGAATCTATAAGGCCTACAATGTCCACACATTTACAAACAATCGGTAAATAAGAAAATGAGTCTATACAAGCAAAAAAATAAAAGAAGATATTGCAAAAAGACTAGATTAAACAAGTGACACAAATGTTGTCATCCGTGCTGTAACTATTCTAAACAAAATGGTGTAATGATTAAGAAAATATTGTAAAACATCTGATTGAAAAATAATGGAAAAAGTAAATAAAAATAAAAAAGTAAATAAAATAAAACATAAAAATTAAAAAAATATAAGATTGAGAATAGTTAGAGACATCCACACATTTGTGCCGTTTTATGAGCTACCAGGGAACCGCATGTGCGTAGGGGCTCAGGCCAAACTTCTTTATCTTCAACTAATTAAGAGCACATGTGTACCTAATGAAAACGACTGATATTCCGTCAATCGTTTGCCTACGCACAGGAGCCTCGAGCACCACACTGCAGCTGTGCAAATTACGAGCATTTATCTGCTCATAATAAATCGAAGAACGGCGCTGCGTCACGTTAAGAGGTTTAATTAGCAGAAGTCTAATTTAGCAAACTTAACTGGCGTAGGTTAGTAGTGGGAGTAGCCAGAAATGTCCCATTTGGTAACCAATACTACCGTCCAACCTATCGTTGTCTAAGTAAGATGATTTGTTTGTAAAACAGGTTGGTAGATGGGTTGACTGCCCTCGATGAAGGCGAAGTCAAAACCGCTGAAACAACAACGGCTTGGGTTGTGTATTGCTGACATTAACTGTTAGATGGCAACCACAATTCGAACTTCCCGTACATGACAGTGGATTTTAGCCCCGCGTATTACATTATCCGGGTGTCACAAACCGTGGCAAATAGATGTCCCTACCACCCCTCTCCTACCTAAAGAAAGCTTCAGTCATCACTTGTCATTGTCACTTAGCTATTACCTCTTACGCATAATCTGAGTCGTGATGTAAACCCGGGAAACATCGTGACACGCATAATATAGAGTGTTTGTAACAGCCTCACTCTTGTTGCTGTGACGTTAAAAATGCCAAAAACATGTAAGAGGAAACAGAACGAAAAGTAAACTCATCTTGTCAACTACTGTTATTGTCGAGCTAAAAATTTGTTTTAATTCGAATTGCCGATACAAAAAACAGATTTACACAGTCCAATTGCTTTGCAATTGAAATTATAATGGTTTATTCATTGTCTTCCTTTAGAATTTTCATCGGACTGTACCAACACATTTATATTTAAATTCTGTGTTTTTCTGGATTTTTCTAAAAGACTTTCAAGGTCTTCCTTCAATTACATTAGTGGTTTGCTTTGCTATTCGATAGTCTCTTTCATGAGTTCAATAAACTGTTTCACGAATTCGACAAGCTTTTATACTCATCATCATTTCAGCCGAAAGACGCCCACTGCTGGACATAGGCCTCCCCCAAGTGTCGCCACATTGACCGGGCCCGTGCGACTGGCATCCAGCGGATCCCCGCAACCTTCACCAGGTCATCGGTCCACCTAGTGGGAGGCCTTCCAATGCATCGCCTTCTGGTTCGCGGTCGCCATTCCAGAACTTTTCAGCCCCATCGGCCGTCCGTTCTGCGAGCAATGTGCCCTGCTCACTGCCACTTAAGTTTGGCAATTCATCGGGCTACGTCGGTAACCTTGGTTTTCTTGCGGATGTCCTCATTTCTGATTTGATCACGCAAGGCAACTCCGAGCACAGCCAGCAGAACTTTGTGTGACTTTAAGCCTTCTGACGAGGCCCATTGTGAGCGACCAGCTTTTATACTACTGTCGTTTAATTGCAAAGCACAACATTTTCCTTGGTATTGAATTTTGCATCAGTTATGATGCAGCGATTACGCTGCATCCAATTAGTAATAAAGTGTTGTTCATGAAACATTTATAAATGCAAAGGAATTTAATAGCCGTCACTCGGCGACACGACAAGGCGTTCCGTTGAGATTCTTCTGTGCCTGTAACTCAATTAGCATTTTTGCCATATCAATGCTGCACTCAGAGATTTCATTCAATAATAAATCAATCATTAACTTGAAATGTGGGTAAATTTTGGAACGCTACTAGTCAAAATACTGACGTGTCTTTTTTGTTGACATGTGCAAAGATATGCTGGCCTAAAAATATTAATAAAATTATCAATGTTATGAGGCCATTCATTTGCCTGATACTGACCTGTGAGTTCAGTTAGGTTTATAACTATGAATATATACTTGGTTCATGTTTAAAACAGCAATTTTGCGATGATTACTGAAAGTGTACCTTTTCAATAGAAAAAAAACATAACAATGTTTTATTTATAACATTGCGATGCTGAAGTCAATTACTCTGTCTGTCTGTTGCTTTTTCCCGTCTTAACGGTTGAATAGTTTTAAATGAATTTTAGCTCACAGATAGACCATGACCCTGGTTAGTCAGGGCTTAAAATTTTATTAACAAAATCTTACAATTTTCCACATCCATGAAAGCGCGTAAAACGGTTAACATGTCTTTTACGGTATAACCACCTGTAAAATAAAATACCACTTCATAAATCCAGTCCTACTTAAGTAATACTGTAAACTTAGTTCAACGATTACTTTCATAGTAACGTGTTAAATGTAGCAGCTACACTTGGAACGGTTTAGTAGTTTTAATTTAAGAATTATAATTAAAACTTAAGCTTTTATTATATTATGGTTCAAAAGGGTTGGCGCAGTGGCTGAGTGATTGGCTGCTGCGCTGCATATCGCGGGTTGGATTCCCGCACGGAAGTAATATTTGTTTGGCTTACATGTAGTTGTTACTGGTCTGGCTGTGTGTAATGTGAGTTTAAATATTTGTGAACGCACCCACAACACAGGAGAAATTGCAAGGAAATAGGTTATAAAACGGTTATGTTTTTATTTTCCGAATTTAAATTGACAATGTCCGCCACATTGTGGCGGCGTATCTTTATGGACTATAAGAAAAAACTTTTATATATCGCCTATACGTCAAAATGGCTGCAACATGTATTATTTATATAGTATGGTAGTTAATTAAGGATTGATTTAAGTTAGCGGCGAGGAATATTAACGTTGACTCGATACTTTGTGAAGAAGCAATAGATCTGCAGTAAACAACCTAACTGTAAAAGCTATTAATTTCACCTAGGTTTATGTTACAAGTCTAAGTTAATTTTCATTTTAATACCTTGTTACTTTACATGTATTGACGAAGCTTTAGAACTGAATGATTGAAAGATTATTATTTATCATCCTCGTTCCCTGCCTCTCAAAAACGGTGAAGGAAAATATCGTGAGGAAACCAGAATGTCCTAGAACAAAAAAAACGAAGACATGTGACATCTACCAACCCGCACTGGGCCCGCGTGGTGGATTACAGCCCACTCCTTCTCATAGAGAGGAGGCCTGTGTCCCAGCAGTAGGAACATTATAGGCTGATGATGATGATCCACCTGCCCATATCCTAATTTATTTAGGTCCGGTGCATGTTTTTCTTCTTTCATACTTCTCTACAAGGTGTTGTTTTGCATCCTCGTCAAATTCAAGGAGGTATGATGTATAATGATGATGATGTAAGATGGGTAGGTAATTTTTATTTAATTCATATTTACGGAAAACGGTAAGTGTGAACCACCCGTGTTTTAAACGCGGCCCGTTTAAAACACGGGTGCCATCCTCGCCCTATAACCGTCCTTCCACACATACAAACAATCTCAAACGTTAATTCGATAATTTCTTATTCCCCAAACCACGTTAAGGGGGTTATTCTGAAATACTGACAAACTTAAACAACCAAAAAAATCCGCGTTTATTAATAATTAACTAGGTACCGTAATTTTAATTGATTATTTATGTCTTTTGTGACAACCTCCTGAATTTTGACGAGGATGCAAAACAACACCTTGTATTATTCCTTATTTTTTAGAGTTTTTTATTAGGCCACAAATATAACTTCATGATTTCATGCTATAAGATTAGCAAACGTTACGGGTTTATTTTTACAGCAATAAACATAAGCTATAGGTAACAGTTTTATTGATTGAGTTATACATTACATTGACAAACATTGCATGAAGAAAAACACATTTAACATAACAATGTGGCATCACGCCTGTTATAAAGATCAAGCAGAGACTCTGCCTAATCCAAATAAAATAATCAAATAATATTTTCTTTATACAGGTTTCGTTAATGCGTTAAATCTGTAGATGGCGCTCCATGTAAGGAAATCAATTTTCTCAGTACAGTACAAACAAACCACACAATGAAAACCGCAAAACAATAGCCGTTGATCACTAAATAACAATGTTATTCGTGTACATGGTAAAAAAAGCTCGTTCAAATTTGGATCAAGTGCTCGAGTGTGCCATTAATGAACTTCAAGCCCAAGGTTAGCCATTGTGTAAAGCCGTTTGTACCAACGCCTCCACACGTGTGCTGAATCGCAACAAAACGAACTGATGGATTGCTGACAGATCTTGTGTTTGTGCCCCACGACTGGACCAGCCTTTATCTCAGACTCTTTGCGTCTCGAACGGGGTCACAGCACTCGCATAATAACGATGTATTTATTACTTGGAGCCAGTAATTTGTAAATTAAAACCATTTATTTTTGAACTGCGTAGAGCCCCTCAATCAGTCAAAACGGACAGTACAATTAGGGTTCCGCGAAAAACCACAAAGCAATTTTTTGCAAATGTTTTCAATTTTCTGTAAGTATAACAGTTAATCTATTAATTTCACCGACAAAAAATTAACCAAGTAAGTGATTTTAGTTTTAAACATAAACTGAAACAAATAGATGATTTTAAAATGAATGGACATTGGTTTAAAGATACTGGGAAAATTTAAGGTATTCTTTTATTTTATCCTTTTTAATGATTGTTTAAGTTTTATAATTAAACGTTATGATATGATTAAACGTTGCTTCACAAGAATTCATCAGTCAACGCAGAGCCTAACTAATCCCTCCTCCCAAGTTCACTCAGGCAAATTAATCATAAATAAGACCTTGAATGAGTAAAATGACTTGTGCAAAGTCCAAATAACATAAAATACTTGCCAAATATAATATGAAATAATTTAAATAACATAGTTGAAACAGATGTGAATTGTTTTTAAATTATTTTCGCACCGAATTTTCGTCGTCAGAAGTAAGCAAGCTTTGAAACGAATGACGAACGAATTAAGTAGGAAAACCATTATGAAATACCACAAATTGAGAAAGCACCTCGACATTGGTAAAGCCCCGTTCCATTCTCTATCAATAAAATGTCATCGGCTTGATTTAGGGCTGATAATTTCCGGTAGTGGGTTTCCATTTAGACTAAGTACCATTTATGGTAGATTCGTGGGAAAACATTGATTCCTATTTGGTTCAATTTTCAACTAGTATAATTTTCAATAACACTTGTAACGGGATATTTATCATGTTTATTATTTGTTTTGAGTTCCCGATATTGCAAACGCCATTATCACGGATAAACTGAAATTATTGCGGGTCGGTGTTTATTAGCAAATAAATCGGTCTATCCTCTTACTTATTCGTTTTTTGCACTCCGTACCTCTACCACTGTCGCTCACAACTCGATTTTGTTCCCGACACACGAAACTCACTGTGTCCACTCGCGAACTTTTGTCGGCGCTTTTTCGGTTTTTACACAGTTGAATCAATGGATTCCAGGTACTTTACGGTTGAAACCCATCCTCCCGGTTGAAAACAAATAAAAACATGGTAAATTTCGCGTTACAAGTGTTATTGATAGTGTTAGTGACCATTTTTATTATAATTGTTCAAAAAAAGGAATAGTCCACGGGTTCTGCTATGTTATTGGCACGTTTTAATTGAAATTGAAGCTCAAAACCTGAATAACATCAAAACCGTAAACTTCTTTTACCAAACTAATAATTATCTAACAACTAAAGACGGAAGGTGCTTCCATCGAAATTAATTTACCAAAAAAAACCGAAGAACATTGACTACTAACTTAATGTGAAACAATGCCGTAAAAAATCTTGTGAACAGTTAACGCGATTTGTATGAATAAAAACAATTCATTCTTGTGAGATTCCCATAGCAATACGAGAACATAAAAAACCACATATCCAGTTTTAGTTGACTTACCATTGCAAAGGCTGAACCTACACAATGCGAGGTCATCTTATGCTGGAGCTACCTGACTTGATGTGTCGTCATGTAAACGTAACGATTACCATCAAATGTTAATTCTATTAGTAACAGTTGTGTTGAAGCTGGTCCTTCACACTCTTGCCGGATACTGCTTGTACTTGCTGAGGCAGTAAAAAGTTTGTATTTTATGGTACTGATGAGTTTACCGTTTCAGGATGAGTCTTTAGACCTGGTAATAATATAACAAGTGCAATTGGGTCAGGTTGTTGCAGTTTCCTCTGTCTCTAACAATGTCTAAACTGTCTTTAACGGAACGTTTTATTAGATTTTGTCTTAAACTTGATCATGACAGCTTATTCTTTTAAGGCTAATTTAATAGCTGTGTGATTAATGTTTAAGTAGAATAACATTATTAATTCCACGGATTTCTTGTTACATGTGGGCCAGCAGTGTATTTCTGTTATTTCTGACAAAAGACTGAATGAGCTTAATCGTTAAAAAGTTATTGACGATTCCGTTATGATTTATTCAACAAAAACTTGTGTTCATCTGCATCCTTAAGCTTTAAAAAGTTGAGTTTTTAAATGTAGTTACTTACATAAGTATTTGAAATCTATGAATTAATCTACAATTAAAATAATGAATAGGTAACAAACACATAGCTACTCATGGAACGGTACTTTTAAGCCAAACGAATACTCTTGAAATTATTATCAAACTATTACAAACTATCACAACGTAATGTTCTACACGAAGCTACATAGTTGCTGGATTAGTGTAATTGCTTCACAGCGTAATGGGGCTTTAATGAGCTCTTACGTCTCTTCCTGTAAGAAACATGATTCACCTCTACCTCCACTTAAAGTGTTAGCGTTTAGTGCTTAACTTTACTTGGCAAAATATTTAAGTACCTAACCTAAAATCACTTCGGCCTCCGTCTGCCTACACATCACGGGTGTGTCTCTGAAAAATACTGAAAATATTTGATACAAGACTATTTATAACCTTGCGGCATTGTAAGCCGCGAGTCCAATAAATTTTATAGATTATGTATAAAAACAAGGGTAAACTATGATAAATTTACCTCCTTATTTTACTACAAAAATATGAAATTGCACTCAGCAGGAAAACCGCAGACTGATACTGCTACCTGAATCATAAATAGATATTTACTGTAAACTTTCCTATAAATATAAGACAGTAAAAAACCAAAATTCACTTTGGGTCCAAGTTTCCGCACGATGTTTTTCTTTCCTTTTTATCATTAACTTCCTAAATATCACACTCAACGTTTCCATAAAACTTGCAAATAATCATAATTCTTGTACCTACAACTTAATAAAACAATGCATTAAACATTTACATAAAGCATGCAAACAATTCGTATTACATACGGTAGTATATTTCTACATAAAATACGGATCAACTAAGTAATAAATTAAATGCGTAACATGTGCACATAACAGTAGTATATAACAGTACGACAAGTGTAATCATAATAGTGTCCGTAGCAGCTAATACTGTCCTTGACCGTGACAGCGCAGCGGTGCGCTCCACTCCCGCGCAACTTCCACCTCCCACCGCCGCCGCACCGCTGCCCGCCGCGCCTCCAATGGCAAAGAATAAAACTGAAAATGTACACGAAGGCACGTGTAGGCATTCCACTGAACTTTGTTCAATCCAAACTAAAATTGTAATTGCGAAAGTAACTCTATCTGTCTTGTCTTAACACGCTTTATCGGATGAAATGGTGTCGACGTGTTTGGTACACAGGGATCCTGGTTTAGGCTATAGGGTTATTGTAAAAGCATGCGGCCCAACTGATGTTTACCGGTAGTAAGACACCTGCATCATTGAAGTACGTTGTCGCCCGGAATGTAAAACATAAGCTATATAGATTATTGCAATTTTTGTTCAATAAATAATAAGAATACAACTGAAAAGTCTCTGTACCTCAAGTTACACTAACAGCCCCAACAATAACACAAGAACCTAAGCAGCATTACTTAGGTAACTTAGTGGCTGTCGGTTATTTTGTACCGGTCTTTTTCATTTCGACTTTGAAAAAGGCCACTGCTATCATGATTAAATCTATCAGCGAACACGTCGGAAAACCGTCAATTGCGGTTCAGAGTCAATTGCTAACGACTAACTGATTCAGGCTATCAACTGTTACTACAATTAATTATGCCTATCTCCCATGGCTTCAAAAACTCGATCAAAGTTTGGATAAGCTGTCAAATCTAACCGGTTTAGATTGCTTAAATGAAATACCAACAGCATACAACAATAGCCAATCAAGTCACTTGACATGATTGTTGACAACACAATGAATTTAAATAGGCTTTCTTTTTTACCTTGGTTTCATGGTCAAGAAGAAGTTGGCAAGGCTGTGACAAAATGCCACAGTACATTTTCCACTTGCTTCGTTGAAGGCAAATATCGAGAGGAAACCAGCATGCCTGACAGATATTTCTAGACACCATCTAAAGCCAAGTCAGAGGAGCTCGTGGCTAAGTAATAAAAGCCGCACCGTTCGATCTTTAAGGTTAAGCCGAGCTTGCCGAGGTTGGTCCGTTGATGGGTGACCATAATTACATACCGAGTTTCCTCCGTGCCTCGGAAAGCACGTTAAACCGTAGGTCCCGGCTGTTATTTGTAGATCTTCGACAGTCGTTACGAGTAGTCAGAAGCCAAAAGTCTGACATCCGGTCTTACAAAGGGGTATCGTATTACCCAGTTACTGGGTTGTGGAGGTCAGATAGGCAGTCGCTTCATATAAAATACTGGTACTCAGCTGCATCCGGTAAGACTGGAAGCCGACCCCAAGATAGTTTGGGAAAAGGCTAGGCAGATGTTGACGATGATCTAAAGCCTAGTCAGGGACCTATAGGTGGCATAAAAACTTTGACATCCAGGTTAGGCACTAACCACACAATAAGGAAGGAAATAAGCATGTCCTAGAACCAAAAATTCGAAGACATGTGACATCTACCAACCCGCACTGGGCCCGCGTGGTGGATTACAGCCCACTCCCTCTCATAGGAGAGGAGGCCTGTGTCCCAGCAGTGGGAACATTATAGGCTAGTGATGACACAATAAGGAAAGAAGTGGATTTATCTCTGATCTATCCTGCGGCCCTAGACAAACTGACGTTCTACCAGCAATAATGATGATGGAAATGTCAAAAATGTATGAGACTCAGAACAAGATATAGGCAATTGCACAATGAAGAGTTTTTTACTAAAGCTACACAGCTTTATTGCACATGCACAATCCCATTTACATACTAGCACATAGTCACACTTACCTTAGCGTAATTACACCACTACCAGAAGTAGGTACTGCAAGTTTCCTTACTATATGTGTGGAAGGTGCGCTTGGCCGCGATCTACGTCGCAAAATTACCGTCGCTTGTGTAATGCAGCGCAATGTTATATTACTTAGTGATTTGATGCCGTTGCCGCTATTATTACCCACGCCGCCATTTATCATTTCTATTGCAGTCATCAATTGTTTAAGGTAGCTAAGTAGTGTAGGCACTAGTTCTTCACGTTGTACAGTTTATGTAATTGTAGTGTGTTTGTTAGTATGGGTAATGTTACCGTCACGCCTGTGGTACCCGGAATGTTAGGGCGGTGGCTGTCTTGAACTTATTACAGTTTGCCGGAGACAGTTTTAGGTCTAATGTAGATGTATGTCGAGTTTAGCACCGTACAACAGGTAAATGGCCGGATCAACTGTAATGAAAAGAACGCGAAGCTAGCTTAATGATACTTGGGTTTTGAACACCCAATAAAATCCCTGACTACTGAAATTGGCTATCACTACTTATGACAGCAGACGAGGTTCACTGCTTTATATATCAACAATCAATAACAAACTTTACCATGCTCGACATCGAAGATGTTTACTTATAAATAAGCTTGCAATAACAGCGGATTCAAAACACCCCACACATTTCCCGTAGAAAGATCCAGACACTACTAATGAGGATATTGATATTATATTCAGATCAGGAAAATAAACCGAGTGTCCACATAAATATTCCCGCGCGTGTAACAACATCCTGTGAAGGAAATAGGCGTTCTATCCTTCGTTAGCTCGGAGATAGTGCTCTGTCATTATTTATATGTTCTGCAATCAACATAGCTGGTTAATATGAACTTGTGGCAGCACTTTACCGAACGATGATAAATTTATTGATGCCTTCATTGAGGAAATAGAAGAACAGTAAAATGTAGAATATTAACCACGAAGTAAACGCATCATGAAAACTTTTCGGGGAATTTGCAAAGCTTTTTTCACTGAACTTGTTTTATTATAAGAAAAATAAGCTAAAGACTGCGTAGCAGATAAAGTAAGTAACTATACGATGGCGGATTTTTAACTCATTTCCCGTAATTTATATTTATTTCCCTATTTTGGAACTACGCATTTAAAATTTGTTTATCCCTTGTGTTCCTTAGGCGCCGTTATCTCAAAATATGTCTAACTGGTTTTGCAAACAATAAAATTTTATTAAATCCGCATCTGGCTTTTATTTAATCTCCATCTTATCCTTGATAGGTTACAAGCTTGGTCCAAGTTCCTACACGCTATACGGATATCAGTTAATTCGACAAGTTACGAATAACTTGTTAGGAACCCGTATGGACATGTTGCAGTCTACTTGAGCATTAAGTAAGTAAAGCCGATAAGTCAAGCTGTATTATTAAGAGTTGGACTATTTCTGGACGAACATAATAATGTTTGTTTAAAACTTGTCAAGCGAGAAAGGTGCTAAAAGTTGAGTAAAGTAAGTTAAAGTAAATAAGTAAAGTATAACTAAATATTGTAGTTTTTTTGAGTGAGAATGAATCATATATTTAGCTATATGTTGCAACAGTTACCTATTCTAAGTAAAGTTTTCCGTAATGGAATGTTTAGAAGAACTTTCTCGTAAAATAATTTGGATAATTGTATCAGATGAAGTCTGATTTAGTCGAGATTCTAAATCTTCCTCTTAACAAAAGATAGGCTAGGTACGTGATACCAGTTTATTTTCAATAGAACATAGTAAATACATTCTTTAACAAGAAGAATATGTAAGAGAAATGTGGAAAACTTATAAAAAAAAAACCAAGGTGCAGACCATATAGGTAGTTTCTCGGAAAATTCACAAAAACAGTTCTTCGCGCTATAAAACAGCAAGATATTGTACAATGCCATAAGGAGTAGCTAGCCATAAGTACTGGTGGGATGTTAGTTTTTACCGGGAGGGCTGCGCCGGACCGGTTCGTATCCTGCTCGTCCCGCAAATACTAGCCCCACGACATTGTTGATTCTTAACAAGTACCTTTGTAAATGCCAACACTGACCATGTATTGCCTGTAACGAGTTCTCCTTAATAACACATGTTATGTACATTAAAACAGATCGTTATTAAGGAGAACACGACGGGATGTCAACACAACACGTCTGCTTTAATGTCAATTTAAATGTTTGACATTAGGTTTTTGAAGTAAATAAAATGGAATAAAAAATTGGTATGACACTCAGTGGAGCCATGAATCGACTGTGGGAGGAACAAAGAAATTTTACGTCCGTAACATCACACATTCGTGACATTTCTGGAGAAAATTTAAAAGATACAAGAGTCCTTTATGATTTTTGGTGCTGGAGAAATAAGATGCTGTACGCATGGTACATTATCACTAGATTTTTCACAGAGTTTTTCCTAATTTGAAATAGATAGGTATGGCGTGGAGTCTTCGACCAAAATTGTAGTGTAAATTAACTTAAAATAAAATTAACGTGTAAAATAGAGCAAACAATATACCATTAGCTCTAAAACCTAGAGATTGCTCACTTACTCAAACTTACATAGTGTTAAAAGTAAATAAATTCATTTAAAACGTTGTCTCTCTCTCTGTAAAAACAATACTTGAAAACTGTCGACAATACAAGCATTATGACACTTACAGAAATGTAACGCTCTAATGAGAAAGCAAAGCGACAGATGTCTTCGACCTCTACGTCACGACGACACAGATACGTGCTAAATTCAAAGAACCAAGACAAACTTGACGTGACGAACCACTAACTCGTTGTTTGAACTTCGTACATGACACATCTAGACACCTACTAGCAATACTTAACACCACAAATATGTAATGTCATCATAAAAACTGGGACGACCAAATCAGATGAGACTATACTTGACGCAGCCTAAGCTAAAGCCTAAGTTCGTTATTCCTAATTTGATCCAAGGAAATCAAATTTTTTATCATTTCAAAGATCTGTGGAAGTTCCCACAAGTAAATTAAGTGGTCATGTTGAGCTTGAGAATAATGAACGAGGTTGGGAAATGATTTTAAATAACTACTCATACAGATAATAAATGAACATGTCAAAATAAATCTCAGCAAAGTTATAATTCACCATTTTGTAATGCTATATCGTCAAATTCTAAAAATAGTTTTTGACTAGTCTATAATATATTTCAATTTAATTCGATGTTGTTTCTCGACCAAAGAATGCAATATGCACGTGAAGACTTACACATTAACAATTAAAATAACTGATTTATTAAGATAAATCAATTAACACAACAGTAATGAATGGCTGTGGCTCATGATTTATTGACATAAATTAGTGAGGTTTGAATCAAATACAATCCAATTATTTTAATTGTCCCTCTCAGAAGGCAGCCGAAGCTCTCCAGATTAATCTTGTAATTAAAACATTTGCATAATCGCATACAGTAAGAGATTGATCCCATTAGTGTTTCAATTTAAAACAATTATTTTTAGAACGTCTAAAGGCTTATAAAAAAGACTCTCTTGAACTTGTTACAGTTCTGCTAGGTAAAAAGTGTCCAGCCTTGGGAAGAAAAACTCGTACAATAATTTAATGCAGACTTATATTACACATTACTTATTTACAGATACAGCCTTAAAAGTGTGCTACTCAAAAATCTGGACTGGTTAATACATCGCCAAAGGTCAATACTCCGGTGCCAATCTGGGTCAGCTGATGGGGCCCTGTCGTGGGCACCGTGGCCACTCGATTACCAGCGAGAGGGAAAAATGCGAAGATTACATCTAATGAAACTATCATTACGGACATTCAATGGAGAATTCATGGGAGTCACGCAACCATTGCGATGAAAGATAGAAACTCAAAGCTGCTGAATACTTACTGTCTTGTAACATGGTGTCAAATCCAAAGAGTATGATTAGCTAGTAAATATTTCGTTCTCAACAGCTACCATAAGATTAGTTTAAAGATTTCAGCAAATATTCTATCAGTTAAGTACAATGAAGATCGTTGACCAAAAAAGTTAGGATAACCTAAACAGGACATGCTACTCGACCTCAGCTTAAGCAAGGTTTAAGAGTGACAAGCTAAACGAAAGTCCTTTGGCTAACAGTAACACACAAAACAAACTTATTTTCCTGGCCTTTGACCTTTTTTTTTTGTAAACAAAGAGGTATTTAAAACGGAGGTTCTTCGAAATTGATTACAAGGAAAAGAATTGAGGACACTTTAAGATCTAAAATTCCGATACACGATTAAATTTTCCTAACATGAATAATGGTAAAGTTAAATATGATACCTTTGCAAAAAATATCATAACAGATATTTGTAAAATAGGATAAGGTATATTTTAATTTAAACAAAATAAAATCGTTTATCTATGGTTATCGAAACTACGTGAACAGGGTATTACAAAAAACTGAGCATCACATAAATCACTCCCAAAAGGGTTCGATTATGGCAATGCCTGACCTGCACTGAAGTCACCACACGTGCTAGTGACCGAAATATAATGATATAACTGATACGAGGTCATAATATTATGATGCCGTGCCAGATAACTGGCACGGCATCATAATATATAATATCATGTGGACTCAATTTGTAAGTGAAACGGTGAAAGAAAAAAGTAGTTAATAAAGCGAAAACTGCAATAATAAACGAAAATTGAATTTTCTGGGATACTTATAAGTATAAATCAAAATATTCTTGAAGCAGCAATTTAGGTTCTAGAATCGGGCGTTATATCAAAACAAATTATGTCAACAAAACTATAGCCTCTTAGTGCGACAATGATTGCCTTCTAGATTTCAGCAAACGTTCTAAAGTTCTGCAGTTTTTTCGTTCTACGAAAATACCACTGCAAAGCTTAACGAGAGCTTAAGATATTAAAGTTTGTTTAAAATAAGAAAATATATGTAATGCCAAATCCAATTACTTTCTTTCTTACCACCAGAAACAGGCATATTGAATGGTACACCACATCATCGCATCAATGCCAAAACCTTCCAGGAAAGACAGGCCTCAAAATGAGTACAAGTAAACAACAATTTGGTTGAAAAAAAAAACTATGTAAGAATGAATGGCAAATAAAATAGTGTGAGTGAACGTCGTGGGGGTCAATACTCCGTCAGTAGGTCAGCAATGAGTCGCAGGGGGCCGAAGACCAGTCCCTGGGCGCGCCAGAGCCTTAACTCATTTTCCGGCGTCCATTATTATGGTAGCCCGATAGAGGTGCCGGATGTGATAATCGGGATGACGTCATCGTAATTTCAGGTAGCGACGATTCATACGCCAATACTTAAAAAGTTACCTTGCTTGCTAATCATCTTTAAAATATGGTTTTTCTTGTAAATTTCGAAGAAGAACGTTGGATGTAAGAGATTCAATGAATGACATAACGTAAATATATTAATACTGTGGTTGGATTGATTGATTGATTGTTATGTGAAAGAGACAGATGTAATAATATCAATATTGATCGCTGCGTAATCTAAATTCGACCGAAGTGCATCAAATTTTAAAGTCATTTTTGTCTATCTGCACTCCTTCTCCAATGCCAAATCGCACACGCCTGCGCGTGCAATGTGCTTATAAAGGGTTACATAGCTTTTCTATTTATAAATAAAGTTCTTTTCTTGTATTTGTTTATAGTAAAAAACTAAACAACTAAAACTTGCTTAGAATGTTCAACCAGTACTTACACTATGACAAATCGCTAACATTAAAACAGACCAGTGTTTTTTACCTCCTCCAAATTACAACTCGCGTTAAATGACTTGAATTTATCTTCCAATCGTTTCCCACTAATGTCATTTCTTATTGAGTCATTTGAGAAATAGTTGCACATTAACACCTCACTTATAGTTTTCTTAGAATGTTCATAATATGTCAAAGTTTGTTCACGTAACTCTAGTGTACTCGAAGTCGTATTAAAATAGTTTACCTACCTGCAGTAAAAAATATGTGGTATATATTAGTATTTCGAGGCAAACAAGCAGTATAAATATTAAATAAATTAGTAATGGTTCTTTAGTTACAGATAAAAAATTGAAAAAGCACCGATTAAGAATCTTGTTTACCGTGTTCTGATTCGCATAGATGTATGCTAATGGTGTTTTGATATTTTTAGTTCTCAATTTTGCCTCTTTGATACGATCCAAAACTTCTAAGATTATACTGATGCACCAAATTCATATCCTACGTGTCTTTTATGCGGTTATTGACTCCAAAATTTGCAGTCGTAAAGAATTCGAGCCGTGAAAAGATTAGTGAAGTTAACTTTAAGTAGTCTAGACTGTTTTCATTTAATATTTTGTTACTTTTTGTTCAGAGATGCATTATATTTGAATAAATATTTTTAAAGCCTTTTTTTATATCTTCTTAAGTGGTATTAAATGGGTAGTTTGACGTTTGGAACTATCGTTTTAGTTCAAAGTGTGGCACTAAACTCCAAAGCAACAAAGTAAACTGGGGACTTGCGAGAGGCCTCTTTGAGTTACAGCTCTCGTAGAGGACAAGGGAGGCCGTTCACCCGCTGTAATAGACGACGAAATAGCGTGGATATGACTACGCAATTTTTACGGAAATATTCTCGGGTTAATTGAAGGTTGCTAACGTACACGAATATGCTAAAAATATGAGTGAATACCGGATCTTCAGATTTGTGTTGGAGTCTATAAATTTTATGTTGTGTTGTCATCTTTTAAGTTTTAAAAACGATTGCGTGTCCATAAAGTATTGCAAATGTATAGACAGCTAGGTTATCAAATACTGGGTTCTGCCCAGTGTTTGCCCAGTGTTCTGTATATATCCTATCAGTAATCACATATCCACCAATAAATATTTTTTTAAATCGAAGAAGTTTCGTAGATAACTTCCTACATCCAAACTTACAAACTTTACCCCTTTATAATATTAGATAGATTATTAGTGAAGATGTAGTTAAGTAGCAATTCTTATTTTAATTCCAGTTTTACTACTGAACAGTTTTAAACCACTTTGAATAGTAAAATAATTCCGGCAGTCTTATCCACAATAGTCTCATCGGTACTCGTAGTTAGAGGCACCTGTTCACCGCAAAGGACAAAGTCGAGTCGCGGAAATTGTGTGTACAGCAAAAAACACTATTGAAACAACTCCTAGACCGTTCTCAATTGATGTCGTTCTGTGGGTATTTTATTATCTCTACTTTTAAATTAACAAGTTCCGAGAAATTCTTTTCGAACGACATATTTTTCCAAACCACTTGATATTATAAAACAGTAATTTTGATAGAATTTTCTTCAGAAAATATGCACGTATTATCTAAGCGTACTCTCCAGAGAACAACAGCTGAAGAAGCTTCGAGAATGAATGGGATGCTGAGTACATAGCTTCTATCTAGGTGTGGTCGCAGACTCACATTCCTTTGCAACTTATCCTGTCAGAGATTGTTATTACATATCCGATCAAGGTATCCTATCATTCATCAGTATTCTAGAGCAAAGTAAAAAAAACAGAATAGATTAAATTGCTAGAAAACTGTTTTATTAAGTAAGCTCACGGTAAATAAAGCAAATAATTTTGTTGAATTGAAGAATGTTCTAACGGCGGCTTGGTGATGGATCTTTTTATACCATGTAGATATTTTAAATCCCGTAAGCTTAAGGAACAAAAGTTTGAAGCCCGATTTCTTCTATTTACAAACATTGATTCATTTACGAGTACTACTGTTGCTGTGGACTGCGGGAAATGCAATTACAAAACTTAAATGTACCCAATCTGCTGCTACATAGCTCAGTGCCTAATTAGTCTGTATTTTCCTAGTAAAGCTTGAACAACGGACGTCATTGTTCCCTTAACAACAGGCTACTAAATACCAGACATGTTTGCCCACAAGAGAGGACCACAGATGTACCACAAACATATCGCAATACGCATGCCGATGGAGTATTTGTTCGGTAATTAAGGCTAAATAAACAGCTTAATCGGTCTTTCAACTTGATGTAAGCCGGGTACCAGTGCCTACGCTATTTGTCTGCGATTGGTCAGTAATTGATTTTGGATAGTATTTAATATGGAGGAATTTCTGCGCGAATCTTTAGTCTACGTGGGAATTAATATTTAATTTACAGAACTGTAACTTGTATAGCATAGCCATGAAAGTTATGATCTAACAATAAGCTATGCAGATAGAAATAGTTAAGTTAAAGCTTTAAAGCCCCTAAACGTTTTTGTGAAAGGTATTATAACATTTATAACTTATGTCATAAAGTTGTAATTAGTGTAAATTTACATATTACCTATTTTAAAGATATTTAATATTCACAATAACCCTTACCAGAGTTAAAGATTTTATCACTAGCGTCTTATGCAGATACGGCCCAAAATTTTGAAAATGTTTGCTTGAATTCGATTAACTTTGATTTTCTTATACCGATAGACTGACTATATTAGGTTACCAAAACCGGGAACGAGCAATAAAATTGAAGGTATAAATTTTAACTGATTTGGTTTAGTGCCTACAACAAGTTCTTTTTGTGGTTTTAATGTGTTTATTAAAACATCCGGTGTGTAAATGTCACGGAACGATTGACTTGTGTAGTTTTGTATCAAAATGGGCGGAAGCTGCCAGCAACCGGTTGACTTCCATTGTGGCAAGACAGTTGGATCATAAGTAGCTAAGTCAGTTTTAGATTACTTTGGGCGTGGCGAATAAAGTTAGGCGAAGTTAAGAGCGGTCGTCATCTAGCCTAGCGTCTTTTTTTGGATTCCAGTCTAACCAGACGGTATAAAAATATAGGTTTGTACCTATTTGACCCGCATCATCTGGTCACATAAATCATAAACACATGGCAAAGATAGAAGTCACTATATGTTAAAAGCGTAAAATTCAATTCGATTTAAGCTTCGTCTTAAGTAAAAGATAAACGAGCAATAAGCAGAACCTGGCGATCAGTTTAAACATCGCTTTTTACTCCGTCATTCTTCCAAAGTATTCGAACCTCCACGCGAATCCACAGATGTCTTCAGCACACATTTGAATACTCTGTGAAGATAAAAGTAAATAATGATTGATCATATAAAAGTGACAGTTCACGTATGCACCTTGTGAACATTTGCGCTTCACTCAAACGTCTCAAAACACACGCAATGTGCTCCTGTCAATTGCGAAGCTATTGAAACATTTGATACAATAATGTTATAGGCAAATGTGGATGACTGGCTGGACAAAAGGGTTCAGTAGATATTTTGAGAAGCAAACACGTAGGTATTTAGTTCCTTTGATGATTTTACTTTTACATTTTATAGTTTTTGCAAGGAAGTGAAATTATCAAAGAAAACATTGAATTTGAAGTACGTCTTTCATTCACGTCCCTTGGCAATAAGGAATACGACGCGAGAAAGAGGAGAGATTTTCATGTCTAAGAATTAGTTGGCGTCAAAATAAAGAAAGTAAGTTGCTGTCATGCAACTTATTCCTGTGCCGATAGATTGGAAATACGTGTAACCTGTCAATCAACCTGGAAACTATCGACAAGTTGTACTCGTTTTAGAGCCAACATTTGGTAGACTCCAGATTAACCTAAGCTCCACTGACCCCTAAACACATAATGACGTAAGTAGCGCGCATTAACACAGGAACAGAAATCATCTGTTGGACACAATGCAGTACTTTTATTAGCAAAAAAAATGTAACATGCGTTTGTGACCAATCTGTGCAATCTGCGCCTGCGGTTCGAAGATAATACGAGAATTGCAAGTCATGTGGCGTGCTTGCACAAACCGCTAAAGGGTTACCCATTGTACCAGACTGACAGACAATCAGACCGCGGCATTGGCACAAATGTAAATGTACCACATGCGAAAATTACGAATAATGGAAACTTTCACTAATAGTAATTTTCACATATTTGTATATCACGACGTTTAAACCTTGTGGCTAGATTAAATAAATAAATTATTTATTTCAAAACCGTGCCAACATTGTTACAGACATCTTAAAGGTACTACATACAGAAATTGTGTCCCACAGATATTAAGTCCTCTGGCGGCTGGCTCCCAAACTAGGTTTATACTTGTGACTAGTGAAACGATGGACAGGGAAACCATAAAACTCGGTGTTAAAATAGTAGTATAATTATCCAACTGTAAAAAAAAAATAGTGCGTGGAGTCCCTCCGCGCGGAAGAAGTGAAACTTCGTAATAATACTACACGCATGCGATCGAGTGCCACGCATTCACTCTCGTTATTTTATTGAGCTCCTAAATAATATTTTGTTGTTTTCTTGTTGTATTTTTTATTTTACATAATTATTACATAAGTTTATAGAGGCTATTCTACTCAAGGAAATTGAATTAAGGCTGGTCACACCGAAGAGTCGAATTCATGACTGTTTGCACGCCATCTTGCGTACCTAGTAGAACTACGTAGTCACAAATCTTGTAATACTGCCATCTCTTAGTGAGTTTTAGAAAATATTCTCCCTCCATGGCAGCGTTACACTTGTTAGAAGTAAGAAGTTTCACTTCAAAAAATAGCTATCAAAAAGAGTTTATGAATTCAACACTTTATTGTTATGCTCATATCAGCTAAACTCTTATGTCAGCATGTAAATAGTTATGAAATGTACAGTTTTTGTGGAGAGTAACATAAAAAAGCTAACATAATGCAGTTCCTCAGTGCAAACATCTCAGCCATACAAAAGTAATTTGTTTGCTGAAAAATAAATTAACTACATATAGTTATCCCCTTGTTTAACTACAAAATTAACGAGACAGAAACTATGTTTATTACTGCTTTTATTTACGGCCGATGTTAACTTCCATTTTATGTTATTTTTGCTAACATCTTTTCTTCTAATTTTAAAGTTGCGATGACGCATTTTCGGCTAATGTTTGTAAGATTACAATGTATCGTTTTACGTAGCAGTCATTTCCCAAAATGTTGGTTACGAAGACAGTGGTTAAGTATAATAAAAAGCAATTTTAATGTTTTCGTTCGTGCCATCCGGTATTTAAAAAGCAGATGCAAATAATTTTGGGTGAACTGGTTCGCGAGTTTTTTTTTTTTCAAATTGACAGTGACTTGGCCATTAGATTGTCGCTGGCCTTATTTAGAAATGTGTCACAAAGGCTTTTATTATTTTTGTTAACAAATTTAATTTTAAAACTGATACATTTTTAACGAGCACTGACTGTTTTTTCTTCTCATATCCGTACTATACTTGGAACTGCTTAAAATTAAACACAATTATTAAAGCCATTACTCAAATCATTCCCATGAATAGTCCCTCAAATGCGTTGATGTCTTTTCTTCAGGTGGTATTTATTCGTTGCCCTGTCTTTCTAATTATCATCTTAAACTCTTGATTATCGTTTGTTAACTTTAAAGTTCTTTGATATTAGTGTATAACACATGATTTTGATATTATAATAAAAAAAAAGAGTTACTGATGAGACTTAGATGTTATTACCATTTACCAAAAGAAATGGGTCATGTCATGAAATGCTACAGGTAAGAAAAACTGAGAGTATCACATTTGGACCATCAAGGCTTGGCAGGGGTGCAATCCTTTCCTACAGCCCGTGGGAACCTTGACAGATGCGTTCCTAGCAACAACAAACCTTTTTTCGGAAACCTTATTAGTAGGGTAGCCATAACATTTTGAAACTTTCATATTTTAGGTAATGATTGTTTTTGATTTTATTTTCTAAACTGCTACATTTATTTTCTGTAATTTTGAAAAGGCTCAGGTGGATTTGTCACCTTTTTTATACTTTGGAATGCAAAATCAATACAACTGCAATCTATATGTGCCACAATCATAAATTACCATACTTAAACCTAACTGATCTCTTAACAAAGTTAATGCAAACCTCATCCTTAATATTTATCCATGATAAGAAATTGACTTGGCCTGACTAATATTGCCTGAATTTATATCCGTATATTATTTTATATGATAATGACTCTATTTTACAAATGGATTGATATGGAAAAATATAAATGATAAAAACACATAAATTATTCAACTCCTTATAGATGTTATTTAATAAAACATAATTCCTAATAATCTTTATTTGAACAAAAACACATTTTACAAATTAATTGCGTACGTAAATAGCTACATTAGTTGCAAAACTGTGTCGCAGCTATTAACGCCCGAAATTAAATGAAATAAAAAAACATCGCATACCTGATCAGGTCTTAGCCCCGTTGGGCTGTGCTATGGCAGCATGGTTGATCGAAATCGAAATCCCTTTTACGACGCAAATCAGAGACACCACAAAACATCACTTTGATCAATAGGGCAGGAAACAACTCTCTATTTGGTACTCATTTTTTCGGAAACTGTGCGTTTATCGTTAACGTAATTTCTTAGTTTTTGTGTGCAAGGGTTATATTGCATCCGGTGAATGTGATATTGGTGTGACTCTTCAAATTCCAGAATTCGCACCAAAAAGGTTACATTGAACGAAGGCCAAGTGTTTATAAATAAAAAAGTTGCGAATCATACAACTGCCGATGCCGGGAAGTTGAAAAAGGTCATTTTACTCTTGTCACATCCTTTGGTTAGTAAGTTTTATTAAGTTCGCTTTTTATTATTTACTTTTTGTTGGATGCACAAGTTATAAATAAAATTCAACTACATATAAGAGTGGCTCTAAAAGTGTTATTGTTCAGTACGTATTGTATGTATGTGCCCCAACTTGTACCATTCATAGATGGCGCCTTGTAGTCTGAATGCGATGAATATTGACACACATGGAGCTTACATAATTATAGTATTGAATTTGATGTTCTTGTTTTCTTGTTAGGTAGGTACTCGTAGCAGCTACTGACTATTTTCAACATGTAAATAATATTATTTATTCCCAAATATCACATCATAATTTAGAGAATGTGGATATCAACGCTCAGCTCTAAAAGACAGTCAGTGCGTCCAGAGATAAAAGATCTGCTTACAGTAATTCTCAAAATCCAACATAAAAGAGCGAACAATTAAAATAATTTAAATAAGTGCAAACGAACAAAACAAGCATTTGGATCATAAAAATGTTATCACATCACACAATTTTTCCGAAAGAAAGTCCAGAGCGGTCTCTTTGATAATAACATTCTTTGTGTGGCAATAAAAATATTTACCTGTTTACGCAAAGAAACTAACGCTCAACGTTTATCTTTGGCCGTAAAACTTTCTTTGAAACTGTTAAATTGAAGGGTGAAGAAGGGCCCATTGTAAGCTTGGGACGAGTACAAATATAAAGGCGTTAGAATGCTTTGTAGATTTGAGCCCGTATTGGGTGCACAAAAAGAATCGGTTATTCTTCAGGTATTATCTTTATTGAAGCAACAATAGTATACAGTATGTTAGGTTAAACGAGGGACATATAGAGGGAGGGTATTCAGTATTCGATTCTCGTCCCAAATATGTAAAAAACCTATAACGTATATAGAAGAATTTTTAATGTTTTGTTTAGTGCCTAGATATTTTGGACTGTCCTAAGCCAGGTATGTTTAAAGTATGAAGGGAAAATGGATTATACCTAAGAGTAATTGACCCGCTCACATGTTCTGCGATAGTATTAAGTTGCTAGCGCAAGGGTGTATACACGTTGCGTGACATTTGCGAAAATTTCGGTATGGTTCTGTCTGTTATTTATCAGTGTTTTTTTTGTTTATATTTTTATTAGTATCATGTTAGCATGTACTATTATGGGTTTGAATATGTCCCTCGTTTAAACTAACATACTGTATAGAGCTGTGTTAGAGGATAGGACATTTTTGTTAGTTCAACGGTTGCCGATTGAAAACCGGTACAATAATATATACTTACGTAATTAACAAACTCTACCATCAGAAATTCGTGTAACTCATAGTACACGTTATAAAATTAAATAAACATTAGCGACCATGTGTTTCATTAGTTTCATTAGTATTTCAGTGTAACAATAGTGTAAAACTACAATTAGTTCCAAATCGGCTCACGTGTCATGGCAGAGCATAATAGTCACATAATTACGATACGCTGTTAAACGGTGATTAAACCTTATCCTAATAGGAGCATGTCATACATAATCGAACACATTCTTTTATTTCAATGGAGCAACTAATTTGAATACGTTACGCTGACAGTTGGGAACGGGTTAGGATTGTAGTACAAAGAAGTCTAATAAATGGCAGGTAAATAAAATAAGAATTATTGATATTATGGCTGACGCGAGACGACGTACGTACTTGTATACAACCCCGAAACCCTGAATGTAAGTACCTGATTGGAAACAATTTAATATTATAGTAGGCATCAATCCTACTAATCCTACTAATATTATAAACGCGAAAGTTTGTAAGTATGGATGGATGAATGTTTGTTACTCTTTCACGCGAAAACTACTGAACGGATTTGGATGAAATTTGGCACAGGGGTAGTTTATAACCTGGATTAACACATAGGATAATTTTTATCCCAATAGTTTACAATCCCAAGGGACAATGATTGAACTCCACGCGTGTGAAGTCGCGGGCATAGGCTAGTAAGAAATAACATAATCGTAAACTCACAAACAAAAGAGGATTATCCTCCTGCCTACATATACAAGGTGTTGTCTTGCATCCTCGTCAAAATTCAGGAGGTTGTCACGTAAGACATAAATATTCAATTAAAACTACGGCACCTAGTTAATTATTAATAAACGCTGATTTTTTTGGTTGTTTAAGTTTGTCAGTATTTCAGAATAACCCCCGTGGTTTAGGGAATAAGAAATTCTCGAATAAACGTTTGAGATTGTTTGTATGTGTGGAAGCGCGGTTATAGGGCGAAAATCAGATGGGCGGCGTTTAAAACACGGGTGGTTCACACTTACCGATTTCCGTAAATAACAAAAAAATACCTATTTTATAACTGATTCGGGACGAGAATCATTAGCATAGTTACCTCCTTGAATTTGACGAAGATGCAAAACAACACCTTGTATACACATAATTTTGTTTTATGTTTTTTGCATCACACAATATCTTATATTAAGCGATCCAATCATCCCATTCATAGTGATTATGAAATACTTTAACCATAGCCCACTATAATGTCCAAAATTAAATGTTAAACCACATTCATTGAGAGCCAACTTCCGGTGAAATCCGGACAGAGGAAAAAAAGTAATCTAAACAAACACATGACAAGAATAATAGCAGATGGCGCCTGAGCGGAAATCGAAAGGGATTTTTTTACAAATTTTTTGTTCGTTATTGAAAGCAAAAAACCTATGAGGATATGATTTCAAAAAAATAGTGAAAGCGTTTGATGGTCTGACCGTGAGAAATATTGAGATTTAAGGTTAAGTTCTGTAACGCATAAAAAAAAAAGATGATTATCAACAACATGTTGAAAATTATACTGGCCAAGTATAGTGAAGACCGTCACATAAATTCGGTTCGAAATCCAAATTGAATTTTATTCAGTTGTAATAATTCTTTTATTTTTGCAACTGCAGTAAAATTTTCGAGCGTACATTTATGCGAAACAATTAATAAATTATCTTTCATCTTATATCGCTACAAGGTGGTCCCGTAGACTCGTAAAGTATAAAATGATATGACAGCACGGCAATCTACTCTGAGTCACAATCCAATCAGTGATCACGGTGATCGTTATTAAAAATAATTTATAACTTTAACCCCAAAACTATTTGTTCGAGTTTGTCACGAAAATCGAACAGTCACGAGAGATTGCATTTTCATTGCATCATTGCATTGAAAGCTACAAGAAAACTGAAAGAATTTATTTAATTTCAGTAATTTGTGGTATTAAATTAAGACACATTTAATTAAAGTTGTAAACCAAAGCTACACGTCATATGCGTGCAAAGTAATATAGATAGGAAACTCCCTCATTTTGAACCTACTCAAAGCAGTTTCAATTCAATAGTGACAAGTACTGTTAGTCAGTTTCACAGTACCTAGTCCTCAACACTTTAAAATTCTGCACTTCTATTTGAAATTGGGGCTAGTTTCCTGTTGATCTTTAAATAAATAAGAGCCATAAACACATGAGCAAAACAGGCAAATAACAAAATGTCAGCCTATTTATAAACACACCTTGCGCGATACCATTGTGCATATTTGACACACAACCTATCAATAAGGCTTTATTTATATCAAGCTAAGGAAGCATGCGATTAATGTTAATTTGTACTGACAATGGCATTTAAATATCACCCTCAATAGGTACCAATTAGACATAGTGTAGCATCTTACGCGTGGTCTTTACTTTGTTAGTAATGAATTATCAAACAATATAGTAACAGTAGCAAGAGGAGCTCGTGGTTAAATAACTCTATTCTATTTTCAGGTAAAACCGCGCTTGCCTATGCTGGTCTGTGGATGGGTGACCACTTATTACATACCGAGTTTCCTCCGTGCCTCGGAAAGCACGATAAACCGTTGGCTCCGGCTGTCGTTTATAGATGACAGTCGTTACAGGTAATCAGTGGCCCGAAAGACAACCAGTCTTACCAAGGGACATTATTACCCAGTGCTAACTGGGTTCTGGAGGTCAGATAGGTAGTCGCTCCATGTAAAATACTGGTATTCAGCTACATCCGGTTAGATTGGAAGCCGACCCCAACATAGTTGGGAAAAGGCTAGGTAGATGATAATAGTAACAGTAGCAAGATGTGGTGATGACAGGTCTGGCAGAGTCCTAACAGAATGGTTGCTGAGAGACGGTAAAAGAAGTTTTGGTAGAACAATAGCACTTGAGTAGATAGCCATAGCCTACACGGTACCGCAGGTAAGACCTAGATGAGATTCACACAGACTGAGATAGATAAGTTTAAAAAGGGAAAGGCATATACACTATACATCAGTGAGCAGACAATGCTGTCAAAGATGACGATGATGGTTCTTTACTTTACCTTTTTTGAATCCACATTCAATGATATTCCTGTTTAACAAAGTGATGGTGCATTTAGAAAGACACTTAGTTTGTAAAATCGGCTTGTGGAACGCTTACGTTAAGTTGTAAAGACAATTTGTTAGAATTAAAGCGTAGGCTGATGCTGTTCAGAATTTAAGAAGTTTGTAATCTTGTGAAAAAAAAACATTTATTCGCATTCAATATGACTGTGCTGATTCCTGGCCGAACGTACTGGCCGGATGATAATGTTAATAATTTGTTCCCATAGGTTTAAATTGTTCTAAAAATAGCAGAAGCCTATCCCACTGGAACTCAATAGAGATCTAAATTCTCTCGGACAAAGTAAGGCAATGAGTTGAACCCCAGTAATAACCAAGTTTTTTTTTTTATTTGTCACGTAACATTATTTCGCTAGAAACACTTTTGGCGAATTGTGGGTGTTAAGTCCCATTAATAGGGGTTGAGCCTTAAATATGTCGTTTTCTTCTTTATCCCCCCCCCCCTAGTTTCAGCAACCGTGAAATCTTCCCAAGTCTAGACAAACCGTAGCAAGAAGTCAAGCAGTACAGTCTACATAACAATGCACATAGTACATTTAGGTACAATCGTGAAGGTAACTAGTAACAATGTACAGTCGTGTACAGTAATAGGTAGCGCACGATCGTGGGAGCATGCCGCAGGTGCAATATCGTAGCGATGCGTTTCCTACGATGCACCGTGCAGATGCGTCGATGAAGATCTATGGTGTGGGAGACGATACCTTCCTTATCAAAACAGATATTTTTTTCATGCTTCACTTATAATATAAGTAAAATTAAATAAAAAAAATTGATGTTATGTTACTTGAAGTCAGTCATGGCGAATTTAATTATAATTTTAAAAGCAAACCTATAGAAAATTGTGTACATACTTTTTTGTCATTACCACAACTTTACATAAGTAATTATTTACTCCATTTACCCGGTTTAATTTTTTACTGCATTACTAAAATAGATTTCAACGCAAAACGAAATTCAATTAATAAAAATGTCGATAAGAGCATTAACAAAGGTTCTGACATTTTAACCTCATCGATATTAAGTACCTTTTACCTTCACTAAAACCTGAGTAATTTGTCATTTCTAGTTCATTATAAGACTATGTGTAATACAAGTTTTTTACGCTGTTTGACGATAGACGGGAGTTCGTTGAATGTAATAGGTATTCAATAACGATATTATTGTCGTTTTGAGTCTATTTACAACCTGTTGTACTGCAAAAAATATGTTCTTGTTATATTTGAAATTATTTATCTGAAGCTTAATTAGCTTTAGCTGCTTCATAATTTGTATTATAGGCAAAATGTAAAGCTTTTAACTTTAGAATTAGACAAAAGTCATCTGTAATTGTGAATGTGATATTGGGCCACTGTTTTCAGGTATTTAAGTATACTGCAATTTAAAAACGCCTCATGGTCATAATCCACCCAACAGGAAACAATAAACAACACTAAATAAAAAAATATTAATATAATTAATAAATAATTTGTACAACAGAACAAATCACCTCTGCAAGTATTGTGCTATAAAACAGCACCTTGCGAATGCGGTAACTGAAATACAACCTCTTTTACATACTTTCGTAAATCAATATCTCGGTCAAGAAAATAGAAACCAAAATCAGCAAAACCCTTTCCCACACCTGTTGAACCAGTTTTTTTCAATAAACTCTTTAGATCTCCAAGATTTGATAACACAAGGTGCAAAAGTTTGAGATACTGAACACCTTATTAACATCGTACGCCCGCAGCAATCCCTTCAGTCCCAAAAATAAAGCAAACCGATATTCGATAATAGCAGCCGAAATTATTGCCTTAGTAACCCATTCCTGAGTCCTGACCTACCATCAGCTGCCTCTTGTCGACCCATATGTTACAAATATAGGTCATTAGAACCAACACTGTTACGGAATAACAGATTTTCTGTTCCTACAATTTAGAGTCCATTTTGTGGGCGCAAATAGGGTACCCAAATTTTGGACAAAAATTGGACAGTGGTAATGAATCTTCTAAAACAAGGCACCTGATTTGTATTATTTTATGGTTGAAAATTGGTGACAGGTGCAGGCGGTTGCTACATGGTCATTTGTTTAAAAGAATCGGATTGGATCTCTGCATTGAGTTATTATTTTACAATGAAAAGAAAGTGATTGTTTTTTTTGTATCAAGCTTTTTGTCTGATATTCTTTTAATGATTCTATCGTGTATCATAATTCATCAAAGTAAATAGATTCACTATCGGATATCAATCATAGCAGGTTGTATTGGCACTTCGTTTGTTTACTTGTATTGTTAATTAAAGTTGAGTTTTGTAACTGACGTTATCTAGACCAATTCTTAAGTAATTACACTGCACCTATTTTCAAGCCGAGGACTCTACTTAATCTTTTAGAAGCCACTAAGCGTATGACAATGACATACAATATATAAAACGACTTTAAAACACCTAGCGGGAAATTTATAGTAACCTACATAATAATGGATAATTTATTTATGTTAGTAGGAACAATAAAAAAATAAATCATTCATAACTATTTCAAGTTCAGTATATCATTATATTATTGAACTGTACTTATACTTAATTTCATTCACTTGTAAACACATTATAAATGTTCGTTATAACATACCATTTATGGAGTGTTACTATTTTTAGAACAATAACGTATTGTTAAACACTTATTACATAATTTTACATACATAATGTAACTATATCATATATATCGTAATCGTTGAATTTGTGAATCATTGAACTTGGTTAATTGCAGTCGGTATGCTGGTTACTGCGTCACTTTTGCTGTTCAAAGCCTTAGATTAATTACATGAACATGCTTGTCAAGACTACATGTTGTGTCACTGCTTTCATTCTTCAGTTATCTCTGTTTTTTTAATCAGCACAGAATATAAGCCTTTATTTTCTTATGCTTGAGCAGCCTTTTATCTCAACCTACTACCAAAAGGAGGGCATAGCGGAGACACAGCACGTACTGACACGAAACTCTGGCAATCTGCCTCTACGCGAGGAAATTAAATGCATTAAAGTTATGCTATCTTAATTTTACCCCATTTCACTTATATCGGAGCTAAGTCAAAGAAATATAAATGAAGAAGAAAAAGACAAGACGTGTGTTCATATTCAGTATGGATTATTTGTAAACAAGACATCAACGAAAAAATCAACGATACTTTTTTTATCTTTATTTATTTAACGGGTTTTACCTTATAGAGGTACGTCAGCCTCATCATATTCTAATCTAACTAATTATTACACGTAATTATAGTAATAATAATACATATATATTATTGCGTAAGCGAGGGAGTTAGTGATGCAGCAACCATTTAATAAATCAGTTTCGCTTCTCCCGAATTAGGTGAAGATAATATTCTAATGCAAGCCCCAAGATCATACCCTGTATTCCCGTTGTCCCCGTAATCTGTGTCCCCGTCACGGGGACATCAGCACGTCATATGATTCCTTACCGGTGGCGGTGTCCCCGTTGTGTACATATGGGCATTTTTACCTCCCGCATCACTATCTTCCTCTCTTTCATATTCTTTTCACATTCCTCCAGCAAATGTTAGACATCTTCGACTTATTACACTTGGCAATTAAGGGAATCTACTTTTTTCATTAGTTATCCAAATTTCCTGAATGGAAAATTACCAGAACGTAATCTATGTGCCATAACAACATACGACCTCTTTGCATGACTTTCAGCAAACCAAGAGGAGGCTCACTTTGCATAGTTTTATACGATATGCCTTTTGCTTTAGACTTTCTGTCAAAATATTCATTTGATCAAACTTTGCATCACACAGTAATAGATACTAGACGTCGAACTGATCTAGAAAATTGTGTATACCTTGATAAACCACACTTTCTAGCAAGTGTAACAATTCCCGAAAATTGTGTCTTCAGGAAAAGGGTAACCTTTTTGAAATTCCATGACCGAACAATTCAATAGCTTTTATTTTCAACCCTTCGCATCGGAATAAGTGATACTGCAAGACGAACTAAACCCAAAAAAATATAAAGACTGCAGAATCTGACCGTCTAGCAAGTCCAACAATTCCCGAAGATTATGCCTTCGAGCAATGCCGCAGTGGAAGGCACCATAAACGCGTACTTAGTCGCCATTAACATTGAAGAGTAAGCAGATTTACCCACACTCCGGGCGGCATGCGGCAGTCGGAACAATCGAGATTCTCACGTCATAACAGCGGTAATAAAAGATGCAAGATAATATTGTGCGTCAAGTACGACTCGTTGCGGGTATGGGGTTTCTTATACCGATCGTTTACCGTACCAAATAGTGACGCTTATCTTGCAAAATTTTAGAATAGGATTGATTAAGTGATTCATTAACAGACATAGAAATCACACATAAGTAAGTTGCAACTTCAGTTTTTGTACTTCAAACGTTAAACAAAGCATTGAAATGTTTTTTGTGAAGCCATTATGTCGATATTCTTTTATTTAATTTGAGCCTATTGTGTGAGATCTGACATCATATTGTTTAATTAATATTGAGATGAACTCATGAACAATACGTCCTTGATTTTGCATAATTATTTCGGTCCCTAATGTTAGAAATATTTGATCATATCGGCCAGACAAGAATTTTAAACATTTAAAATTACCTACTACTTTAAATATTTAGAAGTCTTGCCTGGCTCTCTGCAATAATAATTATATATCCAGTTATTATTTGATTTGGGGAAAGCCAGTCATCAATCATTTCAGCCAGGCAAGTAAAGTAGTAACTTTAAATGTTTAAAATACTTGCATGACTGATATGATTAAACAATTTTTGTCTAGTCTTCCAAGTCTGTTAACAGTCTATAACAAGGTGTTATATGTGGAAAGCCATAATATTCGGTAGAGTAGAGGTAAACTTTTAAATCGTGTTTCCTCACGGAACTCCAATTTTTTCAAAATAAATTCCATGAATCATAAGCCTACCGGATGCTTCTCGTAACTAACAGTCGGTCGTTACGAGAGCGAATCTAATGTCAATGTGAACTGTATAATACTCATTGTGATTACTACACAATTAGCATTTTTATATACGAACTCTGTTCTACTTGATAACGGTGCACAACAAAAAGTTTCCTCACTACCAATCAGATCAGATTTATATGGGCATTCTTCTTGTTTGTTAATAGAGTTACAATCACTGTAGGTAAACATTTTCCATAAGTTCTTTATGGAAGATGTTTATACGCTTTAATTTAGCTATCGCTCCATTATACCACTTGCTGACTAACTTTAATCTCTATTTATTAGCCACGTCATAAAATGCTGTCGTAAATTTTATAAAAAATTATTAATAAAATAAATTAAATAAGTAAATTTTATAAATCAATAATATTGTATATTACGAGTTTACGACAGACTATAATATTGCAGCTTTTATTTTATAATCACTTATTATTTTGATGACATTACTGCTAGTAGCAATAGCTTACACAGCTTGTATGTTTTTTTAATGAATGGAGACGTTCCCTGGTGTATTTTCTAGAAAAGCCAAGTGTTGGTGAAGACGTAAGATTTGCGTAACTCTATGAAAAAAAAAGGCCACATGAAAATTATGAGACGTCAACACCAACGCTTCTAAACAATGCAAAATATCGTGAAGAAGCGTTAATTCGCTCCAGATTCAAAGTAAAATGCGTGTTGAAGTATATAGCACGCGTTATGCAATAAATGCATAGTTACATAGTGGCATAATAGCTGGTAGCCGCCGCGACAACGTAACCGAGCGGTAATGGCGTCGCCGGCGCGCAATCTTCCGTGATAGTGAACTTGAGTTTTTTCGCGGCGCGCACGCACCGTTAGTTTGAGCTACATTCCGCGGTTGCGCCCGCCCGCCACACCGCGGAGCCACCACCGCAACGATCAATGTTCATGGAATCATGCCTTGCTAATATACAATCTATTCTGCTATTTCTTACTTTTGTAGACGTTTTGATTCCGGATATGAGGTTTTGTTACTATGTACTTTGTTGGTTTATCTTATTTTAGATCCGTGTGCCTTTATGAAATTGAGGTTTTTTGTTGTTTAAGAAATGAAGTTAGATCCTTATGTAAATAAATAACTTCATAATTTATCTTTGGAAAGATTAAAAAAGACTTTCACTAAGACCTGCCATATAAGTTAACTTTATCTATCTTAGGACTGGTATTTAACTAAAGTCCTAAAACCAATTGAAATATATTTTTTATTAAGTCATTTAGTATGCCACAAATAAACATAAATCAGTTGCATTTATCAAGAGTTTCAGACGAAATCGTGCGTGAATTGGAGCGATAACATATTTTTAAATAACGTCAATTCACTACGCTGATAAATTAATATTATTATAATAGCATTTACAAGCCCGTACATTGAACATTTTCATGAAAAGACAATTACCTATATTATTTTGACTCACTCGTAATCAATAAGTAATTACATACCAAAATTAAAATCATTGTTCATAAAATCATAACCTAAGCGCAACAAAAAACATTCGGCGCACAAAGCAGTCCAATAATAAAATAAAAACACGACAGAAAATAACAACCACTCTAATGCTAGATCTAAGCTTTGAAGGCTGCGCGAGCGCCGGGTCAACGACCTGCCATTGCCAATGTCAGCCATCTTGAGTTCCGCAGTCGCTTACGTTCTTCACGTAAGAGGCTGTAACGATTCGTGTTTGTGTGAGTACGTAATGTTCGTTTTTCTATGTCTTTACGTCTGTGTGCGTGATTAGAATTGAATGTAGACGCATACATCCGCACAATCATTTTGTTGTGTGCTGTAAGCTTGCGTGTCGGGTTTTGTCTAACTTTATAGTCTCTAGGTGGCGTTACTAAATAGAGTTTTCAACCATTTGCGGTTTCTTCATTTGATTTTTTCTTACAAAAAGGGTAATATGGTTTTTTAAGTAAAAAACTTTGTATATATAGCAGTAGATAGGTAAAAAATCGTCATTTGTCTATTGTGAGGTCTGCAACGTGAATTTTCACGTGACATGGCACCTCAGTTTTCCATGTCAATAGTATTGGATACGGTGAAGTGGAACAACACGGTTGTTTTTCTATTTTGTCTATTCTGTAATATACATATTATGCGGTCACAATACTGTAACGGCTGTATTTATAATAATAATTATATGATTTAAATAAGTTAACTACCTTTACTAGCTCAGTTATTATGTTCGAAGTAATGATTCTTATTTAATTTATTAGAGAGACAAACAATATAAACTAGCATTATGAAACTGTCCGACAGCACATTATTAGTCATTAATAATTTAGTAATTTATTAATGTCATTAACCCTAAGAGTCGCAAATCGACGATATTTTTTTTATTTAGGAAACGTTAGATCCTGCTTTCCACTTATTGAGAAAATTTAAAACTTATGTCCCTGTCAATGGTCAACACATAACGTCCAAGGTATCTTAGTTATATTACACTTTCTGGAACGAAGAAGGTTTGTAAGCTGTAGCGGGGCGAGCCTATTGCCATCAACCCGTCACAACTAAAGACTCCGTGGATGCTACTAAGAAATTTCTAATGGAAAACTCAAAATCACTTTGCCCTACCTGAGAATCGAACCCAACACCTCATGCTCAAAGTCACGTTTGCGTTCACTAGATTAACGAGACGAACGAACTCTTTTGGTAAAATCTAATCGCCATTAGCGTGCATTTAATGCTCATTCTTGAGTATTAAATAAAAACTAATTTCGAATATTTATGGTATGAAATAAATATTCCGAGTCTGTGCGTTGTAAGGTCTTAAATATAAATCTGTGGGGTGAATGCTCGACATTTATTTATACACTAGCTTCTGCCCGCGGCTTCGCCCGCGTGGAGTTCAGAAATTGCCCACGTGTGCGTTACCCCCGTAAAATAATGTCGAAAATAGTCATTTAAATGTTATAGATAATAACTTTTGCCCGCGGCTACGCTCCCGCTTAAGTGTAAGTAAAGGATACATAGTTGTGTAAAAGTCTGTGATTTTCAGAGTAAAGAAGCCACAGAATTCATTCTGGTTAGAAATGTTAGGTTCTAGTAAGTTTATACGGCGTATTTTTTTTTTACATTGTTAGTGACGTAAATGGGTTGAACCAGAACTTATTTTATACATGTCTTCCGAGTTACAGTACCGTAGCTCAATGTCATCCATCCACGCCTTTCGATATAGTTAATGGTGTAAATGAGCTAGCTTACAATTTTTTAAATAAAAAAATACTCAGATTAATGATTTTCATTTTGACCCCATTTCCGTAAACAAAGACCCCGAAAACGACACTCATGAAGCCATTGGGTCGCACAAGTATCATATAACGTGCTAACACATCAAACCAAAAAAAAATACAAAACCACAATTTTTGTCGTCTGAGGGGTGGAATTTACAAAAACGTTGAAATACATGTTTATCAATTCAATCAAGAAAAACAAATAGTAAATTTCAAGCTGATCAGACCATTTTTGTTAGGTATACTAATGTTTCCACCCCTTTTCTCCCGTTTGGGATTGAATTTCCAAAAACGACGAAATACATATTCTTTTATTTTTGCTCAGAAACTTCAATATTTAATTTTATTCTTCTTATTTAAAAAAAAATGACGGATCAGCATAAACTTTCAATCGCTATCAAACCCTCTTAGGGGGTAGATTCTGAAAAACGCTTAAATACGTATTTATTTATTACTAACCAGAAGCTTGTATATGAATATAAGTTTTTAAACTGACATGGTCACTAACACTATTAATAACACTTACAACGGGATATTTACCATGTGTATTATTTGTTTCGAGTTCCCGATATTTCGGCGCTCGCTGTTGCAAACGCCATGATCACGGATAAACTGAAGTTATTGCGGGTGGGTGTTTATGTGCAGACAAATCGGTCTACCCTCTTCCTTGTTCGTTTTTTGTGCTCCGTACCACTACCACTGTCACTCACAACTGGATTCTGTTCCCGACACACAAAAGTCACTGTGTCCACTCGCGAACTTTTTACGGCCCTTTTTCGGTTTTTACACAGTTGAACCACTGGATTCCAGGCTCTCGACAGTTGAAACCCATCCTCCCGGTTGAAGTTCTTATATTTAGATATTTCAATCGCTTCTCTTACCAGTCTGGGTATGTAGTGGCGTTCTGTCGAGATGACCTGAGGGTTATGTAACTCAATCCAGTAGGTTGAACCTGATTCAAGAAGATGTTGAGCTATGGCCGATTTTTGGGTGTCATTATTTTTCACCGCCCTGGTGTGCTCCGCTATTCGACAAGCTACCTTACGCTTCGTCTGACCGATATACGACTTGCCGCAACTGCAGTTTATCCGTGATCATGGCGTTTGCAACAGCGCCGAAATGTCGGGAACTCGAAACAAATAATACACATGGTAAATATCCCGTTGTAAGTGTTATTAATACTTGTATATGAAATTTCATGCTTCTATCTTTAAAAATTACCAATTTCCATAAAATCGTCCATTCCTTGTTTTACCCCTTTAGGGGTGCAATTTCGAAAAACCCTTGCTTAGTGGATTCCTACTCTTTACAAAAAACACACCATCCAATTTTTAGGTCTCTTGGACCAGCGGTTTAGGCTGTGCGTTGATATCGCAGTCAGTTAGTCAGTCAGGACTTTGAATTTTTTATATATTAAATAGATTTAAATCTTTAGAATGTTATGTTTTTTTATTATTCATGGACGAAATAGCTCCGAGAATATACAAGCTGCATTTCCAGTCAGTGTTTTGCACGTCACGTTTAGTTTTTATTTAGTCATTTGTAGGATACATATTTTATCAAAAACTTAAAATCTTTTATGGGCCCGTATTACGAACTAACTCTGTCTAGCTTAAAATATTACACTGGCAAAGGTTTGAATGCACATAGACACAGTTTAATTAATTGACAAAATGATTTAAACAGTTAAATTTAATTTTTTGTTTTTGGGCAGTTAACTATAATTATTTGGGGAAAAGAGATTGTGTATTAAAGTTGATAGGGTTAAAGACGATGATAGAGAAATTATGCAAAACAACACTAATCTAGATGTAGCTTCCGGTGAATTGCTCAACAACTTATTAAACACTTCGAAATAAGCAATTATTCAGAAGTAGACAGCACCAACCAAGATAAACCCTGCATCATCAATTACAAATAATAAAAAATAGTGCACTCAATATTATTAATAGTCGTTTTAAAGTGAATGTATGCAAATGAAAGCATTTTGTCGATTCTTTGTTTATTTGTATAGATATTGCCAATAATTGAAGACCGCAGGTGTCTTGGTCTGTGGGACGCTTTTATTTTCACCCCACGCTTTTTGTTTAGCTTACTAAGGGGAACGAAGATCATAAAACACTTTAAATTCCTTTTGATTCCATGGGCTTCATAAAACGATGCGATCGTATTTTGATTTTTTTTTTTTTTATTATTAAATAATTGCAAAAACAAATCTACGCACTTTCTTTTTTATTCGTCTTGAAAGTTTACTATTCTACCTGATGTAAAAAATAATAATTTCTCATTAATAAATAAAGTTTTTAACGATGAAATATGGACCTACTAATTTATTTATGTATTCAAGAGTTCAAGTGTCTTCGTGAGCGCAATTTTCCCGTGCCTCTTCAAAAGTCAGTGTACGTATTATGGAGCTTGAATTACAAGCTATAATAATAAAACTACACGTTTAATACGGTTAATATGACCAAGAACGCAGTGGTAACGAGTGCAGTGCTTAAAACCGTCAGTATTCACCTTTTAAGGTAAATTGAGTAAATAAAACGATGGCGTAATGTGCTATGTTTGATATAAATTTTATAAAATATCAAAGGGGAGGTCATGTAAAGAATCAATATGATCGTAATAATTAAACAGGGTATGAAAATACTAAATCCAACTCAGACGGAACGACAGTCAAACCTAACCTAACAATTATATATTGAATCATAATAACATGCATTATCAACAAAAAAACATGTAAAAATCTAAGCCTAACCTATTGTTTATATAATTGAGGACAATCGAAAATGTCACTTCAGAACAATAGAACGTAACATTCAATATAGTAATTATCCGCCCACGATTGACCGCAAACCTTGACGCTTCCAGCCATATCTGACCTAATCCAGATGAACTGACGTAGTCTAAAGGACGTTCCTTTCAGATCGTATTAGGTCTGGGCTTGTGATTAGCCTCTTTTATCAAGCTAAGATGTAAACTAAGCTTAATGTCAATGTTATAGGTAAGATTTTCTGGTCCTTCTAAAGTAATGCAATCGGAAAGAGGCTCTGACTGCTGGGCTGAAAATGCTACTGACACTTTATTTTCTTATTATACAATCTGAGTACTGGATAAAAGACTTGTAAAAAATATCTAAAAGTAACGTCTTGTTTTTATTTTCATTTGTAAAACCACAATACAAGAATGTTATCCTTTTCTTTTACTTGTCTATGAATTTAAGTAAAGTAACCCTTTTACTCTGTGAGAAGACCGAGTGGATGACTTAATTTAGACTAAATGGGTTATGCAGTACTAAATGTAAAAAATAAATAAATGTGTTTCTCGGTCTGTGGTCCTAAGCTAAAAATTTCACTTGCAGTAATACAGCTAGATAACACAAGCCTGACGAATTCCGCGCCCATTTTAAATGCCAAAACTGACATAAATATTTCTCGTAAGCTAAAAATACTAAACAATGTAAAAATGACGTAATGTTTTAAAAAAACAAACGCCTTTGTTAAGTGGAAGTGCACATTTGACAGGCAAGAGGGCAAGCTCTAAATAGGTACAGTCGGGTAAGACATACATATTAACTGCGTCCCGCATATTTAAGTTCACCTTTGGAGGTTAAAGCTGTCATATTATATAATTACGTTATTATCTTTAGGTTAGCAAGGCAACTGTCTTTAATATGCGTATAACTAACATACTAGGTATTATGTTTACGGCATCACCCGCATTTGATGGCTATATTATTAGGCTTTTAATTATTGGGACCTTTTTGCAAGTTGTTCTTTTAGCTTTTTTTTTGGTTTTAAAAGAGCCTTTACTTTCGATATCATGAACGTTTTTAAAACTAAAAACTATCTTTCATGCTTCGAAGTATTAAAACATTTTGAACCTTATTGTTTTATAGTTTAATTGATACTGAAAGTTATGCGAGCGAGCTAACCAACAGCCAGCGTACATACCTCATTTTAATAATGGAAGAAAAGGAACAAACAGAATGAGCCCTGATCATACGCGTACGGCAATAAATTTCGATTTCCATGAAACGCAAGATGGTTTATAAGGAACCGAACCTGTTCACCTTTGATCTATAGGCAAACCATTTATATACTACTATCTAAATAAATTGGTATTCATTATTTATCGGCATTCCAGTCCAAATGAAAGAATATTGTGTGTCATTAAAGTGTCAATAATCTTTTAATCTTAATAAGTGGATTGACTAAAAAAGATTAAATGTTAGTTGCTGGCATTCGGAATGTCTATTTTTGAGTCCGATCCCGATTAAACATGCCGATTTATCAGCCTAGTATTTTCCAATTTCAGGCCAAAAGTCTCTTCTTATGCAGAGGTCCTCCCTTGCTACGAATTTTGACCTTGTTCACGTGGAGTGACAATTTCAGCAACTTCATGAAAAAAGTGACTAGTCGAGAGACTCATCTACAGATGTTAATTCGGAAAAAAGTGTAAATAACTGATTGTGCATGATAGGAAAGATCTTATTCAATACAAAATGAAATTAGTAAACTTTGATAACATTAGCTATTATCATTATTTCCTGCAGACCCTGCAAGTTGCATCTACAGAAACTAACACAAATGAAAAAAATATGGGTAGGTTCTTGTTATGCAGTACATGAATTCTTCTCCTAATTAATCAATCTAACAGTGAAATATTTGAAATCAAAACAATTTCCGAGACGAATTAGAATGAAATCACGCGGCAAAACAGCATCTAGCAATGACCTCGGACTAGGGACCTTCACCGAAATGTTATTGCAGTTCGATAACCCGAACCATTGTTCCGCGCGAATCATTTCCATTTTATATAGCCAGCTAGGTATCACGACCGGCTTCATGATTTCCGCGTCATGAAGTTCATAATTATTAAATTAAAGTTTACGATACAAAAGGATTTATGGCGTTTCGGCCACATAACAACATGCAAACTGGGAGATTTATAGTGCGTAAACAATAATCGTTGGATCATATTTACTAGACGTCGCGCGTCCAGTTTAAGTCGCGGCTTAAGTCTGGTGAGCAGTTTATTTTTGCGTTTTTAGAGGCCATATTTATTGCCTTCACTTTGAATGGGATTTATTTTCGTTAAATGAAAATGTACAGGGTTTTCTTGAATATCTCTAATTATTTATTAAATCTCCAACTGATGATGATGGCGCACCATTGCAATAGTTTTACACCTTTTCCTATTAATAAAACGTCTAAATCATAATTAAAATTTTAAGTCCAAGGTTATTTAAAATTTTAAAATATAATGAGATTATGGATCACATTTGCACAAGATAATTTACAACAAATTAACTGCACAGCAAAATGAAACAAACAAAACATTGAAAACATAACTAGACACTAGACAGACAGCGTGGCCAATTATTACTTTAGAATATTGCAAAAGTGATAGTTTGCCCATGGCCTACGTCCACCATGACAGTCAAATAAAACATTCGAGGTCAATTTATTTACGTATAAAATATAAGGTGCGTACATTTTCTAAAATGGCCGTATAATGGCGGCCGCCGTTAGCTTTGATTTACTTCCGTTTCGACAAGCCATTGTTACCGACTTCCTTGTGCTTTAAAAAACTTTAAATGCAGCACATTCAACTTATAGTGTTCTGGAAAGTTATCGTCTACAGAACTTCTAAATTAATACAATTTTAATTAATATTAATAACTTATTAAATGAATATTTACCAAAAACGGCATTAATGAATTTATAATTCTAACATTTACCGGTTCTCGCACTTGCAGCACGTGGCTTTAAGTTCATGACGTAGATTTTATATTATATACTTTACTTGCAATTTGATAAAAGTAGCCAGCCGTAAAAACACGTTTATACTTCTTAATGACCAGAAGAACCTATAATTATCTTATAAACTTAAAGATCTCTTATCTCTGTAATTAAAACCCTCTATAAAAAATTGCTATAGCCTGCAATTTCTCAGGATGCCATCAAAAAATTATTAGCAAAAAAAAAGGTCCAACATTTAACAACCGTTGGCTACTGCCCATCCTTAAAATGTCCAACAAAGCCTTCGAACGTACTCCAATACACATTTTATTATTCGCGTTGACTACGTATTGTGCCTATAACGTATGCTCAACGGTCATAACGTATTTCTTATAATATAACACCTTGTACGGACTACCTGTACGAGATTCACCCCCAACCTTTTGAATGGGGTGTATGAATTGCGGGGGTGAACAATGGATGAATGTAACTCGGTCGTGGGAACGAACGAGATGAATGGAAACGTAGCACCTGTGCCTCCGTGTGAACTTGTAAAGCCTTAATAAGCTGTTTGATAGCTCTAACGTCGGTTTTCGCTGTTGAATTAATTCGTTATAGCATCTTACACAAAGGGTTGAATTAAATGAGCCTCTACGTGTCCGGTGCGTTTAAATATCAGCAATGGGCGATTAAAATCGGTTATATTCTTCATATACCAAGTGTCAATTCAAGACAAGCAGAATCTTTAAACAAAATCACCGAAATCAACTTTATCTATGTACACAAAAAAGTAAGTTACTTCTACATACGTACACATCAAAAGCTGAAGAAACATTCCGAGACAAGGAATTCGTAACAAAAATCTAATGAAACAACACTATTCTGAACATCAACTATAAACGCTTCATTGTTATTACTATTACACAGCATTTATAACAGGTTTTTTGTATGTTTTTCAGTTGCGTATAGAGCAATTTGTAAGTTAATTTTGTTTGAGCTGGACTTTCCAAGCCAACGGTAACAGGCAGGACATTTTCAATACTGAAGGACACACGTGCCTTTACAGACACGGGGGTGAATTCAAAATTAGAATGTGAATCATAAACTGCCAGTTACGTAATGTTTTTTCATCACACTTGCACGTAAACAGTGTCATAACATACAGGTTAACTTGGCTGTAATGCCCCATATAAAACCCTAGGGCGGTAAGTATTTTTTTTTTAATTTACAGCACAGCATGACAGCACACAGGTCATGCAAGTTCAAGCAAGGAGTTTACACGCAATTGAAAAATTGTCTTAAAATGTTATCTAAACAGGAATTTCATTCAATCTCGCTACATGTTATTTAATTACTCAACTAATGTTCTAAAATCTAAATAATCGATAGTTTTTTGTATCAAAACGTCGTTTTTTTTATATACTCCGTCATGGCTGTATACCTAGGTAAGTATTTGCCTTTAACGTTTCTGAACAAAACATTTGTATAATCTGTGGTGTGGGCAAACAGCCCGCCATCCGATAATCAGTTCACGTATTTCGTAATAATATGTGCTGACTTGTGTATATTCATAATTAATAACTCGCAAATGTGATGAAAAACATTGTATGTTTCACGGGCGGTACGGGAATTACGAACCTCGACTCAGAAAGCCCTCAGTCTTCGACTTCGGGCTTCTACTAGAGCCTCGATCGTAATTCCTTACTTACCGCCCTTAATACACAATATACTATTATTGCGTAACGGTAATAAATACATGTAACCTCTTTTGTTTTTGTGGGTACTTATTATGTTCTTGATCACAGAAATTCATACAATTTCGGGTGTTGGTGAAAATAGCTAATCACCATGAAGATCCCGTTGTCCCCCCTATTTTTCGTCATGGGTCCCACACATTTTCTTATCTCAACTCTTTATTTATCATAAATAAAGTTTGGCGGCCTCATGGAAGACCAAGGAAGTTGATGTCGGCAATACGAGACTGACTTACCTTAGCCCATGACATTGTCCTCTTTGGCCCTACAGTTCTCGAACTTCAGAGCATGCTCCAAGACCTAAGCACGGCTAGCACGAAAAGAGTACCTGGCAGGATATGGGCGAGGCCTTTGCCTATTAGTGGGACAACAACATGGCTACAAAAACAAAGGTTTATTTTTTAAACAAAACAGAGTTTGACTGCACTTCACTTTTGTTTATCTTTGAAACGAAATATTTGAAATAGCATTTCTGAGATACGAGATACTCGTACAATATGCCTATCAATCAAAGCACTACACAAAAAACGTTACTGCTATGATATTAACCTACAATGATTTTATCTGCTAGCAACACTTACTATCGATTGTGTAAAATATGAACAATGCCTGTGTGTTTATAAAGTTATTTTGCTCATTTACTAAGCAATCCATTTAATACGGTGAACTGTTTAAAAAAGTTATTGCAGGTGCTGATTTACATGATAATTAAACGCTGATTTGATGATCCAGAGACACGTTTTTAATTATAGACTCGTTTTGGCTTGTCCATTGATCTCTCGTCGAAATAAATTAAGGAGACTACTAATGGCAGGCATGTATTGCCTCTTAACAAAATTAAAATTATCCTTAAAAACATAATCTTAAGTAATTAGTAAATCGTAGATTTTGCTCTCTTGGTAAAAATTTACGCATTTCACTCATATTATTGTGATAGGAAATGAAAATAAATGGGAATCACATTATTTAAGCTAGGGAAAACAATTGTAAGCATTACCGATACGAAAAATATAAATAATGTCAATTATTTTCAAGAACTTAAACAGCAGTTAAACATATTACAATAATTTGTTAAGTAAAGCCTAAAAGAGGGGCGCAACAATCCCTTGGGATATCCACGAATTGAGACGAAAAGTAAAAGTATTTGCTGAAACATATCTACATTAATTTGGATAACAAATATGTTTATTGTGTACTCCTGCCATGTAACTATCACGTGCAAGTCAAATTAAAATTAAATCGCCGAAATCGAATCAAGTTAACTAACAAGCAGTGAAGTGTTTTAAGGCCAGTGACGGGAAATAGGTCATTTAAAAACAACATTACAATGAATATTAGAATGAAATGTATGTTTTATCACTTATTCCGCAAAACAGTAGAAGAGCAGTAGAAAAGTAAATCTGTAAAACTATTTACCTTCTAGCAAATCCGAGATCTATTTCAAGCAATGAAGGTAGTTACTATTCCTATTTCATTTCTCACGGGTTACGTCGAACGCCCGAAGGCTTCGGATGATCGCTTCCTTATAACCCGCCGCCGCCGACGCCAACCGCAGCCTCCCCCCCCCCCCCGGATCGCGATGGCTGAAACAGCTAGCAATTGACTTTGATGTGTATGTAGATCACTAAAGGATGCTTTTATTATCTCTTAACTTTAATGGTGGTCTGTTCATACTTCCGATACAGATAAACCACATCAACGGCATTACTAAACTACCTTTGTACAGACGCCAAAACATCAACCTCGCGGGCTTGTGGATGGTGAGTAATGGGCTAGCTCACCGTCCGTCCGTCTTATGACGACAGGTCGTGTCGACGGCGCGTTCGTGTTCCAGTCGCGCCTCACAGAGATGTCAGCAAATCGGAAGGGGTCCGAGAGGACTGACGCCTGCCAGGGCTGCGGGACTGTTCGAAAGAGATAAAGTGGCCCGTGGCCCTGGAACACAGAGGGCTAAGAAGGAACATGGATGGGTTTTAGTCAGTACAAGTCTGACACTCTCTTCCGCTCCGCCCAGAGCGGGAAAAGTCATTTAATGATTTACCATCCGAAAAAAAAAAAGAACATCAACCTACAACAATCTGTCTCTTTAGTAGATTTTCAACTTTATCTTTAAAGAATTAGTTTCAAGATTGATTGGGAAAATTTGACAGTTTCGGTTAGCTTGATACATACAAATTTTCAAATGAAAAAATAACACAATTAATTATTCGCAAAATAAACATGGTTTATGTTGATGGCGAAAATAGCAGTTAGTAAGAGCCAATTACTGACCAAACACGTTACTGCGAAATGAAAGGCCATTAATGTGAAGTGAAATATGAGCAAAGGCATGTATCTACAGTATATGCATAAAATAGAATTTATGACTTTTATAATATACAGAGAAAGATAATTAAATTGACAACACTAAATAGATTCGAACATATTTATTTGAAGTAGCTGACATTATTGAATGACATCAATATGCCACATTCAGTGAAGGCAGGACAGAAACTTTAGTGAGACATTTTGCCAGAGCAATTCCGACATCTGCCTTTTACATACTTTTGCACTGTGATAACAAAGCAAAAGTATTTACTGCAGTTAATTTTAATTTTTCAACCTGTTTTCCTCTTTTTCTTACAACGATCTTAGGTCCTAAGAGGAATATATTTTGTGAAAAGAATACATAATATAGGTATGCTACGACATTAATACAAAATATCCGTCGAAAGTAGACTACACCGAGCATCACAAGGTTAACACACAATTTCCCATTCACCCGTTCGGCCTGCTATTCCATTTTACTGTTGACAGAATCCAATACATAGGAAATCTAGTCGAAATCAATACAAATGGGGTCGGTAATATACACGTGACTGGCTTCTTTTAGTATTATATTGCTTTATTTCCATAACTCTTCCATGAGACGTCATTATTATGCAATCTGACATAAGCTTGTGCGAAGGACACTGACACTATTACCAAGGCGATATTATTACGGTAAAAAAACGTGAGTTTCAATGGAAATTTCTAGAGATTTGGAAATTTTCTTTTGTTTTGATCAGGTGTGACTTAGACTTTCAAGTTTACCTTACTGCTTCTTGTGTCATTCAAAAACAGTTGTATTGAACAAGAATTTAACAATGGAAAAATCAAAAAGGATAACTTAACAATAGAACTGAATGGAAATGCATTGGCTGTTAATTTACAAATCAGACAGTCAAAAATTAAAGAAAAATCTAGAAAATCCATTAAATTTAATATGCTTAGACAATACATCCATTATGTTATAACATTAAAATGAAAACAACACGCGGTGACATGGAAAGGCACGAGTGACGGTAGTAGACGCATGGTAAGTTGACATAATTAAAATGGAAAATAATCGTATCACGTTTAATTTTTAAAATTAAAATCATCATCGAACCGCTGAAATCATTGACTACAGTAATATTGGTTTCACTTATTTTCACGAACACTTGCCTCTTCTAAAGTAGAGATCATCTACACAGAGTAGTCAAAGATGGAGAATTTCAGCTTAGTATAGCGCTCGGGCATTATTATGCAATAAAAACCTTTTAAAAAAAAGCTTTTATTTAAATGCTCTACAAAGAAGAAAATAAAATTTTCTTTTAAACTTTTAACTATCAACTTATAACCTCATTATACACAATTTGTATGATCATAAAAGCTTGTAGCGAGGTTTACTTGTGTAAATAAACTAGTACCTATTTAATTGAGTAACTTAATCTACTAAGTTTTTCTTTTTTTTATTAAATTTCAGTTTAATTAAATACTTATGGGTACGAGTACATACGCAAACAAGCTTTTATAGCCAAGCCAAGCCAGTTTGGGAAAAGGCTAGGCAGATGATGATGATTCTGTTTTTATAAATTGTATTTCATGGTTGTGTGACGAATAGTATCTGTAACTTCTGGTTTAACTAATTACGCAATAGTTATTTATCTTATTTTTCTGTGCCAGGCTATTGGTTGAGCTCGAAGACGTTTGAAGTCTTTTTTCTTAAAAAGACTTTGTACATCTTCGAGCTCAGCGAGAGAGACCGCGTATATTTACAGTATGTAATACGGTTATTAAATAAATGTAAACATCCCTCCAACGGCGCATAATCTCAAGTTTAGTTATAATTCGAGATGTGAAAATGTCCTTGGTAAACCTACTTGTTATTCTGAAAACAAAGTAAGTTTCAGAAAATTTGAATGGACATTGCAAAACGTGACTATTATCCTTGATTAGGGCTGTCACAGTGTGATAATTTACTTTCTCATTTATTCGTTATTTTGATGAATGTATCCTTATAAAAACTGCCGTAAAATCGTGTATTTTACCTCGGTTTTAAAATGTGTAAAAAAGTAATTATATCCCCAAATCTCCTACATACCAAGAACTTGAAAAGATTTGAAAATTATAATTATTTTACCATTATACTTACATACCTACATACCGTATCTAATTGGCTCTTCTATAGAATAAGTTCTAAACAGGACTTCTAGCAAAAGCATGGGCATTTGATAAACCCACAATTAGGTTACGTTTACTGACACCATTCTAGCAAATTACTGAAAAACTGAAAGTAGTGAACCCTAGAGACTACCGCTTACTGCACGTGAAACACGTGAGTGGAAAGTATTGTTGATGTATTTCACCGATCAGAAATTCTAAATTTAAACTATTTCAATTTTTAATTTTGCTTTTCCCCCAAATATTTATGGTTTTACAAATGAGGTGAGATTTAATTTTGCTTCAACAAGCCAATGTCGCTATTGTGATCTATTTTTGAATGCAAAACATTTTAAAGTGTGGTCTACATCGACGGTACTACAACTTTTTTTTTCACGACTAAAGAACGAGGAAAGGTTTCTTCAGGTAAAATTTGGCCAGCCTGTAAGTATTGCACAAGATGTTTGGAAAATTACTTACATCCAATAACCACCTAGGTACTTTTAAAGCATCATCAAATGTGATTGGGGTTCTTAGCTAACGAGCTAAGAACCCCAATCACATGTACATCAAATATAGCTGGGAACTTAACGAAGTTCCCAGCTATATTTCCTGAATCAGCTGTTACCTGTCACCTGGAGCTTTGCCTATCGAAGCGCCTAAGGCAAAACGTCCCGCAAATTAAAAATAATAGGGTCACGTTCTATCAGTGAAGACGCGGGTTAACGTTCACTAGTCTGTGGTCTGTTACTAAGCCATCTTGTTTTCTATCCAACGCAGTACCTTCACGTGACTCTATGATAATGCGCCAGGTCTTAATAAATGTTAAATTAACCGTTCTGGAGTCGACGTCTTGCAAATGTTTTTCCGAAGTCACGTTCTCCCGTACGTTGTTTTTCACGCGTTTTATTAAGGTGTTGTTCTCATTTTAATAACATATAAAGCATGTGATGCTTCTTAATTAACAAAAACTTTTCTTCTCCTACAAAAACTCATCCACAGTTAGTAAAATATCTCAGTTTCAAAACTGTTTGAAGTTATTTTTCTGTTTTAGATAAAAATTCATGTGAATGATTGTCATGTGAATAATTAAACAATCTGTTATGACGTCTAATACAGTTTTAAAACAACTTCCTTGCTTACGGATATCGCAGTGGAAATGCGGGTAATAAAATAACGTCTAATGCATTCAACTTATCTTTAAAGGTCAGTTGTACATAAAAGGAAAAACGCAGATGGATTAACGTTAGTTTTCCTGTGTGATGTGACTAACTTGTTTTTATAGAAAACATTAATTGCGAATATCGATAGTGAATCGATTTACTTATCAGTTTACAGCTGTTTGCATTAGGTATAGAGATGGAAGACCATTATTCAGATAGGTACCTGTAGTTACTGAATAAAATTGTGAAGTGGTTTCATAAATGAGGAGATATTTTGCACCCTGAGGACCTAGAAAGAAGATCGATTTGTTTTTTTTCTTTTCATATTTTTTCTTAAATTTTTGTTTTAACACCTAGTTATAATGTGCATGCTGTCTCCTGTGATTACACACTTAAAGGAACCTCATGTATAACTGAGACCTATGATGTATCTGTGTATCCCTTGTTGATCCAAATAAATAAATAAAGAGTGATATTCTATCTGCGGTAACGATGACGGATATGTCAAAAATGTATTAATTTGACAGTAGTTTGTAAAAACCTAAATTATGTCAATCTTGTCGAAAGTAGTCGTAGAAATACAAAACGCAAGCGATTGTTACTAGTGTAGGCCTTTAGGATACGAAGAAAACTTTTTTGTTAGGATTAAAACCAAACTTAATTTGCCACAGTCATCACTCGTCTTCTCGATATTAGATTCCTGAAGATCGAATATAAAGAGTTAGCAAACAGCAAAGGGCATCAGAATAAACAACCTAGAAGACCTCGAAGAAAGAATTTACCCAGTAGTGGGACAATGACGGGACAAAGATATAAATTTTAGTTTTTCCTAACTCAAAGAGACGAGCCGGCTCTGTGAGCTGTCTAAACATTTTTGGAACACGCCTTTTATAAAATAGTCATCAATCCTTACTGTGACAATTAAGTTACTTGTCACCTACGTAACGAACACGTATTCGGTACCTATAAGTTACCATACTATATAAAGGTTTCCCCATAAGGCAAGTGGGAAAGGAAAGGGACTTCCGCAAGAGATGATAATGGTAATTTTAATGGTACACAAATCCATTCCTGAACTTTTAATTTTTTATCACGAACAGTTAAAACAATGTGCAGGATGTAAAAAGGTACTTAGTTTTGAAGAGTTTTAAGAAATTATTGTGATATTCATCGAGTGATAGTTCAAGTTCATCGGAAGACGAACTTATCGTAAAAAGTTTAATATTAGCAAAAAACATTTCTTATGGGACGACGCTGATTTTCTGTTCCGATAGAGAATTTCAAAGGAAACAGTTATATACCTGAGCTTAATGTCACAAGGTATACGCCAATCACAGCAAATTAAGTTTTTCTTCAGTTTGTATTTTATACGACAGTACTTATAGAATTACCTAATGAACTATTTTAGGAAAGCACGCAGGATCTATTTACATAAAATCCGTTCTTGGAAATGTAAACAATTGTTTCGAACGGTAGGGGTAGGTAGGTTACCCCTAAGGTTTCAGGAAAATCTACCGTACGTTTGACGTGAGTTCTGATAGGTTCCTGGTGGCTCACGTAACCACGCAGCCCTGAATGCGCATGGGTACCGGTGGGTACCACCCACTAGGGACACCACTGGACGGGGATGTTGAAGGCTTGTAAATAACAACACTATTTTTCTCCAAAGGTTTCGGTTTTCTTCCTAGTTGTTGCCACTTTGACGGCTGTGTTGCAAGTGTTGCGACCGATGACAGGCGGTGCTTACCTATTAGAGGGTTGCGTATTTTAGACCCTTTTTTAATTTAATTTTCGCTTGAATCCAGAATCTTGGAGCCGTGTTTTATTTATTTTTCTTTATAAAACCTTTACAAACTATTCATTTTTCTAATTAATCTTAATCCTATTAAAACATAATAACAAACATAACTTTTTTTTCCTTTATTTAAAGGGCTTTTTCGCTAAGCGATAACGTCGCCCTATAAGATCAACAGTAAGACTAAAACTAACACTGCACTAACAATAAACAATTTTAAAGCAAAAGCTGCTAATTTGTATAAAATCCCAGCTTGTTTCGGTAAAAGAATAAAACAATTCCAAAGCGTTAATAAATTTCAAATACAGTTATAAGAAAGCCAGTACCATGGTGGAATCTTTTATATAGCATAAATCAAAATGCAGAAATGGCTAATATAAATAAGGCTTTAAATCAATTAAAAAACTATTACCATAATAAACTTAAATTAGAAATTAATCCAGACAAGAATTCAGTTTTAATGTCAGTAAAATTTTAAATGCTCACAAATAATGTGAAAATTTTGTGTTACAATGTTGAAATTCCATTAGTCAAACAACATACATTCCTAGGGGTTATTATTATTGATGAAAAGTTAAAATTTGATGAACATATCAAGCAAATAACAAAGAAAGCATTAAATGGCATCAATATTTTGAGAGATTTAGCAGGAACCTTTTGGGGATCTGACCCTAAAATGATGAGTATGCTATACATATAGTGAGAAGCCATTTTGATTACAGCAGTTAAGATAAATGTCAATGACACCTTACTTAAGAAATTAGATGTCTTCCAAAATATGGAAATGAGACTTATTTGTAGGGCTATGCGCTCTACACCTATTAATTCATTAGAAATTAAGACATGCATACCTCCCTTGACGTTACGCAGGTTGATGTAGGCAGATTGATGTTCGTCGTCCGCTTATCGGCCCATAGTGCTGCTGGATGAGGCGGGCAAGATGCTGGAGCGAATAATCGCAGACCGCCTTGTCAGCCACTTGTGTACAGAGGGGCCGAACTTGGACGACAGTCAGTTTGGGTTCCGTCGTGGGCGCTCTACCATTGACGCCATAATGAGAGTAAGAGTCCTGGCGGAGGAAGCAGTGTCTCGGGGTGGGGTGGTGCTGGCGGTGTCCTTGGACATCTCCAACGCCTTCAACACCCTGCCCTGGGGTTGCATTAGGGAGGCCCTGCGCTACCACCGGGTGCCTCTCTACCTCCGCAACGTTGTGGGGGCTTATCTGTCGGGAAGGTGTGTCACCTACATGGGACGCGACGGCGATGGCCGTCGCGAGATGTCGTGCGGTGTTCCGCAGGGGTCGGTTCTGGGCGCTCCCTTGTGGAACATCGGTTACGACTGGGTTTTGCGGTGCGAGCTTCCACCGGGAGTGAACCTGACGTGTTATGCGGACGACACGCTGGTCATTGCCCGGGGGAGCTCGTACAGGGAAGCAGCGTTGCTGGCTACAGCTGCGGTGTCACAGGTGGTGAGCCGCATCCGGCGCCTGGGCCTGGAGGTGGCTCTCAACAAGTCGGAGGCCATTGCGTTTCATGGCCCCCGACGGGCGCCGCCGCTGGGATCACACATAGTGGTCGGGGGGGCCCGGATTGCTGTCGAGTCAACCATGAAGTACCTGGGATTGGTGCTCGACAGCCGTTGGGACTTCGGCCCCCATTTTCAGCGGCTGGTGCTCAAGTTGATGGGCGCGGCGGGCGCGTTGTCAACGCTGCTTCCCAATTTGGGGGGCCCGAGCACCGCCTGTAGACGGTTGTACGTGGGGATCGTGCGATCCATGGCCCTTTACCGGCCCCGGTATGGGCGACGGACCAGACGGCCCGCACTATCGCAGTCCTGCGCAAACCGCAGAGAGCGATGGCCGTCAGGGTCATACGGGGTTATCGCACGATCTCCTACGAGGCGGCTTGTGTACTGGCCGGATCCCCGCCGTGGGACCTGGAGGCGAAAGCCCTCGCGACACTTCACAAGTGGCGCGAGGACGCCAAGGATCGGGGCGAAAGGCTGGTGCAGCGACAGATCACGCTGCACCGGTCTCAGCTCCGACAGGTCATGGTGGCGGAATGGCGGGGGAGGCTTGACCATCCCTCCGCCGGCCTCGACACAAACGAGGCGATCCGGCCAGTACTCGACGACTGGCTCGGGAGGAAGCACGGCTCCCTGACGTTTCGGGCGACGCAGGTGCTCTCGGGGCATGGTTGCTTCGGGAAGTACCTGTGTCGCATAAGCAGGGAGCCGGACGCTCGGTGCCATCACTGCGTCCATTGTCCGGAGGATACGGCACGGCATACGCTGGCAGAATGTCCCGCGTGGGACGAGCCGCGCCGTGCCCTCGTCACAGAGATAGGTGGAGACCTGTCGCTGCCGACTGTTGCTCACGCGATGGTCGACAGCACAGAGTCCTGGGACGCGGTGGTGTCCTTCTGCGAAACCGTCATGTCGCAGAAGCAAGCTGCGGAGAGGGAGAGGGAGATCTCGAGTTCCTTCCCATCCCGCAGCAGACGCACCGGGCGTCGGCAGAGGGCGGATAACGCCCTCCTCCAGCCCCCCTAAACAGGTCCAGGGGCGACGGATTCGGGGACATCCGTCGCCCCCCATCATAATGGACCCGAGACGGTGGCGCGTAGTGTTCCACGCGCGCCTCTCACAGACGTAACGGGGGGAGTACACCTCACTCCCCCCAGGGACGAGGCCCGCACTGGTCGAGCGGGCCAGCACTAGTCCGGGGCAGCGGAAGTCACAATCGTTCCCGCTGCCCCCAGACGCAAGTGTGCGAGGGAACACCGGTGTGGTTTTAGTCAGTACGAGACTGACAGACCCCTCCGCCCTCCCCAGGGCGGGGGACATCCATCGAGGATTTCCACATCGTCAAAAAAAAAAAAAAGGCAGATTGATGTTGATGTTGATTGTTGAGGTTTCCTTGAAAGTCTTATCATTGAATAATAATTCTTTAGTAATGAAAATTACAATACATCCTGAAATCTTTCAATCAATATCATCCAATGTTATCTCTGCTTCTTCCCTGGTTAGTAGAAATTTGCTTGAAATTCCGACACTATTTAAATATGTACAAAATTATTCAAAAAACGTTGTAAAAAATGACATTTGGCCTGTATATAAAATTATTATATTATATATCAAATTATTATATTTGGCTTTATTAATAGTTATACAATCATACATTTAGATACTGTGCATAATAAATTTTAATATATTTATATACAATTTAAAGATAATAAACCAGATCACTTTAGCATAAACACAGATAGGTTAACAAGCTTTTTAAGATCCACAATTACAGATCTGAAGATGCTGACCTGGTGGCCTACCATGACGTCTTAAAACATTATTGTTTTACTCCTTTTCCAGTGTGGGCAAGAGATGGCGCTAGACATCCTGTATAGCTCCGTCTTTTTCCCACACTGGAATCAAACAATACTGCTTTAAGACGTCATAGTAACCCCCCTGAACCATGTTATTACACAATACATAAGTTTTAATATGCAACGGTTGATTTTATTGAGTGATATTTTTGACAGTAACACTTAATTCAGTGACAGTGAATGTCAACAAAATGTTCCCCGCATCGTACAGGACCTATTAATAAATAATAACTATGTATTACAATGCGTTGTATAAATATATCTGTATTACCTTAGTTTTTTTTATTTATGTTGAACATAGTCATATAGTTTAGTTTTAGATATTAAAATAATAAGTTCAGTAATAGGCTTAGTATGAATGTAATAGAAATAGTATCTAAGATAGACAGAGTTGTATAGTTTAATTGTTAAATTATTTTAAAATATCCATAATTTTTCGTTTATTTATGTATGCGATGCGACTGAAAGACTTTATATCTATGGTCGTGAAAAAACAATATAAAAATAAATAGTTTTGTTACTTGGATGAAGAAACACATTTGCAATAATATGTTCAAGTAAAAGTGAATACTATTAGCGATAGCTTTAAGTTGTTGATGAACAAACTGGCTGTTACTCTCGACTTTTCTATTGCGTCATAATAAATAATACTGTGGAAATACCCTCATATTGTTTTCATTTGATTGTAATGTTGTATAAATAATACATGAAGTACATAAATGTATGAATAACTAGAATAACTGATCCTTACTCTTGAGACTTTGACAAAAATCAAAGGAATTTAGACTGTATTATATTAGCAATACGTTTTATAATCAGTTATGTAAGGATTTATGTTCGGGCGATCAATTGAAGCGACTTGTATTTTGAATGGTATTGATGTCTTATTTAGCGGGACTAGTTTGTACAAAAATGCTCTTTTGTTTGTTGGAGTAAGGTTTAATTTTGTTTGGTTGAAGTGTGTCTTGTATGTCTTTTTGTATGGGTTCTGGGTGTATTGCGCGGAGGCCGCTGAGGGTCGATGGCTTCGCGGAGACACGTGAGCGATACCGTTAGCCTGCACACGCCAGGGCCTCAAACACATGGAAAGGAAAATCTGTGAAATAGTAGCGTTAGCATATTAAATTCTTCACGGGGTATGTTGGAGTATAAATGTAATAGTTTGTCGGATCGATTCGTTGTTCTATATTATTATAATATTATTTAACTGTGGGAAATAGTTACTTTAAAAAAATAAAATAATAGCGCGAATAATTTGCTGTTTTTCGTTACGCGCGTTCTTTGGTATTTTCTTGATATAGAGTTTTTTATTGAAAAACAAACGTTGCCCCACGCTAGGAACTTCTCCTGTATCGTGGGTGCGTTTACAAACATTTAAACTCACACAAACAAACAGCCAGACCCGGAATAACTATCTTTAGGCCTTACAAATATTTTTGTTACGTGCGGGGATCGAACCCGCGACACGCAGTGCAGCAGTCAATCGCTTAGCCACTGCACAAACCCTGTCGTCAAATAATTCAATAGTCAATTATTGGTGGAATAAAAATAGTATTAATGGTTAATTTAACAAACGGGTAAAAGGGGAAACAAGATTTTGTAAGAAAAAGCTAATTAAAGGATGTGTTTAATTCTGAAAACTGCATTACGAAAAACACTTGCATAGATAGGGCTTTGTCTTGTCTCGTACTAATTCCATTCAGGAATCACGTATGTATTTACAAAATCCATCAAAAAATAAATCTTCGAGAATTTTCCAGAAAATCATCCGTTATGACTTTGCCAACCCTACATTTCCCGCGGTTATTCAATTCAATTACTAATTTCCAACGTTATGTCTATACAGACAAAGCTTAAAATCACACAATCTTGATATTAGTGGTGTGTTTGTATGTGTGAGTTGTATCGCATAAAGTTTTTATTCGCTAACATATAAACTATGTTGTTTATGTCCTGACGCGACCGAGATTTTGAAGCACCAGAAATATTTCTTTGAAATCATAAGTAGTGCAATACGTGTAGTCTGAGCCAAATAAATTATATATATTTATTAAAGCTTTATATTGATCTGTATTAATTTTATGTAGTTAAAATACTGGTTTGATTAATTTTAATTCTGGCGACAGGAGTAAAATACATGATCGGACTTTACTTTTACGATTCATAAGCTCATATCAGAATAATTAAAAACTGGCATTAATATCTTCACTTAATGAACTGTGCATTTATTTTTAATTGATATATTATCAAATAAATATTTTATTTTATATATACTTATATGGAGCCCTATATATAAAGTCGTTTTTATGCGTATTCCTTGTGGAAGTCCGTAGGCAACTACAGAACAAAAATTAACATAATAGCGAAATATTATGCTATTGTACGACAAGAAATAAATTACTTTTAATCGTGTACTGTTACAAAAATAAGGAAAAACAGAGAACTAATCCGAACAAAACCACTAAATTTTAAACATAAAAAAATGTGTTATTAGGACATTCTCAGTTTTAACCCGAAGAGGATTAGTGTATCTATGTATCTCCCATCCCGCCATGATGTCGTGAGCAGAGATTTAAGTGACGCTCTCTGAGGCTGCGCATAACAATTTAGATTCTATTTTGGTATTCAAAGTGCATTTCAGACAACTACAGGTAGCTTATCGCCTGAGCTAGACTGACCCAATTTTCCAGGTATTATATGGAACTAGAGATAAAGGCCATAGTAAAAAAAAACGTGGAACAACAATTACAAGTAGTAGGGAGTTGAAAGATTGTTGAAAGGCTGTCAACTTTTGCTAAATCGTTTTTCGTCGCCGGTTTCCAAACAAATAGATATGCTTGGTGAGTGAAAATAAGTCTCTAAATTAACTTCAGAGAATAAAACACATTCTATGTATATATATAATTATATCACCTTCTTTAAACATATATAAAAAAATTCAGCTAAAGGCATATATACCTTCAGCTGAATTTTTATTACTACTGGCCATTTTGGACTAGGAATTTGGGTGAAATTATAATGCACCTACGTAAATTTCCAAAATGTTATTTGTGTATTTAAACTTCATGTTGTATGGTACATGGGCGGACTTAATGCATTGTGATACAGAGCAAACAAATAAATAATAAGTACAAGTATCATTTTGTTAACATAAATTGATTTACATAATATATATAGGTAAGCGCATACATACAAATACATACTTGTACAGATAACATTATGAATAAAAATTCTCAGTCTCTTCTAATAACAAATACAAATAGTCCAAAATTACAAATAGTCCAAATAATACAAATAGTCCAAATTTCGATCGAAACCTTATAATAATTACTAAGTTTACTAATGACTACATTTGAGCAATTTAGTCTGACTAAATATAGGTCGTCCCAGAGCTTTATTGTTATTATAAATACGCTGCATAGCCTTTTCGTTTAAAATTTAAAACCCAGTCCGGAAAAACACCCCTTTTATAAATAAAAAATACAAGCCCCAATATTTTTCATAAAAGACTAATGCGAAGATTTTTTTCCTTTTAGTTGTTCTTGACCGATATATTTTTTCACACAAAACACAAACATAACTTACGTTTGTGTTTTCAGTTTATTAGTTTTACCAAGAAATTGACAATGAATTTTGAATATTCGGTAGGTACGTAATCTTACAAGGAAAATACAAGAAGGTTATACAATAACGTAAATGTTAACCAAATGTCCCTGAGGAGAAACTGTAGTTTTTTGTTACAGTTTCTTGAATAACAGACAGGTTATATATGTTAATTGATGACTTTAAATTATTACCAGATTGATAAAAGTTGTGGACATCATTAAAATTAAGTTATTATTGCACTGGTGGTTGTTTATGTATTTATTTTAACAATTAACTCGTATGCAGACAGGTTTATAGGTGATGATAATATGTTAGGAAAAATTACGCAATTCAACTGTTTTCAATTCACAAAAGTCCGTACCTTACTAACTAAAAATAATATTCTTATCATTACTAAAGCAATTATTGCTTTTTTTATACGTTATTCAATTATTTCACATAACCGTGTGAAAAACCGATTACCGAATACATATTTGTTGTAAAAATAATGATCGATAAGTTTCTCGTTTCCAGTGTATCGTTAGTATAATTTCAAGCGGGACCAACACGAGGCTATTAGTATTGCTGAAACAAATCAGTGCCTACTAAAGTCTCAATTGTGTATGAAATTTCTAATGAGATTTCTTGAACATGCGTTTCATTACTTACGCCCGTAGTAACTGTGACTTGTTAGGTATTACTTCTTGCAGTTCCCAATCAATTTGGTCATAAATATTCTGATTGGAGCGTTATAACTTTAATAATATTAGCATATGATACTGTAAGAGCCTCCGCGTGACGTCTGTAAAGCCTGCGACATGAATAAATTGAGGTTTTCCTCATGATCGGTAGGTGCACGTTTACGTCTGTGCTCTCGTTGATGTCTTCCATTAGTCACGTAAGCAATTTTGATCGAAGATGACTTGGAGATCATTCTGTGGCTGAAATATTGAAATGTAGTACAAGAAATATTTATATGAGAGATTCGCGGAAGAAATGAACGAGGAGCTCGTGGCTAAATAATAACAGCCGCCCGGGTCGATCTTTAAGGTTAAGCCGTGCTTGCCGAGGTTGGTCCGTGGATGGGTGACCATAATTACATACCAGTTTCCTCCGTGCCTCGGAAAGCACGTTAAGCCGTTGGTCCCGGCTGGCATTTGAAGAACTTTGACAGCCTTTACGAGTAGTCAGAAGCCAAAAGTCTGACATGCAGTTTTACTGAGGGGTATCGTATTACCCAGTTACTGGGTTGTGGAGGTCAGATAGGCAGTCGCTTCATGTAAAATACTGGTACTCAGCTGCATCCGGATAAACTGGAAGCCGACCCTAAGATCGTTTGGGAAAATGCTAGGCAGATTATGATGATTCGCGGAAGAAATACTGTATAAGAAACATCCTTCAATTTCAAGAATTCACACAGAAGATGTCATGTTTGTTGCCATTTTACTTTCTTAAAAGGAGTATTGTATCTCCACAGGTTTATAGAGGAGGAGGAGTATTGTATCACGCTAAGTCCAGTTTGTGTGAAGTAATGATGTATCACTGTGAATATTTTCATACAAATGCTATCAATATAAAAGAAATGTAGTCGAATCACACTCTTACACGGCGTTAGTCTGTCGCATTTTGCTCAAATTAGAAGCCGATTGAAGAATTAGAAGTTGAAGAAGAAGAACGTAAACCAAAGACTTTTGCCTTTATTCTTATCATACTTTTTCGAAGGGTTGAAGAAGTTTAATGGATGATGACGAAAGGACGCATTTAAATATATTATGACGGCTAAAATTTATATACGGTAGGTAGTAGGCTTGTTGTGGAAGATTCGCCAGATTTGTAAGATTGATGAAAAGTATATAGTAAATGTGTGTTCACAAAGAGTGGGTGTGTTCGGCTAATAAATTACAGATGTTAATGTTTACACGGAATAATAGTCGGGCCTTCATCCGACGGTTTGTTTTTCATACGTTGTTTTATACGTCAATGATGTTCAAGTATGGAATGAAAATAATGACAGCATCTCAGAAAATATGCTTGAGGTAACAAACAAACTTTAAAGCATTAATTCCTATAGAACAAAAACGTACATATGCTTTGAAATTACGTTTCAATAGAATATAAGTGAAAAGAGTTAGTTACTTAAGTTAATAGCGATATATTTGAAGTTAAGTCTTTACTATGTTTAATATCCTATAAACATATTCATTCTTCGACACTCAATTTTAGTTTATTACTTCATACTATAGTAAACGTTTACTGCAAGAATACTAAGGGAATCATAGTGGTTGAAAATACGGAAAATATATACGGTGTACGGTTTTAAACAACAGGTAATTTTATATCTTTTACAGCTATTGAGAATAAGAAATTCATTTATTAAACAGGACTCTTCGTCCATTTTATCAAGCTGAGAAACGGCGTACTACCGGACAATAGGAGGTACTTACAAAAAAAAATGAAACAACAATAAATATAATCGTTAAAGCTGAGGAGCTCCAACAAGAAGAAGGCGGAATGTACGCTATCGCTTGATGAACAAAAAAAATAAGTACACAAAATCCTTTTCATACGCGTCCCTTTATCAGGGAAATAATAACTTATTGCTAAATACATTTTCCGTGAAACAAGGAAAAACAAGTCCTAGTAGTGACGAGTCACTCGCCCCTGACTTCCCAAATCAAAATCAAGGTTTTTAGCACGTTCTTGTTTACAACAATCTCGGGAAGTTCGGTTTGCATGTTGAATTCAATTTTAAGGTCGTTGTCGTACTCTTCAACGAAGTGTCGTCTTAATAGGTCGCTGTAGGAATTTCTAATGGGGTGTATACACAGCTTAATACTAGTATAGAAGTTCTGCGGTCAAGGCATGATGCCAATCAATACGTCTGCACAGACTTTGGTGTGAATAATCAATTGCTGTTTGTTGCTTTTTCTGTCATTAGACTAATGTTTTTGCACAGAGACTATTTGAATAGCTGGTTATTTTAACCTTAGCAACTTGATAGTGAAACGTTCATATTTAAAAATGCCTAGTCTGTATCTTGGCAGTTCTATAATACCGTGAAAAAGAGTAAACACTGTACCTATAGAAATACACATACATAAAAAAATTTGAATCTCGGCACGAAATGGGGCAAATTTTGAAATTCCAAATGATTTTGAAACTCCGTTTTGGTTTGCATGGCCAAGTCCTTAAAGTCCTTTGTTGGCTTACTGCGGAGATATGGAAAATTTAATAAATTCATACTCTTTTATCATGATGGACATCCTAAGCACGCAAAATGTAAAAGCTCTGAAACGTACTTACATCTGGTATGCATGCCGTTATTGAATAGTTTATTTGTAACAAAAATGATTTAAAAAAAAATACCTATCAATTAACTTATGGTTACGTAACATTAGTTAATTGACGGGTTTTTATTTGTTTGCTTTGTAAACGTAGCCTGAAACTTTATGTTACCCAGCTCTACATGAAAATGGAATTCAATATTTTAAATAAAACTTTCTTCCACTTGCATAAGACTTGGCAATGGAAATACAAAAACGAATTGTTAATTTAGTATTATTTCTCACGCTGATTCATAACTTAACCAAAATAAGTGAGCCGGTCTCTCAGTGTCCCCATTTTTTGCCACAAACAACTTCGGAGGGCATTACCCTCTCTTACTCTCGGATGAAAACATCTAGCCTTGAGGCGAATGGCCAAACTATCGCCGTCATCAAAAAGCTCACGAGCTTTCATACTTTGATTCGTAATTTTTAGAAAAAAGTTGCAAAAGCAATTGCTTAATAGAAATAAAACGATTCGATGTCGTCGTGCACGCAACAATGTAGTTAACGTTTTTTCAAGCTTTTTTATTTTTTTGTTAATTGTTATGTTATTTCAAAATATGGTAAAATATATATGATAAAATAAAAGATACTCAATATTCGTTTATCATATAAAATTATTCTAATATTTGGAAACGTCAGAAATCTTTTCGATCTTAGGTAAAAATAAAGAACCTATTTATAAATATAACTGAAAACTCATTAGCAAATGAATACTCATTAGCAAATGAATACTCATTAGCAAAAAGTAAACTAAACTCAATTCTAACACATGAAAAATGTGTTTGTGTCAAATATTTGGCAAAGTAAACGAGCTCGCAACGTTTATGGTCTGAAATTATGCAACCTCTTTTTGCAAACGTTGAAAAAACCGAACCGTGTCGAGCCGCCCACGGAAACGTACCAATGAAAACAGCACTCCACTTCGGGTCCGAGGACCTTACCCTAGACATTGGCTCATGGCTCAACGCAATAAGGTTGTCGTCGGTCAACGGCCGTCCCCCGCCCCGCGCCCCCGCGACCTCTTTTCGCCACAACCCAACGACTTTATAACGCGCGCTGCCACCAACAATGACCATACTACCAAACTACCATCTCACAATAGCAGCTTTATCTAACATGAGCGCGAGAGAATGTGTGGCGTTCGCTCTATTCCAAATTTAGTTGAGCGAAGCAAATCGAAGAATGTAATGGCCACTAAATTACATAGCATTATTGACATTTAAGCACATAACTATTTTGTAAACTATGTGATTCCACCCATTCGTTTGTGGGCGAAAATTGCTATAAACAGATTTAAAGATGTATCGAATATTTATTTGTGCTGAAATGAAAACCTATTTGTGAGTAGGCTCTAAATTAAATGTCTTTATAGAAAAGGATGACTCAGGAGGTGAGTTGAGGACGGTGAATCGTTGACGTCGATGTTTAACGTAAATACTACCCTGAAATAAGCTCGTTTTATAACAAAAACTTTAAAAAAATATTCCCTACTTTTCTGAGTATTTTTCGTCTACTTTACACTCGGGGATTACGCTAGCAACTTCCCAAGTTATTTTCAGTCTCAAACATATTCACAATAAGAAACCGGTTGCTTGCTTTTTAATTTAGGACACGAGCATGCTTGCGATATATGATTTCTGGTTTTTCCCTGGGTGATTACTTTTTACCTCTGAAATATTTTGGGAAAACAAATTAAGTTTTAGCATACGTCAATGTCCGGAGAAAGGCTCTGCTCATTGACCTGACGGAGTCTCTGAATCATGACAGATGACTACATCTACTGACTAAGTGCACTTATTTGTCATTCTTCAACATGTTTGCTTATTTTTAACCGACTTCTTATTAGTGATTTTATGAGCGACCTAAGGAAAGATAGTGTGGAAATAATAGACTTTTTTAACTACCAACACAGCAGACTTAAAATCGCTTGGATATCAAATCTCCAAATCTTACAAAAAACATATTCACTTGTACATCGATGTGCGCATGAAGTTCGTGTTATTTCGTGGTCATTAGACTCTTCGGAGATGCGTGGGCACATCTCTATTCACAACAATTAACGTTCCGGTGAATAACATCTGTCAGGAACGATGTAGGGTAAGTGACTTCATCATGTGCCGTGACTCTATAGCCTATCCAATATTGCACAATATTGTTTTTAATTGGCGTTCCACAATTAGTGCGCTCACCTGATTCGCTCCAGTTGTTACCGATTAAGTTTTTTACAATCCTCTAGCTAAGTCAAGTTTACAGTTAACTTCGCGGCCTGTTGCCAACTCATGGTGAGTTATAACTCCAGAATTGTAACTCAGATAGTGAGGTAATATCAAGGATCTGATAATTAACAACTGGTTGACAATTAACACTATTGCATATTCAAATTAATCTATCTATCTATATATAAAAATCAATTGCTGTTCGTTAGTCTCGCTAAAACTCGAGAACGGCTGGGCCAATTTAGCTGATTTTGGTTTTAAAATGTTTGTTACGACAAACCAGTAACCAGTACGTCCAGGGAAGGTTTCAAAGGTGAGAAAGGTAGGGTAGGGTAGGTAGGTAGGTATGGTAGATAGGTGGGTAGGGTAGGGTTGAGTAGGGTAGGGTAGGGTAGGTAGGGTAGGGTAGGTAGGGTAGGGTAGGTAGGGTAGGGTAGGTAGGGTAGGGTAGGTAGGGTAGGGTAGGTAGGTAGGCAGGGTAGGGTAGGGTAAGTAGGTAGGGTATGTAGTGTATGCTCAAAGGTTGGCTTTATATTAATTGACATGATTAATTATATCCATCATAAAGAAAATGCTCATGACTGAACGTTCATAATCGCAGGTCTGCGTACCGTTAAGGCAGCTCCATTTGAACCCTTAAATTATTGCCAATAACTTGAGCTTGTGTTTGGAGTGTCTTTAAATAAAAGTCAGATTAACTGTACGCTTAAGATAAATAAACTTTTATTCACGAAACTGCGTGTTACTTGGATCTTCCTCACTAAAATAATTACCTATGTTAATTATTTTTAAAATCTTGAGACATTAGTTACAATTTTAAACTAAGTATTATGTTGTGTACTTTAGGGTATCAAGCCATTTTCAAAAGAATTTGTACGAAGAAAACCACATTAAGTACAACAATTTGAATGAAGGTCTAGATGCGTGGACTACAACGGTGAAGGAAAACATCGTGACGAAACCGGCATGTCCTAGAACTAAAAATTCGAAGACATGTGACATCTACCAACCCGCACTGGGCCCGCGTGGTGGATTACAGCCCACTCCCTCTCATAGAGAGGAAGCCTGTGTCCCAGCAGTAGGAACATTATAGACTGATGGTGATGATGATGCGTGGACTTACTAATTTCTAAGTATACCGTATCCAGTTGAAGCAACAGTTATTCCAAATAAAGATAACATACCTCTTGAAGTAATTAATGTGCCCATTTACGCAGGCGCGGCGCGTGGTGCGGGGCGGTGCGCGGCGCGTTCCGCTTTAAATTCAAACATAAGGCGATGTATGAGAGCGTTTACGGAGAAGCGGTCTGACGCCCGTTTGCTTGAGATATAGGCGGCCGACGCGGCGTTATGTCAAACAGACAATACAAGCAAACGGCAGTGCCCGGGTTCGATTCCCATACGGAACGAATTTACAACGTCGTAGTTTTATCCGAAAATAATCATTTTGTTTTTATTTTAAATTTTGTAGTGATTTTTTTTTCGTAAATTGTTCAGTTTTTACTAGCTTTTATTTAACTTGCAATGTATGTATGTATGTTTGTTTGGGTAGAATCTTGGAAGCTAAATTAGAACCACTTCCCGATGTCCGATTGAGCTGAAATTTTGCACACACCTTTGGTTGTAAGAACAGAATATTAATATGACAGACATAACTTAATACTGCAGCCTGGATCGTCTCCTCACGAGAGAACTCCTCAACGGTTAATAGCACAGACATGAAACTTTGCATACAAGTTTATATTTGATGGATAATCACGATTTGTATAATGAACTCATCCTGCAGCCAGGATCGTTTTCTCACGAGGGCACTCCTCAACGGTTAATAGCACAAACATGAAACTTTGTATAGATACGTGTTCCATTTTGTTGAATAAACATAATTCCTGTCGTTTCCACGACCAGGATTTTTTCTCAAAAGTCCTCAACGGTTAATAGCACGGATATGAAAAAAGTGTTGCGATAATGATGTGACAGAAACGATTACAGCAAATATCAAAAAAGTTTAAAACAAACTTTTATAATGATGCACCGAAAAGAAGATATCTAATCTTGGAGTAAATGGAAACGATAAAAGATAGTTTTTATAGCATTTACCATTCACGCGACCAGCTTATGTGAAAACTATTCTTTATCGTTTATGTAATGTTTAATTTAAGTAATGTTACAACAAAAAAAAACACAAAAAATATATTCTTAATGCCTGTGATTTGATCCTGCAACTTCTGATTTTCAGTCCAATCGCAGTGCCACCAGGCCATTTACTACGTTCTATTCTAATACATGATAATTATGACGATTGTCAGTTTTCAAACAGTTGATGAATATGGTCCCACGTTGGGCTACAAGCGTTCGACGCCGCGTCCGCCGCGGCGTTATGTCAAAAGCTCAAATACAAGGAAGTGGTCCCACGTTGGGCTGCAAGCGGTTGACGCGGCGTTATGTCACTCGGACAATACAAGCATACGGCAGTCCCCGGGTTCGATTCCCATATAAAACAAATTTACAATGTCGTAGTTTTATCCAAAAATAATCATTTTGTTTTTATATTAATTTTATTTGTGTTTTTTTTTCGTAAATTTTGTTCGATTTTTATTTGTTATTCATGATTATCTATCTAACTGTTTTTTGAATGGTTCAAAAACTAAAAGTATATATTTTTAAACTAGATATTTTATAATGATTTGAAAACCCTACATAATGCATTAAAATAAAACAGTGTCCTAGTTTTAAAAAGTAATATTTAACATGATAAAAAAAAAACACAAAAAGAAAATCCTTACTTGCTAGGATTTGATCCTGCACCTTCTGATTCACAGTCCGGTCACAGTACCGTTAGACTATATACTTCATTGACACTTGAGCCGAAATAGACATTCTATTCTAATGCATGATATGAAAATTGACAGTTTTCAAACAGTTGAAGAATATGGTCCCACGTTGGGCTACAAGCGTGCGACGCGGCGTCCGCCGCGGCGTTATGTCAAACGCTCAAATACAAGAAAATGGATCCAGGTTGGTCTGCAAGCGGTCTATGCGGCGTTATGTCACACGGACAATACAAGCAAAAGGCAGTGCCCGGGTTCGATTCCCATCCGGAACAAATTTATAATGTCTTAGTTTTATACAATAATAATCATTTCATTTTTATTAAAAAAAAATTTTTTTTTTTTTTAGCGTTTGTATATCTGACCTCCACAACCCAGTTAGTACTGGGTAATACGATACCCCTTGGTAGGACTGGTTGTCAGACTTTCGGGCCACTGAAATTATTAACTAGTGATTGCTGATGATAAAAACGTAAAGTACGAACGAAACTTTTTTTCGAGAATTTAGCTAATATGGCAACATTCATCGTCAATCAAAACAAAAAATACCATATTTGTCATAAATATTGTCACTTCTCTGTCTTGATCAATTAAAATCGTAATGTTTGGTTTTGTTGTGAATAGTTTTGCATATTATTTATTTACCCGTCTTATTTGTTTCGTGGTGAAGTACACAACACGAGAATGTTAAGGTGTGCAGAGATGATGGCGACTAAAACAATGCCAAATGCCAAAAAAATAACACCCCACCTGTAATCCCCGAAAGGTTAGGGAGAGGTGTACCTAACAAGTACACCCACACTTCGCCTGTTATATTTTTAAGTCCCATGTAATTATCATCCGTGCAAAAATCCAGGCTCCGTTTCTGCTACTGAGATATACCTGATGGAAAAACCCAATAACACTTAGCCCGACCCAGGCATCGAACACAAGACCTCATGCTTCGCAGTCGCGCTTGAGACCGCACGACCAACGAGGCAATAAGATTAAAATAATACTGCTTTAAGACGTCATGGTTGGCCCCTTAAGGTGTACATTAGCGTGTTATATTAATGTGGACGTGTCGGTGACGGTCTGTATCCGTTTTACTTTTAGCATTGAAGGCACTGTAAAAGGCCCAAAAGAGATGCATTAGATCTATGTTTGGGCTAAAAACGGTCGATTCTTGCATACCATATTTTAAAAAGTACAAACTATTAACTCTTCCTAGTATGTATATCCTCGAAGCCGCAATATTTGTTAAAATAAACGCCAATTTGTTTCCACGTCTACAGGACGTGGTACCGCGTAACAGACGGGATATGACTATTCTTCAAGTCTATCCTGCAAAAACGGCACTCATGCGCAAAAGTATCGTCTGCATGGCACCTACTATATTTAATAGATTGCCTAAACGTTGGAAGGAGCTAGGTGGTGAGGCATTCAAGCGTCAATTGAAAATGTTTCTTTTGCAAAAAGCATATTATAGTGTCTCCGAATTTTTGGCTGAAAAAGATTTTTTTGTGTGACTGAATAATTGTATCTTTTCCCTGACAGTAATATTGTAATATAATAATTTTATCTTTTCCCTGACTTTAATATTGTGACAGAATAATTGAATATTTCTTCTAAGATTGATTGATGTGATTGAATATTATATCGTTTCCGGGACATTTAATATTGTGATTGAATAATTTTATCTTTTTCATGACAATGTTATTGTGATTGAATAATTTTATCTTTTCCCTGACATTAATACTAAAATATGAATACGGTTTTAATTTATTTTATTTTTTATAATTTACTTAATAACATAATAATCATTTTAATTTACAGAGTTTCTAAATTGTAAACTTTTAAGTGTCTATTCTAAGTATTTTTTTGATTATTTTTATTGATTATTCTTTATAATGTTATGTGAAATATTTGTACGCCGATACTTACGGCTAAACATGATTGGACTCAAACAATGTAATATCTTGCATGCTTTTGTATGTATACAATGTTTAAACAAATAAAGAAATCTTATCTTATCTTATCTTATCAAAGATTACAGTTGTGGCTAGCATGTGTGGGGAACATCGTAATACGATGTTCCCATACTATGGGGAATATGGTAATGCCGATGCTGATAGAATGCCCGCGACGCCGGGCTCTCTCTTATTTGAAGAAGTTCTAATAAGTTCACAATGATATGCTGCTTAAAATAAATGTTTTATTCAACTTCGTAATTCATGTTTTATTTTTGCCTAGTCCATGGCGCAATTATACTTGGTCGTTGCCCGAATTCGATTGCCTTTGGAATTCATCAAACGACCAAGTGTAAATGAACGCGGCCGAGTACGCGAACACACTCGTCCAACTACATTTTTTTTCCACTATTGTAAGCTTCTATGTATTCCATTGCGATGACTAGTGTAATTACGCCATAGAAGAATCTTCTAGGCTAGGCAGACGCCTAGCCTTTTCCCAGCTATGTTGGTGTAGTGGTATGTAACCCACACGGTCGATTTTCAGTCTATGCAGATGCAGCTGAATACCAGTATTTTACATGAAGCGACTGCCTATCTGATCATTAAAGAGTAAGCGACCCAAAATCATTAAATATCGTGATGAGTTGTGCAAATGCTCCGCAGCATGGATAACAAGACAGGCCTGAAATTTTACGTAATTAGGTTACATTGGATTGTAAATTAAGATGAAATTATCATTCATCTTATTATAACAATTACAAATTGTCCAATTTACGATAAAAAATAAACACCTTTTTTTTTTTTAAATAAAAATAAAATGATTATTATTGGATAAAACTACGACATTATAAATTTGTTCCGTATGGGAATCGAACCCGGGCACTGCCTTTTGCTTGTATTGTCCGTGTGACATAACGCCGCATAGACCGCTTGCAGACCAACCTGGATCCATTTCCTTGTATTTGATCGTTTGACATAACGCCGCGGCGGACGCCGCGTCGCACGCTTGTAGCCCAACGTGGGACCATATTCTTCAACTGTTTGAAGACTGTCAATTTTCATATCATGCATTAGAGTAGAACGTCTATTTCGAACCAGGTGTCAATGAAGTACATAGTCTAGTCGTACTGTGATCGAACTGTGAATCGGTAGTTGCAGGATCAAATCCTAACAAGTAAGGATTTTCTTTTTGTGTTTTTTTTTTGTTAATGATGTTTAAATATTACTTTTTAAAACTAGGACACTGTTTTATTTTAATGCATTATGTAGGATTTTCAAATCATTATAAAATATCTATTTTAAAAATATATACTTACTTTTAGTTTTTGAACCATTCAAAAAACAGATAATCGTAAATAACAAATAAAAATCGAACAAAATTTACGAAAAAAAAACAAATAAAAATAAGATAAAAACAAAATGATTATTTTTGGAAAAAACTACGACATTGTAAATTTGTTTCATATGGGAATCGAACCCAGGCACTGCCGTATGCTTGTATTGTCCGAGTGACATAACGCCGCGTCAACCGCTTGCTGCCCAACGTGGGCCCACTTCTTTCAAGTATTTGAGCGTTTGACATAACGCCGCGGCGGACGCGGCGTCGCACGCTTGTAGCCCAACGTGGGACCATTTTCTTCAATTGTTTGAAAACTGACAACCGTCAGTTATCATGTATTAGAATAGAACGTCTATTTTACACAAGTGTCAGTGAAGTAATTGGCCTTGTGGTGTTGCGGCTGGACTGTGAATAAGATGATGCAGGATCAAATCACAGATGTTTAGATAATTGTTTTGGTATTTTTTCTTTTTGTTCTTTTTTTTTATGCTGTAAAATATTACTTTTTGTAACTAGGTGTACTGTTTTATTTATATGCATCTGTATGATTTTCAAATCATTATAAAATATGTAGTAATATATACTTTTAGTTTTTGAACCATTCAAAGAACAGTTAGGTAATCGTGAATAACAAATAAAAAAAGAACCAAATTTACGAAAAAAAAAACACTAAGAAAATTAAAATAAATACAAAATGAGTATTTTTGGATAAAAGTGCGACATTGTCAATTTGTTTCGTATGGGAATCGAACCTGGGCACTGCTTTAGGCTTGTATTGTCAGTGTGACATAACAAATCAAATGGTCCCACGTTGGGCTTCAAGCGTTCGACGCGTCTCCGTAAACGGCAAAAACGCGAGACGCGCCGCGCGACGCCTATTGCAACGCCCCGCGCCACGCGCCGCGCCTGCGTAAATGAGCCCTAATAGATACTACTGCCAATCAACCATGTCTCATCTGCCTCAAGAACCTAGGTTACACTGAATGTGACTCGGAACAATTTTCATTATCTTAATTCCTGCTTATATGTGATTGCCCGATGATTAAATACAAGTAAGTGCAAGTGGGCTAAAGTTTCCTGCGATGGAGAAAAAAAAATCGTAGCTCGTTTAAATTGGGAATAAATGCAAGGGATTGCTACGCCCAGCTACGAAGACTACGCATTATATTGTTGAGAGATAAGTCGTAGCCTTACCAATTAAGATATAGTCACGATACAGGAGACAATATTTCTTTAAAAATGAAGATTCCATATTCTCAAAATACATTGTTGAAACAAAACAAAGCACATACAACGACAAAAGAGCTAATTATAATGCGTGGCACGAACTTATTTAGTTCAATGTAGGTAGTTTAATATCTGCATAAACATTACTTCCGTCGAGTTGTGTGGGTGCCCGCATCCAACATTTTCACTCTTGATACTATTTTTACGATTGCTCGCTTATGTCCTTATATGCTTTACGACTAAATGATAATACGCGAAACGTATTACAGGAAAATGTCCGTGTTTCATTCCTATGATGCCGATAAATGTTGATTCTATTTGATGTCTTATTTTGACCTATTAAAGTGTATAAGTACGATATTTTAGATGTAATATCGTCATTAGGGATCGGATATTCGGATACATATTTACCTAAAGTACGTATTTTCCCGACAAATGATTCAAATAATGGAAGCGAATTCTTTAAATGACAATTTCTATTCCGGGATCGCGGAATTTCGCAATTCTTTAGTGAGTATAAAATGTAGTATTCAATAGTATAATAAATATTTATAATCTATTTAAAACCTGGCAAGAAATTTGTTAAAAATAACAAGTAAAAAATATTAAAACTATTCAATTTTTTCCGCTAAAATATTAAAAAAGACAAAATGTTAAATATGACTGGGCATAATTCATTTGAATTAAAACAATAAAATAACAATTTATTTGAATAAGCCGGGACTTTTCCCGTACTGACGCCCGCTCCACTAGTCAACTACAAACAAACTTTAGGTAAATAAAGGGTGTAAAACACCTCTTAACGAAGCCGAAAGGCACTGGTTCTCCCTGTCATTGCGATCATTTTTTTGTTCTACACCATACCTTTCTGGTTACGGTGATATTAGGGGTCAAAGTTCCAACTTTTTGACAAGTATTTTTTTAAAGGGATTAAATATAATGAGCACCAAAAAATACTTTGAGATCCTAAGCTACGTTACCAAAAAAAAAAAACTAAACACCAAAAAAATTGTATTCAAAGACCAAATATAGTAAATGATCACCAAATTTTGTGGCAAGAAGAACTTAGGAAGCAAGTGCGAGCAAAGCGAGCTCGGGATATTGGGCACCCCGACTCGGACAGGTTAGGTTCGAAGGGGATGGCCCGATATCCCCTTCGTGTTAGGTTACTTTAAACCCTGCAGAGAGAAATAGGAGCCCCGCGTAGCGGGGCTCCGTCGACTACGCCTTAGTTCGGAGCTGTGATTTTCAGGTTTTTAATTCTGGTGATCATTTACTATTTCTGGTGATCATTTACTATTTTAGGCAGTATAAAAATGTTTTTTAAGGTTATATTTACTTTATCTGGTGTTATGTTAAACATAAGCCTTTTTTAAATACAAGTTTTTAATGTAAGATTTTTACTTTAAACACCACCACGACTCCCGTACTATTTAATCCGTCCATCAGCACAATGTTTTGAGTGCGTCACATTGAGTTCTACCACAAAATATGATTTTACACCCCCCAAAAAAAAGTCGTTTCCCAGCAATAATTTTTGCGTAAAGTTACTTAGTTTCATGTGCAGAATGCTTGGTTGACGGCTTCGTGATGAGGTGATTTACACGGTGTATGTATCCGAATATCCGACCTCCAATCACCATCACTGTTCTGCCCTTATCCCAATTTATTTGGGGTCGGCGCAGCTTCTTCTTACTTTTTTGATACTCGTTGTCTCATCAGACACCTCCTTCCTTGTCATATCATCCTTCACACATGCCATCCATCGTTTCTTTGGTCTTCCTCTGGTCTTTTAGATTTATATGTAAAGTAAATAAGAACTGCATTTTAAATTTATTATTTCCTTTTTGCAAGGTTTTATTTGCTTTAAACCTCATACTCTTATACATACCACCCTATCTCGCAACTGTAGACTCTTAGTAAGCAACCTATAATTGTTTGCCATGTGCAGACTTTTTTGTACCAACAACAAACCTACTTCTCAAACTAAAACATAATAAGCGGGAGATCAGTATCTCCAAGCCACTTACACAACACACATGTCCACATGTCCAGCAATGGACTAGGAAGGTTTAATTGATTGATCTTGATTGATTGATTATCTGGTATGTACTGATTTGGGTGTATCTCACGTTGGCATCTTAGACGATGGGCTAGGGCCCTAGCTAAAGTGATATTCCATCAGCGATAAAGATGATGGATAAGTCGAAAATGTGTAAGCTACCGAAAAGCTTGTTGGAAAATAAAACTCTTCGAAAGCATTTCCCACTTGTCTTCATTTCCAACTTTATCAGAGAAACATACAACTAACTGAGTCAAGTCGTGTTTTGAGTTAAAGATATAAAAGCGGGTATAGTTATTCTGTACAATAGAAACGACACTAAAAGCTGAAAGTTCTCCTACTCTAAAGGCTTATTCCCAAGCGCTTCATAAACCAAATCAGCAACACATACAATCGGCTACGTCCCGTTAGGTTCTTTCCCATTTCGCCAACTAAACAAAATACCATTACCAAAGTGCCGTTTCGTAACTATTTTGATTTTCATACATTGAGTCTCGTTTCGTCAACTTTTAAGTATGCATGTATTCATTCCCGTTTGGTAAACTTTTGTATGGCAAGTACAGTTAGGACACATGAGAACTACGATATATATATATATATAGATATTCACTAAGAAGACGATTTTAGCAGCACCAACATCGTCTTCATGATTCTGCCCTCCTAGAAATTTATGTTCAAATTCTTAATTGAATTCTCTCGTAACAAACCTTAGCGTGCCAGAGAGAGACAAAAAAATGCAACGTCAATAAAAAGTTACCAGTTGGGACGTACCCATAAAAGATTTCCACCCGTTGCTTTTTTGTTTTGGAGCCGAATTTTGGAGCGAATGGGAATAAGCCAATCTAAATAGTTTTATGATTATTTTAATATTTTACGCAATAGCCTTTTAACTAATAAATTAACTTCCTGGTTCTAAAAGTTTATTATATGAACTTGTTGTAATTCGTATGATTAGAATCTAAGCGAGCTTTTAAACGATAAGATTCATGGGAAACCTTGGACTTAATTGCTGCTGGTCATCACACGGACTTGAGAACTATGACTCATAACAAGAATCGTGAGACTGAGAAGAAAAACGCCATTATTTTGTTTCATTGACCATTAAATGGCCTGATTCCCTTTAGTCCATGCTGCGTGAAACTGAAGCCAGTTACGTGTTTCCATGGTTTTTTCACCATTATCTTATTTCAAAGAAATACGAGTGTTGACTGGGTCTTAATATTCGTTAAAATCCGTTGTTTATTATATAAGCTGATTCGATATCTAATTTATGATGAAATAAAGTGATACAAAATTGAATATAAACTCAGAGGCTTACGGTAAACAACATATTATGTGTTACATGATATGAAGATTATCATAATGTCTGCTGAAAATCTGTAATGCAAGTCAGAATTTCGCAGTTTATCTGACGATATTAAAAAATAAGGTATTCATGAATTTCATGAAATGACAATGAGAGTCGAAATATTCGACCTAGGTTTATATTGTTAAAATATGTGTTGCCAAGAGGATGACCGGATTATTTTTAATGGAAATCGCAGTTCAGATTACGTCAGCATAAAAAATAAATAATGCTAATTTTGAAATTAAAATAATCACAGTTTTCTTTATTTTGCATCCCGTTATTATTAAATAATTCAAAGGAAAACATAGAAACATGATATGAAAACGAAAACCGAGCTCAAAACGTATCCTATTTTACATTTCTAAGATTGACACTGCTTGCTTATATGTTCTGCAAACAAGACTAGAAAAAAAAGAAAGCATCACATGTGTCCTAACACACATTTAATCAGATTCTGATCGTCGTTCTATTTACGTCAAGAGGTTATAATATATTCTTCGGAGGCAGACAAACAATTAATTAGAAATAATTCAGGTTGCGTAGGGAAGTGCTCTGGCGCAGGTGACACCGGACGCTCGGCATCCGTCGGTCATTGTCGTGCGAACGTGCAGTGCCTGCATCCATTACTATTTTTTTATCATCTACGTGGCCAGTTAGATTTTTAACTCACTCTTTACAAAGCTGACAATGGCTCATCGGATCCAAATTTATTTCGTTGCAAAAACTTAATTGATATGAGGTGACATTCGTGCATTGCTATTTAGTTTTTATCATTCGTGATCTAACGCTTGAATTAATATTATTTTCTTACCATATTTATTGTAACTAATCTATTCAACTTCGTACCTACTCAATAAACTTTTTCTTTAAAATAAGTACCTAATCTATTTAAACACAATTGAAACTAATCTAAGTTTCTGCGAAACGCAGTTTTACATAATCAAGTTCAACATGTTTGCAAACGTATTCACTGACTTAATAATTAATGACTTGATTGGTTTCAATCGTATGTAGAATAATTTTAAAAATGTTAATTGATTTGCAAATTTTCACAATTTGGTCTTTGTTTGATATTTAATTCTAATTTTTCTTGCAAATGACCGTATGTACTTACAAATGCAATTAGTTATTATAATAATGAGACCAATGTTACATAATTTTATTTTGCCAAGATCTATTTAGATTGTATGTGCTCGGCACATGGGTGTGATCGAAGTTTTGCATCATCAATTATCATGTGTCTAATTTTTTGCATGAAACGGTGACTCTGCGACCAAATGTATTTATCCTCGCTCACGTGTTTTGTATATTTGTATGTTATGTATAAATGAAGGCACGTGATTGCGTTGATATCGTGAATACAGTAAATAACAATATGATAACAACTTCTAATAAAATCTGTTGCTAATTCAGTAAGAGAATCAGCCGTATATTAATATTTCCGCCGGCGGCAATCCGATTCCACGAAAATTTTGTTAAAGATTTGTGCTATAAAGTATTTGATCTGTATCTTTATTGTTGTTTTAGTATGTACAGTTACGAATTAGCTAAGCATTTAATTTTTAAATTAATCATAATATCAATGCCAACAAACGAAAAAAAATAATGAAATGCAACTTAAAATAAAACAATTCCTCTCCAATGAACACTGAATGAACCTTTCTGCACATAATTACTTCCTCAAAAAGCTAATAAACGCTAAGCAAACCAGTCTGCTAGCCATAGGATTATCAACCCTGAGTCATAAACAGGATTGTTTATTTTTCCATTTAAATACTGAAAAACAAGTTGTGCTATCTTCACGCTCTATTTCACGAAAGGAGTGACATAACTTATCGCATCCTTCATTTACATGTGCTATTTACAAAGTAAGCGTGACTATTACAAATACTACAGTTCAAGCCGGCAAAATAATTTGCAGTACAAGAATGTATTAAAGTTTAAAGTATTTGCTACGCTGCTGCACGAAATAAAAATTCTTAAGATTTTGTTACGGCTATTGCTCTCAACATTATTATTGCAAAGCTTGAGTAATTTGTTTATATTCATATTCCGTTATTACCTACCTACCTTACTCGAAATAAAGGTATTTTAGAGGGCAAACTAAACACACATAAATCAGAAAACGTACATACAAAGCGCAACATCGGTTTTCTCGTAGACCCTTGCTACGACGACGGTTACGTGGGGCAAGGCTAAATTAGTACGCATACAAAAATACTCGTAATCTGGACTAACTTTTACATCTTTGACGACAGTTCCTTCAACACACATGTTTGAGGAACTGTCAGCTTCTGCTGTAATTATTAAGTCCTTTTAAGACACTCAAAGGAAGAGAAAATGTGCTGCTCAATGTAATGTGTCCACGTGGCCAAGTAACGTATGACAAAAAGGTCCTACGTGGAAATCACGTACCTCCGTACATTTTTAGTGAAAAATCTGACTCATACCTCAAGAAGTAGCTGACCGAATCATAGGGTCAAGATTCACTAACCACGCCAAAGAGGATGGTCGAAAAAAGGCCATATTAAGGTGTGACTCGACCAATTATCACAACAGCGCAATAGTTTAATTTCGTCATCCCAACTCGGCGTCACTGCGGTCAATCATCGCGCTTGATCCCTACAGGTCGTTGCCACTGCTAGGCCAATGACCAATGCATTTCACAAAATAATATACCTATTTGTAATGTATGTAAAAACGACTGAGTTTTTATTAGAGGAATTGTTCTGTGGTTTGTAGGAGAATCCAGATTTTTTTTTTGGCTTTGCTTTTCTATTTCTTAAATAACGATCTTAAAAGTAACCGGTGGGTAAACTAGTGAAGGTATTATTGAACCTTTTTTTGATTGGCAAGAATACAGTTTCCTTTTCCAAAATTTTTCAAGTTACAATTTTTTTTCGTGTATGCGTTTTAAATTTGTAAAAAGGTTGTAAGGATTTAAAAGTCGAACCACCAAGGATAGGTAGCATTATTTCGAGTTTCATCATGACCAAGGTCTTATCATTATATTTTTGGATCATCCGAACTAATAATTTGTGTTTATGTCCCTCTGTAGGGAGCAAGCCTCTTCTTGTACTGAGAAAGCATGAGCTTGAGCATTGACCTCCACGCTAAGTTCAGATATCCTGACGGTGTTTCCATGACCAAGGAAGTACATTAGTAATTAAAAAAGTTACATTGGCAGCCTGATTTTAATTCAATCATCTAACCAACCCCTAAATATAACAAAACAAGCAATTTGAACTATTCAAAACTTTGGTAATATCTATTGATATTCATGAGCCTCGTGTTGAATCGTGATAAAAGGCAATGCCCTAATTAGAAACAGACAAGTACACTCGGCCCCATTGTTGTCTGGTAATTAGTAAATATGAATGGTTAACAGAAGCATTAGCGAAATTACTGCTACTAGAAATTTTAAATAGTTGGTTATTTATTAGTTTATTTTATTTTGAGTTTGTTTGCAAACATAATCCAAATACCAAAAGCCTGAACTCAGAACAATTTTTTGTTTGACAAGCATATACATACTTTAAGCAAAAATCGTTCTTACCCCAATATACTGTGAATGCATGGCAAACTAGCTAATCGATTTGATAATTGAATTGATTATAATTTTTGATTGCCTTGCTAGTCTAGTGGCCGCAAGCGCAACTTTTGAGCCGAACCATAAAGGTTCAAATCCCAGATAGGAAAAGGGTCATTGGGTTTTCCATTAGGGATTTAAGAGAATCAGCCCGGAGTCTGGATTTTTACCCGGCTCATGGCAATAGGCTCACTCCTTATTACACGGGACTGAAACGGGCGAAATATGGGTAGACTGTTGGTATTCCTCTGCCTAACCCTTCGGCTAACATACCTAGGCGTATTCAATTCCTGACTATCCTAAAACGCTGTTTGAACAATTTCTCATACAAAGTAGCGCAAAAAAATAATACGGTTATGATTTGATACATAAATACTCTGTCTGTACTTTGGTACCAATTAGAAATTAGTTCAAATCGTTCACCGTAGAGCAGGTCAAGGCGTTAGGTCACATTACAACGATCATTGTAAAACTAAGTATATGTTTACAATGGATTTCAAAATGAGAAGCAATTGTATACAAAGTTGCCGTTATGATTAACTCGTCAAGCGATTGCCTGCAATCCGCCCTCTTCTCGAAAGAGTCATCATCATCATCTGCCTAGCCTTTTCCCAAACTATCTTGGGGTCGGCTTCCAGTCTAACCGGATGCAGCTGAGTAGTAGTATTTTACATGAAGTGACTGCCTACCTGACCTCCACAACCCAGTAACTGGCTAATACGATACCCCTTGGTAAGACTGGATCGAAAGAGTAACACATTATTTTTATTTTCGTTTGAAGTACATTTTTCTCATGTGATGTCCTCGGTTCATACGACATTTATCGAATTTGTTAATACACATAATTGAAAAGGCATTTTATTTAAAAACAATGAGTTCTGCTGCGATCTTAAACAAAAAATAGCCTTCCATCCTTCCCCAGGTTCTACGAACGTTCGGTTCCGTGGTATAACAGTGAAAAGGCAAAATCGTACTTCCTTATTGTTAGTAGGTATTAGTATGGATGAGTCACGTCCAAAACTGAGATGCCAAAAAGGTTCTTCCCCTATCCACACTGATTAAAGCTGACCATAAATTTGGTTTTCAATCAGATACTTTCAAGTCAATGTAGCGTTAGGAAATCAAACTCAAATCGCGAAGAAAAAAAATGTATACTGGACAAAGTAATGTTAAAAGAAATATCTAGAGTTAGTCCCATGATTGATCGACCAGCTGTACTGTACTGGAAGAAAATTTATAAGGTCTGATGGTATCTTGGCTCCATAAATTCAAAATAACGCTTACAATAAATTATTAATTGGGTATACTTTACAAACTTTACGCTTCCCTTCTACATTGTAAACATTTATTATCTTATTACAATTTTCGCGCTGTCCATGTCCAAAACGATTTGTGGTTACGATTCGAAGACACCTGTCACATGCAGCAATACAGCTTTGCATGAAGAGATTGCCATAATACCTACATAAGTACATATATATACGATTGTTCAGTGAATTGCAGTTAGGATTTACAGAAGTTTAACTAAGACCTATAAGACCTTTTTTGTGTTTAAATATCGAATATTCAAGGGTTTTATTGAAAAAGCTCATACACCTGAAAACATGAAAACACTATTAAAATAATAGAATATATACATCTCACAAATAACAAGTAACATTTATATATGAAAATATTTCACTTACGTTTCACGTTTCCTATTCATAGCCAGTCGAGAAGAAATAGTAGATTATAAATCTTTTCGACTGTTTTTGCTGTGCAAACAAGCGCAGTAATTATGTTTTTCCTATTCCTCCACTATTCTTTTCTGATTAGTTTCTTTGCGGGATCCAAGACAGTTAAATTGTTCCTCTGGGACTTCGTCGAGTTTTATTGTCTCGGCGCTGATCTGCTGGTCGCCACTGTTTATTCTGGCTTTCAAGAGTTGCAGTGGTTTGGTAATAGTCTGACAGGCATTTCCAGTGCCATGCGCAGCATGCGTAGTGCACAGCCGAGCCGTGATTATTTAGCCACACTCGCTAATACCAATTCTTCATCAGCATACAACAGTCCACTGCTGGACACAGACCTCTCCAATCGCACGCCATTTAGCTCGATTCTCGGCCACTCTCATCCAGCTGCTACCAGTAACGCTGCGAAGATCGTCGCTCCACCGAAACTTGGGGACGTCCCACCTTACGCTTGCTGATTCGCTGTCACGACTCAAGAACATCGGTTCTCCGGCTAATATGGTCGGCCCATTGCCACTTCTGCTTACTTAGTGAGCTATTTCGAGAACTTTGGTTCTCTGGTCTTATTTCAAATATCAATTTTACTTCACTTAAACTGATAAGATGACGATACTTTTTTTATAATACAGGAACCCGTAAGCGCCTCCACGATTTAACAAACTATGGTGTACGAATGAACCAATGGTTATTGCTGTATCACCTGCTGTAATGAACAGATCATTTGTGTTTGAGCAATATAACTGCCTCTTTTGAACTAAACGTATGTACGTAATCGTAATGTTTCTATGACTGGCAGCTTCTTATTTAATTTGTATTTAGTTCTTCTTGTCATAGCATTACGCAGTTAGGTAGGTACGTAGGAATAGGTAACTAAATGCTTTCTTACAGTTTTGAGCTGTTTTGGGTCGGAACGCTCGGGTCATAGGGCCCAATTGGACATCTCCTTTTTAAGAAAATTTCTCGTCGACTGGTTGACACTTCGCGAGACCTGAAGGCTGGTTCTTTCTTTTGGCAAAGAATTAGCATTGCCATTCTACGTCGCAATGCTGCCAGTCTTCTGGACACGTTTCCGGGTGACAGCGATGTGGAGGAGTATTTTGTCGCCTAAGCGTCCTGTCGTGATTTATATTTAGTTATTTTATGTAAATATTTAGTTTTAGAAAATAATTAATCTACAATAATAAATATATGTATAGTCTTCTTTCTCACTATAGAAATAGCTACATATATTTAAAAAAAAACCCGTATTAGAAAATGTTTTGCATGCATATAAAAAGGATGTATTGAAGTACACATTTACAGTAGAGTCAATCAATATAAACATAAAAATCTATCAGAAAATAATAAGGTAATTCTATTTTTCCCTCTCATAGAGAGGAGGCCTCCATCCCAGCAGTGGGAACAATATAGGCTGATGATGATGATGAATTCTATTTTTTAAATAAAGGCACGGCTCCTTTTTAACTATCACATAAAAGTCCAGTTTACTTAGTAGCTGTTATATAACTGAAATTCATCACAATTTAAATACATCGAATTAATTCCTTGCCCTGAAAGCATTAAACAACAAATCACCGACATTGCTCCACATATCAACCTGCAACTAATTGTACCAGCTGTCCTAAATAGTAAACAAAGGATTTATTTTCCTGTATTTACAGTCGACCTGTGGAAACTAGACTGCAATTAGAACCTTGTCAAAATAAACGAAGAAAAAACGACGTCGTGTGACAAGTGATTAAGACAGCTTCTTCAATTGACAAGTAACGAGTTGAATGTGACAAAGTTCGAAAGTGATCAGCGTTTTTGTATACAGTCGAAGCATCTTAAACGTAGAGAATCGGTGTCACAGCGGCGCGCGCGGGCGCAATTCAGCCGGGACGCTTGTAAAGGGGGCGCCAGATATGAATATGCATGCCACCTCTTTGTTAAAGCCAACTGTTTTGAACTCTGCGTGTACAATTGACGTTTGCTTCAAGTGACTCAGTTCCATCTTCGCGACAGGTTTGTTAATGTTATTGCTTATTTAGTGTTTTGTTTTCGGTTGAAATAATGAGCATAATTAAGATGGTTCTTGTTTTCTTGACGTTTTTGTGTGACTAATTCGAGACCCAATACATCAAAAAATCTAAAAGTTTGACGAAAGTGTAAAAACATGTATTTTACTCGAATAATGCGTGGATTTCCAAAGTGGGCTTGAAAAGACTCTTAATTGCATTTTGACAAACAATTCCGATGAAAGATCACGCATGTATTTTCTTCGTTATTTTGACCCTTCTAATAAAATAACTACATAATAACAAACACCTAGGTAGCTGTTAAGCTGTACAGAAACACAATGTTAAAAACCTAAATTGAAAAAGTTAATTCGCAAACTCTTATTCGTGTGACTGAAAAATTACCCGCATTTCATTACACAGAAGATAAGATAGCTTGAAACTGTGAAATTCATTTAACCCTCAGTACGCCGCGTGTGGTTACATTGTGGTGATGATAACAGGAACCCGTCAGTACTCGACGGTGGTCCTTAATGATACACACGAAGTAATTGAACACTATCAAATTCACATTACACATTGCAATCACTAGAAGCACACGTACTTCAGTTAATACCTGGTCTTCTGTCTCCCACAGAAGAAAAGTGTTGATTTGATAACGCCTTACTGGTAACGTTATTACTTTAATCGTAATAACTTCAATTAAATAGCGAGAAGAAGTAATTACCACCTCCCATGTTCTCATATATTTTTTATATCCTAAAAAACTGACAAAACCAATTTATTGTCCTAACATTAAACTTTATTGCCCAAAGCAGGTGCAATAATTTTATATGAAGCCATAATAATTAATGGAAGCAATCTGCACGCGCATTTTGTCGAAAAACTTGACAAAATCATATTCTACACCGACAGAGCACCTGCACAAGATTTGTGATAACCATCACACAAGTAAAACAGCCAGCAGGCACAGGTTAGTCTGGTTTGAGTGTTTGACACAGCGATTTAGGGTTCCTTAACAACACATGATTCCCATGTTACTCAGGAAATAAAGGAAATACTAAAGCTGTACCAGCTGCTTGTTATTTCGCAATTAGTTTAGTTGTAAAGATATTATCTTAAATGAAATAAACACATTGTTGTATTTTTGGACTGGAGGTTCAAGGGCAGCTCGCATTTGGTTCGTTTAATTACTTACTTGAAAATTGCATGATATTGCCAAACGTATAGCCTAATCGTTTGGCCCGTACGGGAATAAAAACGGCTTGAAGCGTAGAACAGAGAGCCGTGCGTCTGTGTTAAAAGATTAATAGAAGCCTTTTCTACCTACATTTGTGTGTTTTTTAAACGAATGGATATTATTATTATAACCCTGTATTGTCCCACTGCAGGACAAAAAATCCCTTTCCTCTTTCCACTTTTCGCGAATGTATAAAAAAAAAAGGAAATTGTTACAGACATTCCACCTCCCATTTTATGATGTACACGCAATTGTCAAGTACCTTCGATCAGTTTGTTCTACAAAGAAATAATCTGACCATATATTTTTCTTTCATTACCACAGTCAAAGAAAAACATACAGTACGTCAGCTGTCAACCCATGTTATTTTGAAATGTCAAGTAAAGGAAACGAGTTATTTAATGGTACCTACATGGTGGTAGTAGGTGATGGGTTAACAACCTATCATCTTCGGTGTGTTAATATTGTATATTGCGGTATTTTCTTAAGACTTCTTGAAACTATGTAATATGGCAGTCCCGGAGTTAGAAATGGTCAATGTTTAAACGCCCGGTTTGATGGTATCAACCTACCACTTATTGGTTAGGCTATATAATATATTTTCTTAAAGGGGAAAATATTTGGTAAAGCGCGGCTGTATACGGATGTGGAAATTAAAATTGCAAACATTACACAGTGCACTGGTGGGAAAATTTGATGAGGCTCAGTGGAATAATTCTATCGGAGGAGCTCGTGGCTACATAATAACAACCGCCCGGGTCGATCTTTAAGGTTAAGCTGTGCTTGCCGAGGTTGGTCCGTGGATGGGTGACCATACTGAGTTTCCTCCGTGCCTCGGAAAGCACGTTAAGCCGTTGGTCCCGGCTGTCATTTGTAGATCTTTGACAGTCGTTACGAGTAGTCAGAAGCCAAAAAGTCTGACATCCAGTCTTACCAAGGGGTATCGTATTACCCAGTTACTGGGTTGTGGAGGTCAGATAGGCAGTCGATTCATGTAAAATACTGGTACTCAGCTGCATCCGGTTAGACTGGAAGCCGACCCCAAGATAGTTTGGGAAAAGGCTAGGCAGATGATTGAGTGGAATTATTCTGAAACTCTAGTTTCAAAAGTTTTCCGGCCTTCTGTCTGTTATTGAATATTCTTAACAAAGGACTCACCTTAGACTCTCCAATGCATTTAATTAATATACCTCGTATCGTAGCTGTTTGCATCGATATCAAGAGACACCTTAATTAAAACAATTATAAAGCTACGGTCACTGAAGAGTGCAAAAGTTTTGGCATTTAACTTTTAATCACTCTCTGCCTATCCGATGACATATAAAGCTGCGAAAAAATAAATCAGCAGGTGGAGTGTTCGATGACAGTCCCGATTAAATTCACGAGCCCCTTGTTATGTGACACGAAAGCTAATTGTACCGACTGACAAATAGTCTTGTTAGGAAGGCATTTGTAATTGCAGAGGGCCCAGAGTATCTTGGCACTTCGCCAAATAGGGACTTAAACAGAAATGTTCTTAATTTGACAAGGTATCGACTGTTTTCTTCACTACCTTGATATGTGAACTTTTACTGGACAACCTGTATTTCTAATTACTTCCTAAAAATACTTAGGTAGTTTAGCGTGTACCCTGTCGTCTGTTTTATGCGTCGTCTGCAAAGAACTTTCGTTGTAAATAATATTCAATTTTGTCGATAAAAGTAGGGCTAATTCATATGTGGTACAGAACGGTGGTAAACATTTAAAAAGTGTCGTTATCTTTTTCCACTTAAAGTTCACTTTAACTTACCTATACATATGTTATAATAAAGGCTTTGGATGCCTGTTGTTTATAAGAAACTAGCTGTACCCGGCATGCGTTGCAATGCACTTTTTCCTACCTACCTACCCTATCCTACCTACCTACCATACCTACCTATCTACCCTACGCTACCCTATCTACCTACCTAACTACCTACCTACCCTACCCTACCCTACCCTACCCTACCCTACCCTACCTACCTACCTACCTACCCTACCCTACCCTACCTATCTACTTACCCTACCCTATCGTATCCTTTCCTGGTTCTAAGCTACCTCCCCACCAATTTTCAGGTAAATCGGTTCAGCCGTTCTTGAGTTATAAATAGTGTAACTAACATGACTTTCTTTTATACATATATATAGATAAATAAAGGATTCAGGCAAATAAATTTAACAGCAGAAATTTTACCATATTATAAATTCACTGCTTAACGCCTTTTCGTATTTTATTAGTCCGGGAATTTAAACACTATATTTTTCTACAAAACATCATAATACAACTGTAATTTTCTATGAGACGTGTTTACGAACATGATGGCAAAAGTACATAAATAATAAACATAGGCCGAGCTCATCCAAGTTACTGCATTCGCGTAATGAGTATAGAAGATAAATTGCACACTTGTAATGACGGTCTTACGGGAAGATTACGGGGCGAAACATGCCATAATAAAACTGCCAGTACAATTAGTAAATCATAACTTACAACTCATGTTTTACAAACTGAAAGAGGCGTCTACGCGTGGATTCTTGAAATTACAGTTTAAATAATTCTACCCTTGACCGTAGTAAATCAAAACGCGAGTAGCTCCATCTTTCTTTATTAAGATATCGTCTTACGCGTCATAAAAGCGTCGTTCTAAAAATGGATACAAGATGCACCTGGCATATGCAAGTGAACTAGACTGCCGTTCCCAATTCCCATTGAACACTTACGACATCGGTTTGTAGCCCTGCACTACAGACGCAAACACGTTTGCTCGATACTCAATTTCGTAACATTTCGCCTCTGTGGGGTCTGTGTCTTGGTCAGGGCCGCGGGGCAACAAGAAATGGGGGGAGGCACGGGGACGGGGGGCGTGCGCCCGCGCAGAGCGGAACGCCAGATCGTGCTGCACCGCCGAGCGCGACCGCTAAAGCAGCCTCGGCTCTTGAATTGCAACATCGTTTGCTTTGTAATAGTTAGGTGTTGCCAGCTTATGACGCGTATATGTTATATTCCCGCTCTTATGGGAAATTAATAATTTCAGAATTACGTTTTAAAATTACCAAAAACGTACTGTCGTCTTCACTCCTTCTCATCTCAATATCGGTTCTAATATCTGTTTCTAGTTTCTATGAAAATATTGGTACCCTTACCACTAATGCGGTAAGGATTTTAGCTAAATATTTTTTTTTTTTTTTTTTTTTTTTCTTACATTTGTGTAAGTGGTACTTTTAGCTCAATGCTCTAAAATAAACTTAAAAACTTTTTTTCAGAATTAATACACTAGAAAGGAATTTCATGTAAAAGCAACAATAAGAAAGAAAGGTACTAAACTTAGCATCAACTATGAAACTGCACCTGCTTGCCTGTCCCGTACATCGGTATCCTCCTATACATCCACAGAGCAATCGTACACATCGCTTTATTAGCAGATAAAATCAATCATAAATTATTTGTACCAACAAAAAATTGTTAGACATTATTTTGTGATCTCAAATATTTATTATTCAAATAAAAGTCTTGTGCTACTTTCTTTTTCATACTAGTTGCGATAATGCTTGTTTATTTAATAAATAAAAGCAATATAAACAGTATAATGTACGATGGAGTATATAAGAGAAGTGGAACTGCGGTGTCTGGCGGCTCGTAACCGGTCGCGTAAGCCTCATAACGTTATCGTCACTGATGTAAGCGCGCGCAGTCGCAGGGGCCGAAGAAAGGAGTCGCATGCGAAATAAACACTAGAAGCTTCCAGCAGAACCAATGCATTTAAAGGACTTGAGCATTTTAGGGTCGGATAGCGGATGGCTGCTGCCTATATGATATTTTTAATCGATTTTTTTAATCGAAGAAAAAGATGTTATAATATCAATAAGCAGCAAATCAATAGAAGAATATATAGATAGAAAAAAAGGTCGCATCCAAAGTCGCAAGAATAAGTTCTCACCATAACGTCAATTAAAAATATTGATAAAACCATCAAAGTCTATCAGTGAGATGAGGCAAGAAAATTTATTTCCATAAGTCAAACGGCGACCTGAGGTCGTCGATCTTACGGACCAGTGAGACCGGATCTCCGAGGAAACTTTTTATGTGACCAGCGAGTCAGCGGTAACATATATACCCAAGAAACGGCCGACATTACCACCGCCACGAATATATTCCGTTTAATTTTAGTTGAACGCATATCTTTTTATTACAGTCGTGTTTAATTAAGTCATAAGTATAGTGTAAATTCTTAATCTGTTTAAAAACATACAAGCTGTAGAGTTTCCATTTAGTATTGCTTTGCTACGCAAGCACATCTTGTGTGTGTGCATGCAAACCTTCGTGTATAAACACGTGTGGTTTATATGCATAAACCACACGTGTGTGAGTTGTGTGAGTTTGGTTTAAAGTATGCACTTTAAACCAAACTCACACAGGGAAATTTACGTAAAGGATGAACAACTACTTATAATCTATCATCACGAATACATTAAATCATGGGCGTTTATCACACAAATGAGAATAAAACATCCAAACTTTAACCAAAGCGTAGTATTAAAAAATAACAAGTATAAAGACGAAAAAAATAAGAAAATCCTATTTCTTAGTTTTTCTAAAGCCTGTTAAAGATAAAGGCTTAACATCATAAAATGCTATTTAGATTAAATTATTTCATCATGTTCTTCTTGGTATTGCTACGAATGCCTACGGTGGTAGGATAAACACAAATATTCAGTTTTATAAAAGCCGTAGAACTTAATAATATTATAACAATTTCAGTTGTATGTACGGACCCAATTAAAATAAGAATACTACTTAAGTAATTTATTTACATCGCAGTTGTTTAATTTGAATAAAAACAGTTAAAATCGCTAGCATATATCTGTTTAAGATTCGACGACTTATTTAAATGAATCCTTTTTAATTAATCAAGTTGTCTTCATTGAGTTTGATAACTAACAACTTAAAATACAATTCCTGCATGGGGTCAAATCTAGGTTTACCCGGAGCCAAGCGAATCCCAGGTGAAGCAATACTATTTAAAAATAACGAAATTCTAGTGTTTAAATACATGACGGTGTTTTTGGTTGTCTAGCATCGCCCTAGACTACTATTAAGCATGCCAAAATTTCAGGAGTTTGTAAGAATTTTTGGTATATAAATAAACACTTGAGAGAAACGTACCTCATTTAAATTAAGCAATAATGCGTACTTTTCGTAAATACTTTTACAGACTCAAATATACATCGAGGTATGGTATTTTTAATAAATAATTTCACTTGAAACATTACTTTGTAAACAAAACAAGTAAACGAAGTAGTTATTCAAATAGGTATTGATTTTGTCATTTATTATATCATTTGGACTCATATTTGACCCTCAAATTACATCATAATGAAAACATTGCACTTTATAAACATACCCAGTTAATTCAATTAACAGCTTCTTCAGTTTATTTCTGGCAAACTATATTTTTTACCTAATATTGGCTTACATTGCGTTTGACTTCCAAACGACTTTTGCCACATCAGTCTGTAAATTGATTCAACAGGATTCTCTTCAATTATCGCCTCAAAATGAAGTTTTTTAACAATGTTTACATACACTCAGGTACCGGTTTTACTGTTTATTTAATATTCTAGACGCAACGTCGCTTTATTTGTTTAACGTATAAATAAGAAGTCACGTTTGAAGGAGTTTTTTGCGATTTTTTCGAGGATTGTCAGATGGCGGTTTAAAAAACAGGCTTGTGTATTGTTACTGCTAGGCCCTTAGAGATATCCGTGGTATATTTTCGGTGATGCTTTCTGTTCTCCATCTTGAAGTATCTAGTGACAAAAACGTAAATTAAACATTGTTAATTGATGCAAAAACGAAAAAAGGGTGTACATCGGTGAAAGGGGTGACCTCTCTAACTCTTCCTAATTCCTTGTTTTTTTTTTTAAACGTACTACTAAGTTTCATTCATACATGCGACGGGAAATCTTTGAAAGTAATAAATATATTTTTAGATATATGGAACCTGCATTTTATTATCACGCAAATGCACTTTACGGGGTTGGTATAATTAGCTTATGCTGCAACATCCGTTTACTACGCCTTCCTTACTGAAACTTAGAAACTACAGTAAGTTTCAGTTTTAAAACGATTATGAAAATAATTTAATTAGTATAATCGATATGGATATTCAAGGATCCAGAAAAAAAAACTCACTTTTAAACAAAACTGAAAGCTTCTAAAATAGAACAAAATAAATTTAAAAAGGCGATAATGTTCGAAAATCATCAGACTCCCTTTCAATATAAATTTCACTGGCTAAACTCTGTAAATCCCGCTACATGACCCGTACGCATTAGGGCAGTGTGTGTTGGTTATGCTCGGCTATACACAACTATAACTACACACTACACAGTGGTCGGCTGGTCGCACGAACCGTCTGTATTATGCGCAAGCACAAATCGTCCGGCATTCCTGCGCTCGGCGCGCCGAGCGAGACAGACACGAAGATGATGTCATGTGTTCTCGCTCTGCACTCGCAATCCTTTCCTTTCTACCTGTTGCGCTGTTACAAAAACCCGGTCCTTAGGGCCGCTACCTTACGTGTACTGAATGAGGATTGCGGGAGGCTACGGCTCGGCCCATATAAAGATAGGGCAAGGGCTATTATACATACAAGGCGACTGCGCGAACCAAAGCTCGTCAGGAGTCTTGGGACAGTACTTACCGTGGGGATGGCGGGCAAAAAACGTGCGTGCCTATGTGAGAAGGTTGCATAATAGCGGCTCGATTGGGGAACGGGATCCGAGCGTGATTGGTGCTCGAATTGAATAAAATTGTTGTGAGTAATGTGGCGAGGGAATGTAGACAGATTTTTGTTAAGGGCCAAAATTTTGTAGAGCTTTTAAATACTGAAGCCAGTTTCATCTTCATCCTATTGATGATTTTATTGCACAAAAGTGTCGATTGCCGTCGTGGTGTTGTTGGAAAGCTTAACCAGAAAAAAAACATGAATTCGTTTTTGTATGCATAAATCCTACTGTTGCGTTTACCATTCTGGAAGAGGAAATGACAACAAGTTATTTTTAAAGTACAGCCAACAAGAAATTTCGATAGTTAAATCGTGATTGTATTCCGAGTTCTAAATTCGAACGATCCAATCGCGATAGCACGAAGCTCGATCGTGACGTGGCTGACATTCGCCGCGCATGCGCGGTCCGTGATCTTGGCAATGGTGGCTGCGGCGCGGCAACCATCGCTATTGCGGTCGCTGTACCCGGCGCCCGCCCCGCGCGCCCGCGCTTCGCCCCGCCCGCGCCCGCGCACCACGCAGCCTTTTGACAACCGGTATACGTAGGTAGGTAGTTAGCTACACGTGAACATGCCTTGAGAATTTTCTGACGTTTAATTCACGTAACGAAGAGTTCTCACAATTGAAGTTTTAATGAAACTTATCGAAAGTCGAAGCACTCCTCGAGCTCAGAAGATTACAATATTTTATAAGTTTTTATGGAAAAAACAATATAATTTTCATTTCGATACAGGTATTAGCCATCAATAGAAGTCGTAGTCATGATAGTTATTTCTTAATGGATAGAGTTAAAGCGGTAGGTGGTAATAAATTGATGCTTTTAATAATCCTACAGCAAAATATTTAGGCACACAATAGTGTGTTCACTGGCTGTAGGTACTAATGAATAAATAAAGCTATTTATCAGCGAAGTACCGTTGCAAACTTGCGTGAAGTAACACAAATATGGGCACAATTCCTCTAAACTTCTTCAATTAGTCATACGACTTGATTAATAAAATGTATATTCAATCTTAGGTTTGTCGGATTACGATTGACAGTTTCATGTCACTAGATCAACTAAGAGGTACACCGCACCAACTCCGTGTAAATGACATTAAATATTAATAAAGTAACTTCCTAGGCATATTAATGCTGTTTCTCGGAAGGGAATACCTACGACTTTATAGCTCACACGAGCTGTGTTGTCACTAAGGAATCTTGACGAGATTGGCAGCATTCTGCTTTACCTACACCTCTTTTATCTTTCATCATACTTAAAACAACATAGGTACCGCAATTACCAACTAGATTACTACTCGTGGTGATTACGGAATTGCACCTTACATATTTTGGTTTCAGAGAAATAAATATCCGGGCATCCAGCTTCGAATAAATGACCCTTTAACTTTACACAAAATTAGGATCCCAGACCATTATTGTATTTTCCAATTAACTAGGTACCATATTTATTACCAAACAAACTGCCCTTTCCATTACTACACATAATAAAATCGATTTTACTTTTGTTTTAAAGTTTAGTTTTCTTTCTGAATTGAATTCGCAAATGTGCACAACATTTTACCATTTAAAACGACCTGTCTATATGTATTGAACATTCTTTCTATAAATAGTGTTAATACGCAATTTACACGTTATTTTTAGATCGTGGCCTTCTCGAGAAAGACATTGTTTTTTACAATGCTATTGTATTTGACTTGAATGTTTGCATTTGCAGAGTTAACATTCTGTACAAAATAAATAAGACGCTTCTTTTACTAATATACTCTTGCCTTCAAAATATATGTAAGTAGTTGCAGACTACAGGAAACATATCATCCTGAAGATGCATATATAAATAATCTATCAGTACGTCCCGCATCTTTAGGTTTTAAAAACTTAATAGTTGGGTAATTCCGAGTATTACCTATTGGGTATGATTTTGCTTTTCGGGACTTACTAAGTCCCCAACTCGAAGTCCAGTCAAAATATCTTGTTTTTGATACAACTAATAAAATAAGGAAAAAGAGAAATATTTTGCCAGTTTATAGTTTTATACGTATAAAAATCATAGACGCATCTATCTCGGGTTTGATTTTTATTTTTTCCCAACCATGGACCTATGAACAGCTATCATTTAACCTCGAGAACCACACTTAATGGGGATAATCATTTACCCATATAAATATAGGAAGGTGGTGTACAAAGTCGACATGCATGACTATCATAGGAAATACCATAGACACACCGTGCAATCAAGTTCTAGAACTTGATTGCACGTTGTGTTGCACCAGTTTAAGTACGATGACGTTAATCTCAGACTTATTTTTAATATAATCACCATTCAGAAGTACGGATCATGATAACGCTCTACGAATCACGTAGCCAACGACGCTAGGACCTGAGTACGTCCGCGTCCTAACATATGGTATTTGTATAATTAACGTGCAAACTATTAGCATATGAGCTGAGACATTTTAAACTAATGTGTTTGCATATACATAGTTATTACCTAGGGGTCAATCAACTCAGTCTAGCGCACTCCACTACTGGAGTGAACCTCTCGTGAGCTAAGAGTAATGTGGTGCCACATTACCCTTTCGTGGATTTTCCGCATCCAGTCTGACTGAGACACCAGTTGTTATAGTCGTCTGTTTATTTAGCTGGTGGTCGCCACACGCCATGCTTGTTGAAAGGCTCTATTCCATCAGAACTTGTTCTGCTCCATCAGCCATCCTTCGAAGGTTGACGACACGGTTGGCGCAGTGGATGAGCAATAGGCTGCTGCACTGCGTGTCGCGGGTTCCATTCCCTCATGGAAAATTTGTTTGGCTTACAGGTAGTTGTTTGGGTCTGGCTGTTAGTGAATTTAAACTATTGTAAACGCACCCACGATGCAGGAGAAAGGCATGGGCCCTAACAAGCAAACAAATACTTCCATCCAATGAATTTAATTCAATGAAATTATGAAACTTGTCGGCAGGCCGCCTAGACCCAGTGACATGTCGGTTTTAATGATCAAAAATCAATATCCAAATATTTTATTTCACATAGGCCTACATGGACACTTATAAAATTGAGAAAAGGTGCACGGTTCAGGTTGGTCTTTTGCTATAGATCTTTTAAAATTATTTGTTTCACAATGTTATTATTAAGTTACTTCGGTATGGGAGGACAGCGTAGGCCTCACAATGAGTCGTTACTTACTTCACTACTCTATGTAAAATGAAAGCATATAGAAGAAAAAAAATGTGGTGTATTGTTAAATGTAAGATGATGATAAAAATAATCCAACTGCTCGATTCCTTTGGTAATTTTTCATCTTTTATTTGTTTTATTTTTATTAATTTGGTATTAAAATTAATATTCAGGCTATCTGAAACGATAATCAAACAATATTGTTTTATCAGTTGTTATTATATTTAAAAGCATTAATAGTAACTCTGAAACTTGCTGTAAAGTAAACACAAAAATCGCCTTGAATATCTTTTAAATATAAAAATTAACATCTGTATTCTTATACAAGGTGTTGTTTTGCATCCTCGTCAAATTCAAGGAGGTAACTATGCTAATGATTCTCGTCCCGAATCAATAATAAAATGGGTAGGTAATTTTTATTTACGGAAACGTGTGAACCACCCGTGTTTTAAACGCGGCCCGTCTAGTTCTTGCCCTATAACCTCGCTTACACACATACAAACAATCTCAAACGTTTAATTGATAATTTATTATTCCCCAAACCACGTTTAGGGGATTATTCTGAAATATTGACAAACTTTAACAACCAAAAAAATCAGCGTTTATTAATAATTAACTAGGTACCATAATTTTAATTGATTATTTATGTCTTATGTGACTACCTCCTAAAATTTGACGAGGATGCAAAACAACACCTTGTATAAATACTAAGTTCCATTTTCGTCTAATTGGCAAATATGAGAAGCAGGTAATACACTGCTGTTCAAATCATAAAGTTAATACCTACTTAGTTAACTGAATATTTAATTATATTACGTGCTGAATAAAGACAAAAATAACGTCTTTATTTTTAAATTCTATAGTACAATCAGCTTCTGTCATTAGCATTTTTATAAAGATGAAAAGAATAAAGATATCCATACAAGTTTTGGTGATTTTGAGTAAAGTAAGAATGAAAATTATGGAACATGGTAAGTAACCGTTTTTGTAGTACCACTGCTGTAGACGAAGTTTATTTTTCCTATTCATTTTAAAATCGTCGAAAGGCTTTTAAAGAAATTATTAAACTCAAATTGAACACCCCTCACCCCTAGCTACTGTACCCCTTTCCATAGGGGGAAGAGGTACAAACTCCAATCGATTTCGAAATATCAAAGCCGATAAGTCTGAATTTATATTTCAACACTGGAAACAAACACCACTTCGCTAAGAATTTCATTTAAAAAAAAAAAAAAAAGTTCAAACAGCATCACTCATACAAGTCATACATAAACGAAGGCGACGCTTCATAACAAAATGGCAGGCTCGTGCGACCAATTGAATAATACGAGTGTTCACTTGAGTTGTAATCAGTGGACCGGTTCAAAACATTAATACTATTGCAATTTATTCCCCTGTGATGCCTCGCGCGTGCTTCGGGGCAATCATCGAGAATACATGGTGTGGTACCGTTGTACCGCGATCTATTTACACGGCACACTTGATGGAAGACGAAGCTTTGCCTCTACGGGATGTTATTTACTTGCTTACCGTCTGGTTTGGAATATAGCGGTGTTGGCAGGAAGCCTAGAAACCAGCTGCAGGTGCTTACTGTTCTAAAAAGGTAGCTAGACTATTCTCTAGTCCTTATCTTGTGCCAACTTTTTGCGCAATGTCTGTCGCAACTTGTTCTGGGCCTTTTGCTAGCGTAGCGCTAGGTTCGACCGAAGAACCCACCGCCCATAAGTATTTGAAAAGGAATCTCCTGGCCGTGAAACTTTTCGTAGCTTTTGTTACTTTTGATTTAACAAGAGGTACTCATGTAAAATAAGATCTTTCAATCTGTATTCTCAGTTAAAAACACTAGTACGCAACTGCATGAAAGGCGACAGTAGATTTGGAAACACTTGTGCCAACTACAGCTTCCATAAGCTATAATTGTAGCTGATTATAAATTAATAAACCATGATCAATGTTTTCTATATCGAACGTTGAAGATCAAGTTCGTCTTCGGTGGCTATACGTAAGCGCCTGTCAAGTACAAAAAGAGTTTCCGTCGAGATACGTCGAAGAATATCATTGTGATCGCCGCGTAATGAAGTCAAACCGACGTTCTATCTGATATGATTGAAAATCAAGTTCGTTTCAAAGCTGAGGTGAATCTTGTGGAATGTACTTAACGCTATTGTCAATAAGGACGATTCAAATAACTTTATTTTTGCGTTATCTACGAAAATTTATTGTCGAATCCGAATTCTACTTCGACTTCGACCTTCGACACCTGAGTGCCCTAACTGCCTAAATGTAAAAAAAAAAATAATTAAATTAATTTATAATTTAGAATAACGGCTATAATTTCAACCGTTATTAGTGTTTGAAAAGCGATAAAAGCTCTAATTCATTCATTCCGAAAAAAATAAGAATTCCGCATGATGTTTTTATAAATAATTCATAACGTACGAGTATATATCTTGAAAATATCTTAAGACTTCTTGGCAAATATCACACATCTTATAGATCAAAAACTCATCTAGATTAAAGTTTTAGGTTAGGTATTTAGTTAAACAAGACGTTCTACTAACAGTCGGATCTCGTAGGTACCTAATTAATTCTTCACCCATTTGGCATAGGTTTTTCTTATAGAAAATCTTAGCCAGAACCAAAAGTAAGAAGAAAAATGCTTCTTTTAAAAGTTGTTTTTTTTTCACTTATGCTGCAGATGTGAAAGATTTAAAGCAATTATGGACCTTGAATTCTAAAACACTGGCGCCAATACTGGCTACCAGTTCTTTGGTCATGAAAGAGGTTATCGTTGCCGAGAACTTGAGGCGAGTTACCGGCGTGGAACCGGCGCGCGCGCCGTGCAACCAATCGTTGCGCAATCGACGCACACGCACCGTCCGGGCGCCCGTCGCTCAGATGTGCCGCGATCTATGAAGAAAAATTTTATATGACGGAAAAGATTATTTATATTTCGGAGGTAAATGAAAGAAAAGTTTGTCTTTGACATCACAGACATTGGTGAAGGAAAATATGAAGAGGAAACCTGGACTGATATAAATGTCTGAAATTGCCAACCAGTCTTGAGCAAGTGTGCATCAAGGCTCGTGCATTTTTTTGGATGAATAGAGGCCTTTGCCCAATCAACAAGGTAAATAGTCCTCATGACCGTTTTCGGTCACGGCGGCTAATTTTGGTGGAAATTAACCATCGCATCGGCGCAGGAGATATTATATTATATAGTGAGGTGGCGTTGCTTGTTCTAACTACTGTTTCTTTACCCCTACCCTGGTCTACCCCTACTCATCCATACTCAGAAACTGTCACGACCGGTCCAGAGTGTCCAAAAGCAAGATCTGAAAAAACTTTAAAATCTCAACCAACACGACTGAATTTTTAACCGAATGCGTTTCTGTATACTTTTAAATTATCACATCCATATTAAGATAATTTAGTTAGTACGTCTTTGGCGTGATCTCGGCGATGGTAGAGAACTCGCACGACGAAGCTGCGCCGGCGCACGACTTCCAAACACGTGCTATGGTTGCTGAGCCCAACACGATTATTGAACAACCCGCGCTGCCCTACATCGTATCTAACCAGTTACCACTTAACAGTCGATCTTGAGATGTTGTTCATGAAGACTCAAAAAAGTTTAAATATTATTTTTAAAAATTCACTTTTCTACAATAAAGTTTGAAACAAGATTGCAAAAATTATCTTATTAAGCCAATTTTTAATACAGATGGATGAATCATGAACTGATTACTTTTAAATATACTAGTAGGTATAGTCTATCTAACTCCTAAATAGTCATGGTACATTCTAAAAATAAATTCTGCAACTTAACGATCACTCGGTACAAGGACCTACAAAAAACTCACGCAGTCGGCGCAAACGCGGAATCGCTACCATTTTTTACAAAAAACCTGACGGGACCAATTCGGTAGCGTATTACAGTTTTATTTTATTTGTGTAAACAACGCCTTGCCACTTTATGGAGTCGTTAGGTTCATTTTAATGAAAAAAAAATGATTTATGATCTGTAAAACGAAGCGTTTTTAACCATGAAAATAGCATTGATTGGTTTACTAATGATCTGTATATTTGGGCATTAGTGGCGAGCTATTATTTTCATCTCAGGAAAGTAAAGCAAATATCACAAACTGAAATTCAGAAAAAATATTTCACACCCGTACAAATGGACTTTGATAAGTTCACTATTCACTTGATAAATTTTACAATTTAACATCAATTATAATGTAGTTTACCTTCACCTTGTCTTATATGGCAAAGCTTCAATATCTAACCTAGTAAAATTATATTTATCTACTGACAAATACCTAGGCGGTTTGTCAGGATTCATCTGGATATCAAAGCTCGGTACAGCTTTTACTGTTTTGCTTTGCTTGTTTTAAACCCTCTCTTCCAACAAATACTAAAGGCATACTTTTTTATATTTATATTTTTACTTGACTGCAAGATAACTGTTAAAATTTTTACCCTAACACGGGTGGGAATTTAATCCGAAATACTTAAAAACAACCTTGAGTACAGTTGAAATAGTTCGAAAAAATGAGATTTGATAAGCCGTTATTGACTTAACGAGGAGCCTAAAATTAAATATAAAAGCTTAACTTAACTTAACTTTGAAAGAAGTATTTTACCTGTCTCAGCATTAGAGTAAATTCATCAAGCCGTGAAATCTCACTATTCTTCTAAAGTCTTAAATGAATAATCACTTTCTTTGTACCCTGCTTAAGAATTGGTTAACAAAAAACACTAAAACCCGTTTTCTCGGGATAGCCATAAGGATATCGGGGAACTTAATCTCCTTGGCACCGATAAACCTCTAGATTCTAATCTTAGAATTTGGGGTTTTCTATGAAAGTATTTGTCAAACTTTATTTGTTGCAAACATCTTCATTATTGGCAAAACGCGTTAAATGTACACCAGCTCAATAAGCAGTACATCCGCTGGTATGGAAACTGCCGGAAACATAAATGAAAAAGAAGGACGTACATGAATTGTACTGGGGTGTTCAGAAAAATAAAAGCGGCATGAGTAATCTGGAAGCGGCATCCGTCAAACTAGAATATTGTGTTCATCCATAACAGTTAAAGGCGATGCAATAAAATATCCGGATGGCGTCATGAACATGTGATATGAATCCCAAAGGCGCCGACACTTCCACTGCGATGGGCATCACAATACAATTTTCCCAAAGACTGTTTAAACAACTGAAGCTGTAAAGTTTATTGGCGTTGTTTCATAACTATTTAGGAAATCCCCGTTCCTTATTGATTGCTGTCTGTCCGTTCGTGTTCTATTGTTTTGCAAATCTGTCTGTTAATTGAAAGACTGCCGACAGCAAACGCTGTGAGGTCCTTACCTGAAATAAAACGTTATTACTTTTTTTTCACTAAGCATGAATATTTAAGGCTTAATTATTAATGTTCAAATATTTCTTGGATAAATGTCAGTGCATTAGTAATTTAACAAAAGTAAAACGCAGTGATGATCCCGTATTGGAAGAAGGCTTCATTTTGTGAATCAACTGACACAAATTTTAATGCAAATGTCCGAATTCTCAAAAGTGCTAAAGAATGACTTATTATGTATGAATGTGTTTGCATCCTTTATATATAACGAGTTTTATGCTTAGAAGGGATAAAGTATTTTAGGGCTTAAGAAACCAGAAGAAAATGACGCAAATAGTTTTCCATTTATGCAGACGGGTTGCTATTCATAAATACATACAGCTATAAGAAAAAATTACCACAGTGCTAGAACAAAGTGAGATAGAACAAGCAACAACTGGCAAACACAAAATAGCACTTTTACTGGTGCGTATGGCTGTGTGCAAGAGCGGTGGTTGTGCGGAGGTGCCGGTGTGGTTCGGTGCGCGGACGCATGGGGCCAGGCGGGCGGCGCCGGCGCGGGCGGGGGCGGACCTGTTCGGGCAACGGTGTCGCGGGCACCGCACACTAGCTCTCAGTCCTTTCGCAGCGGCCAACGGTACCACATGTGCCGCTAACTTGTACGCACAAAATAAACATCAACAACGCGAGGAAACTTAACGTGCAGTGTGATACGATGCTGATTTGTGAATTCTAAAAGACCAAGTGACATAGACGAACATAAGGATAGAGTGTATGTAGTGACAATTAGTGCCCGAAGATGCCGAAAATCTTCCTGATCAAGAAGCGGCTGCATGAGCAGCAACTGGGGTTGCAGGAAGGGCTGGAATTGCTCGCTAGCAAGACCGACTCGCTGTGCCCTGGTTCTCCGCTTGATGATGGTCCCATTGCACTCCTCTCCAAGAAGGATAAGGATTGTCTCGGTAAGTATCCAGGATTAAACACTATTTCTTTTTTTTCGTACTTCCACATCTTTGCTCTTCAATCTCATATGATAATAGAATGTCTAATTAAGTCATCTCATACTAATTTATGTAATTATATCAATAATCATTCACGGCTTCCACCTTAAGTTTTTGTCTTGTTGCTTCATCTAGTAGTATACTTTCTTCAAATGCATCTCAGGCAATATTTTCATTCCTCTCATATTTATCCATATAGTCACCGTTGTTGTTCTAATCAAAGCTTTTATTTTTCATTTCCTTCTTAACGGCCACTTGCTCGCCCCAAAAAAAAGATACTCACACTTGAACAGAATCCTGTTCTCGGCTCCGCTTCGCCAACAAATGTCTACCTGCGATCATTTGTGTGTCTTGCGTGATCCTAATCTATCGTTGGTTTTGTCAAATTTAGAGGCATACTTTTCTTCTGCTTAATGTTGGTCTGGGAATAACTCAGTTGAAAGTTTTTCCCCAGAATTCGTTTAGGGGTTTGTTTGTGTTTTATGACCTTCAAGCGTCAGTGTTTTTTACGTCATCTTATATTTGTTTCTTTTTTTAAATCACATTATTGTTGTTGAACCTTTTTGCATATTAAGATAAACAAGAACGTAATCGCCATCGTCACTGCACATTTTAACGGTCTAAGGTAGTTACCAAGCGTGAATCACTAGTATAACTGTCATGTTTTTGCGTTTTTCCAAGAATCGTTTACTCTCGTAGATGTGCTAAAAGTTTGAGTCGACGTTTTCCTCTCAAAATTATATCTTGTTTATTAATTGTATCCTGAATGACTTTATGATGATACTTGATAAATCCTTTTGCCTACAACCGATATCATCGTGTTGTTTGTGACTTTAATTCGAATGTTCGCCACAAGGTACTTGAATAAGTTATTCAAATAAGAGTACTGTGTTTGGAACTATTCAAAGGGAAGTGAGGATTCAACCTAGACAGGACTTGGTACTCTTTTTTGTTATCATTATTATGCTTGTAGACTTACTTTATGGCACAACTTTTTCGAAAGCCATTAATGTCATTGCGGACAACTTTATTGTCATCGTTTTTTCATCGTCGGTTACTTTTTGTTTTACCCTTTTACTGCAACTGGAATTTATTATATAATTAAATGGAATTTAATTATAAAAAAGTAGTTCAATTTAAATGCAGTGTTATGTTATGTTATATCATGAAATAGACCGTGATCTTAAATGATATATCATCTAATAGACCTTGAGCATAAGTCGAGGGCCAATCCAAAATTTGAGAAAAGAACACTTTAAAATGTTCACACAAATATGAAATAACTTTTTTTATCTAATGGAGAGTCCACACGCTACGGGAATTGACCGGATGAGAGGTACCGAGGTGTCAATGGTTGCGGGACAATGGCGCGACTTCCGGCCACCAGCCATCGCCGCTCGCTTTGTATTTAGGTTAGTCACCGCAATCTCGACTGTCATTTCAATATAATTAACTTGTGTGACGTATGATTCCCGTATTTGCATTAATTTCGCTTCGGAGTTCAATTACCAAACGATAACAATTGTTTTCTTCAATTTCTGTTTCAATTTCGTTTGTATTACCATTTGTGGAATATCCAATTATGGACATTTCATTTCCCTTGTAACTTTTACTAGTATTGTTTTCTTTACAACTGTAATGTTGTCATCAAATGGTGCAAGTTGCCTGGTTTCTACGAAGAATTATAAATGTTTAGCTTACGGAACATGTTAGGCATATAAACTTTATACTATCTAAATACAAAACAGTGAGTCAACGTTTACCGTTAAGCCCGCATGTGGTATATTCGATGCGAAATTTGTAGTTTTAACTTTTAAAATAGAGTGAGTACGAATAAAGCAATTACAGGTGTTTTGGCACCTGTGGGCTGTGGGTAAAAGGGCACGGATGAGTCGGCCCGAAGGTCGCGCGACCCCAACCTGCAGCAATGTGCACTGTAAATAAGATGGGGAGCAAAGACGGCCGGTAGCGATAACTATTGACATTTATTCATTGCCGCCTTTATATTGGCAAATGACTAAGTGGATAGGGAATTATTGCTTCATTTAAATACTTTAAATGCAGCATTCTCTTTTCAATGGTTGACATTTTGTAGTTGTATTGGTAGTACGAATTAAAATGTGGTACATACATATGTAGACATAAAAACAAAAAAAAAAACAAAAAAAAAAGACAAATCCGGACAGAAGGAGAAATAAATATAAACCAACAATACATATACACAATGTGTTATGCAATTATATTTCACCATAATCAATGAAACGATTACTAAACGTTTCATAATAATTAATTTATTCTAAGGCATGACTTCGTAGCACTGCGGCTCGCGGCTGTTCAGTACAAAAGACTTCAACGAGTTGTCCGCCTGCCATCCCGAATCCACTATTATTATTTTATAGGGGTCAATAACTAGAGGGGTTCTATACATTAATTAGTTTCTTTTCTTGATATTAATAGTTAATAACCCCACTACCTGCCCCCCACCCCGCCGCGCTTGCCGTGAGAACCGAACGGTTTACTTGCCGACCTTCCGCGGTCATTAACAATACCCGTTACCAAAATATTAATGAATTATGCAATTCCCACATTCTTAAGATATTATAGAACAACAGAAGTATTTAATTATCGTGATATTAGCAATTTGTTCCAACGATGTCGAAATTTCATTGCAATTTTTACGCAATTGTAATTTTTATTAAGTAAGTAATATTTATCGATGTTAGACGTTAATAAGGTGTGACGTTAGATACGGCAGTCACGTGAATAATTAAGAACGACCCTGCGGTTTGCCGCAGTACGATCGTGTGCCAATCCGATCTGAGCAGAAAGACGTCAATGCACTACACGCCTACACATACTACTTACTCGTACTGTAAACTCAATAATAAGAAATAATCAAACGATTATGTACTTAGTATGCTACTCAAGGCTACAGAGAGTTGTAGATCTATATAAACAACTAAGTTACCTGCACTAGCTAACGAGATCATGGGATTAGCAAATGCGCTAAATAAACACAATTTTTTGTTTAACTAGCTGCTGAGTGGTTGACTGATTATTCTTACAACTACAATAATATAATAAACATGCTAATATAATATGTCCAAAAAATCCTTTACAGTTATTTGAAAAATAGTAACTCCTACATATTCTTATGTAACACGGTCAGTATAATGAAATACTACAATATACACAAGAATATAATAAGCAAGTACACAGAACATAATACGTTTAATTAAACAACTTCAGAATCGTGCGCATCAATTAACATATGCTGTTGACGTTCGCATTAAGGCCAAGGGTTTGCGTTGAGATGCACCCAACTGTACTCTTTAAATATATTCTGCTTAATAAAACTATTGTGGTGGAGATCACGAATCGTATCGTATTTGGATGAATGCCAATTTCAATTGATTGAGCCTTTACTGAAAGACGCACTTGTGTTTGTTTTTAGAGAAATATCAGTTACTCGGAACAAACATACAACAGGAGCACAAAGATGATATAGATATAGAATTTTTGTGCATCTTTGCACCCGTAAACTCAGTTCTGCACCTATTTTTATTAGTATCAAAATCACAATTAATAGTTACAAGAATAGTAAAAATCGCCGCCACGGCCAAAACCTGAGCGCATGCGTTATCGCTTGTTGCCATAATATTTTTGAACAGTAAATCTGCATCTTTACGAGTTACCAAAAAGAAGAAACGTATTTCGCCATGTGGCCGTGGCTATTGTATCCTTAGCCATTGTACTCCAGCTACCTTTTTAAGGTTTTGCCTTTTTAAAGATTGGCGATCATAAAAAAAGCGATTACATTCAGAATAGGCGCACAAAATCTGTTCTCGGAACGACTTTGGTTCGTATAATTGTTATTAATGGTGTTTCAATCGCCTGTAATGCCGTTTACTTGTAAACATTTATATTTAACTGAAGTTTTTGTGACAACTTGATTGCTTTTTGACAATTTGCGCGTGGCGATGGCGCCCCCCTGTGTAGCTGTGGATCAACAGTCTTAGCTGGTGTAAAATTTATTCTGAGAATCCTTTAATATTGCATAACCCCGCTGTTTTCAATGGTCATGGCAAAACGTAGTAAAGACTCCGTATTCCTTATAGTTGGTGAAGATTTGAACCTATAACTGTAATCTCATGATGCAGGCTTGTTACTGCACGAGGTTATTATATGAATCATTCCCAAAACAGCGATAAAAGTGAACTTAAGCCCATAACCCAGACTAACATCATAACCTAGACCTCATCAGTTAGTCGGTCAAGGCAGAGCCATAAAAGGCATCCTTTAAGCTTAAGCCTCCTTAAAATATACTCCAACGCATTTCTTATTTCGAAACATAAACCACGAGAACTGCCGAGTACATACTACAAGGAAATTGACTTAAAGAGTCAACATCCGACGGCTTGCTTAAGTGACGGTTACTCAAGGGCTCGCCATTTTTTTTTTCTTTTTTTCACTTAAGATGTGCACGTGAGTAGCCAGTTCTAGGAATGGTCGCACACATGTCCTAACATATACTCCATGGTGATGCGTGATGGATACGGGCGACTTTAATTGCCAACTAACCAGTTTCTTATTGCTACATCTGCTTTTCTTATGTAGTACCTAGTTATCAAACATTAAGTTTTTCATAGTAGTTCATGAAAAACATGCAGCTTTAACGAAACTCAAACTAATATTATAAATGCGAAAGTAACTCTGTTTATTTGTTCGTTTGCTACCTTATCGCGACTAAACGGCTTATTGGATAGTTATGAAATTTGGCAAAAAGATAGATTGTATCTTCGAGAAGGACATAGGCTACTTTTTATCCCTGAATAAAACATCAAAATTTACACGCGAACGAAGTCGCGAGCAGCAGCTAGTAATATATAATATTGAATATACACGGTGAATCAATATTTATATGAGAACACAGGGAGCCAATGTTTGCCAAACTTGGTTTGCAATTTTAATAAAAAGGTCGCCACGAGCAAGTCCTCGCTTTTCTTGAGTAATTGACGTATGAATCATAGTTAGATCTTAGAACTAGTGGGTTTTAGTGCATTAGTCATTTTATGAGTACTAATAGAATACTATTAATCGATATCAAGTCAATTCGAGTATTTGTCACAAAGACCCGATCTAAGATTTCTCAAGAATTTGCTAATGTTTTGCAAAAATTTGGCAAATGCAGTAATAATTATGTGAAATTACTGGTCCAGTCTGACCACAAAACCATTTTTTAAACGCATCTGTCATTAGCTGGTGCGGGGTTGCGGGTGGCGGGGTGCGGGCGACCACAGTCTGTGTCCAATCGCCTATATTGCGGAAACAATAAAACTCGGCGTCGATGCTCGCGTGATTGATATTATAAAATTCTACGCGAATGCCGTCAAAGAAAAACCGCAAAGCAGTTCTACGATTATATGCGCTCTATAGACGATAACGGGAATCTAATTATGATTGAGCAACACTCAAAAAAATAGCAACTACTTACTATTATTTTTAAACCATTTAGTCTTTTAACAGTACTTCTAATGAATTAACTTACATTGCTGTTTTAACATTACCGTCGCTATACTAATTGACAAGACCAAAACTTATAAGCACGCCACGATAAATCTTATATTTAGCCTGATCAAGTCTTTGATTATTATTTTTTTCTGAAATGTTACGTTAACTAGCCAAAATTACACACATAGCTGATAAATGATAAATCAAGTTAACAATGGATCGAATTAAAACAGAATTGGCCAATCTAGGGGTATTTACTTCTCTAAGACTGAATAAAAAATTAAGCAAATCCGCCTTCTGTCTACATTGCAAAATATGTACTAATGTTAATAAACAATTGGCATGTTAAACGGTAATTTCAACAAATACAGGCGTGTGACGTAGCCTCGTCCGTCTCGTCCGCAAATCTGCGCACGCGCAAACACCGTGCGAATGTGTTCTCAACCACTTGCAGTGTTGCTCAGCTTTGGTATACTTAGAGCACGTGGAAAATAAATCTCACTTGCAACTATCGACGATCCCTAACAACGGTTGACCTGTTTAGGTATCATCTACTTCGTAAGGTGTGCTCTGTTTCAACAAACTTGTTATTTAGATTTGTGGCTCAAGTTCACCTTTGTCTGAATTTAGAACAGCCTTTTTGTACTTTATTTCTGCCGTTTTGGAGACTTGTTTTGTTTAATTGAATCTAACACAAAACATGCTTAGTAGATTATGAATTCGGCACTGAACATCTTGGTCTGCACGCAAACTGAACACTAGAACACCTGTCAAAGCGAGAAAAATAGCGCCACGCATCGAAAAGATGATATCATTTTTTCGATTTGCATTTAAATAACGCTATACAGACTGGATAACATGAAATCTATTCCTGTCAAAAGATACGATACGCATAATGGAGGTAGCATTAAGTTTATGGTAGATACGTAGAGTTCATATGGTATTTTCGATAAAACAATATTCGTCATCGAAGCCACCGTCCATTTATCTCAAACATTTACGACCACCTAGAACACTGTCACCTTTATCACTACTTTAAAAATATCGTGTTACTTTAAACAATCTTTTGAAACGTCACTCAGATCCATAAGAGTAACAGAATATTATTTTTTGTATGTAAATGGGACGCAGGAAAAATATGTCGTTAAATAAATAAGTAAAATAAATAGCGAGCGGTTAACCGCGGCTTAAATCTCGATCGTAAGGTCATCTCCTCCATTGTTGTGTCATGCGCAATAAAAGATAATCATTTCGTGTGTTTTGGAGCAATTTGCTGCGGACCGCCCACGATCTAGTACCCACATACTCACGAGTAGGTACGTAATATGTACCAAAGCCAAAGTGACATTTAAACATGTTCCAAGACTAAATAAACATTAGAGGACACTTAGCTGAGACTCACAATACGATTGGCCATCCAAAAACACACGCCTCCAAAATTCGTATTGGCTTATTATGTGTCTGCATGATGCCAAACATTTTTATTCAAGGATTGCTTGACCTATTTGATTGTTCCAAAGTTAATGCTCCTTCTGTTATATCGCCATTTTCAACCAAGTGAGCGAAACGCATCTATTGGACCGACTGAATAACTTCAAGACTTTTAAGTTTTGTTACAACTCCTCTCCCTTTGAAATTTTGAATAACGGTAATTATTTTAACGGATAAACCAGTAATAAAGTTGAAGTTGCCTCTGATACAGAGGATACACGAAAACAAGCTAACCGATTGCCTTCTAAGATACCGGATTTTTTCTATTAGCTAGTCGAATTAGTTGACTCTAGCCTTGAACACTTCGCTAACATATTTGGGTCATTAACCCTCGCCAAATCTGGTTGTGATTCACGCCGTGATCAAAATAATAATAAAGTGTTGAACAGTTTTTGCGACCGTTTGGTCTGAGAGACGCGCTAGACGTATTAGAATCGGTTTTTTGTGTATCAAAGTGGTATTGAAAAATATACGGAAGGTTAAATAATTACATTTAGTAGGCGTACCAGGTGTGGGTAGGTAGGTATTCGTATTAAACTGTACCAATTCATGGCTAGGTAACGCATGTGCGAACGGAACAAAGGCTGTGCGGGAAAACAATCGCGATACTTTAGCAGCCTTTTCATCCTTCTTTCAATGTCAGACATAACACGTGAATGTTTATACGAAACTATTTTTAAGACAGACGACCATTAAGTTTACTCGCAACTTTTAAGGCTCCTAAATCATCAACGCTACGAGACACAACGTTAGAGACGTCGCGTCGGAGTGTTTGCAGAACTGTGAGTGTGTAACACCCTTACATATGGTCCGAACGGTCCACATGCGGTCGCGCCCACGATAAATAATTCAAAACAAAAAAAAATGTCCTTCGGCCCGACCTTTTAACCGATTCTTTACCGCAGCAAGCGCAGGCGCTGCTATGTACCGTGTGCTATCGGTACTTATGCTTATGGAAAAAAAGGCTTCAACGGAATTTTATGTGCTCTCCGTCCGGAGCGGTTCTTCATAGCTGTCTTACGTTTTATAATGCGTTAAATGCTAACAGCGTCCGATAACCCCGGCCGCAAGGTCATACTAGTCCGCCCCGCTGCCTCGCTAGTTTTTATTAATGCCTCAGGCAAGTTTTACTGCCGCCTCTACATGTGTGCCTTTGAATGTTCGTGCCTGTGTGCCTACTAATAATTTATCATGTTATGTTTTAAATATAATGTGTACGGCACAAAGGCCATGATCACGTGAAAATCATCTGCAAGGTATAAATCATTATTCAGATGTAATTTTTCAACTCAAGTTATTTCGGATAGTCATAAATCTCGAATAAATTGCGAAATCATGGAAGTAAAAAGTCAATTTGTTAATTTTTGCAAGTTTATTGTATCTCTTCACGAAAAGAATGATTGTAAGAGTAGTAGCGCGAGGTATCTCTGAAAAATGTATAAAAGCTGTCTGATAAAACAATTCTTATTCTTTATTGCACGCCAAATTGAAAAGAAATATTCATACAGATTGCCATATAAAAACTTATGTGTACAACGGCGAGCTTAACCCAGAATTGGGTTTTCTTACAGCAAACCATTGCAAGAATTGTAACAAATTAATAAAATAAAAGCTTATGAGTACCAGCAAAGGTTTAGTTATTGTTACGCACGTTTATTGTAATTGTAACACTGTAACGTAACAGTGGAACAACCCATAATTAGTCATTTTAGAATAATATTTTGTCGATGATTAATGTGTCGATAATTACTAGGAACACGAGTCGTAATGGTGCAAGCCGCAAAATGTGTTAAGGTTATTAATGCTTTACATAGTTACGCCGTGATTGCCTGATATTATTACAATTGTAATTTAATAAGCAGGTATGCGTTACCCAAAACATGCTTCAATAATTGTGTCCAAATACTTATGAACGACCGTGAAATCGCAATAAGGCACTCATTATGTTAAATCATTTCTTTGTTTGCGACTTGATAACTTAATAATGGAAGCGATAGGAAACGCACAGGTTTTATAACAAAAAGAAAAAGTAACGTGTGCAGGAAAAACAACAGGAAACAGTTAAACGAGTAAGGTTTCATACTTCATCATGATGATCACGTTATTGCATTAGAATTCTTCTGTTATACAAGGAAAAGAACTTGATGTTGTACGTAAGATCATTACAAACACAAACGGCTCACGCGTATTTAGCTCCAAATTGTCTTAGAACATGTCGGCCGCTCGAGAATCGCTAATTATTGCCAAAATGTGATGCGGAGAAGGCTGCCGTTAATGGCCAAATAATGAGTGTTCGCATTCAAGGTTGAAGCACAGTGCTCCTCGACAGGAAATACAGAGTAACAGAATAGATATGGACGCGGTAATTACGGGGCCTTGACTTACCGTTTTAGAATAAAAACCGCGCTATTTAAATGTGTAACTCATAGATTGTGATTCATGTGTTGTTTTAATCGCTGCGAGAACAAGGGTTTTGTTTATAATACCTGTCAACGGCATAATAGAACACTTGAGCTGATGGTGGATATTATTTCATCATAGCGTTGAAACTCAATAAAAATAACATGTTTTTGCGCAACTCAATACAAATCTTCAACGCTTAAATGACTGACAAAAAATTTGCGCATGACGCATTATGTTAAAAACTGAGAACATAATATATCAATCAGTGAATATGACGTCAGCATAAACGCTAACGGTGATCATAAGTGCTGATATAACCGTGACCGTGAGTGGAAGCGATGTCGGTAACACAGACAAATACGACAGTAACATGTTCTGATGGAAATATCATATTAACGCGAAAAAGATTGAAATCATTTGCAAATTATTCAGTAATTTAATGGACATTTACAAACTTTGACCTAACGAAATCAAATGAAAAAAAACGGTGCTTAGTTTACTTCTCAATAAGTAGGTATGTACTATAATAATAATAAGAGCATTAACAAAAGAGCATCATTACTTATCAATCTTCATCTCTAAGATTTTTTGTTACTTTGAATCTGAGGTAATGCGAAATCAGTCCGATAGTAATAATGTAATTCAAATACTGCTCGGAATGCGCCCAAAACACGTCCATTATTATTACATTATTAATAATGCTTAAAGCCATTTCTCATTATATTCTTACGTGCTAATATCAGGTCGTAGAAACACTTGGAATATTAATCACGGAGTTAGTCTGGTTTCGAAATGCATAGCGCGAAAATGTGATTACCCATTGCATTTTTGGTACCTTATAAAGTCAAACTAATGAGGAACGCGAAGTAAATTCTATACAAATTTTAAAGTTCAATAGATTGTCTTTTAATGAATATGCAATGAACAACCCGTTTCGTTTATACAATTTAGGTTTATGTACTTTCTTCAAATCAGGTCCTAGTATAACGAAAATTTTGTAACTGTAAAATTCCCATTCAAAAGTAAAATCTATGTGAAAGCAAACTGGATGTTTTAATGATTACGGCAAAAATGCATGTCGAAGTACAAGCATGTCTTGCTGAATACTTGATTAATTTTGGCTATAGCGTGATAAACTCTAAAAGGTATCTCTAATTAACATATTCCCAAGTATACGATACTGATACTTCGTACTAATTGAAACTGTAACACAACCTTGTCTAGAGGGCATGTTAATCTTTTTGTTTGACTCGTTTAGGTTTAGTAAATTGTATAAATAACATTGCTGTTAGCAAAACTACTTATAAGTGTATCGCAGCAATCATGAAGTAACTCTTGTTTTTTTTTTTTTTGTTATATTAAGCCAGCCTTTTTATATATCACTGAATTTGGTGGTTTGATTACACAAGGGACTGGGTATTTTTTTTTTAAATATTTTCTTCGATTCAATTTACACATTCAAAAAATATATCCTTCACTATATGCTTATTTACATTGAGATATAAATGAAACTATAATATATCTCTGTCACACATTTAAAACGTTATCATTTCCAGCTTAACCATTTACAGTGTGCCGGCTTCGGCATTCCACTCCATCTGCAGCGAATTTTATTCCAAATTCGTGAGCTATTTCAAAGTCGCGACGTTATTTTTTACAGTGCACTATCTTTGATGTTGTCTTACATTCTTAAAGAATTATATTAAACTTAGGTAGGTATATGCCGTCGAGAACCTTTACCATTTAGGTCCGATAATGTTAGGTTTGGTTGCATTCATCAATATTTATATCACATAACCATCACAGCTGTACAGACCTATAGACCTAGCAGTTTTTAAAATATGAATATTTCCTTATTTTTCCTTTAATAATCGAGCTAACCTTTTAAACAAAAAATGGGTAGCAAGGGCTTACCGTTTAAATAAACTTTAATCATTTAAATTACCATTTTGTTACTAAATGGGCACTTTGGAATTAATAAAAATACATTATCTGTCCCATTTTGTTGCAGACGCGAAACGCATACACATGCTGTAATCTATACGGACTGCATTATAATAAATTATTCAATGTCCCTTGTAGGTCAAAGCTTGCCCAACAGCGAGAGACGACTTATGGACAGTTCTAAGAAACCGACGAACGAATGAGTGTAGCGTACAAAAAGCAAACATAAAATAGTTACGAGGTTTAAGTGCCGCTATAAAAATTGTCAACGCACACTATACTAAATATCCTTTTTCAAACTGAAAGCAATACAAAATTGTGTCCTATGGACGATCAGATTTAAAAAGAGAGTCCACGTTTCACGCCCGGCCGCGCAGACGCATACAATTACAAGCTCATACAAAAAAGAGCCCCAACAATGCACGGGCATCGTCCTTGGGTCCCTAACAAAAGCTGAGAAAGGGCAAAGAAACTCGTTTGGCCCATCCTTGGGACTTTCACTGACTACCTACGGGTATTTTGCTATAATAGAGGGGTTTTTTCTACAGAAATTTCGACTTCCTTCAATTTCGGAATTCATCAATTCACTCTTATTTTAGCCGCGTTGCGTAACACATTGTTTTCGATGCCTAATAATAATCTTCCATATATAGGTTATTGTCGATACAAAAATATAAATTATTTATACGTTTGTATAGTATACTCAGCATGTTAGTGTGAGAGTAAAATATAATGACAGGCAGGAAACATTCAGCACACAGTAAATTATTAAAACAGCGGTCAATGGATGGCAGATTTAGGTCGAGATTGATTTTGTCACACTGCTGTGTACTTGCGCGCCAATTACAATAATGCGACAAATACACACAAAAACATATATACACACATATACAACGGTGTGAGCGTATATGTGGAGGCGAGTATTACCGTTATGGAGGCACATACCAGTGACGTCAACGAGGCCGCATGCCTCCGACGCTACATGAATACGTTAGTAAAAAGCCGAGGACGAATAGTTACTTACTTATTTTATAACTCGTTTTGTCTTGTTTTCTTCAATAATTTGTCATCTTCATTCTTCTGATTTTTCTAACCTATCCTAAATACAAATTTTACAAAATATTTCTTCACTTCTCATCGGTAATTTATTTTTATTTTTTTCTTTATTTCAGAACGAGATGTGTTCGGCGAAAGCAATGGCGCAAAAAATACAAGAGACAAACGTGGAACAGAACCCCGATTTGTTTCATCGATACTGGGAGGTGACGTCCCATACGGCAGTCACCGAGGACACGTTCTCACACAAGCAGAACGAAAACAATACTTGCCTGTCTTAGCAAAAGATAAGAAAAAGGAAGACAAACCTCTTATAAAAGAAGAAAAAAGTACGCTAGACAGTGATCCAGTAGTGCTACCTGCCAGAAATACTCCATCGCCGGAAGCGGTTCCCTCCCCTGGCATTGACAACAGTGTTACATGTCAAAAGGTATCAGTTATACAAAGAACACCCTCACAGTCACAATTTCGGGATGGAAAAAAAGAATTATCCGACGTTAGTTTACCTCCAACATTGCCCACATCTGAACCAGAACAAGACCAGCCCATTGATTACGTCATTGCGAAAAAACGTGGCGAATCAGAAGATGAAGAAACGGAAAAGAAAATAAGGGAACAGAGAAGAACGAGCAGTTCCAAAATCGCGAATGGAATTTTGGCTAGGCCATCTTTTGTTCTTCGTAATTGCCCAGCGAATAAACTGCCAGGTATCACCAGTGCTGCAGCGGGTCACGGTCGCTCAACCGGTAACACTGGTTCAAGTGGCACCTCACAAAATAGTGCGGGCTCAGGTAGTTTTAGTTCTGGTGGTGGTGGCACAGCGCCCTCATCCGGTGGTGGTGGAGCTATTGGAGGCGGTTCGGGAAGTGGTGGCAATGGACGAGATGGCCGATCTAACTACGGACCTAACAGCCCGCCTACGGGCAGTCTTCCTCCTTTTTACGAAACCTTAGGACCATCCACAAAAGGAGGACAAAACTCATTCAATGCCAATAGCAACTTCTCTAATGAATTCAATATTATAAATGGATTCAACATGGACTGTGAAAATAACGACAATGCTACAAACTTCCCAGAACAAAGTAAACAATATTCATTAATGCAAAATGCTCACTATGGTCTAGCACTGAAAGATGAAGAGATAGATTATGAAAGCAAATTAGAAAATATAGGCCCTATTGGCAATTACGGTAGTAATTTCGACGAGTCAATGGTAGTAGATATGGGTGAAGATGTAATAGATAACTATCAATTTGCCAATACGTTGACATTCCCTGGACCAAATGAAGGAATATTAGGGAACCTTTCAGACTCGGCTGAAGACTTCGCTAATTTACTAAACAACCATGTAGAATCAATAACGGACTCTGATATCAGAGAATCATCATCTATCACCCCCGATTCAGTACACAATCCAGTTGATATTGAATCATTAGCAGAACAAGTTAATTTAAGTAGACAATACTATGAAAAGGCCAACTATTTGGCATTCGCCAGCCAAGAAAACCAGGGTTCCTCTTACAATTTCGCTAAAGAACGGCCAGATTTATTGATGCAACTGAATCCAGCGCTTCTACAACACGGTGAAGGACAAATGCAACAACTACAAATTCACGTGCAACTTCAACAAAGACAACAAATCCTGTCCCCCGGATTCCCCTTCACTAGTCATCCTTCGCTGGACCTGGACTCGCCGACAGGCACGTCGCTACCGTCGCCCGGCGGGAATAACTCGCTGGACGGGAGCAGTCACATCGATACCGCGTCCCTCAGTCCTGCTGCTGCTGTAAGTCTCAAGAAACCTTCTGCCGGCGACGGCAAAATTCATATCTTGCAACAAAGGGTAAGCATTATTTGATTTTAAGGCGAAGCTTTAATGAATTTCCTATCTTCTGTGTCGTCAATTAAAAATGAATACGACATAGAAGTTGTAATAAAATACATTTTTATTACGCCGAGCCTAAATCAACTTATGCTTTAACTTACTGCATTTGAAATAGTATTCGTGTCGCAATAGAAGTCTTATAATTCAATAATTAATTTCAACCTTTTCTTCTGGCACAATATTCTTTTCGAAGCACATTTTCACTATCATCACAATTATGTAATTAGACCATAAGTCTTATAATTTCTTTATTTAATTACAGTTGGGTCTACCAGCCGAACTCCCGTTGGAATTCATAAATGGTGGACATGGGGTCAAAAATCCATTGGCAACAGAAGCCAACGCGAGACAACGAGAAGAGGAAAAGAACAAACAAGTATTAGTTAGCGAAGACGATCCCACGAAGTTCGTTTGCAGGGTCTGCTCCAAGAACTTCAGTTTACAGAGGCTTCTGAACCGACATATGAAATGCCACTCCGACGTAAAGCGATATTTATGCACCTTCTGCGGCAAAGGGTTCAACGACACGTTCGATCTGAAAAGACATACGAGGACGCACACTGGTGTCCGACCCTACAAATGCAACCTTTGCGAGAAATCGTTTACCCAAAGATGCTCTCTGGAATCCCACTGCTTAAAAGTACACGGAGTGCAACACACTTACGCGTACAAGGAAAGGAGAACTAAGGTAATTATCATGTCACTCAATTTCCTACTTGAAAGTAATTGATTTGCCATATCATCATAAGTGTAATTAACATCGGCACTACACCAAGATTGTGGAATCAATGAGAGATTATTAAATTGCTAATTATGGAAATTGTTGCCTGTAAAATTAAAAACCTTGAACCAGAATATAGTCACTAACGAAGAAATATTTTATTAATTTCAGATGTACGTCTGTGAAGAATGTGGACACACAACATCAGAACCAGAAGAACACTATATGCATTTAAAGAAGCAGCACCCTTATTCCCCAGCGTTGCTCAAGTTCTACGACAAACGGCACTTCAAGTTCACTAACGCCACGTTCGCGAACCAGCTACTAGGACAGCTGCCAATGCCAGTACACAACTAGACACACATTAATGATCATTTCATAACTGTTATAATTAGTACTTGCAATCATTAAAGACTTTTTTGTGCTATGGATCTAACACTACATGGACAAACTATGGGCATTTCTCTTTTTTAATGCAACACTATTACTACGTCCAATACATAAGAACAATTTGTCTCTAATGAAAACAAGTCTCAAACAACAGGTACCAATTAAGGTATCGGATTTTTTCAACAACATGGTCTATCAAATCAAATGAATATGGCATAATTAAATGTACTTAACACTACGAATTTATTCCGTCCGTTTTTAAACGTTTATAATGTTTTACAAAAAGCCCAGTTCTTAATTTAGTACAATTAGAGCCTGCACACTCGAAATTCCTCTTAGTGATGTAATTGATTTTGTCTTCCAACTACTATTGTAGACATTCCGTGTTTTAAGAAAATACAGATTTTTGTATTAAACTACGGAGCAGTATCCATGTTTTGTTCCATTGAAAAAATACCTTAATTTTTTAACAGTCAATGTGAAATAATCCACTGGCCCATAGTGAGGCATGACTGCAATTAAAAAATCAAAGTATCGGGTATTATGTGCAATCTTTGGTGATGGTACGGGATTATGTTTAAGTTTAATATTAAGTTAGTTTAAAATAGATTTAGTCCGATTGTCTCATAGAAATCGATTGTAAGTTTCATTTCAAACCAGCCAGGGCAGACAGGCGAGATTCTTGTGTTGACAGTGATGGAGTAAAAGTAGATGGTGCTAGATATGGAGTACAATGTTCTGCTGCCGCTGACTTGAAATGAAGCGATTTATGGATCGGATGACACTTCTTGTCCGACCCATAAGCAAAATATCAAAGCTTTTATGCTTTGGTATAAATTAAATCCACGGTAAGGAATCTCTTTCCTCGTTTTAGTGATACTAGCTCCTAATTATTTCTCAAATTAATAACACAAATTATGTCACAATTTTAATTTGTATTGTAACTATAGAAAAATGTTATGTTTGTTTTTTTTTGTTTTGTACTTTAATAAAGTCCAAATTTATAAATTCGATAGTGTCGCCCCGTAGCGGCGTCACGACATGTCGTACCAAGTTGAACTGCATTTCTAGAAGTATTTATATTATTTAAATTATAATATCGATCGGTTACAGTATGTGCTGTGAGTGTGTGTGAGAATTATGTATTGTGTATATGTGTTATTTAATGCGTCAATTGTTATAATTTTAATTAGACATCAAGGTCGCCTTGATGAAGCGCTTCCGAGTTTTGAAAGAGGGTATAAAAGACTATGATGCTCAATTGATACATTTGCGCTTTCACAGCGAAGCTTGTGGATAAATTAGGTACTTAAAGAATTGTAAATATGTCTAAATTTAGAAAATAGTAGTAAAATTTCGAGAAATTTAATATTACCTAATTATGTTAGTAGTAACTACTTATCATTTATGAGATTTTTTAAAAAGATATTGTTAACGTATTTTGTACAATTGGTATGATTGAATAGATCTGAACTTTTATATTGGCTTATCATTGGTCGCTGCGTCTACGCGGTCCGTAACATTTGTGATAGCGCAATGCCTTCGTTAAACATACTTGTCTGTTGCATTTATTAGCATTTCGATACAATTTCAAACTGTATTTTAAGAAACAAACGATTTGTTACTCTGTATTGATAAGCAATATATCATCAATAAAACTTCTGTTGTTTCATTACCCACACTCCGACATGACAAACGAAGAAAAATCAATAAATTATCTTTATCACAATCTAAGTAATTTTAAGACTTATAGTTATTAGGAGTCGCTAAAATAATAAACTATCGAACTTCGATCAATATTTAATATATTAATATTATTGATAGAAGCTATCAAAAGATAGTCATCTAATTTCACTCTGGGGAATAAACGGATCGAACCTAATTTTTCCCAGAGGCTATAGGAATCATAATGATGATAATGACACAAATATATTATATTTCAATTTCTCCGTTATATTTATTGCTCTAAAGCTTCCAGACGTAAGTACATATTGTAACAAAATGGACGTGCCCGTTAGAGATCAATTAATGAAAGAATACGTAAAAAGATTCATTAACATTTTCCGAATACTGGAAGTCACTGGTTTTTGTCGCTTTGTGATTAGAAAAGGCAAGATTGTCGAAAGGAATCTAGGCACAAAGCTGTACAATGTATGCGTTTTAATTTACGCCAACGCAAGTGCATCCTACCTTTTGTGGTTCTCCAATCCATCAGAAAAGTATCTCAGCATAGTAGAGTACATAGCAATTGTGCATTTTACGATATTTGCAAATTTACTTATCTCTGACATCACTTTTGGTGACGAATACGCCGGTTTGGACTTAATGCTCAACAATATAGAAATGGACACGTTGCTCGGAGCTGAAGAAACTGCCTTTATGCGACGAGTATCGATCATCTTGTATAGAATCATAATGATCGCTATAGCAGTCACTCAAGTGTTTGTCGTCGCTTACATGTACTACGTATTCGACGTATCCACCGCGATACATGTGGTGGGAAGTTTGTACTTCCTTTGGATTTTTTTCGCTTACGATGAATTTTGTTTCTTCATATATTTATACTCCTTTCTAACCACGAGAGCACGATTCTTGAATGTTGCTTTAATGAAGATAACAAATATTAAAATGGAATACATTCCCAAACAATTGCTGTTCCACAAATTGTTTTGGAATGATGAATATGATGGGCGGGTAACTTTCCACACTAGAACGGATACTAAAGAGTTTTGCATCGTACTCAAAATGTGTTTTGATCAACTACGACTACTAGAGAATTGCTACAGTTTCGCTGTAAGTTATTGTTTATAAAATAATGTTTTTAGGAGTAGAACTCGGCCGATCTGCTACAAAATCCCTTATCGTCCTTGATTAAAAAAGTTTACATTTTCAGCTCGTTTTAGGTGTAGTAACAGTCGCAGTGGGCTCTTTGGTAGCTGTTCAAACATTCATCATGTATATTAAGACTTCAGAGGTAGGTGTCCCTACATATACTGCATTATGTGCAAAATCACCTTTAATTTTCTTATTTTTTTTAAATGCTTACTAACAAAATGGTTTACCAACGTATTATAATTTCCAGACGATGATCATTCGAGCGACTGCTATGTTAGGCTGGTCAGTAGCGGGTTGGTTTCATTTGCTAACAATAAGCTTGCAGTCAGATTTGTTCTTCGGACAAATCGAACAAATGAAGCTCATCTGTGCCTACATTCAATTAAAGCCGAATACTGATGGTTAGTAGAATATTTGAACCGTAAGTAACAGAACTACTTAGGTAAAGTAAAATCACATTTTACTTTTCCTACTACGTACATTCGTTTGATATTCCGTGATACCTTCACATCCATCATTTCCTTTTAGTAAATATTAGCATCCCAATAAAGCTACACTACTAGACATGATGTGGCTGCGAGATGCCCAAGATTAGGAAAATGGCGTACAATGAAGAAGACCTCATGACTCATTATTGAAGAACATAGCAAGATATGACATACCCAGTATATAGTAGTCATTTAACAACTATATCGTTTCAAAGCCTTCATTCTCTATACTTTTTTATGTAGAAATCGGTAGCAAAATAATGTTTCAGTGACGCCTTCCTTTTTTTCAGAGAAAATCTTGAGACTTACGAAAGACATTTTAAACATTTTGGAAGTAAGAGATGCCTACGTTTCTGTATACGGTATGTTTTTATTCAACACTGGTTTGGTGTTGAAAATTGCAGCGTCTACCTTCGTGTACATTACAGTTCAACTTCAGTTGGCTTTTCCTAACTTAAAAGAAGTGCACAAAGTTCAAAACGTCACTTTAACTACTCCCGAGTTTGACTTTGATCCAGTAAAAGTGAAAGAGTTTTGGTTCTTTTAAAACATAGTTGACTTTATGTGAGAAAAAAAAAATATGCTTGCGATATCTTTAAGAGCAGTTTGTCATTATTTTTTTCTAAATTAAAAGTTGTTGTTTTTATTTTATGAAAATTTAGATTCATGATGTTATGTTTATTTTTCAACCATTTCCATGAATATAACTAGAACAATAACATATTCTGTCCATACAAGTTCAAGTTTCATATGCGGACGTGCGCAAAATGTTTTTGAAAAGCGTAAAATTGACGGTCGCATAACTAACAAGGTACTTGGCATAAGGCTGACTTCATAAGAGATAATTTCATGCAGTTTCACTTTATTTACTTCTGTGGGAATAACTGGTTGCTAGTACGAACAAATGAAATGTAATGTATGCTAGACTACCCACTGGGTGCCGAGTTGCCGACTTGATTTGAAAATAAATCACGGAGCCACCGCGTATGTGCTTACGTAGTCATATCTACCTATAAATTGTTTAGGTGTATGAGGAACAGCGTGTAAAGTACCTCGGTACTCCTTAGAAAAGGGAGGATCCTCTGACCAGACAGGTGTTATGTCAGGTGGGCAACTGCCCGACATTAGTTGTTGGGTTTCTCTATTTACTCTTAAGTCGATGTAAACTTTGCGTGCGAGATTTAGACCATATTATTTCTTCAGTTTTATCATAGATGGCGCTGTAGTACTTTTTGTTATAAGTTGCTTTTTGTAGGTCGCTACAATTGTATGTTAGAATTCGACATACGATTAAATCTGGTTACATTACCCGAATCATAGTATAGTGTTTTTAGTCAACCTATTTAGCCAACTATGGCATGAACCATTGAAAAAGACAGTGAACCTTTTGTTATTTCCAGGGTCCTATATACATAGAAACTGAGTTGCCACTGAGAAAGGACACCTTGCTTTTGCAATAGGTACTGCCAATTTTCAGTTTTATTGAAACAGTAAAATTATACAGGCGCAGATTATATGCACAAACGTGAATATTAATTAACGTACAAATAGGCACAGGTGGATACGAATCCGGCTACTTACATTTTAACGGTTCTCATCCCTCTCATAGAGAGGAGGCCTGTGTCCCAGCAGTTGGAACATTATAGGCTAATGATGATTCGTTCATATGTGCAAGTGTGGAATACTACAAATAATTAATCTGAAATATCATGCTTATTATAAAGACTAGAGGCCCGTCCCGGCTCCGCACGGGTGCACATTTTTTTTTAACATTTTGGGATAAATAAAGATAATTTAACTTATAAGTATGCTAATTAAAACGTACATTAGTCAATTTGTCCAAATTTTCAAAATTAAAAACAAAGACAGAACGACCTTCAACCTTTAAAGTAATTTTCCTTGAAGTTAAGAAAATTTTATTTTTTTAAACGTTTCACATTTTTTACCATAAAACTATTTTTATTCTATTTATTTATATTTTTTTGTTTTATGTATTTTATTTTTAGGACGGGTCTTTACGCATGGTAGTTTTTCAATTTCTATATATATATATATTTTATTTAAGGCTTTATTTAATTTTAAGTTTTTACATTTTTATTTTGTAATATTTTTACCTTAAAGATTCAGTGTACACTATGTTGGCAGTGGTATTTGTAGGTGGCAACAAAACATATGATTTTTAGGAGATCCTAATCAAGAAAGAGCAACATAGAAAATAACAAAAATAATAATAGGGACGATGACTGGGTAAAGAAAACGAAATTCTATTTTGTCCGTCAATCAGGTAATACAAAAATATTAGATATGTCGGACCCGGTCATTATTACGGACAGAAATTGAATCGGGAAAGCGCGCCAAAAGCGACCTACATACCAGTCTAACCACACCTAAGCGCGCTTCTACAGAGTCGTGATGTTTCGAGTTCGCTGCAAGGAGGACAGTGGAGTGTCTGACCGCGGCGGAGTCAAGACGTCCCGGAACTGTACCCCAATTCATGGTGCCTAGTGTTATTGTGTCGGATTGTAATTTCAAGTAATTTGTTAGTTCGAAAAAAACAGTGTACAGTGTGTAGTGTGTGTTTTCATAGCACGAAACCCATGTTCTGCCCACATGATAACCGAGTCTAACGAAATAAAATCACCTCACTACGACAGATACGTATTTTTTGTTTTATCAAGTTAACAAAAAAATACTTAGTGAAAACGCATTTAAGTTGGAGAGTGGGGGCTCACTACGTCACAACTAGGTATAAAATGAACTGAGCCGTGACGTCATGCGCCATTTCAACTCAAAATATCTCCGTAATTTTACGATTACGTGAAAAAAGAAAAAACACGTTTCAAATACTTTTTAATAATCTACCCGATAGACAAATAAAAAAAAAATGAGTCACCATCCCTATAGCCCGTGAGAAAAGCACTCTTTCTTTAGGTCGATGCCAACCATCGAGAAAGTTTGTCCCTGGGATTTATTTATTGTAAGGGCAAACAATATCTTTACAGGAAACTGTAACCTTTTAAAAGATTTAGGCAAATCCGTCGGTGTCATCGGTATCCGCGGAATGTGAGCGAGCTGACCGGCCGCGGGGCCCGTGATGATAGTTGCTACAATCACATTGTCTCTTAATTCCTTTATCAAAAGTCTTGCACCTTTACACATACTGGCAAGGCTTAAATAGCATAATGGGAGTACTTTAAGACTTTTAATTTTAGTTCGTAAGGTGGCAAGCCGGCAGGAATGAGGGAATTTAAAAATTCTTGCGGGTTGCACTGTATCTTCGATGTTGCACACGGTGTTAACAGATTTGTAACATTTAAAATCACCGGGTGCTTTTTAGGGTTCCGTAGCCGAATGGCAAAAAACGGAACCCTTATAGATTCGTCATGTCTGTCTGTCTGTCCGTATGTCACAGCCACTTAATTCCGAAACTATTAGGACTACACAGCTGAAACTTGGTAGGTAGATGTATTCTGTGAACCGCTTTATGATTGTACAAAAAAATAATATAGATAAAGATATCCCACCCCCCACCACACCGAACGGAAACTAAAAAAAAAAACATTAAACTTATACGTGTGGGGTCTATAGGTAGGTATTTAATTTTTTTTTTCAAAGTCAATCTTTTGAAAGATAAGACACTTCCAAAGTGGTAAAACGTGCCCCCCCCCCCCTCTAATTTCTAAAGTAAGAGGAGAAAAATTCTGAAAAAAACATTGCGATGTAAACCGTAAAAACTTTCTACGAAAATTGGTTTGAATAAGATTTGATATTTAGTTTTTGGGATATGTGACTTTTTCACCAAACAGCAGCAGTAACTTTGTTTCTCATTAACTTACTATGAAAAACAAATTTAGTTTTGCGGTTGAGTGGAAGTTTACTAATGAATGACCGTTCAAATTATTGTTATTATATTGTTTGGGGCTATGGAACCCTGTGTGCGAGTAAGACTCGCAGTTGGCCCGTTTTGCCATAATCATATTGTTTATCTCATTTACTGAGTCGTTTCCTGGTGACAATATCGCTCGAGCCAATGGAAATTTATTTCTGTAAGATTTTTGATGTCGGGATTGATTGTGTCTATAAGAATTTCTAGACTATGAACAGTTTGAGCCAATTCATTATCCAACAATACTTGGGAGCCCTCGTCTCCTAATTTAAGTATTTTTTGTGAGAAATTGCCACCGTGGTTTTTACTTAAATTTAAATGTGCTCTCATATTCGTGCGCAAATTGAACGTTTCAATTAATTGCCGCAAAGGTGATGATTTGATTTGAGGCACGCTTTAATAACGTCGGCACGAGTAACTTTTCTGCATGGAGCCACATCGGCGCGGCGCGTCGGCGTGTATTTTTGGTTTATATTGACATTTTTAATTTCGTAATATATTTTGAATGGAATGACCGATTTGGTTCCCTATCCATTTGCATAAAATTTTAAGACCTAATATAACTTAGCATTATTTTGTTTGGCATAATTATATTTTCGCATAATATAGTTACGCATAACAGCTTACGCATAATTTTTTTAAGCATAATTTCTCTAACCATAATAATGATTAAGCACAATATTCTAAAGCATAAATTTATTAAGCATAAAGTTCTAAAGCATAACTTTTTTATAAGCAAGCATACAGCATGCAAGCAAGCATGCAACACGCAGCAGGCAGGGTTTCTGTCACGACTCCGGCGCTGCGTGCTACTCTAGGGGTAGGATAAACAAGACTACGTGGAGTCGGTTTTGCAGCAATACGGTTCTGTCACTAACTTTTGTTGCACAGCATATTAAATTTTTAACCTAGTTAGTTAAATTTTTAGGCCTACTAACGTTATGCGAATCAAATTTATGCCAAAACAAATTAGTCTTTAAGATGATTATGCCAACATAAAATGTATGCCTAAAAAAATTATGCCGAAATATTATTATGCCAAAACAAATTGTGCCAAAATCGTTATGCCGAAGAAGAATATTAGGACAAAGAACATTATAAATAAATAATAAAATGAAAAGGTTTATTGCAGAAACTTGTACAACTTTTACAGTAAATCTTACATAGGGACCTCCTTTTAAGTAAATTATATACCCGTGCTAGAAGGCCCCGCTCTTCAATTACAAATAAAAAAAAGGTAAAAGTGGCGTACAAAAATAAAATAAAATTTAAACAAGAAATTATAAGATATCTAAAATTAAAAAATAAAAGAACTTTGAAAACACTCCTAAAATAGTGTGTGTGAGCGTGTGCATGTGTGTATGTGTGTGAGAGCGAGTGTGTGCATTCGTGTGTGTATGTGTGTGAGTGCGTGTGTGTTTCTTTTCAAGTCATATTGACGATACTTGCAACAATATTTCAATGTCATCATAGGTCTTCAGTTTTAGCCATTGAACTAATGCCTTTTTGCAGTCTTTAGTAGTCATGGGATAGATGTTAATTATTTTATTTATTTTATTATATAGGGTAGCGGAATTTGTATTGAATTGTCTTTTTGCATAACTAGTTTTAGCGAATTCTACTGGTGCAACACGGAGCTTTCTTCTTCTTTCCTGAGAGTTAGGGTCATATGGCAGGACTTTGTGTAATTTTAAGATAGCGTGAAGTATGTACAATTTTCTGACTGTGAGAATACCGCTTAGGGAGTTTAACTCATTGGTCGGGATTCTGAACGGTTTGGTGTACATGACCTTTATAAAAGATCTCTGTGGTCGCTCTAGCTCAAGAAACTTCGTTTTTGTCGCACCTTGTCACATGTCTTAGGTTCTTAAATATCCAAATAAGTTTTCTCGTACGGGCCATGACCATATCAGTGTGTGTATGCCAAGATAACCGCTGATCAACGATTATACCTAAGTACTTTATATGAGTTACTTTTTCTATGTTTTTACAAGAACAATTTGTGCTAGAAGCACTATGACATGTGTGGATTTTGAGAGTTTCGTTAGGTCCGGGTTGAGTGTTATTGTAGTTTGTAAATGCAATATATTTTGTTTTAGAAATATTTAGTGTTAGAAGATGTGAGTTCAACCAGTTGGCAATTTCGATTCCTATGTGTCGCCAGAAAAAACAATAGCTGTGTCGTCTGCATATGAGAAAACGCGCCCATTATCTGGCATCATATTGCAGAGATGGTTAATGTATATTAAATAGAGTCGGGCCCAGCACGCTGCCCTGCGGAACGACGTAGGTCACGTTAGACTCCTTACTAATATACTCTCCTACCTTAACACTTTGCTTAAGATCCTGTAGATGATCTATGAGTAATGCTAACGGGCTTCCTCTTACGCCTATGCCTTCTAGACTATGCACAAGAATGGGGACAGAAACGGTATCAAAAGCTTTTTTTAAATCAAGAAATACAGTTATACATTTTTTTCCTGAATCTACTAGTTTAACAATATGAGTGGTTAATGCCGTCACTGCGTCTTCCGTAGATAATTTTTGTCTAAAACCATATTGGGCTTGTGAAATAATGTTATATTTATTAGTGTAGCTTGTTAGTCTTTTGTTAATTAACTTTTCAATGATTTTAGATATTGCAGGCAAGACAGAGATAGGTCTATAGTTGTTAATGTCATCACTGTCTCCACACTTGTGCACAGGAGTTATTATCGCTTGCTTCAGGGCTGGTGGAAATTTCCCTTGGCTAAAGCACAAGTTAGCAAGATGCGAAATTATGGGTACGACTAACTCATGGGCAGTTTTTAAAAAACAAGTTGTAATATTATCCCAGCCTGGAGCGCTTTCAGATTTAAGACCCATTAACACGTTATAGACTTCTCTAGGATCCGTTTCGAGAAGCACGAAAGAGGAAGCCTGTGAATGTATATGATCAGGATCGTGTTGAGATTGCGATCGGTTTGTGGAGGTAATATCTTCAGCCAGGGTTTTCCCGATGTTAGAAAAATAATCATTTATGTGGTCTACTGAAGCATTGGGGGTGGCTTTTATCTCTAATAGTTCCGAGTTAATATTTTTCTTTGGTTTGCGATGAGTTATATTGTTAATTATGTTCCATTATGCGAAAAGAAGGGATCCCGACTGATTTCGATAATTCAAAAAGTAATCAACAGGTATTGAAACAGTCTTGAACACGAAATAATTTATTTGAATAGTCATTAATACAAAGGTATGGATAACATGGTCTCATTTTGATCGGCATTTCTATCAACTTTTAAAATGTAAAAAGTAGTTATAGTGACACAACTGCAATAGTTGGAGATATGGTCTCATGAAGTTTTTTGTTGATTTTGATATGTTCTATAATATTGTAGAACTTTTTTTTGTTATATCATCAATACTTTCCGCAGCACATGCGATGAAAGACATTTTGCGACTCATTTTTTTACACCTGGGGTTGGTTTTATTAGGGATTTCTAAGGATCTCTATTTTATTTCTAGTAATAAATATAGCCTATGTTACTCAGTGATAATGTAGCTTTCTAACAGCAAAAGAAATTTTGAAATCTGTGCAGTAGTTTTTGAGTTTATTCGTTACATACAAAAATACAAATCTTTCCTCTTTATAATATTAGTGTAGATGTAGACTACAAGGGTCTACCTATTCTAATATACAATGTTTTTTTTAACGTCATTCTTCCCCATAACAGTCCATCCACAAATAATACGAAGCGATTATCCTACGTTAGTTTGCTTAGTTTCTCGCGTTATACAAGTTTCTGTTGCAGATTTCCTAGATCTGCAGATCGCATTAATACCATACGATTCTGATTAAATATTTTGATTAAAGATTTTGAAAAAAACCGAGAAAGTTTAATTTTTTAGGCACGCACAGCGTCATCTTCTGTGGTTATTGTTATTCAAAATAGATGGGTACATTTTGATATAATAATAGCAAATTAATAAACTATTTCAATCTGCAAATTCCTACACTCAACGAGACTTGATATGAACTATATGAATTGAATATTTAATTACTTAGACATAACTAAATACATTATTTTATTATTTTATTCGACATAATACATTATTTTATTCGACAGCATCTGTTTTTTTTATAAAACTTATTCAGGAATGAAACAATAGCGCGATACAACTGACAATTAGCGCCATCTATCGATATTTCTATGTAGTTGTTCGAAATTTTCGAGTCAAATACAATTCGAGTATTACTCGTAAACTTGTAAAGCCCACTTATGTGTGATAGTTTTCCTTAAAACTTCGTTATATAAAGGTACTACTGCCGTGACATTTGAATTTCTAACTACAACCGTTTAGTCGGTAGAGGGGGCACACACTGCCACTTACACTGACTTTGTACACTTGACTCTAACGAAAAATAAATAAAATAAAAACTTCACTTAACGACTTAACTATGTTAGGTTTGGAGTCACCTTTTAAGCAAAGATTTGCTTGTATTAGGTGGTTCCGCTCCCCCAGTTTACAGACATTCTACAGATTTGTGAGAAATAAGCAATAAGTTTAATTCGCTAAAACTTTTTGTTCCTCCAGAGGAACATCACTTTTTTGCTTATCGGCCCGCTGTTCCTCTGGTGGAACAACCTCGTACGAGCAACTTTAAACCCTTATCGTACGTAAAGTAAGGTTCTAATTCGTTTGTAAAAATTTACGTCTATGGCCAACTAGAGTTCGATTAAAATGAAACCACCATACCAACCTTACAACTGCACAAAATTATTAAAAAAAAAAAGAAACGCGTCTTTGTCGACTGTCAAAATGCGTCATGGCGGCCAGTGTGGAACGGTGATGTTTTGTTTTGGAATGCAGTGAATTTTTTGTGTTTTGTGTTGTTAAACTTTGGTAAGTAAATGTATAGTATGTTATTAGTGTATAATGTAACTTTTTAGATAGTCATTTGCTGGAAAAATTATCTAAAAATTATGTTTTTGACCCAAAAATTCCTCCAAAAATTCCTGTGTTGTGAAGTTCGTCAGTCGAAATTGAAAATATGAATTTGACTCTTTTACAATGAAATATGGTCTTGGAAAAATTAGCAAAAAGCGAAAAAATAGTGATAATTCATTATTTAATGCATTCGAGGCATATTTATTCATATTTATTGATATTTCAAGTATTTTCATGCATTGAACTGCGCAGTTAGAAAATGGCCGATTCTAATAAGACGTTTGAATTGGAATCTTGCAAGAATAATTTATGTAGGACTCCTAAAAAACACTGTCATTAGATTACTTGTATATTTGTTATGCTAAATCTAAAGTTTCGTGTAAATTCATTCAGTAGTTTTACCAAAAAAAAACAAACTACGACAACAGTATGTTTGCGGCGAGCTCTCTGATTTCTATGCGATGTTTATAATTCTCAAGTAGTTATGAAACAGTTGTTTATATTGTAATACATGGTCTCGTTAATCAAGAACCCGAAACTGTTTACCGTTTGAGATAAGAGCTAACAGAACTAGCGCGATAAGCATTTTTGTGAGCGCCGGCCACTTGACACGCGCGATGACGTAATTATGGGGCCGAAAGGGGTCCGCGCGATGACGTAACTCAGGCCGCTCGAGTACCGAGAGGTTAAGACTAATTAACATTTTTAAAATCATATATCAACAAGGGAGCGCACTGGGTGTAGAATATGTTTGTGAGTGTATGTGTGTAAGTGTGTTGTATGTGTAGCGCGATGGTATGTGGGTGTGGTATGTATGTGTGCAAGTTATATGTGTTTCTTAGTTATGTGATCTTGTGTAGGATATTTTCGGTTTCTTCGTAACTTTTTCTCTTGAGCCATTCAGTTAGTGTTTTTTTGCAGTCGTGGTAAAATTGGTACTTTAAAGCTTGATAAGTCACGAACGGTCTACTTAATCAAAAAACGATCTTCACAAACCCCTAATATTTTTGAAAGACCTATCCAACGATATCCCACAATATGTGAAGGACGAAAACAAAAATATTCATCCTCACTTTACATGTAGGGGACCCTAAATAATTGATTATTTCACAATTTTATTTTACCACTTTTTCGGCGTCATTAACGTGTACACTTAATTTATTGTACGCCGAATTACAACTTTCTAGTATCAATGTCTTTTGAGCTAAACCGCGGACAGACAGACAGACAGACAGACGGACATACCGAAACTATAAGGGTTCCTTGTTGACTACGGAACCCTAAAAAGAGATAATAAAGGATGGATGGAAAAGTAGCAGGAGGTATATACTTAACAGTGGGTGATTCAAGGCTAAATGATGATGAATTAAAAAATGAGAGCTGCCCCAAAATTGATTTTATGTTGTTTTGGTCTACCACGTGAACTCAGCCTTATCTACCTATCCTAGACAAATGTAATCAGTCAATATGGCTCTAGTCGAGAGAAAACAGACAGTGAGTGATCCCATAACAAAAGTAAGCGTTGCGGAGGTAATGAAAAATAATTCAACACGTAAGTACCGATTAGTGTGGCAATTGTTTAATTTGGCGTATATTTCTATTTGAACAATTGTTTAGTGGATTTCTTCGGTACACAGATTTCATATATAACACGCAAAGTCCTGCGAACACATTATTAGCGATTCGGACGCTAAACTTATATCAAGAGTAAAGTGTAACAATAATAAAGTAAAAATGAAGTGCGCCATAGCTTGTTTTGTAATCGCTGCAATTTTTGTATTTGTGGTAAGTAGATAGGAATTTTACTTTAACAAGCAAAACTTTTACAAAGTTTGCCTAGGTGTTGGAAGATATTGTTGGAATAATAATTAATGAATCTTCTCAATCTTTAGAGCGCTATGCCAGCCGATGGCGATGACCCGATGGGAGGCACAGCCACTGCTGGTAAGGCAATAAAATTTTAACTTAGTTAAAAAAAGAATGAGATTTTTAGTGTTTTGATTTTATATTCAATGTATAATGATTTCACCGAGTTAAAATACCGCATTATCCGAAGAAACAATAAAACAAAAACCAAGAACTTATTAACCCGAGAGTGAGTTTTTTCTCATATAATCAGTTTATCAAACCTGATATTACCGTATTCAATATTTTACTATTGTTCAGTGTGGTATTATGTGTTGTTTTGTCCTAAACAAAACCTCTAGTTGTTAATACTTTGACTTTAACCATTTTAAATTCATAACACATCAGTTTTAGGAACGGTACAAAGAAACGCGTAAAGGAATTTAAATGCATTCCCTTAATTTGAAATAAGTAGCTATCTAATATTCTGTAGCTGAACCTATGGCTCTTACAGCCAGCATAGAAACATTTGAGACGTATCTACAGAGTGATTGGTTATTGGGAGAAGTCCTTGTAATGGGTGATACTAGAGCTCATTTGCAACAAATTTGACCCGATAACTAGGGTTCAATCCGGGTATTTTTGAAGCAATCGAACTTTTAAGTTTTTTTGAGAAATTTTCCTCTTCTCGACCAAAAATTTATAATTGTGTCAAATCTACGTCGCTCAGAGCGTTGCGTTGACATGATACTTTTCTGATAGCGCAAAAAACGAATGAATCTGTCATAAAACTAACTTATCAAAAGAGAATCCAAACCTTAGGCTTCACAGAGTCATAAGGTTCATAAAATAAAAACTTTGTTTTATTATATTTTACAAATTAATATTATTTTTAAAACTAGATAACTAAAATAACAACAAATTATAAAAGGGCGTCAAAAAACTCCTCCTCAACGCTGTCAACTGGTAACGTGCCCAAGAGACTGGCGGCGTTGCCACGTTGTATGGCAATACTTAGCCTCTGGCCAAAGTAAAACCCAGCCCTTGGGTCACGGGAAGTGTCAACTAGGCGTTTAGATATTTCCTTGAAAAGGCTGTGAGCACTCGGACCCCACGGCCCCAGAGTTTCAACCCCAAACGGCTCAAAAATATAGTTACCGCAAAGGTTACTATATTTACGCCGCTTGAGGTTCTCCGCAGCCGCAGCGGCAGCGCCTGTACGGAAACAAAGACATGCCGTCCGGTCTTTTGCCATCGTCGCGTGCCAAGCCATTGGGTTCTAAGATAGCTGGAACGCCGACGGTAACAAGAGCTCGACGGATGATGTCATTTATGTTCGCGTGCCGCGCAAAACGTCCCGCACTTCGGTTGCATGACAGGCCGTGGTGTCCGAGGCTGTTGACAGCTTCACCACAGTGACAGCGATGAGGAGAGCAGCAGGCGGCACCAAGACGTAAAGAAGCAGCGAGGCGGAAGGTCGTGTCGTCGAACAAAGTGCCTATGCTCGACGATGGCAGTGCGAGAAGCCAAAGACCCGACTCCCACTCACCCACAGCCAGCAGTCGCGCACGCTCAGCAGTAGTAGCAGACGTGTTGAGTAAATTCTCCTGAACTATTCTGCAGAGCGGCTCGTCCCACCGTCTCTGGGATAATGGATTGTCGGGTTTTTCAGTATTACGGCAAGCGAGTTTCCAAGCATCGATAGCCTCAGAGAAACACGGCACATCAAAATCAATCAGTGTGGAAGCCAGGATATTCTTCCTGATTAATTTTTCAGTGCCGTAGACCGAGGATATGAATGCAGGTAAACTAATACTAGAAATTTTGCGGACGCCGAGTCCTCCCATGCGAATAGGAAGACTTGCTTGTGCCCAAGCTCGGTCGTCCAAAGCCACATTTAAAATGGATGTTAAAGTATGTCTGATAATTTGATCCATGTTGTCCAAGAGATGTGTGTGCTTCCATAAAGGGGAAGCACGAAGGAAGTATGTTAATTTAGGGCCGAAACAACAGTAACGAATTAGGGTGATAGCCGAATGCATGTTAATTTGGAGCAATCTTTCCGAAACATCATTAAAATTTTGAATCTTTTCCTCTATAAAATCGGGAAAAGAATTTTCAAGGATTGGAGACCCGAGGAGACGAAGAGAACTTTTCTCAATAATTTTAATGTCAGGGGCTATTGCGTTAAATTTGGAAATAGTCGGTTGTCTGTCGATACTGTCCTCTACAAATACCTAATTCGCATTTAGAAAGATTTAGGTCAAGGCCAATGGAATGAAATTCATTTTTTAAGAAACTTAGATCATTTAACACGGTATCTACATCGCCTCACAAGGTTCCATCATCAAGATACCAAACGTTAAATTTAGAATTTAGTTGACGGACAATTGGGTGAATAGTTAAACTAAAAATCACTGGCCCGAGGGGGTCACCTTGTTGACAGCCAACAGCAGATTCTAAAAGGTTGTCGTGATAAAGTAATTTTGAAGGGTGTCTGTAACATTGCCAAAGAAAACTATAAATTTGGGGTAGTTCATTTTTAGTTTCTGTTAACAAGGTGTCTCTATTTACTGAGTTGAAGGCATTCTTTATGTCAACCTTCAGAATGACCTCACCTTTGCCAGAATTTAGGTAGGTCGACAAAGCGTGTACGGCAGCCTCACAGCCCCCTTTAGACCCGTAACCTAGCTGTAGGGGCTGAAATTTTTTCGAAACAGCCTCACCATAAAATTTACAGCAAATCTTGGCTGCCATACGACGGTAGTCAGTTCCCACGGCAATAGGACGAATGCCGCCATCCCGCTTACGCAGGGCACATAAATTTTCCCCGTATAGGACGTCGATGAAGGCCTCGTTCACCTTGCCGGAGAGCATGAGGTTAATCAAAGCTGTGAGTTCCTTCAAGAGTAGCTCACCAGCTTCCCCGGCGCCTGAACAGATAAGGTCCTTTAGGTGTTGAGGACTTAGGCCGTCGAGGCCACCGGCGGAGCCGCTCCGGAAGGAGCAAACAGCTGTGACCACCTCTCGACCTGTAATAGTGAGGGAGTGTATGTCAGAATCAGGGAGGTCGGGAAAAGAAAGGCCATCCGCTGGGGCACGGTGTTTGGTCTCCAGAGCTGCGAGTGTTTCTGGGGAGCACGGTGCCAGCACATCGCTACTGAAAAGAATCCTGGCTGCTCCACTAATGTCACCTTCCCCTAACTTGGTTTCCACCAAATGGGATATACCTCTTGAAGAGGTATATCTCTGCGTCGGTAATTTGGTGTCTAAATGTCTAAATCCTCTTAATTTGTGATGTCAAAGATTTTTTGTTTGCCAAATTTTTTTGCACGTGAAGAATTCGATAAGGGAAGGTGAGCAGTTGTTCCCAAGCCCTTAGCGAGTTCTCCCGGACGGCAAGGCGCACGCAAACTGCTAGGTTTTGTGCTACAAGTGGTATAGCGCCTCGGGGAACTCGCTTTAGTATAGGAACAGAGTTTTTGAATTTTGAAAGGCTTTCCAAAGTGGGTCAAAAGAAGATAAGTCCTGTGTTGTTGGTGAGGGTGTTAAAACAGGGTCTGAAGTAGGTGCATTTTGAAGTTTATGTACTTTTCCAATATGCACATTCAGACCCCGCTTACCTTTAAAAAACCGTGCTTGGGTACAAAGCGGGCATCTCTCCAGGGTGGTCAGCGATGTTGAAGATAGACATGCACTATTACCCACCACATCGCTGCTGCTATTATTCATAAAAAAAAGACATAACAAAATGAATATAATAAACTAAATTAATATGAAAACACTGAAGTAACACTTATATTATATAAAACGAAGGCGGCAGTGGAGTTGTCTTGAGGGGGCTCTGGGCGCTTCGCCGCCAATGCATACATTGAAGCGCAGCCTCGGCAACAGCTCCAGGTGCGCCAGGTGTCACGTGCTCAGCTCAGCCTCTTATGCTCCAGCACTTATCTTCAATCCGGGTTGTTTCAAACGAATTTCTAATTAATTTTTCGTATCCAACGGAAAAGCCCCAAATAGGCTGGATCTCCGATAGAGCTCTGAGCTTCAAGTATTGCAGTGGCGCTTGGGACCCCAGTATACACGGTGTAAATCACCTCATCACGAAGCCGTCAACCAAGCATTCTGTACATTAAACTAAGTAACTTTGCTGGGAAACGACTTTTTTTTGGGGGGTTTGGGGGGTAGTCATGTTTTGTGGTAAAACTCAATGTAACGCACTCAAAACATTGTATTGATGGACGGATTGAATAGTACGGGGGTCGTGGAGGTGTTTAAAGTAAAAATCTAACATTAAAAACTTGTATTTAAAAAAATACTTGTCAAAAATTTGGAGCTTTGACCCCTAATATCTCCGTAACTAGAAGGTTCCCAGGTATGGTGTAGAACAAAAAAATGATGGCAATGACAGGGAGAACCAGTGCCTTTCGGCTTCGTTAAGAGGTGTTTTACACCCTTTATGATGTAAAACTGTAGGAATCGGCAGAAGACGCCGATAAAGATCTGCTTCTATATCGCGCAAAATTAATTATTAGAATTCATTTTGATAAAACGAAAAATGTTGATGTGTCATGTTGACAGATTCATTTTTTTTTTTTGTTCATAAAATGAGAAAAAATTTAAACTATCCTTGCTTTTTAAACTGCCTTGAAAAACAGTTAATTTTTTTCTTTACGGTATCAACCGTTTTTCGGCAGACCTAATACGTTGAGTGCACAACTATGATTAAAGCATTGGCGTGGTGCGCTTTTCTGTGCGCACTGGCGAAAAATTTCTTCTTCTTTCTCTTCTATTAGATATTATCAGACACTATTTTATTTATTTATTACAGCATAAACCATTAATACTAAATTAATAAATCCTTTTACTGGGTCTTCTCACGGAACCACAAACATTCTTATATTATCGTCTTCCATTCATCAGCAAATAAGTTCAATCCCGGGTTGGTCTCCACGCGTTGAGCATCGTAAGCATACGCAATATGGGGAGGTGGATCCAGCTGCAATGCGACAAATTTATGTTTTCTAGAGCGCTTATAATTATTTGGAACAAATAATTTACACAGCTCCAAATGTAAATCCGAGGCGTCGGTATAACCATGTATAATTTTATACGCTGTTGCCATTTGGTCAACTGAGGGAATTAAAATTCAAACTACCTAAAAGAAACTTAGTAGAATACATGTATGGATAATATCCAGTTATCCACAAATGTTTGTACAGGGTATCTGAGAAAAACTTTTTGCACTTTTTTACTCATAAGTGTATAGGTAACCTCGTGAGGATTCCATACACAAGCGCTAGTTTCGAGCTTGCACCAAACTAGAGCGTTAAACAAGAGCCTGAAACCTTGACAGTTACGTAGAACAATACCTAAGCGGCTAAAAGATTCTTTAGCCAAGCTTATAATGTGTGTGTATTTTAAAGTTCCGTACCCAAAGTGTGCAAACATGATCCTATTACAAAGGCTCCGACGTCTGTTCGTCCATCAGTCACAAAGCTGTATATTTTGATCAGTAAAAGGAAGACATTTGAAATTTAAACAGTGTGTTATACTACCTATTATGGCAGCTAAAGTTTTACATGTACTGTGTATTTCACCGTTTTTTGTGTTAATTATTGTACGGTGGTACGGCTCTTGGTGTGCATTGTGCAAGTCTCACTTGAACTTGGCCGGTTTTTATGTTTCGCCAGTGGGAAAGCCCTACCTACTTATATTTTTATTTAATTTTCAGCGGGACCACCAATCGGCTACGCTACTGGACCACCCTCAGGTGGTAAGTGTATTAAAATGTTTCATTCTATAAAGAGCTTTAGGGTCAGCTCACACCGAGACGCGACGCTGCGCGCACATTTTAAAGAGCGATTTAAAATTAACTTACAAGATACACATTTCCTTGTGAGAATACGTTGCGCCACGCAGCGCTGCGCCGCGTGACGCCTGTAAAGAAATATGTATCCTTTCGTATAGAAAATAAAGTTATATTTTGAATCGCTCTTTAAAAGTGTGCGCGCAGCGTCGCGTCGCGTCGCGTCTCGGTGTGAACTGACCCATACAAGTAATTGGATAAAATATGACCTTTTTATTAGGCGTCCTCTTGGCATATTTGGCTCTTCTTCTCCGGCCTCGTTGTTCAGGCACCGAAACCGTGATTTATTATGATTGAGCATTAAGCCTAAGCGGTAATATTTAATTCGATTTATTTTACAAAAAAATCTGGCGTAGTTTTTGAACTAAGATATATTAATAATTTAACAAATTCTGGACAAATAGTTGAATAATCATATTTTGTCTTTTTGAGTAATAATTTTCGTTTAAAAGAAATGTTAGAAAACTATTACTAATAACAAAATTTGGGCATTTTCAGAGGAGACCACTGAGCCATCTGTGTCGCCTGACCAAAAGCAATGTAAGTACGTACGATAACGGATGTAAAAAGACCTTTAGTCGAAATGCACTTGTTCTCCCCATCATTGTGATGATATTTTTGTCCTGGACCATACCTGGGAACCCTCTAGTTACGGAGATACTGGAGGTCAAAGATTGTATTTTTATTTTTCAGTCAACCCAATAGAACCACTCACCAACTTCGTCCAAGGCATCGCTTCGGCATTCGAGACAAGAGTCAAAGACATGGAGACCCTTTTTCGCAGTGCGTAAAAAAACTGTTTTATTATTAAGAAGATTACCCCTTACATAAAAACTTGCAAAGGAGATGTTTCATTTTCGGCCATAAGATGTACATTTATTGAAAAAAAGAAAAAAATACCACGAACTTAGGAAAAATATTCTTTAAGCCTGATTTGCTGTGCACAAAAAGTAATAGTTTTTCAATTATTGCGTTATTGCCCCATTCTATTCAACATGGCGTCTTCCAGTTTGCAGTTTGCTTTCGTTCTGAAATCATGTCACACAAAAACATAATATCACATCGACGTTAGATTACTAAAAGTATGTGTTTTTGTAATTATTATTATTGGTCTCTTAGTCATAATTTTCAACTCATTATAATCAAGTGTGGTAATTTTATCGTTAAAAAACTATATAATAGGTACTACTTTTATGGAGTGTACTTCTGAACGAAAAAATCAAAATGACGTTTTGTTCTGACAAGTGACAAAACCCATCAGTGTCAGTCAGTCAGTCTCGTTCGTCTCGTATTTTTTAACGTTTTATGAAAACAGAGAACAAAACAAATACGAAAGCATCGAAAAAAATCAATTCTGATAAACAATTATTATCAAATAACAATTTCTAGGTTATGTAAACGTCATCTCTACAACCTGTCATAACTCTCGCGACAAACGTCAAACATTTTTAATTTTTATTATGTGCATAAAAACCATCTATTACTATTTAAAAAATGTTACTTTATTCTATTCAGGGGATTGTTTCCCACCTTTCCTGAAAGGTACAGGTCATGGCCGGAGTCCCATACAAAAATGAAACATCTCCTTTACCTCTTTATAATTCTTTCTTTTTTCTTTTTTAAAAAACGTTGCCCCACATTAGGATTTTCTCCTGTATCGTGGGTGCGTTTACAAACATTTAAACTCACATACACAAACAGCCAGACCCGGAACAACTATCTGTAGGCCATACAAATATTTGTCCCGTGCGGGGATCGAACCCGCGATACGCAGCGCAGCAGTCGATCGCTCAACCACTGCGCCAACCGTGTCGTCAATTAATATTACTTAGTATCGAAGTATAGATATCGACCCCCCCTGATTCCGAAAGTTCGTTCCCTGACGGGAAGCTACATTCATCTCGACTGTCATAGGCTACATTTAAAACGTTCCCATGAGTTTATTTCCGTACAAAAGTGAGCGAAGCTGCGAGCCAAAACAAATTAAGTATAATTGTTTTTATCTTTTACAGAATTCACCGGCTAGAAAGATTCCTTAGGAAACAACCGAGGGCCACACAATGAGTTCTACTAATCGTTATTTGAATAATGTAGTTTATCGACTAATTTGACTATTAATATCGAGTTGGAACTACGTTATTAAAGTATTTAATGAATAAATGATGTGGTAATATGTGTAGTTTTTATTTGCGATACCCTTCCCTTCTTTAAGAGCGTTTACACCTTACGACGTTTCATACAAACGTCCTTATTTTCCGAAATGTCTGAACCTATTTTATTGAAGCTTCATACATATAGGATAAATAGGTCTAAAAAGTTACTAAAACATTTTCCAAATGCAGTTATACAGCTAAATTAGACCGATTATAAATTATCTATAGAAACAGAAATTTCCAATTATCTTTTTTTTTTTTTAAGACATTTCGAAAATGTTTGTTTGTAACTTTTTAGACCTCTGTATCCTGCTTATGCGTGTTAAGTTTCATTGAAATCGGTTACGTCATTTCGGAAAATATGAACTTAAAAGTTTTGTATGAAATGCCGTCGGAGTAAACGCTCTTTGCACCTCATAACATAAAATCACACTTGTAACCTTCGGAGATCGTACAGTATCTACATCCACTTTTCGCCAGTTATGTTATACTAGCTGCGCCCCGCGGTTACACCCACGCAAACTGGGATAAAAAATATGTGTATATATGCCTATTTGTGAATCCAGAGTATAAGCTATCTACATACCAAATTTCATCCTAAGCCGTTCAGCCATTGAGGCGTGAAAGATTAACAAACATACATTCTTACAAACTTTCGCGTTTATAATATTAGTAGGATTGTCAGTCACATGTTATAGGTTGGTGAGCTTTCATCTCCAATTTTAAGTAGTTATAATTTCTTTATCCATGTTTATTATTTGCTGTTTAAAAACATCTACGCAACAAGAAACGTGTTTCTTTAGTTGTTTGTTAGTATGTGATATAATATGAACTGGTTTGTCTAGCAACTATTACATGATTGTTTAAAGCAATATTTTCTCTTGTACTTATTAATTAAATACACTTCATTTCAAGATCTAATCATGTCCTAACCTTTTCGTAGACGATCCCCGACGTAACACAGTCCTGTGGTTGTGACGTAGATGTAGAAGCAGACATGTCATCTTACCGCACCGCATTCGCAGAGATGTCACTCGCTTTGTGATACCGCTTAGCTTCGGTAGAAAGAGACATACATATGCACAGCTCTTTATTTCTCCCTCCCACACCACTGGAGGAAAGCCAGCCATACGCTTAAGTAAATGAAAGAACAAATCATTTAACAGCCATTTATTGTAGCAATATTATATAATTATAATACATATACTAACAATCATTTGTACGTTAATTCATCAGAAAAAAATACCTATGAACTAATTGTGTGGCTAAGCGACATATCTACACTAACTGTTTGTGTCGTTTCGTTTCTCTTACAAAAATAATTATTTTAATAAGCTCATAAATAAAATAAAAGACCAAAATAGGTTTTTTGATTGAAAGTCATCACTGATTATTAATTGATTGAATAAGTATTTTATAAAAATTAAACATTGATTTAAAAGTCAATTTAGTATTGCACATACTAAATTGACTTAAATATTATGGATATAAAATAAACATTGTTTTTTTTTCATTGTAACTGATTCAAACTGCAAACATTTATTATCATATACTGTGATGTTTTATCATCCTACGTGTAAACATATATATATAAGTAACAATAATAAGTAGGAACTATCACACTGAATTATGTCATAGGCACAGAAGTTTAAGACATCGCTAAGTCTAACTACATGATAAATACAATAAAAAGTGGTAGTTAAGAATCATGTATGCTACATTATTTAATAATTTTAAAGCCAATACAGCAGTAACAGTCTGATTTAATACTGCATTTAAAAATTAGCGAAATCGTAAAGCGTAGTAGAATCAAGCGGTACTTATCATATAAGCCACAAATATATTTCACTAAGCCACTTATAGGTCCAAGTTTCAGCAATACAAGCAATAAATCATCTACTTTACAGGAAACTTAACTAGATTAAATCACAACAGTGAAGTCAGCATACGTGCATCCTCGTCAAATTCAAAAGAGGTTACTATGCTAATGATTCTCGACCAGAATCAATAGTAAAATGGGTAGGTATTTTTTTTTTCTTTTGTACGGTTATCGGTAAGTGTGAACTACCCGTGTTTTAACGCGGCCCGTCTGATCCTCGCCCCATAACCGCGCTTTCAGACATACAAACAATCGCAAACGTTTATTCGATAATTTCTTATTCCCTAAACCACGTTAAGGGGATTATTCTGAACTACTGACAAATTTAAACAACAAAAAAAGCAGCGTTTTTTAATAATTAACTAGGTACTGTAATTTAAATTGATTATTTGTCTTTTGTGACAACCTTCTGAATTTTGACGAGGATGCAAAACAACACCTTGTATAGTACCGGGCCGTAAAAAACACATCTGAGATTCAGTAAATTAAGTTCGGCTTTGCATGCTGTCGTCTATCAAGAAGTTCTTCTTTTCTTAAGTTTCGGATTAGCGTATTTTCGGCGTGTTGAAACTCGTTTTTTGAAGCGCGTGTAGGTACTGTATACAAGCGCCTTTAGCCAAAAGCGCTACTCGGTCGAGCGTTGACGGGCTTCTCATCTCATATAAGCGGAAACCTCGAGAGATACTGACCGATATTGCTACTGACAGAACCCACCAGTACGAGCAAACACGCTTTAATGAGCTGGTGAACATTTGAAGTCCAAAAAATTTGGCCTGCGTGAACGCGCGTAAGCAGATACGAGCTTATACGCACCGCAAAATACGCTAGTCTGAAACCGCTATCACCCCGATGTGCCATGTTTACGTCCAAGTAATATTTACCGTCTAGCATTTGCAACTATATGGCGATTCAATTATTGAACTTAAAAAAAAAAAAATTATATGAGGACGCCCTTCCTATCACCCCGCATAAAGTGAGAGTTTACGTTGGAAGTGGATGCGCTGCTGCTCAGCTTGACGTCTTGAGGCCGGTCACTTGATCCACGCTTGTCTTTCGACATCTGTGCTACCTGATGAAGTAAAAACATGATAAGGTATTAATACTGTAAAGGTAAAAGATCTTCCGATTCTTTCCGAACTGAGAAAGACCGGTGACAGGCAATATCGCCATCAATGGAAGAGTTTTGAAGTTACATTCGGCATCGGAAGAGCACTCAAGAAAAGTTTTTCCAATACATCACGGTCTATATTTATATACATATTTGATCATGAACCAACCGATAGATAAATATTCATGTCGTTTGAAAACTACTTACGAAATTATACGCCACTAATTTGAACTTGTTGCTTATTTTCTGGAAAGTACACAGTAATTACACGTGTCAGAAATTCATTACGAGCGAAATTTGCGTATGAATAAAGAATACTGTTCTACCAATAATGACTTAGCATATGAATGAAGAAACACAACAAAAGACGAGAATTAATAAGGTTTATTGGCCTCATAATTAATTCATTCTTCAAGGAAATAACTAACTTGGAGGCAGTACTAAAAATAGATCAATGCCTAAAAAGTCTTTCTTATTTTAATTCAGAACATTCTATTAGTTGAAATGCTCTTCAAGACTAGAGAAGATAAGATCGGGTCGCGCCGCAATGCAAGGCATTACAAATATTCACCATTGTCACGTTCGTACATTTTTAATAAACCGATCCAACTGATTGAATGGATCGCTCATCGACTCATTTTTGTGACCGCTTTGCGATGCGATGCAATGCAGCCCGCTTGAAGTGAGCGATAGTTCATACCACATTTATGAATGTACTAGCTGTGCCCGCGACTTCGTCTGCGTGGAATTTAAGAAGTTACGCCTACGTTGCTCCTTATTACATCAGCTATCTGGCAGTGAAAGTCCCGTCAAAATCGGTGCAGCCGTTCCAGAGATTAGCCGGAACAAACAGACAGAAAAAATTGTAAAAAAAAATGTTTTGTTATATGTACCGTATATACATTCATATTCATGTAGTAAAAAGCGGTTATTTCAATATTACAAACAGACACTTCAATTTTATTTACTTGTATAGATGTAGTAGGATATTTGCAACACGACGCTTGCTGACTCACTATCGTGAGCCAGAGACAAATAGGTTATGAGATATAAGCGTAGACGCTCTCCATATTAGTTATTCCTCTAGGATTTATACTCACAGCATCGTCAATAGCTTTGAACTGCCAGTTCCAATGTACTCGGTACAAGAACGGTCTGTGGTCGAAGCGGTTGTCATCGGGACTGTAAGTTTCTGCGTGGTACGACGGAGTGAGAACGGTCATCTTGTGACGATTGATCGCGTAGCAACGGAAGAAGTGCTTCACTTTCTCTGCTACCTGTATAATAAAATAGTAAGAGTTACATGTAGATAGAAGTTGGAAGTCATTAAAACTAAGGCTTATATCTACAGGGTGTAACGGAAAGGGTATATACATCCTTAAGGGTATGCTACAGACCATCAAACTGAACAGGTTTCTCATCATATTTTTTTTTTTGCAGCAAAAAAAATATCTGATGCCCCATAGAAAATTGCAATACCTATTCGACCCAAATGTATAGGCAGCTGATATTTTTTTTTTGCAGCAAAAATTTTTTTATGATGAGAAACATGTTCAGTTTGATGGTCTGTAGCACACCCTTAAGGATGTATATACCCTTTCCGTTACACCCTGTATAGAGCAGACTAGACTACTTTACTCAAGCCAACCGAAGAGGTTTTCATGCTAAAATTAATGTTATTCGTAAGACATTAATGAGCAATAGTGATGTGAAAAAGTGTTTCATACGAATATGAGTCTTAATATTTTACGTATAAGGTTCAATTTCGGTCTGCCTGGTAGGTACTGGCCTGTAGCGCGTCTAGTTAGGACCAGATTTAATTAATCATTCGCATTTCTAGCCTTAACTAGACGCTTACCAGTCTTTAATAATCAATAGATCAGATCGACAACAAACACTTCAAACGTCATCTATGAAACCTCTTCGAACATTGTTTGAGAAAACATCTAGGGAATTTCTAATAGTGCCTTGCATCCTCGATTGGCAACTAAAGCTTAAATTCGTATGCATACTGGAAAAATACATTAAATTTACACCGTCTTTAAATAAAACATCACTTTTAAATACCTTGTGGAATGAGGGTGTAGTATTAGGTACACAGTATAACATGACCTTGCTTTGTACAAATTTCCCGTACAATGAGAGATCCGCATACACTGGAAAGCTTGATGATATAAGTTAGCTTGATTGGTCGCTGTGCATACATTTGAGCATCACAGGTATGCTTACCTCTTGTGGCGTACACTTATCGCTCCACGTGTGCACCAGCTTATGGAACATGCTGTAGGGTCCACAGTGCTGCGTCTTCCTCAGGCGCCCGAACTCGGACAGCTCTGCGTACGTCATGCCCATGTCCTGCTCGTCCGTCTGCGTGATCTGCCCGTCCGCCAGCGGCTCCAGTTCCGCTGTCGGAGGCGCTTGTAAGATTTCGGAGAGGGATGGCAAGAAGAATCTGTGATAAAATTAAATATCGTACTTTAATTGTCATGAGATTTCTATTGATAGGGTAGAAGTGTGTGTGTGTGTAGTGTGTGTTGTCAATGACAATAGGGGATCGAACCGGGTAAGGAAAATGACATTCTATTTTGTCCGTCAGACAGGTAATACAAAAATATTAGACACGTATTTTTTGTTTTATCAAAATATCAAAAAATTACTTAGTTAGAACTCATTAAAGTTGGAGAGTGGGGGCTTACTACGTCACAAGTAGGTATAAAACTTACCTACATGTGACCTCATGCGCCATTTCAACTCAATATATCTCCGTAATTTTATGACCACGTAAAAAGAAAAAATACGTGTCCAATACTTTTCAATAAACTACCCGACGGACAAAGAAAAAAAAATAGGACTATCCCCTATTGGTTTGCAATTTTATTGTAATGACTAAGACAAACTCATGGAATGGAATACTTAAGACTCTTGATAATATTTGTGAAAAAATCTAACAAAAATTGTAATATACAGGAAAAAATATTTTATTTCACATGCAATAAATTATTGAAGAAACGTCTGAGGATGTCAGCTCCTCTAAATAGTCGTTTCCTCTGGAGAAAAATCGTTAAGAAACACCACAGTTACTTTCATTTTCCATGTTCATAAAACTATCTAATAGAGATGAGTCCGATATCATGTCACATGTAAAAATCATCGATATTTTAAAATCATTTCATCATGCAATGACAAAGACAAAATCATCAATGCTTTTAAATCATTATGGCGCTGCGGTGTGAATTGCGACTTTGCGATGCTGCGCGATCGGCGATACAGAAGTCACAGAACGCACATATTTCGATAAAATGACAATGACCGGGACTGGCGCATGGCGCAAGGAACGGCAATAATGCTTGCACTTGCGTAGTTTACGTTTGTGTGCGAAATGTGCTGCCTTAAAATACCCTTCCATGCCAAGTTGAATTACGCGGCTAAGTGACAAACTCGACCCATGCCTACATAAATAACTAATGATAATTTCACTAAGCCGTTCCGCGATCATTTCAGTATCTACTCACAATTGAAGTGACGAGATCTAATACTCAAATAAAAATCATTGATGATTTTGTCATTGTTCCCGTCACCGATATTTTTTTGTCATTGTCATGCAGTCATCGATACAGAAAAATCATCACTCAGCCCATTACTACTATCTAACAATGTGTAGGTTTCCTCTTACCTATTCTTAGCATACTGCAAGAAAGACTTCAGATCAGTCTTCGATATGCCGCCAATAGGGTTGACATCAGCGCTGGAGCAGTCGTACTTGGTCATGTACCCGCGCAACGCTTCGTCCACGTTGGACGAGCCCAGCACCAGCAGCCCGCCCGGCCGTCCGCGCACCCACAGCATCAGCTGCGCGAACAGGTACGAGAGAACCATGCGGAGACGGGCCTGGATAAAGAAGACGAATTAAGATTCAATACATTTGCAAATCAGCTAAAACATTCATCATCATCAGCCTATAATGTTCCTTCTGCTGGGACACAGGCCTCCACGCTATGAGAGGGCCCAGTGCGGGTTGGTATAAGTCACATGTCTTCGATTTTTAGATTTTCACGATGTTTTCCTTCACAGTTTTTGAGAGCAAAAAAAACATTCATACCAAGGAAGAATATAAAAAAAATCGAAGACTGCAATAAATTATACAACAGCAAGATTATTATAGGGTAAAAACAAACAGGGTGTGAATTTCTTCATTCCCCATATAAAAGGGAGAATCCTCCGGCCAGACGGGTGTTGTGTCTGCGGATAACTGTAATATTGCCATGCTGAATTTTTATTTTAGTTCTTCACTTGTGTCATAGATGGCGCTGTAGTACTTTCTGTACTATGTTGCCGTTGTACTTTTTGGTGTACAGTCTCTTTAAAAGTTCAGACATAATCTAAATCAAGTCATATGAGGCCTTTTTTTTACGGATGGGAAATCATCAAATTACTCCCCCGGGCGGGGCGGGAGGGAGTGTCAGACTTGTACTGACTAAAACCCATCCATGTTCCTTCTTATCCATCAGCGAAGTTTGCATTCCTTAAGAAAGAAACTGAGTCGCCGAATTGCATAGAATGTAATCAGATTGAAGACGTGCAACATTTGCTGATGGAATGTGTCCACAACAGGGGGTCTACTCTCTAAGCACGAAGTCCGTAGTTTCGGCCGAAGTTACGGTCGTTTCCTACTCCTTATCACTTACGGACATAAGATTCGTTAGAGGCCCGAACTAAAAATAAATGACAATACGATTGGACAGTTGTCCGTACTTCGATGTGTTTTCAAAACTCATGAATCTGAAAATATTAGTGAGTAGGGTTTATTTCGAAGTATAAAGCTAGTTACGGACGGACCCGTATTTTCGTTGACGGACTTAGAGAGTAGGCCCCCAGGCGCGAGAGGAAGCCCTTTTGAGAGAATTAGACTTAAATAGGCTTAACGTAGGATTAATACAATCAATTTTATCACAACCAACTTCAGAAGGTGCCAAAAAGTTGTCATTTAATAACAGTCCTTCATCAGTGTATAATTGTTTAGCCATTTAGTATAGTTTGTGTTATTTATAAGGTTTAATGTAACATTAGAAAAAGGTACGATGGAGTTGACATATCTGTTTAGATCAAAACCCCAAAATAAATAAAGAGAAAAAAAAAAAAAGTTCCTTCTTAGCCCTTTGTGTTCCAGGGCCACGGTATCTCTTTCGAACAGTCCCGCAACCCTGGCAAGCATCGGCGCCTCTCAAGCCACTCCTCAAAGAGGGGACTTATCGCCACTATTGTAGGCGTTTGGACCCCCCAGGTTGGGCAAGAGCCGCTTGATCGCAGCCCCGACCCGTTCCAGTTTGGGGGCCAAACGTCGGAAATGCTCCACGAAGTTCCACCGGCTGTCGAGAACGAGCCCTAGGTACTTCAACGTCGAATCGACGCCGATGGGAACCCCTCCTACCGTCAGTAGGGAACCCGACGGTGACGCATTCCGAAGCCCATGAAAACACATGGCCTCGGACTTGTGCAATGTCAGTCATATGAGGCCTGAGATGGTCTTTTGAAAATAAAACCACACAGATCTGAGTGGAATATTAAATTAACTATTAAAGGTTGGACAGATATTTCATGCCAAAAATATCTTACCTGTATATTCTGTAAAGCTAGGTTCTGTCGTGGGCAGCCGCCCTTAGTCCTAAACTTAGGTATGAGGCCCGTAGCAGCGGTGAAGATACCGATCACTGCGCTCACGGCCGCGTCAATCACAATCGGGAAGTGATAACTACCAATCTCACTGGCCAGCTGAAACAGAGTTTGATTATAATTTTCTCAAAGTATAATAAAAAATTGTAATTGCTGTTGTAAGAAAAGAAATTATATCGGAAATAAAAGTGCAAATAATAACTATAGCTTTATACTAAGATTGATGTTTATTCCATTAAAGCATTCAACGGGAAGTCATTATTGAACACCGGATCAAAATCCATACTAATATTATAAATGCGAAAGTAACTCTGATTGTTTGTTACCTTTTCACGACTAAACGGCTGATTGGATTGTTATGAAATTGGGCTAAGAGATGGACTATATCCCGGAGAAGGGGGGCTACTTATTATCTATGAAAAAAATATTAAAATTTCCACGCGTATTAAATCGCGGGCAGCAGCTATTTAAAATTAACGTACAGTTCATATTCAAGGACAATGCTAAAGCCCCCAAAATGCGACAGTTAAAAGTTTGTATAAATTTCAAACAACAACTTAAACCTAATTAACAAAAGTACCTGAGAAGCGCGCTGCTTAGTCTCCTGGCTTGAATTCTCAGAAGCCATGTAACACGTTACTAGTAGCCTGTTACACAGTTCCATCGGGTCGGAGGGCGTATAGTCAGACTGACACAGGATTTTACGAACGTCGTATAGGACTTGGCTTTCTGCAAATATGTTTTTATTATTTAAGATACCACCATTGGATCATCATAGATTGGAGGCCGACCCCCAACATATTTGGAAAAGGGCTAGCAGATGAAATCTTCTTTAAATATCTGTTCCCAGAACGTCTATTGAGTTTCGGTAACTAATTTAATTTCATCCTGTAAGTACAAACCTCCTTTCTGGATGGCATCACAAATCTGCGTGCACATAGAGAACACGATGCAAGCTGTACTCGTGGAGTCCACGCCACCACTCAACGGTAGGAAGAATCCTCCTTGGCCAGACCTTCGCAGGTAATCCCATAGCCAGCAAGCTGGACCTGTGTATAAAATGAATCTGCTTTACTGGTTAATGACACAAATAAGTTATGTCTAATTTATCGTTTCCTTATGGGATTATAAAATTAGTCAGGTACATACACATGCACGTCATGCAGCTTGCAAGGGCGCTTGCAAATCTATTTAATAATATAAAATTTTCACATAAAACTTTATATGACATCTTTTAGAACAATTAGCTTCACATAATAGCTACGTTTCATTACGCGTTCTATCTCTGTGGTTTCCGGAACATAAATAAATAAATTGTAGTCGTGAAACCACATCATGAATGAAAATACCTAAATGCCAAGGATTTATTCAAAGTAAGTCAGCAGTATTCTTTTATAACAACAAAGAATTCTTTGATGAAAGCTAGTGATGACGCCAAACTCTTAGCTAAGTTCTGGGCCGACTCATTATAGATTGCCATCAACACGCTAAACACAACTTAGAGCTAAGAATGGTAAATTAATTACAATCGTTAACCATGGGGTTTAACTCATGTTTTTGCTTGCACTAGACAAAACGGCTAATACAATGCCTATAAAAGGACGTTGTTGGATTGTCAACTTTCCGCAGTTAGCCGAGCGTTGAAAATCCGACATAAACCTTTTTGTTCACCAATCAAATCTATATATGTGTTATATAAACTTACCCAGTTCAATTTCTTCTTCAGGCGTCAAATACTGCCACTGTATAGGCGGACTAGTGGTCAGATACACGTCATCATCGTCTGACAGCGCGAAGTCAACTGTGATTCGAGGGAACGGTGGGTTCGAGGCAGCCAAGTGAGATCGGGAGCGGATCGAAGTCCGGTAGGAACGAATGTCTTCGAGATCGATCGTTGCTGTCACTACTTCCTGAAAATATAAAGCTATATACGATTTGTTTGAGATATTTTAAAACTATTAACTTCCCAAAAATTGTCAAATACCGAGATTTTTGTTTTATGGTTTGAAAGGGAATGAAAATAAATGAAAAGGGTAGCACAGTAGACTGACGACACAAAATTAAGTGAAATAATGTGATAAAACAGTAATTTCTGGAATTCGGCAACACAATCTCGGAAAACCAACACACACACGCACAGTGAAGATGATGTATTTTATTTACAACTTTGTTTTGAATACTTGTATATTTCAATGTCTAACGCTCTTACTGTGACATTTCGAAAAGAAGTAAGTATGCCAAAAATACTAACCACATCGTGGAGCGCAAACTGCAGCCCCCTACTAACGATCTCCCCATTAACAGCCACGCAGGAGCAACCATTGAAGTAGATCCTCTGGCCGTCACACCCTCTCAGGTTGCTGAACAAATACGCGCCTCCACTCTTGAAGGTCGCACTCTTGACCAGGTCCACTGTGACGTATGCCTTACGCAGTTCCATGTAGCTTCCCGAACCGTTCGATATTATCTCTACACCGTCTAAACCTAACGGGATGTGGCGACTGAAAAGTGAAATGATAGAGTGGAATATTAAAATTAACTAAGACGAATACTGCTATCTTAAGTTTATTCGATTTATATGGGCTTCATAAAAGCATTTGATAAGAAGACGTAAATTCGAAACATTTTGGCCAAGCAGGCTCTGACCAAAGTCAATGCTAACTTAGGAGATGAATACACCATAAATAAATGCAAGTAGAAATGACATATACAAGGTGTTGATTTGCAACCTCGTCAAATTTCAGGAGGTGGTCACAAAAGACATAAATAAATCAATTAAAATTACGGTACCTAGTTAATTATTAATAAACGCAGATTTTTTTGGTTATTAAAGTTTGGCAATATTTCAAAATAATCCCATTAACGTGGTTTAGGGAATAAGAAATTATCGAATAAAGGTTTGAAATTGTTTGTATGTGTTTAAGCGAGGTTTTAGGGCAATAACCAGACGGGCCGCGTTTAAAACACGTGTGGTTCACACTTACCGATTTCCGTAAAAAAGAAAAAAAAGAAAAATTACCTCCCTATTTTATCATTGATTCGGGACGAGAATCATTAGCATAGTTACCTCCTTGAATTTGACGAGGATGCAAAACAACACCTTGTATTTAGGGTAAATACAACTTTGGACCAATCGAACGGGCCTACAATTGTCCCCGTATTTTTATGTTTTGAAAATACTTTTCATACTCAGTAGGCAAGAAGTGTAAATGCTTACCTCTGCGGATTCCACAATTCTTCACAAATTTCAAAACCGATGCACGTATCTTTTGTAGCAATAACTGCGTCTCCAATAGGCACCGTCGATTGATTCGTTATCGCCGATATCATCCTAGGTAAATAGTATTCTTCAGTCTGTCGTTCCTTTGTAAATAATTAGAAACACAATTTACATACATGCCTTTAGAATACATTTTCAGCAAAGCAACTAAATCCATAACCATCATCATCATCATCAGCCTATATTGTTCCCACTGCTGGGACGCAGGCCTCCTCTCTATGAGAGGGAATGGGCTGTAATCCACCACGCGGGCCCAGTGCGGGTTGGTAAATGTCACATGTGTTCGAATTTTTAGTTCTAGGACATGCCGGTTTCCTCACTATGTTTTCTTTCACCGTTTTGAGAGCAGCGGTGATGAAATAAATTACACAAAGTAATGCGCCTGCCTGGGTTCGAACCTGCGACTTACTGCTCGTAAGTCGGGTCTGCTACCACTGGGCCACCGCTGCTCTCGCCGCTCCATAAACCATACATTACATTAAAAACCTTTTCAGTAAACAAAGACTCATTCTGAAAGTGTTGCTAGTTGCACTTACTTTGGTCCAAGGCGAAAACCACCTAGTTTCCCTATAATTTCCGTCTTCACATAACAGCATCTTTGGTCTAATGAGTAGTATCTTTTTGTTCAGAAACGCTACTCGGCAGTTGTACGACACGTTTCTGTGTTGAACAGGCATGCCGACGTCGATCAACATGTCTTTACATGTCGGAGACTTGAGGAGTTCTGCGAGAACTTGCCAGCTGTGGAGGTATGTGTCTGGCTCGTAGAAGTGGTCCTCACAACTGTATCCACTGGAAAAAAAGTTTTTTTTAGAATAGTAGCTGTTAGAACTTTTTGGTCAACACTTATCAGCATGTTAACGACAGCTTCTAAACATGGTTGATGGTGCTCTTTAACAAGAAAAAGTCATTGAGAAAATGTTAACTTGTCCATTGACCAGGCTTTGAACTATTATTAGAAGATATCAATGCGATACGCTCCCTTCGATGTCATTGTTGCGGTGGCGTCGGGGGTCGGGTCGCCTCCGTCCCTCAAATATGGCGATGGGTGTGATGGCTGATCTTTGCGTTGTGCTCGTGAACGGCTTGTGGTGATTGGTCGTCTTATTGACCAGGTTTTTGTTACTGTTATTAGTAATAGATTTTATTTTGGTTTATTTTCGTGCTCTGTCTTAGTTTATCATCTGTGGCTTCAAGTTGCTGCTAGCTATATGTATAATAGATAAACCAACATTGCACGTGGAAGCGGGCACGCCCTTTATGACTGCTGCTAGCTGACATGTGACATTAATTTTATGTGTTGGATTCTTTGTTTATATTAATTTGAACACTATTGTATGGAATCTGGTTCTTTTAACCTAACAGACAGATGTAAAGTACAGATATACAGTTGTGTTGCTGGGGAGTTTGTTCTGCCACTTCTTCTTTCAGCCAAAACACTAGAAATTGGCGAAGGGCGGGCGTTTTGGGGGCTGTTCTTGTTATTTTGATGTTCAAAAAGTGCTGAATATCAGCCTAAATTGAATAAATGTCTTTTGATATTAGATGTTTTTCTCTCACCTATAGAATAGCATATTGCATATCAGAGCATTTCACTATTACCAGCAGGAGTTAATAAATGGCATCAGAATTCCACCATGTTGGATAAACTTACCATATCTCTAGCTCCGGCCCAGTGCGATACAGCGCGCCCATTTCCTTAGCCTCCTGTATAGACTGCAGGATCCTGTTCATGTTGCCTTCGAAGTCCAGAGCCCATTGGTTTAACGTGGTCACCGCCACAGTAACCTTCCGACCCATTGCTGTAGCTTATATTGTCTAGAAACAATAGATATTTCACAATAACAGATATGATCAGGGGGTCTAAAATGTCCGTTTTGCATCTATCATCCTATTATGATTCTGCAAAGACCACAGTAGAGAATCAATCGTTCTTTTTAAAAAAAAAATTGCAATGAATTACTATTTTTCTTGTTTATACTGAATTTCATTGTCACTGCCTTTGTTATAGTGCAACTTTTTAAACTATGTATATCTATAAGCTACGCTTATCTGAAATTAAGGTTCCCAACCCACGTTAGCTACCATAACATTATCACTACATAATGCAGCTTAAACTTTCCTAGAATGAAAACTAAACCGGTTAGTATTCTAATTGTCATTGTTGTTTAACTTTCATTAATCTTGAAAATGTATACAAGCACGGAATGGTTGAAACTTTTTTACCTACGTTTAAAGGTTTGATATACTCGTACTAATATATAATGTAGCTATGTCGTACGTAATGTGAAGAAGTTAACGTTCTAGTTTTTACGAGCACACTTTATAATACTAAGTATGGAAGGTATACTTTGAAACATTTTATAGGTATAAGCTTAAAATCACACTTAAGTTTAATTCTATTCCAGAAAGCGCAGCTCTTCTTCTTCTTGTTTCGTATCGATTGTATGTTCAGTGATTCATCAAAAACTTTGCTTTGTATGTCGATATACAACGTTTTGATGAATCACTAAACATTTCAGGGCGAGACATACAAAAGGCTGTGAGGCGCTAATCGAATTTCGAAACGGAAACTAGTATCGCACAAGTGATTATTTATAGCAATAAGTTAATAACAAACGCCAAGCTTGAAAGCTCAGATTTATGATAGTATCAGTATCAGTATCTCATGGCACGTTTGAGTTATCTGTGATAAAAATAATCTCAAGCTTAAGGTATCAATTAAAATCGCTTGCATTGCCAATGCCAGTAGATAACATTTTTATAAAGGTTACCAAACTTTTCCAAATTTTGCGTAATATTTTACTGGCATTTCTCTGTTATGTACTTACCTACTATTATTACTATTAATTTACCTTTAACTAGTAGTTACTAATCCGTTGAATATTCACGAAACATAAAGAACAATGCCGACGGGCGATTGATGAATGACAAAAGACTATAAGATGGCTCGTCTAGCAGCCAATCGATCCGCACCAGGCAGTGCCATGGCTCGGCCAATCACCCCGGTACCCTTACGTAGTTCACACGTCCGTATCAAGTGAATACGGCGTAGGTAATTAAAAACGTTATTGAAAACTTAATCACTTTATTAGCAAGACAGGCCGATAACTGGCCAAGTAATAGGACTTAGGAAGTTTAGAGGTGACAGAACTTACACAAAACGGCTATAGTGCCTTATTCGGTAAACTATTGCCAAGCTGGAAAAACTTAGCAGCGTTTTTCTGGTACATTTTTTTAATAAAAGTTAATCTTCCTTTATTCCGTACATGGTATCGGATTTTTCAATGTTTAGTTTATTTTATTTCGACTTGCCGAAATAGCGAAGCTACAATTCAGAATAAAAAGCTTTATGGCGTCTCATTGTACCATAAAATAGTTCGTATTTGAGGTATTACAGGCTGTAACTGAACAGATACCCACGAAGGTAAATCAAATAAATTTTATTTTGTATAGTATATTCTTACTGAATTTTAGGAAGTTGAATTCGAGGTTAGGTGGATTTGGCGCCCAAATGGGACATTTGCAGTAAGGGAAAGTAATCGTTAATCTGATCGATGCACTTTGTCCATTTGCTGCGTTGTACCCAATAACAATAGCTCAACAAAGATTTCATACGAGTGACAAAGAATGACAGTTATTATTTGAATTTTCGGATAACTGCTTGATCATTTGGCATAACAAACAAATTCCCCTTAACCAACGCCGAGTTGTTCAGAGAGAAAACTGAGAAACCCCTTTGCAAAGCCGGAAAAGACTGCCGTTGCACTACAACCACGCTAGTTTTTGTATTTAAAAGCTGTTACTTAACAAAAATTCATGTACAGTTAGCGACAGTAAACTTGATACAAAAGCAAAAAAAAAATGATTTTCTAATAAGAAAGCGTAAACTTCGTGATTAATTTATTAATGAAATGTATACACAAAAAGAAAGAAAATAAAAAATCTTACCAGCAAAAAATCTGCGAATGTTGTGTTCTGGCAGTATGAAATCGATTTCACATAGCACGTTGCCTAGGCAACATACAGCGTACAACTTTATAGAGTACTTAGGCGTACTTTCTAGTGAATATATTTTTCAAGTGTTTCATAATTGGCTAATAATTTGTACAATAATTTTTGTATTTCAACTAAACACCTAATACTGTTTTTAAGATATCGAACTTGGAGATAAGTGTGTATAGTATCATGATATTTTACATCGATAAATTCTTCATCAACTAGGATTTCTTCTACAAGAAGCTTAATAAGGAATAAGTTAAGTTATTAAACATAATAATGAATAAGTTAGCGAGAATTGATGTTTGAAGGGATCAAGTGGTTTAGGGATCAAAATCCGCTTTGAAGCTTATTGAGTTATCTCGCTTCCCCGATTCATTACTGTAAAATAAGAATCGCCATAAAAACTATTATAGTCATCGATGATTGATGTAAATGTCTTACTTTATGAGTTTCCAATGTTCCAAAAAAGCATATTAGACGCCATGACAGAAATATAAACACGCAGCAAAAAATATTTTTATGAGTCGTGCCATTGACTTCTTGAATATTGCTTTCTTCTAAAAAGGAAAAATTGATATGAACCCAGACAATGGAACAGCAATAAATATTTTTGGCTAATATTGACAACCACGCAAGCCTCCCCTTGGGCCAATGCAATTATTTTAACTGATGATAACGATACCAAAAGAAACTATGTTTGTTACTTTTACTTCAATTACAATAAATAATCAAATGTGATGCGATGCTTAAATACCATTAAAATATACTATCGAACGGTGAAGGAAAACATCGTGAGGAAACCGGCCTATAACTAAAAATTCGAAGACATGTGACATCTAGCTACCAACCCGCACTGGGCCCGAGTGGTGGATTACAGCCCATTCCCTCTCATAGAGAGGAGGCCTGCATCCCAGCAGTGGGAACATTATAGGCTGATGATGATGATAATATCGAAAGTATCCTTTGATGCATCTAAATATGTATATTATAGTTTAATCGAAGCAAACCGATTTTCAATTTTACCCAGAATCTCAAAATTACGGTCTGCTTACCTTTGATGTTGTGTGGACCATTATGTGTATAGCCATATCCCTGCATGTTACGTAAACGTTTGTATAATCATTATATTGCAAACGAATAGCTATATGTGTGCCTGAAGCCTGATAGACATACCAGAGGAACAAAGAAGAATAGAAAAGACGTTTCCGTGGCAATTTAGTTATAAATCAAATTAGATTTTTAAGCTGCATGTTCATATCGTCTGTGGATATCGCATCTTATTGTAAATCTCGACCAAGTCAATAGTAAATGGTGCCAAGCAAATGAATTATAATAGAAACCTAGGGAAATTATGTAATTTCCAGTTCTGTTACGTAACATTTCAATAAAGCAGGTCTCAATATTTACGACACAGGAGTTCAATGACTGTTGAAACTTCGAAGGAAAATCTATGTATTCCGAAGTCTACGAGGACGTTAAAGTTAATGGCCATGATTGAGGCCAGTTACGAAGTTTTCCACACGACCGCTAAAAGTTACCACCTGCTTCGTAGAAGTGCAGTCACCTTTTAAGCCTTCAGCAGAAACGTTATCGCACAGTCCCAGTGGTTAATCTAACAAGTATACCAATTCAGTTTACAGAAATACAAATCCATTTGGAGATAAAAGTTTATAAACACTCCATTTATGAACTTCAGAACATTTCCATTGGCGTAAAATTGAATTATCTACTTTCGCCGAAGTTCATAATAGGTGTTCCTATGTGATTGAGTCATGCACGGAATAAACAGCTGACTCTATACCTATAACCAACCACTGGTAGACTAGTCTAGACAGTGGTGCCGACTGGAATTTATAACAGCTAAGCACCCCAGACAGGCAAACGCCTACGTAATACGATAACAATGTGCATTTTATGGTAATTAAAACCTTCTGTATTCCGCAAAGTGACTCAGTTTGCTATCACATCACCATGGAAGATAAGAGTGAAGAGTTGGATGCAGACACAAATACAGGAAAAGCTCCTGAGGACAATGACCAAGGTATGTGATGCGTTTTTAATATTATAAAATTCTACAAACTCCACGTGTTTCTCAAACCGAATATAAAAAAAATGTTTTCAATTTAAATATTAGATTTTTCAGAGAGAAGGTTTTGTAATATCAGTTAGATTGACCTCATGAAAACTATTAAACCTTTGAAACGTTTAAGCACTAAATGGTAATTTCTGTCTTATAACAATAATATCCGAGCAATAAAATCCCTATATCGCAGTGAGTCATGATTTTCATGAACTTCCACTTGAATACCCTTGTAAGTTGTAAAGCTTCTATAAATCAAATCAAAATTTGACCTCTATCAAAGGTTTCCGACATCGAAATTACCATAACACCGAATTTCGCATGAATAACCATTTGACGTCACCAATCACCTGATAAGCTTTATACGGTCGAAGCATGGCATTACTGGGGCAATCGTCTTCCAATAACCGAAAGCGAGTTCCCCTGTTCTTGATGTCGTCAGTTCAGTTCGGAGAGCCGCGCGACCCGCCGGTTACATGCCGAAAAACTTAAACTTGACACGTAACATTCAAACAATAGTGTAGCCATGGTGACGAAACGCTTGGCATCGTCGATTACAGAAACACACATGACAAAGATTAATTTGTGCTAGCGAAGAACGAATGTAGCTGTCCGCAAACTTTTTTAACATGTTATGGTGGAAACAACTCGAAAGCGCTCACGAGAACATAATGATGATTGAACGAGAAGAACAAAGAAAGGAGTTCATTGAGAACACGACGGTAACGCTAACTCTTCCTTCGATAAATCCTGTAATGCAAGATGATTTGTTCATGGCCAACATAGAACAAGTTAAATCGCTACAGGCTTCTTTATTCCCAATATGCAGTAAAGGTAAATCCTGAACATTTATGGTAGGTTTTAGTAGCGCAGCCTGCAACTATTTTTTTAACTTGTTAATTGAACTTTATTAACTTGGACAAGCGCGGCTTATACACGGCGATACTTTTCGCGTACCTTTACAACTAACAAGCTAAAATAGAGCATATTTCAATATCATATAACATTAACAATACATCCATTATTCTGCAGTGCTTCATGTTTCGACGGTTGATATACATTAACCAACATTACAAAAATTACCACTTATTTAGTTGACATCGCGTGCTTTTAATGTGCTCTGTATTTCGAATACCTTACATCATTTCCGGTAGCTAATTCGTCGTTGGAACTCGCGTGCTTATTGATGTTATTTGTGAACCATGAAATGCCTTCAAATACGCAAGCTGCCATGAATGCTATGGGCGACCGTTTAATTTCAACCACAACTAGGTCATCATGCATATTATTATGACTAACGATAGGTTTCATTATATCGTTCACTTTTAAAATAATGTTCATCAAACTCTCTCAGACTTCGATCACATCTAAATTAAATTCAGATTTGCTATCAACCACTCTATGATGAAATAATATGACCATTCATATTATTTTAATCTCTTAGGCCAAAAATACGACAGATGGATTGTGTGAAATATTTTATAGCCAAAAAGGAAGTGTATACTGAGAAGATAGCAAATGGATAGAGATGAATTAAAGAAGAAAATAAACTGCATTAGTTTCAAGTGAACGAATACTTATAGAGAGATGATGACATCGCCAACTAATTCCTTTTTTTTTTTAATGCAGGGACGTTCATATCAAACTTTCTTCAAAATAATATCAAAACGAATCAATTAGAAATAAGTACAGACATACGAACATTTCGGACGACAGCTAAACTCAGAGAACCGAGAGATTTATTTGCACTTCCAAAGGAGCTTGATTGTCCGCAGCAAGCACCTCGGTGGCCCACCGAATGTCAAGTAAGTGGATTCGTGGCTTTGTTTACACTAGACATCACTACTAATATTGTAGACTAGGAAGATTATATGCCTGTATTTTTAAAGAAAGAATGTGTTGTTAGAGTACAAAACTTTTTTCTGGCTGTGATGATATTGGCTTGAATCAACTGAAGACTGAAGCTCTATTCAATGGTTAAATATCTTTAGCACACTGAAAGGGCGAATGTGACTAATCGAATGTGAAAATGCTAATAGGTGGTTGAAGAAAAAATACAACACTTGGTATGGAGTCCCGCATCTCCAGAGCCATATTACATATCTTCAGGAAAAGAACTGCAACCACAACCTGTCGGCGAAGATGCAGGGACAGTCATATTCCAATATTATCCTATGAGTGCCGTCAACTATGTAAGTAAGAACACACTCATTTCTTTTTACCAAGTAAATAGTGGCTGATTATTAAGTATTTGATTGTGTTGCAGTTTAGTCGTTCAACAGTAGGAGGGTCGCGCTTATTTCTATCAGCGTGCGCGAGTGTCGATGTCGAAGGCTGTGAAGATGAGCTACGATTTGAATCTCGTTTCGAAAGTGGAAATTTAGCCAAAGCAATACGCATAACGTCAGCTTATTATGAACTGCATCTCCGAACTGACCTCTATACAAATAGGCATATGCAATGGTTCTATTTTAGAGTCACGAACACAAAAAAGCATATGACGTATAGGTAATACCGATTGCATGACAACTCAACGTTACGTGTTGTTTCCTAAAAAAATTATACACACGCAAAATGTTACAGATTCTCTATAGTGAACTTATCAAAAGCCGAAAGCTTATACAACGAAGGCATGCGACCTCTATTATACTCGACCAAGGACGCACAGTTGCATTCGATCGGATGGAGGCGATGCGGCGATAACATCGCGTACTATAAAAATGATTCTACGTAAGTCACTTACTGTTGGAATTCAAATTAACGATCAAAATGTAAAGACTACAGTGCACTCTATTTACAGGTCTGAAGAAGAAGAGCAATTTCCAAGTTACACATTAACATTTAACATTGAATTCCCGCACACAGACGATGCTGTTTATATTTCACATTGTTACCCATACACATATTCTGATCTGCAAGAATATTTATCTAAATTACAATCACATCCAGTGAAGTCAACGTATGCAAAACTGAGGCTTCTTTGCAGAACATTAGCTGGGAATAATGTTTACTATCTGACTGTAACTGCCCCACCAAGTTCTTGCGAAGCAGAGCAAAAGGTAATCATTTTTATTTTTATTAGTGTTAAAATTAAACTAAGCTAAAATTAACTTTGGTCATTGATTTCGCAGAAAAAGAAAGCGGTTGTTATAACAGCCAGAGTTCATCCGGGAGAAACTCCTTCATCTTGGATGATGAAAGGTTTCATGGACTATTTAACCGGAGACTCCAATCAAGCCCGTGAATTGAGGGAAAAATTCATTTTCAAATTAGTACCAATGTTGAATCCAGATGGTGTGAGTGACTTAATATATTCCAAACAATACAACTATATACAGCATAGTAAAATGTGTCGGACATTGTCGTAGCATTCATAAATTTTCTATTATTACAGGTAATTGTTGGAAACAATCGATGTTCACTGACCGGAAAGGACTTGAATAGACAATATCGAACGGTTATACGGGAAACATATCCACCAGTCTGGCATACGAAAGTGATGATACGAAGGTTAGTAAGGAACGTACAGCTTATCCTACATATTCCCAGGAAGATAATGCGGTATAATTTTCTAACGAATTATTGTGTGTCAGACTACAGGAGGAATGTGGCGTAGCAATGTACGTTGATCTCCACGCACATTCCCGAAAACACAATATATTCATTTATGGATGTGAAAGTCGAAAAACTTCTGACAAACGTTTACAAGAGCAAGTATTTCCTTTGATGCTTCACAAAAATGCTGCCGATAAGGTAATCAAAATTTGATTCGAAATTGGTTATACTTAGCGCTCTAATGGATATTAACCGCTTGTTTTTTACAGTTCTCATTTGAAAATTGCAAGTTTAGAATACAACGTAGTAAAGAAGGCACAGGTCGAGTTGTAGTATGGATGTTAGGAGTATCTAACAGCTATACAATGGAAGCTTCTTTTGGAGGGTCTGAGTTGGGCAGCAGGATGTCTACACATTTTTCTGTCCAAGACTATGAAAGTCTAGGAAGAACGTTCTGCGAGACATTGCTAGATTTCTGCGACGAAGACCCAAGCAAGGAGAGATTGAGAACAAAAATTGTTACCAGACTGCTAAAAGAAGGATCAAACGCGGATGAACCAACGAATATTGATTTATCAGATTACTCTAGGTACCTTACTTATTTAAGTAATAAAATGAATATGATTTTGACTTGAGAATGCGTTATAACATAAATTATTGCAGTGATGAAGGGGATACTTCAAGTAGCAGTTCAGAAGGTGGACACAGAAGAGAATCGACAAAGCAGCCCGCACCACCACCATCGCCAATTTTCCCCGATATCAATAAAAATATTAACGAGGCAAGATTAATACTATTTTTATGTTAATGCAAGGATTTGAATATTTGTGTAATCATGGGTAAATGTTGATTTACAGAAGCCTCGAAAGACACGTCCGAGATTAGAAAAGATGAAACGAATCGAAAGGAAGAAAACCAAACGGGAAACTTTACAGGTCAGAACCACATTCGTAAAGTTGTTCGTGATAATGTCGAGTGCGAAAACATTACTATTAATAATAAACTGTTTAATATTACAGGTCTCAAGAGCAACAATAGATTTAACATCAGATGCAATGACTGATATGTCATCGGATGCTGAATCTTACGATGGAAACCAAAGTCCTATGAGGAGAGTTCAAAAATTGATACATTCATCGATAAAAGTAAAACCAAGGCGGAAGAAGAAAATGCCACCCGAACTGAAAATCGTAAAAGCACAGGTAACCTTCAATTTTATCGCAGCTTACGTGATTTACTTTGAGGAAAGACATTTCGTGCCTGAACTAGACATCACGCCATTTTTCTGGGCGTTGTTTTCAGCACATGCACGGAGGATTTTCGTAATATTCGGTGAAATGTACCTTTAATAGGCGTTCTAAATCACTAGGGAAACTATCTTTCTAAACAGCAACTTTGTTTCATAAATTAAAATACTTATAATTTAAATGTTCCAGACAAGTGATTCTCCATACCACTCAGACCCTGAGAAGACTCTAAAATGTAGAAGACCGAGAAGTGTATCAATGTTTAACGAAACGCCAGAGAAATCGAGACTGAATCCTGCATCATGGCACCAATTCAGGTGTTTACCACCAGCGAAGTATGACATCTAGATATACATTTAAATTTAGAGTAGCCTCAAAGATTGATTAGATGCATAGTTGCATTTCAATTAATTGTCTGTATATTCATATCACAACTGTTCTAACTTCCATGGCTGATCATTAGTTAGATAACTACTTGTAATGGTGGCGGAAGGTCATGCTTATGTCACTTACAGCTTGATTAGTTGCATTAACCCTTTAACGCACACCTCAACTTTTTTTAGATAATTAGAAAATTTAATATTCAAATAAATCTATGAAATAACGACCTTGAAGTACTGGCCACTTTGTATGAGCCGTCCTATTAAGGGTTAATGACGCAAACTCATACCTTACCTAACATCTTGTTATTTTTAACTTATAGACATAGTATATCCTTGATTATATGGTTTGAATTACATTATAAAGTATTTCTTTCACTAATAATTTCCAGGTGCTTGTCTGATGTTAAAACAAGAAGTACTCAAGCATCTGAACTACAGGTTAAATTGAGTACACTAAAAAGAAATGTATGGACTGGTGTGCAAAGTGAAGAGAAAGGCCCACTGTCATGGGGCATTTCAAGTTTTAACATGAACTCATATTTCACCGACAGTGAAGCTTTACTAAAGTTTGTCTTGTATTTTTTCTTAGACAGAGATAAGAATAGAAACAGTTTAAGGGACTACTCACACTTATTCAGCTCCATTCGCGTTTTGCTGAACGATTTTGGTCTCACTTAAGGACTACTCACACTTATTCAGCTCCATTCGCGTTTTGCTGAACTCTATCTCTAGCACTCGCATGATAATAACACATTTGTCCTCATTTTATACTTGGTTGCCGCGAAAGCTGAATAGTTGCAGAAAGCTGAACGGATGCGTACGCGTCTCCATACATAATCGTTGTTTTCTATGGGCATAAGCTGAATAGAGCTGAATAAGTGTGAGTAGTCCCTAAGTGTGACCAAAATCGTTCACCAAAACGTGAATGGAGCTGAATAAGTGTGAGTAGTCCCTAAGTGTGACCAAAATCGTTCAGCAAAACGCGAATGGAGCTGAATAAGTGTGAGTAGTCCCTAAGGCAGTAAGTAACATGTGGATAACACCTATACTACCTAACAACCTAAAATCCTGGAATGTTCTTAAGTCCTGCAATAAAACTACTACTAATTTAACATTACAATAAGGTATTATTCACATGATGTTACTCACATCCTTGAAGTTAAGGTAAATATACTCAACCTATTCTGATCTCTGGTAATTATGTGACATACTTAATTTTATTACATCAAGATTATGAATATTCTTTTATTGCATTAACAGATCCTGCTCCAAAAAGTTAGAGGAATTAGAAGAGGAAAAACAGAAAATTAAGGATGATAAAAAGAAGAAGAAATTTAAGACCAAAAAGCTTACGCTTAAAGTGCCAAATTCTATGAATGATGTCTTAGAACCAATGAACAAATTACCAAAGCCTTGGAAGAAAAAGGGCAAGTGAGTATTAAGTTTGCTCTTTTCATTTTTTTAAATATTAAAATCATTAATTGTGTACAAAATCCAGTTCAAAAGATTTAATATGTGTTCTAGATGGTAGGCTTTATTAGCATAGTTTTCTATTAAGCTGTGATTTAAAAAAAAATGCTGAACCTGATGCTGATACATAACCCCCTCATTTTTCAGGAGTTGGTTAACTACAAACATACATAGAAATAATTAACGGCATTATATTTTTCCAGATTAAAAAAGTCTGACACTTCTCCTTACCAAAATAATACTAGTTTTACAGACATACCAAGGAATACCCAACAAGCACAGAAAGCGGCCCCTGTGGAAAACAGACCAGCCAAATCACGTTTCAAAAAAGGTGCTATCGTTACAACTGCTGTGCAGTCAAAAAAACAAATTGCCAAAGCTAATATTATATCAGACAACTCTGACACCGATACTTCTATACAGTTAACAAAGAAAAGTAAAAAGAAAACTAAAACAGTAAAAGCCAAGTTTTGTAAAACTATTTCTGAAAATAAATCTAAGAATTACTTTGTAGTTTTATTTTATTTTATTCCTGTAAGGAAACTAGTTTACATAAATTTCATGGACTATTTATCCAGAGACTCCAATCTCGCAATTTGAGGGAAAAATTTACATTCGAAGTAGTACCAATGTTGCATTTAGATGGTGACAAATATATTCCAAACAATACATAGTAAATATGTGTCGGACATTTTCGTAGCATTCATAAATTTTCTATTCTATTAACCAATGAACTCTTAACATGATTTATATAATAAGTAATAACAATAAGTTAATTTGGAATCTTCATTTGTTATTATTGTAGGGATGATTCATTGAAGATTTAAATGTGCATTTTCCCCCTGTATGTCTTAGCACACAAAAGTATAGTCACCAATGTAAACATAATATTAAACCTTGAAACCTGTGATAATGAATATTAGAAACAGATTGAAATGAGCAAAAGAGATTGTCTTAAATGTAACACATTACATGATACCCCTATCTTATCTATTGACCCTTATTACAAGCAATCAATTTCTTATCACACCTTCATTGAAATACAGATAAACTTAAAACATACAAATTAAAGATATAATTTCAGTTCAAATTTTATTTATTTTTAGCCATAAATGAATGTACTTACAAACACTACTTAATTGATACTAAGCTGTTGTATTTCTCAAAACTGGTGTAGTTTCTTTAAATTACCAACAGCCATGACAGAAAAAAAGCATCTCAATCCCAAAACAAACATTCAGTATTGAGATGCAAACGTGAATAGAAATTGAGATTTAATAAATTATTAAAACTTTATTGAATGATCTGAGGCTCATGAGGCAGTGAAAGAGAAGCATTGTTTTTTTTTTTAAGAAAAAGCTTAACCAAACTTCTTTAGTTAGTAACCACTTATAATAATTGCTACCGTTTTTAGATAACAAGAAAATGTAATTGAACCCAGTTGACATTTATAATTTTAGTTAATAGTTTAGTTATCAATATAGCGGGTTCGGGCCGGAATACAACAGAAAGCTTTGCAAAATCGGAAAATAGCGAAATAGAAAACTAGTCACTTACAGATCTGCATATACTTTTACAGCAAATAAGTTCCAACCACAGTTTAAGTAACTAGAAACACAGAAAGTGGTAAAATTAGCAATTATTTTTTAAACTTCGCAAAATACCAGTTGAATTCAGTCAGTTGATATTGACATTTGTAATAGTATTATGTCAAACCCCTGACACTCCTCTATAATATTATACTCTTTGCCCCTGACTGACATTTTGCGGAGAATTGAATTTGCATTTTTTCGATATCTTAAAACGCATGGCAACAATTTCAAACTTGAAAATTAATCCAAATAGAGCTACAAAAAAATTTTAACAACGAGTTCTATGGTCTCCATTTTTTTACTAATTAATTTTTCTTTAATCGCAGAGCATTTTTTGAGTATTAAATGAAATTATTGCAGTACGCTATTAACAAACATTTGTAAGCCAATTCGACTGGGTCAAGTTTGGAGATATCGTACAAAAAGAATTGCTGACAGGAATATTGGCAGAAAAAGCCAGAACTCTAAGCTCTCCTGAATCTGAAATCTGAAGAGTGTTACTGACTCTTGCACTTGACGAAGTATAGCCAGGAAGTTGAGGTTCCCCAGTGATCGGATTAAATGTGCCACATCTAGACTTAGCCAATATACAAGAAGTAACATTTCTATAAAATCGAACGTTATCTGCATCTACTGTTATGTTAACACCCGTTCTGGATTCTCGCGTACATTGTGTTATCTGAAAATTATTAATAGTATATTTTAATTTCTATTTTATTTTCTATTGGAAAAAGAAATTCTCTAGGAAAAAGTTAGCGTTACGTACCAAATTAATAGAATTAGCTCTTCTAAGACAACGAACAAAATCACAATATCCCATGAAACACCCAGACGGTTGTACATTCAACGCCGATGTAGAAAGAGCCTGTAAAGTTAAGCAACGCAATTAGATGCACTTTAATTTAGTGTAAGCCAGAAAGAAACATCCATCATGAACGTTCAAAATATGCACAGACAAAGATTATTTTGACCTCAGATGTTTTTATTTAGTTTTTTGAATCTTACCATTAGAGCTGTAGCACATGCCACGTATTCGCCTGTGAAATACTGCACAGCGCAAACACTTAATGCATTTAACTCTTGCGGTCCCTGTAAAGAAAAAAAAACGTTAGTTTTACTTATTTAAGAAAATAAAATATTTAAACATAATACAAACCTCAGCCATCGATGTCACCCGCGAAAAGCATGTAATGCAAGCGTCCCTAAGAGTAACGTTTGTAGGTTGTGCCGTACTGCATACAATATTTAATAAATTTTGTAGTTGCTGCCTGTAATCAGATTATCTAGTATTTATAACCACTGTTATTCTAAACCGCCTCGTCCGTTTTCATCCAGATGAAACATGAAATTATAACTTACCCGTTTGAAGGACATAGAGCGGCCAACTTTTGAGTTTTCCATTGTATAATTTTGTTTTTCACATCACTAAAGTCAAAACCACCATTAGTTGTAGCTCCAATCTGTTAAGCATAGTAAAGTTCTAAAAGTTTGTATAAAATAGCTAAGATTTTAAATGATTTCTAGAAACATGGACTCTAACCTCGCTAAGATTGAGAAAATTCTGGTTCTTCCACTGTAAAATACTTTTTTGGACTTCATTCAAATCAATTAAAGTGCTATTTGACCCGATCTGTGGGACGAATGCAAGTCATAAAACTGTTATTATAACAATTATTAGGGTGGAGACTGAAGGCGAAAACGTACTTACAAAGCACATTAACAGAATACTAGATTGTATTCTGAACATAGTTTTTTATAGAGTTCGTCAAGATTGATAAAAAAAAACACTTCTTTTCCAGCGTTTCTAAAACCAATGTGACACTATTTCAACAGATGCACAAATATTTATATACTTTAGAGCTTATTAAAATCATTATGCCCCCGCTATAATTTTTCATCATCCTTTCATGTGCAAGCACCGTGAAGCAGCGAAAGTGTTAAACATCACAAAGATAACATCCATGTGATAAATTGTGAATATTTTATTGGAACATGAAAAAAAGTACATTGATCTTCCAATGCTCTTGCACATAAAGTACCTACACTGGCACTAGAGCTATGCAGGCATCCCTCGAAAATGACTGGATGGATGAAATCACCCATCATGGGTGTTACCATTTTTGTAGACATTTATTGACCTGCCCGCGCCATGGGTCACCCATGGCGCGAGTCCGTTCTTTGCCAAAGGAATATATCCCCGTATCCATAAGTACACATTCCAAGGTTCACATGACACTGGGAACAATACCTACAGCAGACATTTAGTGTTAAGGCGCTCCGTCACAAAGCAGTTCAGAATTAATCATTATATCCTTAGTACATGAAGGTGAAGTATGAAGGACCGAGCTTTATAGTGTTGGTTGAAAGAAAGATAAAGAAACACATTTAGTTGTCACGCACAGGACAAAATAAGAAAACAAAATTACTGAAAAGAAAACTCAAAAAATAAAAAAATAGTGCGTGGAGTCCCTCCGCGCGGAATAAGTGAAACTTCGTAATACTACACGCTTGCGTTCGAGTGCCACGCATTCACTCTCGTTATTTTATTGAGCTTCTAAATAATATTTTGTTGTTTTCTTGTTGTATTATTTTTATTACATAAGTTTATCGAGGTTATTCTACTCATGAAAATTGAGCGAAGGCTGGTCACACCGCCTGCCAGGGCTGCGGGTTGTTCGAAAGAGATACCGCGGCCCTGGAACACAAAGGGCTAAGAAGGAACATGGGTGGGTTTTAGTCAGTCAAGTCTGACACTCCCTCCCGCTCCGCCCAGAGCGGGAGAAGTCATTTGATGATTACCCATCCGCAAAAAAAAAAAAAGGCTGGTCACACCGAAGAGTCGAATGCATGACTTTTTGTACGCCATCTTGCGTACCTAGTAGAACTACGTAGTCACAAATCTTGTAATACTGCCATCTCTTAGTGAGTTTTAGAAAATGTTCCCCGTTCATAGAGGTCCTGTGGAGCTTTAGCTCCAGAAAGTGCCGAAAGTGCCGTCGAGTTGAGTGTAAAAAAAGACAACCGCGAAACCACATAAATTACACAAAATGGGAGAGATCTACAAGCATGCGCACACGCCGATAGTCGCCAATTTTGTAAACAAGCTGTATGATATTGTTGCAAAACCTAAAAAAAAATATTAGCAATTACAAAATGCTTTTAAAATAAATAAATGTTGTTTAGAGTTAGAATTATTTTTAACTCAATTTTCATTCAAATCAAAAAGGTATTTAACCACACTGGCGATAATTGGCGTAAGTACCATCTACGTAATTTTAATGTACTAAATCTCAAGTTTATGCGGATTTGTCAAGAGATGGTGCTAGTATCTTTGTGTAAAATTGGACGCCTAGGTACCTATGTCAAATAAGGCACTAGGCAGTTTCCCCCCCCTGGTTCTATCACTGGCGAATGCTTATATGCACGTGTCTATCTATTTGTAATTAACGTAACCAAAGAGTATAGTAATATAGATGGAATAGAGAGCCCACTCAAGCGAATTTTTGACACCTACATTGAACGGTGTCGCCACCTGATACTAAATCCGTTGAACTAATCCCAATAGCTATAGGTGCGTACATATACTTATATCTATATCTTTGTTATTGAATAGGTTTTCTATGGGTTTCTGTTTTTATTTCTTTTTTACACTCAACTCAACCCATAGACATATAAATTATATGGACTTGAAATGTTTGACTATAGAAAAAACAGTTATACAAATACGAGGCATATCGACGCCAAAATCAGAAAAATACTGCTATCTCTTTTTAACTTTCATAATTTTGCGTAAGTGAAAAAGGATAATAGTGTTTTGGACAGTTACTATAATGGCAACCCTACATTTCTAAGTCATTGAAATACCTATTTGCGGCCGGGTCGCCATTTTATCCGCTCGCTGTTTGATACCTAAGTTGGGTACGTCAACTGTCAAATGCTCTTTAGCTGTGGTTAAAATTTGTGAATTCAAGATGATAAACAAAGGATTCTGCATTTATTGAAGAGTTTCAACAAAAAAAAAAAGTTTGAAAAAAATTATTCGATGTAAGTAGGTATTTAACCCGTGCGCGATAAGTTGAGACCTGACTCCCCCCGCCCGCTTCCCCCGCACTTCCCGATGGCGCCCGTATTGTACCGTGGCGGTACAAACACGCCCCTGTTACGTCACCGCGCTCAGGTCTCAACTTATCGCGCACGGGTAGTACAAGTCGTGCCATTAAAGTTGAGACTTGACGCACCACGTGGTTTTAGCGGTATCTTGATAGATACCGCTGAGGTGATCCTCATGGATACCCGCGAAAAAGCGGCGGGAGGCGTGGTCAAGTCTCAACTTTAATGGCACGACTTGTACTTACTGCTTTTCATTTCTTGTAATAGCTAAAAAAATAAATTCCAAGAGCATAACATTAAAAAACCGACTTCAAAAAAGGAGGAGGTTCTCAACGGGCCGGCAACTAGATAAACTTGTTGCTTAAATTATACAATGGAGTGAAATCAGTTACAGAATACTAGGTCGATAAAAAACAGCATAGTATATCTGTCCTCCAAGTTTCAACCTGTCTTAATAGGAAACATCAAAATAAGTTCTACGGTTTAACCGTGAAAGAAGGACGAAACTTCTCAAACAACAACAAATGAAAGGTATATTATTATGTTAGAAAACTTGGGGTATTTTCACCCGTAGATATTGTACCGTAACATTATGAAAACATTCTCACAATCTTTTATCGATGTTATTATATAGAAATATCGATAAGGGCTGCCCTATTAGCCGCCATTTTATCAGCTCACTAAAGTGTAGGTATGCACGTTTTTCTTGTAGGTATGCCAAGTCCATATGATTTATATGTCTATGACTCAACCGCACTTTCTAAAGCTCCAGAAAGTGCGTTCGAGTTGAGTGTAAAAGAAGACAGAACCGAGGAACCACATAAATTACACAAAATGGGACTTGCTTATTCTACGACCTAGAAAACGCAAAAGACAAAACTGTTTTATACATTGAACACTGAAATTCCTTTTTTGGATGGCTCAATGGCTATGGCAAAAGATCGGATGGCATGTCTTTGTTTCCATGGAAGATGGGAAGGCCGTTAGTGTGTGACGCATGTACTGTGTCGATATTCTTGAGCCTCCCCATCTTCAAGTCATTGTGCTGTGCTGCACTGGCGCTGCCACGGCAGCTGAGGAGAACCTCAAGCGGCATAAATACAGTAACCTTATTGGTAACTATGGAGTCGGAGCTGTTTGGGTGTTTGGGACAAAACCAGTTGACAGCGTTGAGAAATTTTTTATGGCATTTTTTAGTTTATTTTTAACCTTAAACTAGTTACTTCAGGGCATTTTAATATTTTTTATTTATTACTGTAAATAATAAATAGTAATTAATTTAATTAACCTGATAGAATAAGGATCAAAGATAAATACCACTTTATTTTGTTATCTGTAGCCACATTGGTTGGATGAAAATCAATTTCGAAGTTCGAACCCTTGCCGAGACCGAGTATTAAACTTCTGTGTTCGAATAATCGAATCGAAATAGGCGTGTGTAACTCTTTACGGAACCGACTCACTGATCCGGATCACTGAAGTGATCCAAAAGATTGGTTCACTAGCAACGTTTCAAACGCATCATTTGGATCTGAAACATTACTTTGCTCTGTGCACATTTCGCGCGACGCGTCGCTCGCGAGGCGACTGAGCCGCGAGCGAGAGAGACAAATTGAGACACTGAGTAGGTAACTTAACTATTGACTCGCGACTCGCGACTGGCGAGTGAGCGGGCGAAATAATTACAATCACTACAAGTCAGAAAGAGATCACAAATGAGAAGTGTATCACTCAATCACTCAATTCAACTCTATATAATCGAAACATTTTGTATTTTATATCTTTTGAGTCGATGATCCAAATGAAACATATCAGTGTTCCGGAACATTTCAGTGATCCAGATGCAAATGTTCCAATCGCAAAAATGATACACTTTGCCCACCTCTAAATCGAAATTCGAACCATTCGTTCAAAGACTACATTCCATGATTCCACACTACATTCATTCAATTTCATTCGTTCATTCTTGTGTGACCGATGCAACTTGTGACTGACGGCATTGGTTATTCTCAAATTATTTATTTAATTTATTAATTTCTTTTATTTTATGATGATTGAAGGACGTGCAAATGTAAGTGAAAAAAAATTATTGATCTTTTTTATATATTTTGATATGTAGGTATTCGGTGTTTTTTTACAAAATGACAATTTGCTTTCAGGAACTACCCGATTTCCAAGTGTTTCAGACGGTGATAAAATACTGCCTGATCATTATTGTGGTACCTTTGCTCTCATTCTTCACTGCTAAGAGTGTCCTATTTGATGGAATCTTACGACTTGAGCCCATTACGAGCAGTGTGTATTCCGCTGTAGTGGCAGTAGTCGTCCTACATCTTACACTAGGACTTTACATCTATAAGGCCTATAGTGATACAGAAAAAACTGAAAAACCTGTTAAAAAGGACTAAAACATTTAGTTCTACCTACTGTTTGCAATATACCTCATCACAAAATGGACAACATATACATGAAAGGTCAATTATTACAAGTTCATACTAAAAACAGTGAAATATACGAAGGCCGGTTTTATGGAATGACTAATGATAAGTCTAAAATTTCTCTTTATAATGTTAAGGACTCCCCCAAAGGAGACCTAAGTGATGGTATTCTTCATTATTATGATTCCGATATAAGAGATATAATAAAACTTGAAGAGCCAAATGAACAAAATCATTTAAAAATATCTGAACAGGAATGTGAAGAAATCATAAAGACATCTAAAAAGTACATTTACATTAATCAAGTTGACAAGACTTTCCATGATGCATTGGAAGACTTGAGCCAGTTCAGCTTCATCGGCTTGAGTACAGATGGTGCTAGCATGGGGAGAAAATGTAAAATGCCATTCCTTGTCCTCTCTACACCCCTACAGATTTATATATTTGACATTAAAGTTATGGAGTATCATGCATTTGATGCAGGGTTAAAGAAACTCTTGCAAAGTGAGACACCTAAGAAGATAATCCATAATTCAAGGAATATTTCAGATTGTTTGTATCATAAGCACAATGTGAAGTTGAATTCAGTATTTGACACTCAGGTAATGGTATTATCATACACTTAGTCGAAAGATGGAACAGGATTATACAGTTGATTTGTGATCTTACTTCATGTATTTCAATTCTAGGTTGGTGATCTACTCATCACCAGGAACAAGACTGGTCGCCTGCCTGATACCGTGAAGAGTTTATCCGAGTGTTTAAACCTATATCTTGGTTTAAAACAAGCTGTAGTTGATGACAAAGTAAGAATCTTATGTTTCTAAAATAACTTATTGTTGTAGCATATAGGTATTAGGAAGTAATACTGGAGAGCGGCGGTGGCCCAGTGGTGGCAGCCCCGACTTACGAGCAGTAAGCCGTGGGTTCAAACCCAGGCAGGCGCATTACTTTGTGTAATTTATTTCATCATCGCTGCTCTCAAAAACGGTGAAGGAAAACATTGTGAGGAAACCGGCATGTCCTAGAACCAAAAATGCGATGACATGTGACATCTACCAACCCGCACTGGGCCCGCGTGGTGGATTACAGCCCACTCCCTCTCATAGGAGAGGAGGCCTGTGTCCCAGCAGTGGGAACATTATAGGCTAATGATGATACTGAAGATCAAAATAGTTTTAACTTCCAATAGTGTTGTACTGGTAGATATGGTTAATTCCTACAGTGTAATTAATACTTTTGATTGTTACAGCTTGGTGTACTGGCGTGCACTGAACGTCCATTGGCTGCCAAGATTAAGGACAGTCTTGCTAAGAATATAGCATTCCTACATCGTCTTTCAGAAACCATAAATGATGAAATGTTACTGCCATTTGTGAGGGGTGTTGAATGCTTTGTAGAAAATATTCGGTCATTAGATGACTTTAAGGCTTGGGAACGTTGTGGTATGCAAAATCAAATACCAAAGGATTTCAACAGTGCAATTGAGTACTAAATACTGTCTTTGACATTCCAAAGATAACACAAATAAATTGTAGTGATAGATTTTTTTCTTTTCTGGCACATTTTGGTTTCATGCTGAAGTTTGGCTTGACTAGTCTCTAATAATACAGTATTAAAATTTGTGTTATAGAGATAAAAAAATTGATGTATTAAGAGCATTAAGTAACATTGCTTCATTTAAGTACTTACTAAATACATAGACCAGTAGTTGTTATGTGTACTAATTGAACACAACAAAAAACATGAAAATTATAACTGCTTCAGTGTTTAATGTATCTGTGATCACTCAACGCAAGTGTGCTTTTACTAAACTCGTAGACTAGGTTTATTTTTGTATCAATGGGAAGATAAGGTTTGTCACATTGTGGTTTAAATAACTACTTTCTATTTTTATGTAAGGTCTAATAAATATATTTAAAAATAATGTTTTGATCATATCTTGTGCTAGAAAGTAAAATAGGATATGGAACTATGTATTTATCTTTGATGTAAGATTAAGAATATTTTGAGAAAAGGTTTACAGATGGATTAAATAAGGTATGTGTGGATTTAAGTAGATTGTCTCTTTCATTGTGAAGCTAGCTTTTGTGAAGTTAAAGCCATGCTTTTAAAATTTAATAAAACCTGTATGTGCTTGAACACTGTTCTATTATTTTTCCTATGAAATAAAACACCATAATATTGCAAATAATTGTAATAAACTCTTAACATATTTTAACAGAATTATTAATAGGTAGTGTAATCTAAGCTTTTCTTAAAAAGAGGTTAGGATAAAACGCCAAGCCTTCGATGGATTCGTCTCGGCATGCCATACCAAGTCGTTCAGTCGTGAAAAGGCGCTCGCGTGCTAGTAGGACGGACACATTTGCAATTTGTGACAGCTTCACAGGTGTTAAATAACCATTTTCATCAAGCTGGAACGATAGAAAAGAAAAAAAAAGTTAATTAAGAAACGTTTTGCGCCGACCCCAAATAACATGGAACAAGGGCGGGAAGATTATGTTCAAGAAAGGAACCAAGTTTCCCCAAGGACAATGCTCGGAATAAATACAAGGTATTGTTTTGCATCCTCGTCAAAGGTCAAGAGGATGTCACAAACGACAAATAATCAATTAAAATTACGGTAGGTACCTAGTTAAATAAAAATAAACGCTGATTTTTTTGGTTGTTTTTTTGTCAGTATTTCAGAATAACCCCCTTAACGTGGTTTAGGGAATAAGAAATTATTGAATAAACGTCTGAGATTGTTTTTATGTATGAAAGCGCGGTTATAGGGCGAGGATCAGACTGGCCGCGTTTAAAACACGGGTGGTTCACACAATACCGATTTTGATAAATAAGGAAAAAATCAAAATTACCTACCCATTTTATTATTGATTCGGGACGAGAATCATTAGCATAGTTACCTCCTTGAATGTGACGAGGATGCAAAACAACACCTTGTATAATGATGAAGATTGTTTCAGATTGCAGGTTTTTGTTAGAATACTAGATTTAGTGCACAAAAACCTCTTTCCTGATAAGTGATAACAATAGGACTTACCAATTCACAAGTAGTCTTGGCTACTTCTTCATCTTGGTGACTATTTAGTTGCAGTACACATGCACCACTTGGAAATTTTCTAAGAGACATAGGAGCACCAATTGTCTGCAGCAACCTGGAAGAAAATATGAATAATTTGAACTCTTTGTTTCCAATACTACATTATTCAATTTTAGATTGACAGGACTAATGCACAGATTATGCCCCCCCCCGATTAAGATTATTACACCTCGCATATGAAGCATTATGAAATCATGATTACGACGTTGGCGCTAGCCCCGGTCCAACACTGCACAGTGCCCGAATTTAGCCGTGGCTAGGCAGCTCGCAGTAGAGTATGACAATATGAGCGCTTTTTCATGAGGCCTGACATACACACAAAACTGCACATCTTACCCGCTAAAAACCAGTCGTGAATAAGAGCACAACATCTACTCAGTGGGACAGCTTCAAGATTTTTGACACAGAAATTTAACTTTCTTGGTTATAGGTACTCACTTGCAGGCATTCAGGAGATCTTCAGGGGAAATCAGCTCTAAACCTCTGGCTCTATTTACTCTGCACCATACATCAGCTAATGACATAATTCCTCCACAATCCTACAAACAATATAATTATAAAACTGGGTAACAATAGGCAACAAAAAATATACAATGAGGTATTAAAAGTACACAAACATTGAGGAGTAACATCCTCTGGAGCATATACTACATAATCCATTTCGATTTTTTTTCTCTTGATCAAAGTATTTTACCATATCTACTACATAAAGGAATTTAGGAGCATAGACTCACCATGAGTACTGCAATCATCATATCAGAAATCTGTTGTGCAAGCCCTAAATAATAGTCTGAGTCAGATCTAAATGCATCTCTGGTTACTGGGTCATCAATACCTAAGCTCATGAGGTAGGCCTTGAATCTGACTGTATCATCTTCAGAGATATCACCTTGTTTATCCTGTAATAGGGTGTTACAAATGTGAGTTACAGAAAAGCAAAATTGATCCACAAGCAATTCAGCAAAGATTTATTACAGTTACATACCCTAATCTTATTAGAAATATTTTTTGAAATGGCAACCATATCCTTAGCTTTTTCCATTAGTTTTCTTAAATCTTGAAATGCTACAGAAATGCTTTGATCAGTTGCTCTATGTTGTTCTTCTATGCTTCTTTCAATACCAACTATTCCGGAACGAATTTTAGAGTTGACAGGAGCAACTGAAGGCTTGGGTGATGCATTTGGGCTAGCTGCACTTAATGGTGAAGCAATAGGAGTTGGTCTTTCCCATGCTTTTGCAGCAACAGCATCAGTTAGTGCCCTGTAGAAAACTTGGTCAATTCCATCCTTGAAAGAAAATTTCACAAAATGGAATGGACTGGCTACTGCTGGTCCTGGCCTTTTACCTGAAATTATAAAATGGAACACATGTGACTAAAAGAATGATGAATATAAATGTGGATGGATGGAGAGGGAGAGAAAAGCCAAAGAAAAGATGGCTGGATTGTGTGAAAAATTATATGAAGGAAAAAGGAGTAAATGATAGCATGACAGAGGAGAATGGAGGAAAGAGATGTGTTGCAAATAAAATGGGACAAGGGCAGGAAGATGATGATAAAATTAGGTGTTGAATAATGTTATGTAAGAATGCCAACAGATTGTATAAGGTTTGTAAATAGCAGCATCCAACTAATCTAATGTAGATAATGAAATACTGATAATAACATTATAGCAGCACATAGACATAGTCAAGAATTGCATTCACATGATTATCAGAAAATAGCACTGCAGAAAATAGTATTTACCTGGTAATGTTGGTCCTAGATGTAATAAAATTCTTTTAGGCCCACCAAGACCAAATACTCCACCACTCTCTTCTTCAATGCAGAAAACATAGTATAAATGTAAAGAGAGGCACACTAGTCCCTTAGGTATATCTCCTGGCTTTCCCCATAATATTCTGTGAGTAGTTAACACTACTTCTCCATCAGTAAACTGTGTCTAAAACAATAAAAATGTTATGTGAAGGGAGAAAGGTCATTCCTTAAAATTTGGCTAAATGTGAGCATTTTTGATGGAAATATAAAACTTATACTTTATATTTATAACAGGTTTCTTCTAAATATTGAGGAATAAATGGTGATTGGTAATCATTTATCAACCACCATGTATTCTGCTGAGTAAGCCCCAAAACTACAAATTAAACAACCTTATCATCACCATCGTATATCTTCACGCTTCTATCACGTTTGAGGTAATTTTCACCGTCAAATAGGCGAGCTTCAATATATTCAAATCTGTCCATCGTACAATTTCATTTATAGATTTAAAAACATCTAAAAAAAACAATTTATTTATTTTTGACGATGAATAATGTTTTGACTTTGAAAAATTGAAAGTCGGACATTGACAGTTAGCTGACAAACATGATTGATGATTGTCACTTGTCACAGTCACAGAACATATATACCCTGGCGGGTCCATTGAGATAGAAATAATTTTATTGACGATTTTAAAGTTTATTCTTTGTGGTGAAGTATTAGTTGACCATCAACCAAAATCGCCTAATCCCGTCATGGGCACCATCTATGTATAGAGCTGTCTGTTTGTAACTTCAAAATACCTATAGCTTTTTACTGAATGTAAAAATTATTGTAACGTTAAATCTCCAAAACAGCTGGACGGTTTTGACGCGACTTTTACTGGCAGATAGCTGATGTTAAAAAAAAGGAGCAGTACTTTAGGCTACTTTTATCTTAGAAAAAACGTGAACGAAGGGCGCAGGCAACAGCTAGTAGAAGTAGAAAATAAAATAGTAGTCAATTTAAGTCATTGTCACTGTCGTGACGTAATGTCAGAATTTTGATAATTCTGACATTACACTTGTGTTCCAGATACTATACTAGTAAACAAAAATGCAAAATCGTCGATGGAGGACATAAAAGTGATAGAATTACGAAATAACGCAAGAGCAACAGAGAAGAATTACTATGCATGCTGTTAACTTAGCATTAAGTTCTGTACTGTCTTCTGTCTGTCAAGTCGTATAACCTCCAATTGGCAGTGTGTAATTACTTGCCTGCTTGCTATTTGCTGATTGTAAAATGAAAGGCATGAAACCCAGAGCCGAGAGCCTGTAATTATTACTTAGCAACAAGCACTTTTACTTGAAAGCCTTGAGCGGATAGACCTTTTGAATAATTTTAAGTTCAAGTTTAGAACATGGCAGAAACCCAGGAATCTATACTTTTAAAAATTAAAGAACAAGGTGATCTTGTAAGGAAATTAAAATCTGCAAAGGAATCAAGTGAAAAGGTAAGTTCTTGTGTATAAATCAAACTAGGTGCGCTCGTACCATATTGATTAATTTTTTTACATCATTCTGTCAAGTAAATGCGAATTTGTTTGTATTGTAGGATAAGAAGAATCATTTACAATACGATTTACCAGAAATTGATAAGCATTTATGTCAGTACAGTTACATTTGTGGGTATAATCCCAGTTACTGTGATATAGAATTGAGGAAAGGGTTAGGAAAGAATATAGATTTTAAAAGATACAAATACATCAAGAGGTGGTGGTACCATATGCGGAGTTTCAATGACGCGGAAGTATCATTGTTGCCTAAATTGAGCCCTCTGATAGTGTTACAAAAAGTGAAGGATGGGATCACACCACTTGATCAGCAGGTGTGTTGATCAGTTCTCCTTCTGTTGTAGATTTTGATGCTTTGATTGTACATAAGCTAGGCATGATTGTATGATTTGGTTTTCGGTACACCCCTCCTTAAGTAGAATGTTGTTGAATCTCCACATATGCTTGTTTCGTCACCACAACCTCTTTTCAAAATTGCATTCTTTGCGCCATTGATAAGATCTAAATCTACTCTTTAAAATTGTTCCTAATGTATGACACAAAATTGTTTTGTTTTTCCGGTTTAAACAAAGTAATGCTGTGGTGACGAGATATCATATTGTTTGAAATTGTGGAGAGATAGAAGTAGTGAAGCATGTCGTACAAAGCGTTGAGGTTCTTAAAGAGCCGCGCAATTGTGATGCGGTTACACAACTCAATGCTGAGCACAAATTTCACAAAATCCATTACAACATCAGCACAGTGCAAGGTATTGGTGGCCTACTTAATGCAGCTTTCTTATTTTATTTGAGCAATAAGCTTCTGTTGTTTTGTTTTAATTGAGTCTATTTGCTGCTAGGACCAATTATTACTGTAGCAAAATGATTTTCTAAGCTTAAGTATTAATGGATGTTGAATTAATATTTTTCCTTATTAGAAATCTAAATTATTTAGTGTTTATTCAAATCAAAACTGAACAATATATTTTATTCTTAGAGATCTTTAAGAAAACTTATAGCAGAGAGATGTTTCTGAAACAATAAGTTTTGAAGTTTGTGTTAAACATTTCCATTTTGGAAAATATTGCACTTCATTTCTGTCCACATACACATACATTGATTAATTTATTTCTTCGCTTTTCCAGATTAAAGAAGAAGTAGCAAAGTTATTATCATTGAAAGCACAGCTGGCCCCTGAAGATGCTGCTCCTCAGAAGTTTACCCTCAAAACTCCTAAGGGTACGAGAGACTACAGTCCACAACAGATGACCATAAGGAATGGTGTTCTAGAAAAGATTATTGCGGTGTTTAAGAGACACGGAGCTGAATGTATTGACACACCTGTGTTTGAATTAAAGGTTAGACTTGTAACTCCTTAAATTATGAATTGAACTTTAAAATTAAAATAAATGGTGAGGGCTATGCTCAGAGTTTTGTTGCATAATCAAATGAGGTTGGATCATAAGAAATGAGGACATTCGCAAGGTTACCGACGTAGCCCGAAGAATTGCCAAACTTGCTGCAGGGCACATTGCTCGCAGAACGGATGGGGCCCAAAAAAATCTAGAATGGCGACCCGAACCGGAAGACGATGCATTGAAATGCCTCCCACTAGGTGGACTGATGACCTGGTGAAGGTTGAGGGAATGTGACGACACTTGAGAGACGCTTATGCCCAGCACAACTGGCGCCTGGTGGACGTCTTTCGGCTGAAATGATGATGATAATTGTCAATAGTAAAGCTATACTGCAACAAAGGCTATATCCATCATCATCATCCGCAGTCCAATTTTTTTTTCCTTGGCGTAGTTATAGTCCCACTGCTAGGCAAAGGCTACGACTAGAGGCTAGGCGGGCGACGATGCCCTTCTTCTGCCACCCACTGCGTGACAACTCTGGCTCACTAACATGAGCCTGACCTACAATAAAAAAACTTTTTTGGAGTAGTTAATAGTAATGCCAATATTGTATGTTGCAGTAACAGTAAAACAATGGTTGTTTACAAAATAAGTTTTATTCCTATCCATTAAATGGCTTATCAGTAGCTTATCCTATTTGTGGTACAATTTACCAATTAAACTTGCCAGAAAATAGTGTTATCACTGTTTATGTAAAATGTGAATTATGTGATTAATATTGCAACTTTATTTTAAACATGTGTACAATTTCATGACGGCACACTTGGCGCAGAGAGAGATTGATTGCTGCGCTGCATGTCGCGGGTTCGATCCCCGCACGGAACAAATATTTGTATGACCTACTGGTAGTTGTTCCGAGTCTGGCTGTTTGTGTATGTGAATTTAAATGTTTGTAAGCGCACCCACGATACAGGAGAAATTCGTAGAGTGGGGCACAATATAAAAAAAAAAAAAAAATATGTTGAGAGTGAGATTCTCCTTGTTGTTGAGTTTTAAATGGTAGATGTGGGTTCAGTAAATGTTTAATTCTGCCTAACTCTTCAGGGATTACAGGTGTGATTTTAAATATCAATTCTAAATAAAAATATTCTCCTATTCAAGGAAGTACTAACGGGCAAATATGGAGAGGACTCGAAACTGATCTATGACTTAAAAGACCAAGGAGGCGAGATCTTGTCTCTGAGGTATGACCTGACAGTCCCACTGGCGCGGTACTTAGCGATGAACAAGATTAACACCCTAAAGCGATACCACATCGCTAAAGTGTACCGGCGTGACAACCCAGCGATGACAAGGGGAAGGTACCGGGAGTTCTATCAATGTGTAAGTTTTTTTGCATCATTGCTTCACACATCAGCATCAGCAAAGTTGCGGCCAAACGCGAGCCTTTTAAGTTTAAAAAAAAAACAAAGACATAAACAGAGACACTCATACAAAAGTTTTTAATATAATTTTTGCAAGTTCTATGGGAAAAGAAGAGGTTGACAACCATTCATAATAGTTTTTAAACTGACTTAAAAAAAGAAGGAGGTTACTTATAAAATTGGAACTAACTTTTTAATTTTCATTTCAGGATTTCGACATTGCAGGTCTGTATGACCCAATGGTACCGGACGCGGAATGCCTGAAGGTGGTCACGGAGATACTGGACGCTCTTCAGATTGGCACATACGTGTTGAAGGTCAACCACCGACGACTACTCGACGGCATGTTCGAAGCTTGCGGCGTTCCCGCTGACAAGTTCAGAACCACTTGCTCTACTGTTGATAAGTTAGACAAGGTAATCAATCAATCTATACTTCCATACTTAATATTCTAAAGAGGTAAAATTTGTTTGTATTTATATTTCAATTTTTCTAATCTTCAGTCGCCTTGGGAGGAAGTACGAACAGAAATGATAAACGAGAAGGGAATATCTCCTGACGCCGCCGACAGGATAGGCGAGTATGTCAGACTGAACGGAGGCGTAGAGCTGACTGACAAACTCCTTAAAGACGAGAAACTGTCCAAGACTAAAGCAGCCATTGAAGGTTTGCAAGGAATCAAGTTGCTCTTAGAGTATTGTGGACTCTTTGGTATACAGGATAAGATACTCTTTGATCTAAGTCTTGCAAGAGGCTTGGATTATTATACTGGAGTTATCTATGAAGCTGTGTTGACACGTAAGTTGACCTTGAGTGGGTGTTTTTTAGTACATGCTTTCAAACTCTTATTTACTTCCTACCAGATGTAACTAAAAGGTGAATTATTATTACAAGATGTTGTTTTGTATCCTCGTCAAATTCAAGGAGGTAACTATTCTTATGATTCTCGTCCCGAATCAATAATAAAATGGGTAGGTAATGTATTTTTTTTCTCATTTACGGAAATCGGTAACTGTGAACCACCTGTGTTTTAAACGCGGGCCGTCTGTTTCTCGCCCTTTAACCGCGCTTCCACACATACAAACAATCTCACACGTTTGTTCAATAATTTCTTATTCCCTAAACTACGTTAAGGGGGTTATTCTGAAATACTGACAAACATAACCAAAAAAATCAGCGTTTATTAATAATTAACGAGGTACCGTAATTTTAATTGATTATTTATGTCTTCTGAATTTTGACGAGGAAGCAAAAAATACCTTGTATAGAAAAAAAAATATCAACACAAATTAAGGAACTGAATAATAATATGAATTATGCCGAAATTGATAAATAAATTACCTGCACAAATTAGCATCAGTATTTCTGTTTAATTCTTACTAACAATAAGATTACAATTGTTATGGTTGCTTTTACCTTTATTAAAAATCCTTTAATATATGAACGTTTCAGTCTGAAATCACAAGCTTGATAGATAAAAATAGTATGCATTAGTTATATGCAGAGGTGTTTAGTAAATTCTGTGTGAACTTGGTTCAACTGTTCTGTTAATCACCTCTGTTTAGAGAACAATTCTAATTTGTGTCTCATTATTTTTAGCCAAGCAATCATTTTAATTACTAATAGCTTGTACGAAATTGATTTAATCAACACACCTTGGTACAGCCAATTACGATGATTGTTGACTTATTATTGAGAGCATGTTTGTGCGTTTCCTTTCAGAGCCAATTAAAATCGGCAATGAAGACCAAACTGTCGGATCGATTGCTGGCGGTGGAAGATACGATAATCTTGTTGGCATGTTCGACTCGAAAAATAAACAGGTAAGGAAAGGATTGGATTCTTTGTTTATATTAACTTGAACACTATTGTATGTAATCTGGTTATTACCTATTACCTATCAGACAGATGTACAGTACAGATAGGTACAGTAGGGGATGGTCACATTTTTTTTTCTTTGTTCGTCGGGTAAGATTATTCAAAAGTATTGGACACGTATTTTTTCTTTTTTCACGTGGTCATAAAATTAAGGAGATATATTGAGTTGAAACAGCGCATGACGTCACATGTAGGTAAGTTTTATACCTACTTGTGACGTAGTGAGCCCCCACTCTCCAACTTTAATGAGTTTTAACTAAGTAATTTTTTGATATTTTGATAAAACAAATAATACGGCTCTAATATTTTTGTATTACCTGTCTGACGGACAAAATATAAGTCGTTTTCTTTACTCAGTCCGCACCCCTATTATGTCTATCATGAAGATCATCGACGTCAGCGCAGCAAGTCTTCTTTTTTACTTCTCTATTACTCGTCATCTCATCAGACCATTCCTTTCTTGCCATATCATCCTTCACACAGTCCATCCATCGTTTCATTGGTCTTTCTTTGCTCTTATACTCATTCACATTCGTACTCAAAACTCTCCTCACGACATTTTCCTCATTTCATTAAGATGACCTTGGCAAAACGCAAAGCAAAACTTGTCCAAAACAAATAATGTCCGTGCACTGTGTCCACTTCCACGTGCGCTCGGGGCACGTGCTTAAAGAAGATCAAATGCCATCGATTTACTAATATTAAGTTGTACATTGCCATATAGGTATGCACTTGCTTTTAGCAACAAGATTTAGTAGTAAAAAACAAAAAGCTGTGTAATTACTAACTGTAGATTGCCAAGTTACTGAGGCGCGAAATCGTTTAGTGCTACATAAATACGGGCGCAGCTCTTTAGGGAAAAATATGCATGTTAAATATCCCGCATATGGACACTTATATTAATTTAGAAGCATGTCCTAGATTCGATCCCACGGTTGTGCAGTCTCATTAGTTGCTATTTTGGCAAAAAGTGGGTACTTATACAAGCTGTTGTTTTGCATTCTCGTCAAAATTCAGGAGGTTGTCACAAAAGACATACCAATCAATTTAAATTACGATACGTAGTTAATTATGAATAAAAGCTGATTTTTTTGGTTCTTTATGTTTGTCAGTATTTGAGATATGGGGTTTTTCTCAAATACAAACGTGGGTTTGGGAATAAGAAATTATCGAATAAACGTTTGAGATTGTTTGTACTTATGTGTATTGATTGTTTGTAAAGCGTGGTTATAGGGCGAGGATCGGACGGACCGCGTTTAAAACACGGGTGGTTCACACTTACCGATTTCCGTAAATTAAAATGAAAAACAAAATTACCTACCAATTTTATTATTGATTAAACGAATTAGAATTGAATTAGACGAGGATGCAAAACAATATCTTGTATTATACACCGCTACCTACCTTTTGAAATACAGGCGTGAAGTTATGTATTATTATAATGATGTATGTTGATTTATCGTCTATCGTCAAGTAGGTAATTAATCCTAACATCAGTGTTGAATCCGTAGTCAATCATTGCGATTAGCAAACAAAATCGAGTTTTTTTAATAATGTAATAGATCATTTCATACACGCGTTCATAATTTTATGCACAAGAATCAATTTCGTACTAGTTTTTGTCGGTCAACGCATCACATATTTATGCAACAGTGACGCAAAATTATACTCATATATATACCTATGCTGTTACCAAGGCTAATATAAATGTTTTGGCGTTTAAGAGCGTTCTCGCAAAATTCTTAACTCAAAAAAACAACGCCGACTGACGTTGAGTGCGCTTGTGTGCGTGGTGCACGCTTCTTGATACACACACGTGCAGAGGCAGGGGTGCGTAACACGGTTCACTGCGGTTTACTTATAATTTAATTGAGAAAAAAATACAAGATATGGAACGTATTATTATGATAAAGAAATACAAATAGTATAAGAGTAGCCTACAAAAGTAAAATAATTATTGGTGAGTTCGTTTGTTTGTTATGCTTTTACACTAAAACAACTAGACAGATTTGGATAAATGTTGGCACGTAGGTATACTCATGGTCTACCTACGTGCCAAATTTTATCCAAATTTTAATCCTGGCAACGGACATAGGATACTTTTTATCCCGATATTCCCACGAGATCATTATTTATGCGGGTGAAACCACGGGTGCTGCTATTCTATACTAAAATATATTATGAAGAGAAAATATTTGTTCACCACTAAAAAGCTACATCTTTACCGAGTAACAAGGCTATATTATATCACAATTTTTGCGGACGATATCACGGGCGAAATGATAGTATTTTATAAAAACGTAACATAGTATTAATTTTATAATACAATTTCCCTCAAGGGCATCGATCTGCTCCTCCTGGAAGCCTCGATAGTGCAGGCCTGGGTGACATCACCGAACAGGCCTGCCGACGTCAACAACGAGGCAGGGTGGTTCCAGGAGGTCATGTCCGACATCTGCGACGTGGCAATGCCCCGAGTTCAGCCAGGAAGCGCCCGGCGTCAGGTGTACTGGTGGTCGCGAGAGCTGACGTCTCTGCGCGAGGCGTGCGTCGCCGCGCGGCACCCGTACGCCAGGCATCGCAGGCTCCGTATCCGCCCTCCGGATGCGGCAGCCATTGAAGCGGAGCTGTACGAGAGATACAGAGCAGCGAAGACCGCCCTCCAAGAGGCTGTCTAGCGGGCCAAAGACCTGGGCCGCGAGGAGATGCTGGAGAATCTCGACAGAGATCCGTGGGGGCGCCCTTACAAGATGGTGCGGGACAAACTCCGCACCTGGGCCCCCCCGCTGACGCAGAGTCTCCGCCCTCAGCTCGTGGAGGACGTGGTGAGCGCTCTGTTCCCTCTGTGAGGGAAACATCCTCCCCCGCCTATGGCCGCCGCTTGCGGTGCCAGAAGTGGACCACATCGAGGACGATGCCGACATTCCGGAAGTGACTGGGGTAGACCTGAGAGTGGCGGTAGGCAGGCTTAAAGCCAAAAATACCGCCCCGGGACCCGATGGCTTGCCTGGCAAAGCCTGGGTCCTGGCCTCGGAGGCTCTCGGGCCCCGACTGGAAGGTCTCTTAAGCGCATGCTTGGTGAGAGGCCAGTTCCCGCTTCGTTGGAAGACGGGGAAGCTGGTCTTCATCCGGAAGCCGGGGCGCCCTGCGGACTCTCCGTCCGCATACCGGCCCATTGTGTTGCTTGACGAGGTGGGCAAGCTCTTTGAAAGAGTCATTGCTAACCGCCTCGGGCACCTTGTGGGGATGGGGCCGGATCTTGCGGATCACCAGTTTGGTTTCCGCAGGGGGCGCTCGACGGTGGACGCCATCATGCGCGTGAGGGCTCTCACGACGGGGGATGTGGGGTCCCTGGGTGGGGTCGTCGTGGCGGTATCTCTTGACATCGCCAACGCCTTCAACATCATGCCCTGGACCTGCATTAGGGAGGCACTCCGGTATCACCGGGTGCCGACCTACCTTCGTCGTGTGGTCGGGGACTACCTGACGGACAGAACCGTCATCTACCCCGGTCGCAACGGAGAGTGGAACCGGTGAGAGATGTCGTGCGGTGTTCCACAGGGATCGGTTCGGCTACGACTGGGTGCTGCGCGCTGATCTACCTAGCGGTGTCAGCGTAGTTTGCTACGCTGACGACACGCTGGTGCTGGCACAGGGGAGGTCGCACGAGGCGGCGGCCGAACTTATGACACGCGGGGTTGCGATAGTCGTGGAAAGAATCCGGAAAAAATCCAAACGCCTCCTGCTGGAGGCTCTATGCGGGGATCGTGCGGTCCATGGCCCTTTACGGGGCCCCGGTGTGGGCACGTTCTTTGAAGCGGCGAGCCGCCCATTACCTGAACGCGCCCCAGAAGGTGGTAGCCGTAAGGCTGGTCCGGGGGCACCGCACGATCTCCGGCGAGGCGGCGAGCCTCTTGGCCGGATTGCCACCATGGGATCTGAAGGCGATAGTGCTCGCGCGCCTGCACGAATGGCGCGCGGAGGCACTACGCCGGGGGGAAACTCCGCTGCCGCGGCAAATTGTCGCTCAGCGGACAGACCTCCGGCGCGATCTCATGGCGGCATGGAGACAGCGACTATCGCAACCACGTGCAGGGCACGCCACAATAGTGGCGATAAGTCCCCTCTTTGAGGAGTGGCTAGAGCTTTATCAATAAAGATCATTGTTATCTAGTAATAATAACAAATAAATAATAATAATAAAAATTAATAATAATTTTAATATAATTATAATTAATAACACCTCAGAGGTCGGGGTTCCAGCAGCTTCATCTGCGCTGACACCCAGCCCACCAGAAGCCTTCCAGCCTCCACGATTGTTTTCGCCGCCGTCACAGGGCAGCTTACCATAATGGTTCGCATGCCCGAGTGGTCCGAACGTAGGGTGCCTGCCCTGACCTGCTCAGCAGGGCACCCACCGGTCCTGGTGACGGCGGCGACCGCCTCCTCTTGGGTCACAGAGTCGTCCAGGTGCAGGATGCGCAGGTCTGCGCATCTGACGGGCCTGGACACTCGGGCCTCATCCGCATCTAGGGACGCTCTTAGCTTTTCAGCCAGAGCGTCAGCGGACGGGCCACTATTTACACCGGGGATCTCCAGCGCTCGAGCCCCTGTCGCGGTGACTTTAAGCAGGAAGCCCCCGGTGATCCCGAGCTCTCCGAGATCTACCGTCGCTTTCGCCTTCGAGAGCATGTCGCGGTAGGACACGCTACTCTTTTCCGCTTCCGGCTGTAGCGTGATCACTACAGTTGCGGTCTTCGGGGCGCGGAGTCTAGCCGCGACGCTTCGCGCCTTGTGCCGCCACCTTCGCTCCTTGTTGAGGTCCTTTTTGGCCACCTTTCACCCCTTCCTCCTTTCCCCGACCACCTGCCACTTGGTTTCGGCCGCGGCAGGCGTGGGGGGTGGTGGCGGTGGCTGCGGCCGGCTTTGAGGCTGGCGCAGACACCACCACCACCTGAGGAGCCACCTTGCCCTTTTTCTGGGCCGCTGCCTGTTTTGGCGGAGCCGACTTTCCGGGGCCCGGCCTAGTCCTGCCAGAACGCTGGCCAGACTGCCCCGGCCCAGAATTGGCAGCCGTAGCAGCCGCATATGAGACTGCCTTCGGGCCCGGGACCAACCTCGGGCCCGGGGTCGCATTCGGGCCCGAGCCCGCCCTTGGGCCCGCGGTCGCCTTGTTTGCCGCCAGGGAGGGGCGCAGTACAATGCCCTCCAGGACAGAGGTAACTTTACCTTGTATCAACATTTTGAGCAAGCGATGATGATAATCCATCAATGTGCTGATTAATAACAGGGTCCTTTAATCCGCTGTAAACATAAAATATAACTTAAGTAATGACCGCATACACTACTCAGATCAACTAGGTATTTTTTACATTTACCGTAGAACTGCTCTTGCCTTTTGTAGGTATTTTTTTTACTAGCTTTCCTCTTCTTCTTTGGGTAGGAACCGTATGTATTTATTTCTAAAAGAAAGATTTCTGTTACCCGTAATTTATTGACGATTAATCTTTATTATGATCTTCTTTTTGATTATCATCTTGATGATGATGATGATGAATCTTTATAATTAGATTGTACAAAGTGTATCTTTCAATCATAAAACATGACCACAATGAATCATAAGTACAAAGAATACTAACATTTAAACTGCTGACGACCCCTGGGTTTTCTGTCAAAATTACCTCACGCACACTAAGGCGCGCGGGAGCGCGAGCGACACAGGTCCGTTCTCCACAAGCCCTCAGGCGACACTGACAGTACGCGCGTCGTACATCAACTAATAAGGCATTATTTTAGAATATTGTAATAAATAAATGTGAAGGTAAAAAGTAAAAATAAAAATATTTAGAGGAAAGGTAAAGTCTTATATTATAGTATGGTGAACTTTCTTTTTGTTAATTTTGTCATTATCTTATGTTTAAACAATATTTAAAATGCATACATTTTAGATCAGTATTGCTTTTGAATATCGTTTTTTTTTGCGTGGATTCAATTTTTATCTCAATTCTAATCAATCTACGAACTTGAAGACTATATGACCTGTAAATATATATTTTTTTCAGATCTTTTCGTGCTGCCCGTTTGACACAAATAGCAGGGAAAACCCTGATGTTTTACGATTGCTTGAAAATTGGTGTCGGGAAATTGCTATTTCTCGAAATATTTACGTATATAACAAAATTCTAATCAATCTACAAACTAAATCAAAGTTAGATTTATGAGTTTTCATTGAAATATTATGCCATTATCTTTAAATAACAAATATCGAGAACTTGAAAAAGTCCGTATTTTTGGTCAAACGCTTAAAATATGTGAGCGCGCTCTTAATCTAATTTATGCAGACAATATTATTCATCTCAGTGTGACGACCGCTGACTGTGATAGTGAAGTTATCGCGAAAGAAAACATGAGCTTGTCGGTATCACTAAATTGATGCATATCCCCGGTAAGTATTGTGCAACTCTGCAACGGTGACAGAAAAAATCGCCAGCCGGTAGCATGACCGTTCTATCTCTATTCTACCAAGAAACGACAAGAAATCTTTTCTTTACAACTTGTCATTTCTTCTGCCCGAGCATGGCGCGCACCGTCGACTCGCGTTTCTACGAAGACATAGACAGAAATTCTTTCCATAGCAACGGGGACGTTGCTATGGAAAGTTAAAAGGTTACGTTTAGTTAACAAAAAAAAGTTGCCAATTGCACGAGTTTTTCATTTTTCGTGGGCGGGATGGTGTTGCTGCATCCTGGATCCAGGCCTGGATCTTTTACGCAAAATTAAACCTTAATATTTTACATAACATTTCAACCTTTTGAACGTAACTCAACGCAACCACGAAACGTATATCTCGTATTTAGTATTTATTAAGACTAGTTTGACATTTGTCAGAAGTAATGTTTCTACCCCGAAATGTCAAAAGAAGAGAAAATATAGTCGTCATGCTCGACGTTGTAGACTTGTGTCGACTGAAGAAAAGAAACATTTCTTTTCTACATTCTTAATATCGCCATGCTTGGGACGATAGAAATATCTGTCAAATTGTCGATTCTTCCGTAGACATAGCCCGTTTCTACGGCGGTCATGCTAGGCCGGCTGGACACCTTTACGTCCTAAAATAAAACGATGGAGTCCCAATCACAGACAGGCAACTTGTGTCCCATCTGCGGTAATATTACAATATACAGCCTACAGGCTGATTATACTACTGCAGAAACTCATTTGAGCCCAGATATAGAAACAAAAAGTTGTTTGCGACGGTCACTGCCTCAAAGTGCAATAAGTCATTTTTGGGTCATAGCGTGGGGAGGGTTGTACTGAGCATTCGAAGTATATGAAAGATTGTTATGAGTTACTTACTCATCATAATTCCCTCGCACTTATCCCAATTTATTTCAGGGCGGCGCAGCTTGTCTTTTTTAACCCCCCACCAAAAAAGAGGGGTGTTATAAGTTTAACGTGTGTATCTGTGTGTCTGTCTGTGGCATCGTAGCTCCTAAACGGATGAACCGATTTTGATAAAATTGGTTTGGAATTTAAGTTTCAAAAGCATGAAATAAAAATTAAATTAAAAATTTATAAACCCTTGGCAGGAAAAACCTTAAATAAATTAATCCAAGCGTCGTAGCGTCGGGGGACCGCTAAGTAGACCTCTTAACAAAAGCACAAAACAAAGCGGCCCCCGACGCTACGACTCTTGGATTAATTTATTTTAGGATTTTTAGAGGTTTTTTCTGTCGGGGGTTTTTTAAATTTTTCTTCTACACTTTTCTATTACCTGTCATCTCACCAGACACGTCCTTTCTTGCCAAAGCTTGCAATGCTTTCTTCACACAGTCCATACATCGTTTCTTTGGTCTTCCTCTACTGTTATACCCATCCTCATTCATACTCAAAACTTCCCTCACGACTTTTTCTCGATTCCTCCGCTTCACATGCCCAAATAATATGAGTCTTAATATTGCGATTAAAAATAAGGTTATTGTTCCAGGTACCGTGCGTAGGCGTCAGTATCGGTGTGGAGCGCATATTCTCCGTGCTCGAAGCGAAGTTGGCCGCGGGTGACATCAGTGTGCGGACCAGTGACGTAGACGTATACGTTGCGTCTGCGCAAAAGAACTTCCTCGAAGAGCGCATGAAGATCTGTTCTGAACTCTGGAATGCTGGAATTAAGGTAATTCATTCAATTACATCAATTTACGTCTAGTAACTAGGTAACAAAATAAACTATGGTTAGACTGCTGAAGCCTGCTATTCCATGACATTAATTTTCAAAATAAGAATAAAAATAAAATAAAAAAGTGCGGAACTTTCTGACTGTGTACCTCTGCATTTATAAGGGAAAAGAGCATTCATGCATTTCGAGATGACATTGACTGTGTATTATTTTGTAACATAAACTTGATAGGAATATTATGAATTAGTACTCCAGCCCCCCTAGCATGACCGTTCTATCTCTATTCTATCAAGAAACGACAAGAAATCTTTTCTTTACAACTTGTCATTTCTTCTGCCCGAGCATGGCGCGCACCGTCGACTCGCGTTTCTACGAAGACATATATAGAAATTCTTTCCATAGCAACGGGGACGTTGCTATGAAAGTTAAAAGGTTACGTTTAGTTAACAAAAAAAAGTTGCCAATTGCACGAGTTTTTCATTTTTCGTGGGCGGGATGGTGTTGCTGCATCCTGGATCCAGGCCTGGATCTTTTTCACGAAATTAAACCTAAATATTTTACATAACATTTCAACCTTTTGAACGTAACTCAACGCAACCACGAAACGCATTTCTCGTATTTAGTTTTTATTAAGACTAGTTTGACATTTGTCAGAAGTAATGTTTCTACCCCCAAATGTCAAAAGAAGAGAAAATATGGTCGTCATGCTCGACGTTATAGACTTGTGTCGACTGAAGAAAAGAAACATTTCTACATTCGCCATGCTTGGGACGATAGAAATATCTGTCAAATTGTCGATTCTTCCGTAGACATAGTTCGTTTCTACGGCGGTCATGCTAGGCCGGCTGGAAGCTCCGACACTGCTTTGTTCTGTGAAGCTAGCCGGAGATGTGATCACACTTATTGACAAAAAAGATAAGGATAACCGGTCATAAAGACCTAACCCACGTAATAAATTCCTTAATATTGTGCGATTTGTAATAGTTTTCTTTACATTTTCCAGACCGAGCAATCATACAAGAAGAACCCTAAAATGCTGACTCAACTACAGCACTGCGAAGAGAACGGCATTCCTATCGCAGTGGTACTAGGAGAGTCAGAACTTAAACGAGGGGTCGTGAAAGTGAGGAACATCAGCACAAGACAAGAGGATGAAGTGGCGAGAGACAATCTGGTTGAAGATCTTAAGACTAGGATTGCGGCGTTGAGTGTTAAAGACGTTAATGGCACAGCGTAGTCTTTATGACGTCACAGTACAGTTCAAAATTCAAATGTATCCTAAAGGCGACAATATACTAAGCTGGCGGCACAGATCCCAGGTACTTGCCTACACGGCCTAAGATGCAAAACAGTATCTACTGATTTGTGTAAGGGAAATAGATTGCGGGGTTGTGCTGCCAACAGTGTAAACGTCTTAAACAACTCCCAGTTTTGTATTTTAATAACAAAAACAAGTGACCTGCCTCGTAATAAGCAATATAAGCTCTTAATAATGCCGATTTTAATTTAAAATATAGACCGAATTTCAGTCGGATAATCAATGAAGTACTGTAAGGTATATTTTTCTTCAGACTTATTGCATTTTATTGTTTGCCAGTTCGCAATTTTGGAAAATCAATTCTTTTTTTTCTTTTGATTAATAATGTAAAAGTAGATTTTAATATTTCATAATTCTGGTTCTTAATATCTCTAGAGTCGATGTACTTTCCTAATTCAGAATACATTATTTTCTTTTATGTTTTAAGCCTTTAAGGTGCGGTTTTGTTACAATTTGAATTAGTTATTGAATTTATTGGGATTACAATTTCGTAAACAAACAAACATTGTTTAAACGCGATGTAAGTATTCCAAAATTTATGTTTTATAACATTGCATAAAAAAAAACACTAAACAAGTATTTCTATCGGAACTGTCTTATAAAAACGAGTAGCAAATAGAAATGTTTTTACGTTAAATAGCTGCATAACGTAGTATTTCCTATGCTTCTCAATGCTACCTATTTATTCAAAGCTGTTAATTTATTATTAGCTGATAGCTATGTTTTAAACATGCCTTCTTTCTTTAGTAATTTATTGTAGATTAAACAATAATCTAAAGTTAACAAAAATCCATAGGAATATGCATTAATTCATTACAGTTTTTTATTTGTATATGTGTGAACTAAAATATTGGTATAAATAAATTTTATAAGCGATAAATTGTTTTATAATTTCATTATAAATATTTAACACATCATTAACTTATATGTAAATTCTACTACGAAGGCTGTAGTCTCCTGTAAGTGAAGGAGTTCATGGACATGATACTTTTGTCGTCCCTAATTTATTTACATGATCTGTGTACATCCTTTGTTGGAGATACTAAATAAATAAATGAATACACACGAAATCAAATTAAAAATGCTTCAAAATTTTGCCACATCCACGACGTCGTCAAACCACACGGAAAAATCACAGAAACAAACAAACACACAAACACCACAAACAAAACACACTCGTTTCCTACACATTACTTATACTAGCATGCCATCTCTACGAATTAAAGATGTAAATGTAAGCCGTTAAGGCTTGTTCGGCTTGCGAACATGTCCGTATCCATACTATGTTTCTAAGATGCATGCGATGATGCGAAAACATAAAAACTTGCACGCGAACTGTTCGCGAACATGTCAGTTTTATAACCATAGACAACACACCTTTGTCCATATAGTATTTGTATATATAGTGTCTATAGTGCTAAGATGCACGCGAACCGCACTGTTCGTGCACTTGGCAGGTGTGGACGCGCCTTTCCTGAACTCAAAAGTCATCTTCGAATCATTTAATATTTATCTTAAAAATAATTAAAAAAATATAATAAAAATTAAGACACAAAAAAAATCTTACAGTTATAACTTCTTCTTTAGAGCTGCAAACTCGAAAATAACTTCTTTAACTTTTATGTTGTTTTGTATTCTATGGCTAATAAACCAAAATTACAAAGCCGCGATTGGATTATTGTTGCTCGCAAATAGTTTTTTATTAATTTTATTTTACTGGAACTACTCTCACATGAAGCTATAGACACACAATCTGTCATAGCCAATTTAGAATTTGGAAAAGATGCATAAAATCCCACTCTACAATAAACTTCAAAGTTTTTTTCTTAATGTTTGTTCTTTGTACTTGAAGTTGTCACCGGGTGTCACCACAAAAAGGGTAACAAGCGGTGCGGCTAACCCCCGCCCCTTGCTACGCCACTGATAGAAAGGTTCTTCTTCCATCATTCTCCTGCCCTTATCCCAATTTAATCGAGGTCGGCGCAGCATATTTTCTTCTTTCATACTTCTCTTTTACTCGTCATCTCAGCAGTCACCTCCTTTCAAGCCATATCTTCCTTCACACAGTCCATCCATCGATTCTTTGGTCTTCCTCTTCTCTTATACCAATCTACATTCATATTTAACATTTTTTTCACAATATTTTCCTCATTCCTCCGCATCACATGATCAGATTACGAATCGATAAGCTAGCCTGGAATTCCCCCAGCTAAATGGAACGATACCCTAACAGTGGGACAGTCAGGCAGAGAACCAGGTTTTAGCGCAACTTGGGAAAGGTCTATGCAAGATTTCACTGCGAAAGACTAAGTAAGGCGAGTTAATTGCTATTCATTTATTTATTTATTTATAGTTAATTAAAACAGTATAACGCAAATTTCTATTATTAACGTGGAAACAGAAAAGAAAAAAAATGTAAAACATCAGTTGACAACATTCAAAGGGTTAGATTAAAACGAATACGGAGCAGTGGACACTTGCATACTCTCTCAAAGAATACCAGACATGCATTACCTACTTTATTACATCCATCAGCAAATACATCGCATGCAGAGTCGGCAGTCAGAAGGGCGTTGAGCATCTTGAGAATAAGACAGGCGTTTCAGCCCTGGTGACAGTTTTGGAAAACGTTTGGGCGAACAGATTGTGCGACGGCTCTGACGGTGTCCAATGTGTTGGTCGGGCACAAATAGCCGACAGACAAGGCTATGGACTACCGGGCAGTCGACGATTAAGTAGTTCAAGGATTCTAAGGTTAATTACCTACATCCTGAAATCTGACGATTTATCTGATCTGCACTAAGCTATGTTGTGTGAATATAATACTCTTTTTACTACAATGAACTAACCACGCGGAAAAAATAATACAAATAATAAAAGTGTGATTGATGATTCAATGACCTTCTAGTCAACGTCCCGTTCGGACTCCATTGACCTCGATCAGTTTGTCGTACAGAACGTCAGCGTGCTTCTAGTTCCATAATGTCATGTCATGGACGCGGCAGCCAGTAGCTCGACTCATTGTTCCCACAACAACTTCTGTGGTTCCTGTCATTGTGCCCTGATCCGCCGTGAAGTCCAACACAATTTTCATCGATATAAAACTCTTTTTACCATTCAAATCCCGCCTATTGTAAGTTATACCGTTTTACTGACAACATCTAACGTTAACCGAGAGATGAAATGGTGCCCAGGTACAAATACTGGTTTAGTTTGTCAGTTTGTGTGCTACTATTAGTTTCTACTATCAGTGGGTCAGCTATAAAAGACGCTTTGGAAGAACATTTGAAGGATATCGCCCATGATGAAGGATCGGAGTCGATCAAACATGATAAGCAGAAAGGCGAAAAAATTCACCAAGAGGAGAACCACCTCAACGATAACCACAAGAACCAATATTCAAAAGCTAATGATGAAGCAAAATATTTGAAGAAAGAACACGACAGTAAATCAGTGACAGACAGCGATGCTTATAAAGGTTACAACAGCAAACACGACAAAGCTGAGGACAGTGAAGCCACCGGCTTCAAGAGAGGCCACAAAAAAGGACACCATAAGCAAGGATTTCAGAACTCGTATCACAAAGATGAGTCATCCAATAAAAGCACGTTTTTCGATGATTTCAATGACGAAGGCGACCGCGCTGGATATAACAGTAAACTGAACTCGCACGACAACCAGGGAGGTAGGAGCTACCATGGATCTCACAATAACGGTCAAGAATATGTAAAAGACAACTATAACGGCGGAGGCTATAACAGATACGGTGACACCGGAGTGAAGCAACGCGATCATCAAGATTATGGCAAAAAATATCACTTAGATGACAATTTGAACCACAACAAGTATCGCAATTCTCTTAACAACCACGCCAGAGATCACATTCAAGATCGTCATGAGTATCGAGCTCCTGAAGTCCATCATCATCGCGATCCTGGTTGGGATTGGCAAAGGTGGGAGGATAAAAGAGGAGGTTGGGATCGTCCAGGATGGCAAAGAGACCCAGGATGGGAGAGAGATCCAGGCTGGCAGAGGGATCCGGGTTGGGAGAGAGACCCTGGTTGGCAAAGGGACCAAGGCTGGCAAAGAGACCAGGGCTGGGGGCGAGAACCCAACTGGCAGAGGGATCCTGGATGGGAAAAGGACTATGGAGGTCCTGGATATTATGACGATAGGGGTTTCCGACATGAGGGTGGTTACGGCTACGGTCCCAACCATGGTTATGGCTACGGCTACGATGAATCTCGAGCCACTCCTGTAGCCGAAATCCCTAAAAATGCACCTGTCGTAGCGCATAGAAAGCAGACTATAACTATCTATGAAGATCCGAGATACGATGGAAAGGATACGGGACAACTGAGGAAGGAGGAAGGGGATTACCTCCAACTAGATTACAAGCCGAGCAGTCATCGATACGCTAGTTACGACGATACCTACTATAACGTTCCTGTAACCAGAGAGGGCGCTATGGAAGCTAGCAAAATTAACAGATTAGTTTACAACTACCGAAGACAATAATAGAGGCAGGAATAACAGTATGCTTTCTACAGATACTCATTAAATAACTTGTTATTTAATTAATAATGAATTTTAAAATCATATCAAATTCACTGTCTACAACTGTTCAAAAAAATTGACGCTGTTCATTTATTGTGCCTGTACTTTTGTGCACATAGACATTCATTTATTTTTCTGATACAGGCAGAGGGTAGGTAAGCTAACGTTGTCGGCTCATTGTTTTCTCACGGGATATGGGATGGGAATAGGTGTTGGGTAAATTAACAAAGGTATTATTTATTTAATATTTTAAGCAATAGGTCTAAGTAGCAATTTTTCGGAACAATTACAACGTTCCGGCAAATCGCTATTTATTTAGAAAAGTTTGAATGTTACTACAGAAAAAAAATATACATTTCGTAGAACCTTTGGTATTTCATTTCTAAATTCTACCTTTAGGTCCAAGATATCGGATATTCGGGGTATGTGGATATTAAATATGAGTATTGACAGATTTCCAGTGAAGCGTGCAAGTCAAATAGGTATCACTTTGAAGGGATTCCTTGGGGCAGTTGCTACGTGACGGACGGACGGTCACTCGGGCGGCGTATTTCAATATGCTACATGTTGCACGGTTGTGCGGGCCGGGCTTTCGACCGTGACGGCATCGGCACTGGGAGCGTGCTAAATCGGTGTCACTGGTCCGGGGCTAAACTGTGTGCCGTAGCTTCATGATAATCGGTTATATCGGCTTGTGGAAAATCTGTTGGTGAATGGTTAAATTTAATCAAATTATAAATAACATACAAAGTAAATATTTGAGAAACTAGTAACTAAGATCTCCTATTTACTTCTTTAAAAAGGGGGGGAAATTTCTTTTGAACTTTATATTAAATGGCTGTTATATTGATGTTAACGATGGATAGATTGTGTGGCGACAGAGGAGAATGGAAGTAGAAAACGTGTTGCGCGGACCCCAAGTAACATGGGACAAGGGCAGGAAGATGATGATTGGATGTTATGCACTAAGCACTCAGTTAGTTTATAATATAAAGCGACCAATACATTTTTAATAGCTTACTCAAGACTCCTTGCCACCTCGGCTGCAGCGGCAGCAGTATCACAACTTGTTCAGCGAGAACTCTTACAAAATTCACGAAACTCTTGGGTGTCTTTCACGATAATTTCAACCATAATTCCGAATTAAGTCGTTTTATTACCCCTTCCGCTTTAATTAAAAGACATCGTTATTGAGCCACTACCCACTCGTAGATATTTTTCAGTGCTTTTATTTGTAATTTAAATTTTGCAACCCTTAGCTGCGGTTCCGCTTTAGGGGGATAAACTAATTTAAACGTTAAGCTCCGGACAAAGTCTCGTTTTATAATATGTATGGTCTGGGCAACATTTTAAAATTGGATTAGACCAGCGTGCACCCGAAATAAAGAGTCGCTTGTTTTTATATTTTTACTCTGGATAATTCAGTTGTTTTCAGAATGAGGGTAATTTATTTTGAATAGCTAAGCTGGGTTTTTACCATGTGAGTCGTAATTTAAACTGTATATAATAATGTGTTTCGGGCTTTAATGACTTAGCAATTCTAGCGATTTTGTGGCGAACAGCAAGTCTCAATTTTAAGTAGCACCCTAAAAATGTACTTCCTGTAAGTTTGACTGCCAGTGAATTAATAAGGCAAGTGCTAGAGTTTGTATATTAATTTTAGTTTTGCATAACTGTAGATTATCCATATTCATTCATAGATTTCCATGATTATCACCCGTCTTTGTTCTGTACTGCCAAAATATTTGAAGTAGGGACTTAGGTAGGTTATGAGTGGATATAAAAGAGTTATGCATATTAGCAGCCAATCTGCAATTTAAAAAAATATCAAACCTCTCCCATCGCTTTGTGGGTGACGACAACGAATAGTCTCTGTATTTAGTTTATCTCGCCTTGTTGAATTAATTAAGGGAGTGCTCGGTTTAAATAATCCTTTGTTTTTGGTAACTGTGAGTTTTGCTAGTGCTAGCCCTGCAATTGAACAGGGTAATCATTTGTTTTGTAATTCAAGGACCTGAATGCGACTGGCACAGGACTGGAATGGAGGGATATGAAGTCTCACAAGATTATGGTTTGTTTTTACTCTATAGTTTTGTTGGTTGATAAGTCTAAAGAAAAAATAAAAACTATCTGCCTCACCCTACAAGGGAAGTAGAATTATCTCGCTCCGAATTCAAATATTTTTGAAAATAGACAAGTTAAATATTCAAGGAATAATTCTTTTCTCTCTCCAAAGTAGACATTAAAGTCCTCTACTCCGAGAAAAGGAAAACTGCTCCCAAAGCAACAAGGGTAAATAATCACCTTTCAAACTAATCACCGTGCCCTCACTTTTTATTGTACTCGCTAACGACTTGTCTTAGCACTGAAGCAATTCAAAATGGCACCCGAATAACATGCCAATAATCGTTAGCAGCGATTGGAAAACAAAACTATGATTATAGGGTATTATCTAGGCTTTCCTCTCTCTTTCTCCCTCGTTTATAAAAGTAATGTCGTCTCATTTGTCTCGTGAGGGGACGAGATAGAGTGACATTACTTTAACGAACTTTCGATGGTCCACAGCGGGATGGGGTTCGGAATTTTCTTGTTAGTTTTCATCTGATAGAGCTTAGCTTTGTATAATTGCATACAAATTGTGTTTGGACAGGGAAAGATGTTGAGTGTCTTCTGTCACTTATTAAAACTTCTGAACATTTTTTGTGCTTAGTGCTTTTTGGCTAGACAAAAACTTGTTAGACTTGTTCTTGAAGCACTTTGTGGCTTGTTTGTGTTAGTAGACAATAAGTATAAAATCTGAAATAAATGGTTTTTAGTTTACTCTTGAATACTTCAGTAGCTTACGTGTCTCATGATGAAACGAAGTAAGTATACACTTTGTCAGTATCGATTGACAAATTGTATCAACAAATAAACTAAAAATGTGTGATCAACACTACCAAAAGACAGAAAGCTACTAACAGAATTAGTACTTAGTATAACGGTTACCGGTTTAAATATCCATCCCTACCCTAGAATTGTACGACAACCCAGCAGCCAGCACCTCACTCCACAAATTGCGCTATCAGGAGCTTATTTTCTAAGCAGTCAGCTCGTCGCCCACAAAGTTCCTCAACAATGAGCGCAAACGCAACTCTCTCCGTTATCTGCGACTGTTTATTGTCTGAACTTGGCTGGATGGCCGTTTTGTTGCCGATTCCCCGACAACTCGGTTTAGATGAGCAAGTTAGAGTAGCGCGGGACTGTTTATACGACACGATTTTGTCACGATCCGATGCTGAAAACAAAATGCTTGTGGTTGAATTTCACTACGCTATATTGGGTCTTTCATAGACAGGTATGATTGTAAAAAAGGCAGTCTGAATAATCAAAAGAATTGCAGAATGATGAAAAATTACACATCATGTTATGTTAGATCTTTGAAACAATGGTGACTCAGTAGTATCTGCCTCAACTTAGATACACACCGAGACTGAGCGACTTCTTATCGAAGCAGGCACATTACTTGGTGAACTTTATTAACTGCGTCATCATTGCTCTTAAAACGATGAAGGAAAACATTGTGCGGAAACCGTCACGTCTTAGTAACAGAAATTCGAAGGTATGTGAAATTCCCAACCGACAAGAGGCCCGCTTGATGGCTAAGATTATGGCCCACTTCCCCTCACAGGGAGGTGACTTGTGTCCAAGCAAGAACAGGGACGTTATTGTCTGATTATGCTATGTTCAGACAATTGTACCTACATTCGTCAACTTACTCTTGTATCTCAGAAAAAGTATCAATTTAGCTTGTTGTTGTTCTTTTGACCCCATCATTTAAGGAAACATAAATATTTTTAATAATCATCTAATTTTATATCAGAAGTCGTAAAGTATAAAACAATTACAATTCAAAGGGGTATTCATTCACTCGTGACGAATCCAGTGCCTGTAGCTAACTAATTGGTATAAAATGAACCGCTCCCATGAGACTAGCCGCCCCGATTTTGTTTTAATCGAAATTTTCTGCGCAAAGTGTCGGCTGCGGGATGAATTGTCACAATTCTCAACATCCAATTAAACATAACGCTTTGTTGAACGTAATTTACGATGTTAGGAACACCGATTTTTAACTTTCTTATTGAGAGGAAATATTAAAGAAGAAATTGACAAAAGATATTCAGGGGCTTCGATACGTTCTTAAGGTTTCGTATTGTAATCTGATTTAATTTTTCAGTTACCAGTACCCTTTTGTGTATCGACCGGAGATATTCTACAGATCTACGGTATAAGAAAAGAAAAGAAAAGACGAGAAAAAAGCCAGAAAATTAAGTATGCAGCAGTTTAGGAAGACAAGTAAGCAATTGAATTGCCCAATAAACAATGTCAGCATACAGTCGCTATTTCTGTATCGTAAACGTCAGCAGCGTTCACGCTTGATAAGTTACAGGTCCTCTAGTGTTTGCTATGTTCCACAAACAGCCTTCAGGTGAGTTATGGCGGCCCCTGTGTGCAGTTTTGCTTATTAACGAGACCAACATGGCGGTCGTTTGATAAGATTTCGGTTTGTCTTGACATTCGTGCCTCGAGGCGGCCTCCGGGCATTTGGAGTTAAGGCCACTGTAGGTGAAGTGTGAGCTTAGCATGTATGTTCTACTTTAGGGTTGTCGATTTAAATTCTTGATCGTTTCTCTAGGTTGAGTGAAGATTTCGTGCACTAAGAACGAATTTCAAGTTAGTCTTAGGCTATGCAATATTAGTACAGCCTTCATTCATGCCACTTAATGTACTAGTATACCATCTTGCTATGGAGTATAAAAAGTTCACAATTTAAGTGGAATGATGAATGGGGAAGTCTGAGAATAACGATTAAGAATGCAAAGAGCTGGCATACAAAAGTCCACCTAACAGTCGACAGATGACTGTGTTACTAAAATTTCTCAAAATAAGTACAAATATTAAAGTAGAGCATCTGCCTAGTCGTATTACTAAGAAATTCGGCAACAACGTGTAAGGCGCGCGCGACGCATAACTGGCGGCAGGCGCAAATCGCTCGCCTGCCTCGGATGACTGGCGTGACGTGTACACACTATAAACAACCACATGCTTTAAGTAATTGACACGTATGATTAGTTATGGTGGAAGGTATGTAAATGCAATGTATAGATTTCTTTGTTACAGGTCTCATGAGAAGCGTTAAAATAACTTAGTGTGTTGCAATCTCTCTCGCTCTCTTCTAGGTGTTATATTTGTTATATGTTATATCTATCAGACGTGTTTTATGGGGGACCTATACTAACACAGGATATAGGTAGAGAGGTGGGTTTTTTTTTACAAAAATCTTTAGGTAATCCCATTAGCATAATCAGTAATAGGTTACCTCCCTTAATTAATTGTAATATTCCCGTTATTGAATGCTTCATATTAAAGGGACAGTCTAGATCGCAACGAGAATAGTTTCAGCTCGTCAAAACAGCAACAGTAGGAAAAAAAAGAATTTGCTTTCAAAGCATAAAGACGGTTATTATAATAAATATTGAAGGCTGTTAAACAACAACACGCCCAAAAGTAAACACTGAACGCTGGAAGGAGGAGCTTATTACGGTAGGCTTAGCCAAGCCGTGTTATCTCGGCAAAGTTCAGAATTTGCAAGCGCTCCGAGCTTTGCGCAAAATATGAGAACGCTTGGAAACTTTGTATCGTCGCTTGACAATGAAATACTGATGTCATTATCATACTACACATGGGATTTATTGCTTGTAGGATCATATAGCATGGGTTTCTTTCTGTTGTGGGATTGTTTTTTTTTTATGTATTGCACTACACTATGTGTATTTTTTAAAGCTACAAAAGTTTTAAAAATATTAGTATTCAAACTAATCTAGCACTCTTTTCTCCATACGAGCAGTGTGATTTCTTTTGTGTTGTGGGTTTTATTGTTTCGATAGCCGTAAAAAAAAATGTCACCTGCGGATATCAAATCTGCTACACAGAAGACGATCGATCAAAGACTGGACCAACACCAACCAAGCTATCTATAGTACCATTGTATGACAAACGTGATGAATATAAAGCATAACTTACTTACTACTCAAAAAATATGTATCAATTCCTGATTTATATATAACGGAACGACTGTCAAATGAAAAGGATCATTCCGATAGACTCTCAAACAAAGTTGTTGATGAAGTCTTTACAAGTGAATTGGGGGACGACCGGTAAAAGAAACTGATAGATTGCCGCCGCCGGGATTAGGGACGGACAATTAGACGCGTCGCTCGTCCGATCTAATCTGTACTAAGTTCGCCATTTGTTTCAGATGACTCGATTACCTTTTGAGACGAGTTATTTATGTAGATCGGATTAGATTTGTTTAGTTCATTTGTTTGATTGTGGATAGGATATCTGCAGAGTTGTTAGTTACCAATAATTGTCAGATAGGTTTTGCCACTAGACATTGAATATGGGTATACTTTCGAAGCCAACTGCAGACCGCAAGCGAGGCACTATTGTTGCGGTTGATATGAACAAAAACGCGACATCAAAAATTCGACGGCAGCGCTCACATCGACCTGGTGATGATCGTCAATAGACCGAATTGCCCTTATATCCGGCAATGCTACAGCAGACATATTGTTACCTTGTGAGTGTTCGTTTTTATCTGTGTTTGTTATCCTGACTGTATCCTTTTATGAATCTGTTTGTATTTGAGTCTCGTTACTTAAATTACCTAAATTATTATTAATTTAATTTCTTTTACAGTTTTACGAAATCATTTATCAAACAAAAAATAAGTCCTATAGGTCTGTTAGAGACGGCTAGTGACGGTACTGTTCACTGTTGTCGCCGCTTGATCGCAGCGGCAATGTGGCCATCTACGTGAGAGTTACAAATCATTTGAGGCGCTAAGGTTTCTTATAGCTCTTGAGAAGCCTTTGCCGTTGCGGTTCGCGGGTGCATGTGCTCAATCTCATCTTGGCAGCATTCGAGCAAAAACCATGTCGCAAATCATATAAAAAGATAACGTCTCAATTCATCGCACAATTTTAATACCACCATGGCGCACCACAATTAAAATAATTACGTCATAATATCATCATCTAAAATTAAATTTTCAGCCCTTCGCCGCTCCAAGGTATCAAGTTGAGCATCGAATAAATGTGGCCATTTCTCATTCTAACCGGAGCAAAACTTAATAACCCTACTGGAAACGCAATAATTACCAGCGTTCAGTACGAGATTCGGGAGAGAAATAAATGAAAGTCATTAAGAGACTCGCGTTTAGATATTTCATCCCCCTTGAAGAAGACGTTAGCGGGGCCGCCACACCACCGGTGTTGAGTGTTCCCACGCAACCGGCCAAAGAGAAACTACACGGAATGTTTTTCATTTCTTGCCTATCCCAGTGGAACGATTGATTTTTTAATCTTAGATTCTCAAAATAAGTATGTACAATGTAGATGATCACTAACGAAAACATCAAGCCAAATCTGAAAACCATCTTGTTTTCATTGTGGATCATCTTTTCTTATTCTGTCAGTCCATATGTTCGTAGGCATCGTAGGCGCGTAGCGCATAGCCCGAAGGCAGCAGCCCGTAGCAATGCAATGGTATAAAAATATGTCAACAAGAAATGCCTTTTTTACTGCAAATCCTTTTTAACTTGCATCTAAACAAACCAAGTTTCATAAGTAATTAAACTTCGTGTTTGAATTAAGAATAAATCTCAAGATTTTATTTCATTGTAGTATCGTATTTTTAGAGGAGGTCAGATAGGCCTTCACTTCATGTAAAATACTGGAAGGTATTTACTGGAAGCCCACTCCAACATAATTGGGGAAAGAAGATGCTGATGTTTTCTGAAGAGTGTCGTATCTTCACAATCACAATTCTTTGATCGCGTAGCACCTGACAAATTATCGCCTCTCATAGGCAATCCTCACGATTGTTTTTGTTGAATTGTTCGTGTGTTTTGCGGGCTAAGACTAATGTGCAATGTAATTGCCCACACCATATAATGGGTGCATGCTATGGAGAGAAAATCTTACATAAATAATGTTTATTTTTCTGGCGCAGGCAGTCTTTCTGCAGAGATGTTTTTCTTGTAAGTGGAAGTAACATAATCAATACAGTACAGTCTGCACTATGATTTTTGTAGTATCGCCCTCTCTTTTCTAGATAAAAATGGACATGGAAACATTTTGGATGTTATTAAATTAAAGGCAGCATTACAGCTTTTTTCGAACTTACTATTTATAAAACTTTGGGATTTCGTTCGTTTGATTAAAGGTAACCCGCATATCGAAATCAAAGGATTAAAAAAAGAGCTGAAAAATATTTAACACAATGGGCGCGTGTTGACAGCGGGCCGCGATTGCGGACGCGTCTGCTCAGGCAGAAGCAACCCGGTTCCAGCGCAAATACCAATCCGCGCTATTCACGGGTTCTATTCGATTTCATTCGCGCTAGTGATGTTTTGTTGTACCATTGTATCGATAGTCGATGATTGTGGTGACCTGAATATCCTACTTACAGTAGTATGTATGGAATTCAAAATTATTCGGATATTAATTTTGCATAATAATTTATGCATTCGCTTTGAAAATTCCTGTGAATGAATGATGAAAAGAGACCGGAATGCATTTATTAAATTTAATTTTAGGTTCTGGTTTTATATGAACGCACTCGCATTTTTTTACAATAGTAAGTAATATTAAATTGCGTCGATGTATTGTCAAAATATAAATCATCACTATCGCGGCCGTGACTCGGGCACGCGCCGTATCAGATTGCGGTGCGTTCCGCATATAGAGCGAAGATTTTTTTCACAAAACCCTATCAAATCGACACCTATACGCTTGAGTTTCTGTCTATTTCTAACGCAGCATGAATATAAAAAACATAATATTTTATATACTTACTGCTTATTTGATACCGCAGAATAGGGATTTGATTAGCAATAACTTTATAAAATATAATATGCGAAACTAGCGATTTTTCAGTAATCCTTTGCCAGTCATACTTTTTCTAGGAAGAAATGTGTCCTATAATAGGGGATAATCCTATTTTTTTTTCTTTGTCCGTCGGGTAGTTTATTGACGTTCTTTTTTCACGTGGTCATAAAATTACGGATATATATTGAGTTGGAATGGCGCATTACGTCACATGTAGGTAAGTTTTATACCCACTTGTGACGTAGTAAGCCCCCACTCTCCAACTTTAATGAGTTCAAACTAAGTAATTTTTTGATATTTTGATAAAACAAAAAATACGTGTCTAATATTTTTGTATTGTCTGACGGACAAAATAGAATGTCGTTTTCTTTACCCAGTCCGATCCCCCATTACTACCTACGTAATAGTTATCCAAATTGTTCATATAGGTAGTGTGTGTAGGCGACCTTCCGTAACTATAGAACATAAATGTGTACTTAATCGGAATTATGTAGGTGTATATTGTATGCTTAGATAAAGAAGTTGTTTTGTTTACTGAATTTCATAAATATCCGTTATATTATAGCTACACAAAAATAGCAACACTGGCAAATTCACTTTCTGCCTAAAACCGTAGGATTATAACTCCATGAAACGTCGCCATTAACAGCGATATCTTCATATTATTAGGTAAAGGAGTCGTGAAAATCCTTCGGCTTTATCTTCTCCCTTTAATTGTTGGCTGGAGTACTATCTGGAGTTTACTGGCGCCGATTGCACGCAATAAAACGTAACAGCCCTTTTGTTTTGAGCTGTTCATATCGTGTGTTTGTCGCCTGTGAACTACGCTTTGTGGTTAAGAAAACATGCATTCGGGTTGAAGTTTTTGTTGTTTTGTTTGAGTTTTCCCCGCTACCCAAACCGATGTTTTCCTGGCATGTTGCCATGCAATCTTTTGACCAATACAGATAGTTAAATACTGAATACTGGCCACGGCTTCGCTTGCAAATTACCGCCCCATTTGAGACACTCAGGAATAGAATATTCTAAATAAAATACCACCATTTAAAAAAAATTGCACGGTCACTGGGCTTTCTGACATATTATAGGTACTATCTTCAAATAGGTTATAGTATTCGTGAGATCAACTGCTCCAAAGGCGTACATACCAAGAAGCTAGTCTTTCGAAAACATGAACGAGATGTAAAGTAGTACAGATTGTGATACAAAATCTTTCTTACAATATTACTTACAAGCTTTTTTTGCTATCATAAACACGTATGCGTATTTTGAATAATTTAGTTTGTTTGGTTGAATATTTCACGCACTTCCTCCTTCGATCTCGCCTGGATAAACTAAGTTTGATATGTGATTGAAACGTGACTCCACTAACAAAAGAGGTCATGTTACGAATCAAAAAATGCGAATAGGTACAAGTAGAAGACTTTTTGAAGAGGAAAAACCAGATAGCTAAGAAAAAGTGAGATTCTATCAGCGAGAATGGCGAGAATGATAATGGGAAAGTCAAAAGTCTATGGGATTGACATATTTTATTAGCTACCGAAAACTTTATCTCATTTATGATGAAGGCGTTAGTAGAAAATACTATATTTCTTACCACTTTAAGAGTGCAGTTTATAGTGCCGTTGCCTGTCATGTTTGCATCGATGTTTCAAACTTGGTAGGTACATTTATTTTAGTTCTGAATTTTCCCGCCAAAACAGATAAGTTGTTGAAGTGTACCTACGAAACACTTTGAAAGCGACTTCTATTTAGGTCAAATTTTGAATACATCATGCAGACAAATTGAAACTAATTAGGCTGTCTTGGAAGGTCCCTTAGTAGGAAAACTGTAACTGTGGAAGTGCTTTGAGATTCTTATGTATTCCCTGATGTCGACGTCACAAGATACCCGAGTCCATAAACACACGTGTGCCAAGTTAAATAAACACACGTAATTTATAATGGAACTACATTTTCTTTTCTTTCAAAAGAGGTAGAGTAGAAGCTATTTAAAAGCGGAACACACGGAAGCTTTTGATTGGACGTGTGTTTAACTGTTAGTTTTAAAGTTTTCGTGGCACGTCATCCGCAGGACTGTGTTACATGCCGTTGTTATCGTGCTTGCCATAATTATAAGCCTTGCAACACTAACATAATTATATTTATACTTACACGATATTGTGTTTTTGATTGTTATTAGATGCAGCTGTTTTAAATGCAGTGTCTTTTTGTGTTTGTGAGGAGAAGCTGATTTACAAGAGTATGTAAGTCGCAACGTCGTGAGGTCTAAAGTTGAAAGCTAGATGAATATTCTAACATCACCATCATCATCATCAGCCTATAATGTTCCCACTGCTGGGACACAGGCCTCCTCGCAATTAGTCGCAATGAGAGGTAGTGGGCTGTAGTCCACCACGCAGGCCCAGTGCTTGTTGGTAGATGTCACTAGATGTCACGAGTCTTCGAATTTTTTGTTCTAGGATACCTATGCCGGTTTCCTCACGATGTTTTCCTTCACCGTTTTTGATGGCAGCGGTGATGAAATAAATTACACAAAATAATGCGCCCGTCTGGGTTTGAAACCACGGCTTACTGCTCGTAAGTCGGGGCTGCTACCACTGAGCCATCGCTGATCTCAACATTCTAACATTTTATTAAATTCTGTATCAATCTTAAAAAAATAGAGGTAAAATATTTTCCAGGACATTATCATCCAAAATCTTCCTCTATAACTCACTCAACAATAAAACAATCCAGTTCTAAATGTTTTCAAAAGAAGGCACGCTGTTCGAATCAAAACGTGTCCGTCCATTAGTCGTGAACAAAGAAGACTATTAAATCAATTACCTACAGTAAATTTCAATAGGGGGCGAGGGAGGGGACAATTTTCATGAGCGTTTCCCAATGACGCTAATTTCGGTGGTCATCGGGTGTAATAAAATTTCATCAGACATTAGAACATCCATTTAAATTTGACGGTAAATGTGAATGGAATTGGTCAGGCGAGAAGGGTTGTGGTAAAGAATGGGAATTACGATTAAAGGAGATATACATATTATCTACTGGTTACTTTCAATAAGGTATCATTGTATCATGCTTATTTATGATAATAGTCGTACTATCTCAGGCCTAACTGATTGGGTTTGGGTTGAATATTAGATGTTGAATAAGTGTGATTCAGGACACAGGGCTGGAAGAAGCTGACCTACCAATTATTCAGTTCGACTTGAACCAATTTGAAACCTCCAAGAAGTAGAATAAAAGTTACAACAATAACAGACTTGTAAATCACACTAATTCTAGTATTGCGGTCTATGTAAATATCAGAACAGTGTTCTATTGTTAACTTATTAAGCGAACATATCGATTCCATTATTTTGTGTTTAATGAAGTTATTGAATTGGAAGTTCGTGTCAGGTTGTCGCGGCGGTTCCAGCTTTGTCGTGTCGTCACCGTGAAAATCACTCATTAGGAAAACCCGCAGGAAAACGTCGGTTTAAAGGGTCCCCCTCCACATCTCCTGTTAATTGTAACACATTTTTCGATTGAGTTAACTTTGTTTTTGGGTGAAGATTCAAATCATTTTGACGGCAAGTCGTTAAAATATTTGTGTGATATTGATAAAGGATAATTGTTTCGCGGTGAAATGATTGCGGGTGAACAACTTTTCTTTTGAATGAACATACCATTTTCTTTAGATGTTTACCACACACGTGAAGCACTTTAGACTTCTAGTAATATTAAAAGTGGTCCAATATATATGAAGAGAATTTACAAAGGCAAAGTCAATAACAGAGCCTTTTAATCAGCATTGAACAACGCTTGATTTTCATTAAAACAAAGGGTACAATGTAGACGTATTTATTTGACAATGGGGTGACCAAAGTGCACCCTAAAAGAGTGGAACGCTTTATGCTTCATGAAAAAAACTTTATCAAAATTTAATAGCATTCCCCACTAGTAGGAAGAACGGCCAGTGACTTTGATATTTTCGACGGTATTAATTAAAAAATTATAAAGCTTCCCGTGGTTGAGCCCCGGAGCCATTGTTGCCCCCCACAAAGCATTTATATCGCGGAAAAAGATAAATATGGAGGACGCAGGTAATTGCGTACGCTTTTATTGAGCTGTTGTTTGATTTCGAAGGCTTTTTATTGTGGGCAACATTTATTGTGTGTACATAATATGTATTGATTTAACGATCGAAATTTTTAATGAACAGGTTTATTAGAATTGTGTCGTTATTTTTTGTGGAAGTTACTTTGGTAGATTTCATTTGTAGAGCAATTATTGTAGACCGTATCGATGATCTTGTCTATACAGAGAAATCGATGAAGTAGGTATTGGGCCATCTGTTATTTCCTTCCTTTTTTTAAAGTAAAATAAAAATGAAGCCTAATTCTAAGGTCTCGAAGGTAAATATTTTTTCTCATCATAATAAAACGGCGGGAAGGTTCTACGATGATTTCCCGTAACAATGTTTCCCTTAGGAAGGCGCAGGTAATTATGATTGAGCACAAAATGGGTAAAAATAAGGTGGAGTATTGTTTCAGACATAATTAGGGTTTGTGGTCGCAGCGGGTATCGCGCGCCTGCCAAAATGCAAGTCATAGAAACAGCGGTATTCGCAGTACTTTTCACAGATATATTTTTCTTGCTCATGATGTAATTTCAAAAGGAGTTTTTGGTCGAGGTGCGAAAGAGCCGTAAGGCACACATTCCTGTTCTTTTTCCTTCTTGTCCTGTGTTTATTTTCAGAATATTGTGTGTTTTTATGTATGTGCTATACAAAAGTGCTTTTGGCTTACTAAAAACTTCCCTCATCTGCAAACGTTTCTTATTTTCTAGTATTATTGTTCCGATAAGCGTTACGACGCTTAATGGAATTTCAAGGTAGACAGTAGATAATCTAACCAACACACGTAGAACTTAATACTCACATCAATTTCACTCAAGAAAGTCGTATTAAATGAACGTATCTCCAGGTTTGAACGTAACGGCAAGAGGCGTCGATTATGAATATTAATATGGCGGTGACACTCCCGGTTAGCGGTTCAACGCTAATTCGGATAGACAAACCTCTCATAACAGTCAACGTGCACGTGTGCAGAGAATCTGTAGACTTGTCTTTGGATAAGACGGTTTTAGAGGAATCTATAATAATATTATAAAGAGGTTTGTAAGTTAGTATGTAGAGTGTAATATTCGGAACTACTGATTCGATTCCGGAAATTCATTAATTAACGTGAAGCTAAATTATCCCCAAGTGTCATAGGCTGACATTTAAAACGTTTACGGGGGTAATTTAAATTCCCTACATAACAGGAGCGCAGCCGCCAGCAAAAGCTAAGCTAGTAAGGTATAAGTTACTCACTCTTACAGTGTTCACTCAAACGACTATAGTTATTAGAGAAGTATTTAAGAAGAGGACATGCTGTGCCGTGTCGACCCCAAATAAATTGGGAATAAGGCAAGAGTATGACGATATTGACGATGACATAGGTATGTAGTGTTAGCGCTATAATTTATACATAAACATGAAAGTTCTGAGAAGATGGATGATCTATAGCAGAAAAAACAATCTTGTCTGTCTGTGACAATGTTGTCATGACTAAACGAATGCAGTAAGAACTGTCTTGAATCAGAATAAAGAATTGCTAATGCAATAATTGTATGGTGTAATACATATTGATGTATTTTTTATAAGTTTTAGTCACCAATAAACACTTTTTAGCGGTTCTAGGAAATTACTTTCTACTCGTTCCGAATCATCTCACGGCGGCGTATCTACACATATGGTACGCGCTGTGTACCCAGCCAATTCAAGTCACCTCTCATCTGCCCACTTCGATTTTCATTGCCGCTAAGATAAAGCCATAATTAAGGGCCTTCTCGATCGATTAACTTAAGCCGAGTTTAAATAGACGTTAACTCCGAGAGAAAGGTTTACTCCGGCGTGAAATGGCATTAGGTTTTCGCGCGTTTTATGCGCCTCCAGACGAGAGACGAGTCGCTAAGAAAAGGGGATTTAATGGGAGATTGACTTAATTAGGTACCGTCGTAAATTAGCGGAAGTATTTTTGATTGATACGACTTAAATGGATTTGTAAGTTTACATTAGATTAGGCTTCTAACCTTCTAAGTACGTTGAAAGCCGGCGAAAAGTTTTTACTGCAAAAGGCCGTTGTTCACAGGAAGTTCTGTTTTATTTTGAAATGTGATTTAGTTGGTTATAATCCAGTAATAAAAAGAAGTATTTCAGTTTACTTATATTCCTTTTTTATATGACTTAATAACACGTAACGAAATATTTTAGTAAACTTCTTAAAACATGTAGGCCAAGTGTAACTTAACCGAGGAACAATAGTACAAAAGCCTAATACACCCATTAACAGTGAGTTATAACTGGAACATAAATCTGACGTCGACGTAATAATAGAAATTAATTATAAAAAATATATAGTGTTGACCTCACAAAACGCAATAGTTAGCACGTTCTTCAACGCGGTTCGTGATAACCAGTACTTAGAAATTACTTTTGTAATTAAATCAAGCATTCTTTCCAAAGTTACGTATTAATAATTTAGTAAAGGCTTTGACAGGGCAATTCCGTCTCAACTACTTGCTACCCTTCTGTTTATGCTAACTAAAAGGTGGGCGAATAGGGCTGTGAAATCATGCGGAGGGTCGATAATATTGAAATACCAAGGCAGTGTAATACTTAAGTTTTTGTAATTTCTATCTTTGGAATCGAGTATTGATAGTACGGGAACTCCGAAGGACTACAATTTTATGAGATAATTTGAACTCAGCTTCTGCACAAATCCCATTTGAAATACCAACTATAAATACTGCATTAATCATCATCATTCTCCTGTTTTATCCCCATTTATTTGAGAGCAGCGGTGGCCCAGTGGTGGCAGCCCCGACTTACTAGCAGTAAGCCGTGGGTTCGAACCCAGGCAGGCGCATTACTTTGTGTAATCTATTTCATTACCGCTGCCCTCAAAAACGGTGAAGGAAAACATCGTGAGGAAACCGGCATGTCCTAGAACTAAAAGTTCGAAGATAAGTGACATGTACCAACCCGCACTGGGCCCGCGTGGTGGATTACAGCCCACTCCCTCTCATAGAGAAGAGGCCTGTGTCCCAGCAGTGGGAACATAATCGGCTAATGATGATGATGATGATTTGAGGTCGGCGCAGCATGTCGTCTACGTTTATACTGTCTTAATGCCAATTTATTTTAAATCCCAGTTCCTGTTACAATTCCTTTAGTTTGACCTTTAAAATATTGACAAAATATGTCCATCACATGACAGTAAAACTTATGAGCAGACTAAATAAATAATGAAACATCATATTGCCCATCACTACAACTCGTGTTGCGTGACGTTTCCTTACGATGTTATGAATCGGCAGCGACGTAAATGTTGTTCCAAATGTCAGTTTGACCTTATGCTAAGTGGTGGGCCGGTGGGCCGCCCCTGAATTATTTGACAAGTGCCTGTTTGATCTTTATGGGCTGCCCTTTCATATGATTGCTGTCAATTTACCGTGAATTTGTGATACCTGTCGGCTGGCTGTGTTATTAATGAAGTGGCCTGTAGGTACCATGCGTTTGAGGTAGACCTATTATGCACATCAGTGTATGATAGTTGTCTACTGTTTATTTCAGTCTTTCGTTGTCTGATGTCTGTTAGTACGGGATTGGGGAACGATTAAAACTAGTACCTATAACTTATGTATGAGTTACCTACTTCAAGTGTATCTTCGAGCTAATTCCCATAATCTCATAAATGGCATCGAGGTTAAAACTTTATTAATTTTGTTCTGACTCCGCCATTTTCCCCAGCCCAGAACATTTCCATTTTTATGCAGATAAGTTATTCCAGCGATGAGGGAATCATTAGCTCGCAGGTGTTCTTAATGTTACCTGTTACTTCAAAATTCTTTGAATAAAACTGCGTTTTAAAAAGAAAATTACAGTTCTATGAAATTATACCCTGAAAATAATGCCTCTGATGCTGCAGTAAACGTGGCCCAAACCATATTATAAAGAAGTATCGATGATACTTCTTTATTCTTATACAAGGTGTTGTTTTGCAACCTCGTCAAATTCAAGGAGGTAACTATGCTAATGATTCTTGTCCCGAATCAATAATAAAATGGGTAGGTAATTTTTCATTTTTGTCTTTTTTACGGAAATCGGTAAGTGTGAAACATTCTTGTTTTAAACGCGGCCCCTCTGGTTCTTGCCTTATAACCTCGCTTACACACGTACAAACAATCTCAAACGTTTATTCGACAATTTCTTAGTCCCTATACCACGTAAAGGGGGTTATTCTGAAATACTGACAATGTTAAACAAGCAAAAAAATTTGCGTTTATTAATAATTAACTAGGTACCGTAATTTTAATTGGTTATTTATGTCTTTCGTGACCACCTCCTGAAATTTGACGAGGTTGCAAAACAACACCTTGTATATGACAAGAAGAAGATACCCTTAAAAGAATCAATAGTGCAATACAAATAAATTAACGTTATTTAAGTTTCTAATAGTGGCTATTAGGGCACCCGCAGACAGGCGCAACGCGACGCTACGCAGCCCGCGGCGACAAAACCTACGTAGAACAATTTCTATGGAAACGGCCGCGCGACTGTTCACAAAGCGCTTCTGGGTTTCATTATCACTTTTCGAGATTGCGACACGCCACGCGTGACGCGCGGCACGCCGAGACGCACTCCGCGACAAGAAACAAAAGATTCGTAGAACATTTTCTATGCAGCCCGCGCGGCAACGCGCCGCGGCATCAACTCGTTGATCGATTACTCGATCCTAACGTATCGAAAAGCGATCGAAAGTTTCGAAATTTGTTTTGTTTATAATTACCTACGTAACTTGAAAATCGACTTTTATATTTGATACATTTTGATTTTGAAAATATTAGAGTAAGGCATAAAAATTATTATCCAAAAAGATTTAACACCCCAATTTTAAGATATCGTCTGCAATACATTAGCATGGCTTTTATAGGTCAAAGTAGGTAATTATAAATATATATTTAATCTCTCGTTAGGTAGATGGATGGCTGATCGATGGCTTGAATTAGAAAGCGATACTCCTGGGTACTATCCTAAGCTATCACTTTTCAAACGCTTTTCAATACGTTAGGATCGAGTTATCGATTAAATGTCGCGCCGCGTCGCGTCGCGCTCATGTGCGAGGCTTCGCGACGCGGCAACACTGCTATGCGCGTCGCGCTGTCGCGTCGCGTCGCGTCTTGCTGTAACGACGTGTTTCGTCGCGCCTTTTTTCTGGAGCCTTCAACGCCTTTGGGGGTATGAAGAACATTTTAATAGATGAATAGAGAGAAGTTTCTAGCTGTAGTCAATTTGCACTTGAAATGTATAATGTTATATGACGAGTTACCAATATTATACCTATAGCAAACTCAGCAATAAAATCCAAACCATATCAAAACTCCGAACTTAATTAAATTACGTGGTAACGATTGTTACAACTTGGGTTCTTTCGTACGAAGTAGTCATTTACGTGTTCAAGTGATGTAACTCACAGGGCAAATTCTTGCGGAACTCGTTAGGGGTCGTTCCGTACGTCCGATACGGGACGGGTCGGAAACGGCGCGACTATCGCCGGCCGCGCGACAGTTTCTATTCAAATTAGCCGCGATTCGACCTCGCTTTGCGGTTAAATTAAGTTCTTTACTTTCCCCTTGTCTTCTGTTCATTGCTGTTTTTGTACAACTTCAACTTCTGTTGTAAGGTTGCAATATTTCGATGGACAGTGAGTGTATCCATTAGTCTCAAAGATGGAGGGTTGCCTTATTGTAGGGATGTCTGAGCGCTAGACGACAACGTCACTGTTTCCGGGCGTCGCGTCGTCGGCGTCGTGTCGTTCAAAATGCGTGCAAACCAAAGTTTTGTTCACTATTCAGTAGATCATTGTTCTACTTGTACGTTATTACACTTTAACGAACGTTGTTTTAGGCACACATAAATTAGGCCGATTGTAGGGTTCGCATAGTGATAGCAGAATCAATTTAATGTAACTAAAACAGATTTAACAGAATAGGTCTTTAGTTGTTTTTTTTTTTTCGTCTTATTATTATGAATCACTGATATGTGTCACTTGATTAAGGTATACTGATCTTATTATAAGTAGGTCACATAATAAATAATACATATTTTCTTTTATAAAATGTAAATGTGTAGGTATCGACTGACATAAAGATAGGTCACCTCTAGTTATTTTTGATGATGTTATCTGTCTGCTATCAATATAAACATGTTTTGTTTTGATTTACCTGATTATAAATCAGTTGATTAATAATATATATACTTTTTTTTTATGAAAGCGATACAATATCTAAATACTCATTACCATACAAAGATTTAATCTATAGTTTTGATGAAATTTTAATCACGTGGTTTTTATCTTCACTTTATGACGTAATAATAATTAAGATAATTACTAATGCGACGTGGAATTTCGCCTAGATTCATGAACCTTCGATAGCTCAGTTGGTAGAGCGGTGGACTGTAGATGTGTAGAAAAGACTGTTATCCATAGGTCGCTGGTTCAAATCCGGCTCGAAGGAATCTTTTTGGACATTTATTGCTTCGAAGTAACAGTGCGAAAGTGAGAACGCATCGGTTGTTTGAATTTTACTCGTATTTTTGATAGTGTAGCGGAGAACTGTAGTCTCACTAGACATTCGACATGACTTAATAATGAAGACATTTTTTTTCCTTTCATATTATACACCGTGTAAATCACCTCATCACGAAGCCGTCAACCAAGCATTCTGTACATGAAACTAAGTAACTTTACGCAAAAAATATTGCTGGGAAACGACTTTTTTTGGGGGGTGTAAAATCATGATTTGTGGTAGAACTCAATGTAACGCACTCAAAACATTGTGCTGATGGACGGATTTAATAGTACGGGGGTCGTGGAGGTGTTTAAAGTTTTTACTTTTAAAAACTTGTATTAAAAAAAATACCTGTCAAAAAGTTGGAACTTTGACCCCTAATGTCTCCGTAACTAGAAGGTTTCCAGGTATGGTGTAGAACAATAAAATGATCGCAAGGGCAGAGAGAACCAGTGCCTTTGGCTTTGTTAAAAGGTGTTTTACACCCTTTATGCATGTCTAACTTGTACAAGACCATAAACATAGCTTATAACATCACGGCTAATTTCCTAAGGGTTAGGCAGAGATGTGCTTGTAATATACACTTTAAGTAAGTTACATTGAAGTCTGGGCACTAATCCTGATTCGAGAACTTCTATTCTCCAGTGATAGATATTTAACCTATGTCAGGCCTTACTTCAATCCTATTTTGATGGATCTACAATTAACAGTGCCGTGCTTAATCATATAGTTCTTAATATAAACTATCTATTAATATGGGTTGATATTTAAAAAATATTCCTTTGAATTGAACCAGCGACCTATGGATATCAATCACTACACAACAACAGTCCACCGATCTACCAACTGATATTAAGTGTCGGATAAAACTGTACTAATAAAAAAGTAAAACTAGGATTCGCATCAAAAATGATTCCTTCGAGCCGGATTTGAACCAGCGACCTATGGATTTCAGTTACTATATACATCTACAGTCCACCGCTCTACCAACTGAGCTATCGAAGGCTTGATAGTATGTTCGAAATAAGTAGATACAATAAAACATATTATGCAATGCTGCAGTCGAGGTGAAACGTGCTCTACATCGGTGAAGGCTTGCCACTGAGTAGTGAAGAAATGGAGTTCTTAGACGATCATTTCGTCATCGAATCTCGTGTAGTTTAACCGTTGTCTTATATATAACTGGTGAAATGTGGGTGCACTACTAGGTACACCTCTGCTTATTCCTTCAGGGATTACAGGCGTGATGTTATGTTGATAAATTGATTCGTGCTGCGTGTTTCGTGTTTGACGTATTGGAGAGGTATGTGTGTCTTCGTGATACACATTCACTAACTCTACTACTATTCTCATGTACACCTTCGGGAAATTAAATGACACTAAATGAATTATTTTACGAAATTGCCTGTGAAAATAGAACTCACAACTGTCAAGACTCATATATATAAAATACATAAAATTTGACTAACTTTTGTGAATGTAAGGTGAGAGGATATTGGAAGATCGGTTATAGTTAAAATTTCGGACCGACGCCAACAGATCCTTGGAGAACTACCGATGGCAAGGGAACAATCGCTGGTTGATAATCATATATAATCATATATAATCTGATCAGTAACCGTGCCTCAGCTCAGTTGACACGCAGTTTTCGTAAATTGTAGTACTCCATTCACTCGGTACTCTATGATTCCTATGATGAAGAAGTTACCTAATATGTTAACAAATCCTACACCTTATTTATGTATGTAAACTTCATGTACAATAGTGGTACAAAGGCGGACTTAATGCCACAAGGCATTCTCTACCAGTCAACCATATGGTTAAATACGAAAAAATAGTGTACAAAAAAAAAATTACAAATAACTACCAGTTTTCAAAAATTCATACACTTACATAGATCACTAATACACATTATACAAATAAAATATACTAATATATATTATAACTAATACCAAATAAAAAAGGAGAAACCTAATAATAATTACTATGACTAGACTTTAAATTAAGAGTTATTTAGTCTGACTTAAATAGTGGTTGCGAACTTTCTTTTTAAAAGTGAATTTACTTTCGGCTTTTTTAATGCTAATGGAGTTCGTTCCAGAGTTTTATAGTTGAGATGGCATAAGAATTTGACAAAATCCGGTGCGGTGTGAAGGAATTTGGAGAAGTAGACATTTTGGAAGCTCGAAGGTTACGACTATGAGAGCACATGGATCGTTCAATATAGTGAAGAGCATGCAGAGAGATCTGAGGGACCTCCTGAGTCGGATAGGCAGCCATTTAAGCTGAGAACAGAAGGAAGAAACGTGATCGTATTTTCGCAGGCCAAAAACAAAGTGAATGCAATTTATTTAGAAGTTCTTGGGATAGGTCAGAATAACAAACATCAGCATAGTCAATAATGGGAAGCACAAGTGACTGGACCAAAGTGATTTTGGTGCTAGAAGGGAGGGAATGCTTGAATCTATAGAGAGACCGCAGCGAGAATGTGACTTTCTGGCTCACTTGAGCCACTTGTTTACTCAAACTTAAACTGTCGTCAATGAAGAGACCTAAGTCTTTTACGTGTGGTGAAAGAGAAATGACGGAGTTCTCGTACATCAGTGGCATAAGTTGGGTAGTTTTCACAACTCTAAAATAGTACGAACAACCAATGAGCATTCTCATTGGTTGTTCGTACTATATCGACCCCACGAAAAAAAAAAAAAAAACAACGATTCCTTCCAGGTGGTTTTGAACCAGTGTTCTATTGATAACAGTCGTAGCATTTCACATTTGTACAGTATATCGCTCGATAAAATGAGGCGTATCTAGATATATTGGCCAAATAATAGAAGGTATTTATTTTATAATAGTGACAGTGAAATTAAAGCGCTGCAAAAAAGATTCCTTCGAGCCGGATTTGAACCAGCGACCTATGGATATCAGTTACTATACAGGGTGTAACGGAAAGGGTATATACATCCTTAAGGGTGTGCTACAGACCATCAAACTGAACATGTTTCTCATCATAAAACATGTTTTTCAGCAAAAAAAATATATGCTGCCCCATAGAAAATTGCAATACCTATTCGACCCAAATGTATAGGCATCTGATATTTTTTTTTGCTGCAATTTTTTTTTTATGTTGAGAAACATGTTCAGTTTGATGGTCTGTAGCACACCCTTAAGGATGTATATACCCTTTCCGTTACACCCTGTATACATCTACAGTCCACCGCTCTACCAACTGAGCTATCGAAGGCTTGATAGTATGTTCGAAATAAGTAAGTACAATAAAACATATTATGTAATGCAGCAGTCGAGGTGAAACAGGCTCTACTCCTACGATCAGTACTTCAACAAATCGCGGTCATTTTTTTAAAACTTGTAGTGCAATTTGTGGACAAAACAATTGTCGTTTTGGTAAAATGGTTTGGGGTGTTTTGAGTGTTTTGTAAGATTTTGTAAAATAAAAGACGCGAAGTGTAATACATGCAAACGAACAATAACATGATAAAAATTATGTACATTCTGATCAGTACCTGTATTTCTGTTTAGTTTTTTTTTTTTTGTGAAATCCGCATAGATGTTCTCCACCATGTGGTAGGAAAAGGAGTTTGTTAGACTTACTATTTATAACTAACACCATACGGTGTTCTTCAACTACATTTTTCCGAGTCTCTGGAGCACTCGCAGTCTCGCACGCTCCACAAGGCAGGTTTTGGCCCGCATTTTCACACCTCGTCCACATGCAATGACGCACTCCATCTACTCAGCAGTCTGTAATCCCTATGATAAAGAAGTTCCTTTATTGAATTTCTACAACACATCCCTCGCTTTCGTGTATGATTAATTGATTACGAACATAGTATAACAATGATATCTCAATCGTCAAGAATACTAGGGTTGAAAAGTAATATATTTTTGTCGCTTTATTACACATCCTTAACTATGTTGGAGAAATAGTATTATTGTTAAGTACAATTACCAAAGAAAAATCTCTAGGGTTGCAAAAAAAAGATTCCTTCGAGCCGGATTTGAACCAGCGACCTATGGATATCAGTCTCTACACATCTACAGTCCACCGCTCTACCAACTGAGCTATCGAAGGCTTGTTAGTACATTTGAAATAAGTAAATACATTAAACATGTTACGCAATCTTTCGAGGTGAAAGGTGCTCCACTTCGGTGAAGGCAAATAAAAATACGCATTAGTAACAAAATGGAGTGCTCATACGCACGTTATTTATTGCGAATTTCAAACAGTCTTTCTTTTTTGGTAAGGCTTTTACCCGCAGCTTCACTTGGAGATTGGATATGATCCCATGAAAAGGAACCCGCGCGAAAATTTTCGCGTCAAATTTCACCTATGAAAATTTTGATAAAATCCGATCAGCCGTTAAGGTATGAAAATTTACCACACAGGCAGACATACATACTTTTGAATGTATCACATGGGTATGGAATAAGGACCCGAAACTTGCTCTCGATATTAAAAATAAGTTTTATCAAACGTGCTAAATAGATCATAATAAGTAGCTACTCAATGGCTTCACGATAAAATATTTCACAAGGTTATTGTCACGGTTTGCCTAAAGGCACGTAGGTGAATTCTATGAGCACGCTACTAATACTTCTGCAACATTTAATCAATAAAGAGAAAAGGATCATACGAGACTTTGTGTAAGATTAAAACGTTTTTTATTGAATGTTTATTCAAGAAATGATTGGCTTTAGGAAATTGTAAGCATCGCATCACTCCATTTGCTTAGTACTCTGCAATACCAACTGCCCCGTTGTTCTTGTCACAAGTGCGTCTGCTGAGCCTGGGTTCTAGGTTCGATTATCATGGCGGGCAAAGTGTTATTGAATTTTCTCAATAGGAATTTCTGTTAGTAGCCCGGAGGTGGACAGTTCTCGGTATGATGCCGCTGAGTTTCGGATAGACTTTAAGCCGTTGCTCCTGCGCCTGATTACTTTCCGCCCCATCTCGGATAGAAGTATCATCAGGCTGTGAGTGAGGGGAAATAGAATCTGTGTCCGTCCTCACACTTCTGCACTGAAATGTCTGCATCGTCGATAACTAGCCTCCGCTAGATTGGCAGCCATGGTCGACTGGACCAGGAAAACTATTCCTGTACAACCTTTGTAACTTTGTTGCAACGATAAATAAACATATACACTTTTTACGAGGCTCGTTAATTGAGTTGAAGAGTCACCATTCAGCCGAAAGACGACCAATACTAGACGTAAGCTTCTAAGCATCACCAAAAATCTGGTTCAACGGCACTGCCCGAATCCAGGGCATTCCCTCACAAATAGAAGAAAATAAAAAAGATTCCTTCGAGCCGGATTTGAACCAGCGACCTATGGATAACAGTCATAATTTCACATCTACAGTCCACCGCTCTACCAACTGAGCTATCGAAGGCTTGTGAATAAGCGTAAAATAACTGACTACAAAGCAACAAGTTAAGTAATAATAATCGCGGGAGGTGAAAGGTGCTCTACTTCGTCGAGCGGACGCAATCCGCGCGAAAGTGTGCGCACACGCATTAACTGCCACCTTGACGTCACGTCGTATCTGGTATGTACGACGTATATGGTCATTAGTGATTACTAGACATTTTTGGATCCTGTGATTAGACTATCATTAATTTTGACTACCCCTGCATGTGCATTTTTACAATATATTTATTGTGGGAGCAATTTCATTTTGTATAAAACCACCTTTATGGAATACACTATAATTATGTTCACTGAAAAGAAAAATCTTGAGCGTAACACTTAACAGATTTATGAACACAGTATAATTGCATAGGTACTACTTAAAAACAACAATACTAATACTACTCATAGTATTTTGTCAACCAATCCAAAGTTTAAATCCGAATTAATAAAACAAAGATAACACAGCTGCAGCCCCGTAATAATAATTAGCAAGTTCAGAGATAAGACGGTGCTATTTCAACACGAGTTCGGTTTTACTGCACCTTGCACCGCTCCCTTGTCAAATCCTCCATATTATTAGCATATTAATTGAGTATTCTGGTTTTAGGAACGTCGCAGGGATCCTAACGTTGGGGTAAAGCCGCTTTACAACCGCGACACCGAACTGTGAGGATTGGATATCATTCTCTAACTTCTAATGAATGCTATGACGTGGCTGATTAACATGTGTGCTTTAAGGTGGCATAGAAGAGAATGGTTTGCCTGAGGATTCAACTTAATTTGGGTGAATGTGGATTTATAATGAGGTACCTTATTCGACAGGGAATAAGGCGTGAAGTTATGATCTGCTAACTGAATTTCAAGTCAATACCCTGCCACCTATTTGACCCAGTGTAAGAACGCCAGTGGAATGTTTTGCCATCCAGATAAACATAAAAGGCACATTCTCCTGTTCATATTTCGCATATTTCTGAAACATAACTTGTTATAAACGCGTTAATGACTTGCTATTGTTTTTCAGATTTATGTTGACTTAAGTGTTGCGTGTCACACACAAAAGTATGTAAAGTTTTAATTGCAGTTTTACAAAAACAAATATGTTCGGTAGGTATAGTATACCTAACTGTTTATTTTTATTCTAGGCATGTTAGTTTAATTAAGTACTTAAGAGTGTTGAAAATGCTCAGCTCTACTGAAACACCTTTTTATTTGATTTTATACAGTTTATGTTTTGTGGGTAGTCATATAAATAAAATAGCAGTCTGTACAGCAAAATACGTCAACAAAGCAGCAAAGATTTCACTCCAGGGACAATTTAACCAACTAGGAAACTATTGTGTCAGCAGACATACTCAACATCCAACTTATGCGACAGTTTCTCAACAATAATAGCAGCGGGAACGAAACTATTTAGCGAGTTTACTCCGTCAATAGAGGGCGCCACCTCGGCGGGAAGGTATAATTCATTTAGCGAGAATTAACTCTCGAAGTTCGCGCCGCGGATCTCCTGAGTCGACGCGTCGCACATCTTTAAATATGTTGATTGTTCATATAGTGGAGAGAAATATTGCGACAGATTTTGATGAAGGGGACAGAAATTTGAGGCAATAGTCACAGTTTGGCGGGGGTGTCTTATGCTCTTTCTTTTCACGGCTGTCGCTTGTTTTTTCCGAAAGTCCTGCTTGCTTTCAGTGGCCATCCGTTTTGTTTTTCCATTTTCAGCACGTAGTAGAATTATTTTGGTGTATTGGCTGCATGAAATGATTTGCAAAGTATGAAAAAATGATAATTTACTTAATAAACGAACAGTGTTCCACTGATAGTTTCATGATATTCGTTTGAATAACATTGCAACTGATTGCTTCCGTCACATTTTTGTGATTAGTAATTTTGACAAAAAGCACGTGTATTTATTATTATGTCAGAAAAGCGTGTGTAAATGTGTAATCCATTTCACCTTTTAACATGGGTGTTTCGTTTGGGAAACAGTTTTATTGCGTTGTTATTATAATGTCAGCCATTATGTCTCACGCACTTGTATTGTGTTCGTATCATAATCGTGTTTCATGGCGAAGCGCGAGGCGGCGACGAGACGCGAAGGTTTGCGTTCTGTAAAGTTAGGGTTGGCGGTGAATGGTTTTCTTGGGGTAATATATTTTTGTTAATGGTGTTAGCTTTTTTGCTGAGCGAAGATATGTTTAAGCTTCTGTGGTGTTGTAAATACCAAGGTATTTTATTGCAAGCAGTGAATTTTTAAACAACGTCCTTATTATTTGTGTATGCAGTGATGACACACACTACAGACCCCTTTTCAGCCTTACGAGGAACAAGCGTAATGTTTCGTTACATGCTATTTATTTTGATAAAGTAATACATTTAAAAAAAATGCATGGTGGTCTGAAAAGCAGATGACGAAATACGATTTACAAAATCGTCATTTTCAAAATCGACATGATCTGCCTAGCCTTTTCCCAAACTATGTTGGGGTCTAACTGGGGTAATACGATACTCCTTGGTAAGAACGGATGCCAGAAAAAAAAATCGTATAGAATAGAATAAAACTTTATTGTACACCAAAAATCAAAAAATAACTGGGTTTACAAAACTGCTAATATTAGTATTTACAGATCACAAATGAAACACGTACAAAAGGACCAAAATATTTAACTCTCCTAATCATTTTCGTCGCGAGGTGACCCTGGTATAAACCCACCCTGACATTCACTTAATTACGTAGATTACAAGTTGACATTTTCGTTTGCCGCGATTTAAACTTGACTGATATGGATTATCTATATCCATTGCGATGGGTTAATCTAGTGTGTTTATTGTTTAGCTGTTATTTTTATCGCAGTAAAACAGTTAGTGAAATCTCTAGGAATGTTTCTAGTTTTGTTTTGAAGTGAAACTTCTTATGCAACTTCCAACAAGTTTAACGCTACCATGGAGGGGGGATATTTTCTTAAACTCACTAAGAGATGGCAGTATTACAAGATTTGTGACTACGTAGTTCTACTAGGTACGCAAGATGGCGTGCAAACAGTCATGCATCCGACTCTTCGGGCTGACCAGCCTTCGCTCAATTTCCATGAGTAGAATAACCTCGATAAACTTATGTAATAAAAATAATACAACAAGAAAACAACAAAATATTATTTAGAAGCTCAATAAAATAACTAGAGTGAATGCGTGGCACTCGAACGCATGCGTGTAGTATTACGAAGTTTCACTTGTTCCGCGCGGAGGGACTTCACGCACTATTTTTATTTTATGAGATTTTTTATGTGAAACGTCTATATGCATGCCTAGGCAGTACCTAAAACCGACTCGTATGCCTTGACGGGAAATGGTGTGACGCCACCTTCTATGCCATGTAAAATCAACCTTTTGCCATTAAAATAAAGTTTGTTTTGATATTTTTTGTTTTTGAAGGTTCCACTTTCAAACTTCTACTCAATTATTGATGTAGTTGGGTCGGTCGGGTTGCAGATTTGATCGATTGTGTCGATTAAAGAAACTAATTTTAGTTTAAAATGACACAATACAAAGATCCTATCCACACAATTTATTGATAATTATGAATTCTAATATTCACATAGATCTTTCATAGCTGCCGGGCGTGACAGCCAAATATTTAGATTTATAATTTTCTTATTCTGTGGCAGCATTTAAGTATGTGGTGAGTGAGGTGTTTCATGATTAGTTGAGAGTAGAGAACACAATTTTAATCCGATTTATTCATTTTATTCCTTCTCCACGCAACATTAAAACAATTTTGATACTTTGTCGTTCCCGAATTAATTAATTCAATTTAGATGTAAAGTCATATTTCAGCTCATGCATATCATATTTAATTATTCTAAAAGTAACAAAGCATTAATAAATGGATGATCATTTCGTTATACCTTGAAAGCTTCCAGCCTGTCAAGTTCAATATTAATCAAAGTCGAAACAGACTAGTACGCATATGAATATGTGGGAGCATTTTAATTATAAACGAGCGTAATGATCATTTTTCATTCTTAATTGCCGTTTTCGTGCATTTTACCTAATCATCATTATCCGAGTAAACATTAATGTTGGGGTTTTCATGAGTTGAAACTAATTCATATAACATTGTTTACATATAAAAAGGTTTGAATAAATTACGTAGATAGTACGGTTGAATGTTGATAGTTTGCAAACAGTAATAAAAATCGTTTGTTTTGGGGTTGGTAGCGTTGATTTTGGGTACATGAATATTCCGAGCTGTTTGGCATTCACGCCGCAGAGGCGGTATCTAAACACCGGGAGTGCAATAAAACTAAGCACACGACAATCCGACGAGCCATAAAACTCGGCGCTCGTACAAAGTTACATGGATGTTGGATGTTGGGATGTTGGCTGAAGAGCTGGTGATGTCACTTCGCTTTCATATCACGAGCCTAAACCCCGCTTAGTGAGCGATGTTCTGACGACGAAGAGGCGAGACGACGGCGACGTTTTTGAATTAGTGCTGGTTTTCTCGTTGTCGATGTATTTTCTCGGGAATATTCTATCTAATTTCTTATTACCTTAAGTAGATATTTCAGAAAACAGATTCTGCTGGATTTACTTAGTAAGATTATATCAGTTAGTATAAAAAAATAATTTACCTTAATCGTTGCTCATAAGATTTGGCTACGTGACGCTAGCTAAGTGTCGATAAAATTGTAACCCGATTTCATTTAGTATTTATATAAGAAATATTTGTTACGGATTGTACGAACCTTTGAATTACTAGTCAAATAAAAAAGAATAATATTATTTTACACAATAGAAATCACAGGTAAGAAAAACATCGATACTAATCACATCCCTATACGCTACCATGTTTGTAAAGGCGTACCCTATAGTACAACGCCACCTGACACCATTATGCTATTATAATATTTTGCTACTCCGCCTCTTGAGTCCTGATGTCTTCTTGACGACGCAGTGAATACCAAATCCATGTACAGAACCCTCCCGAGACAACGTTTCTTTGATTTTGTTTCGCGAATCAAATTTATTGGTTATTGTATTTGTATTCGATATCGGTGTTTTTTGAATTAGATCGTAAAGTTTATTTTATTGTGACAGGTCTTTATATCCGCGTTTGTGCGGGCATGTCAGATTTTTGAAATAAGAACAGTTGGATAACACAAGATTTAGTTTTTTTGTTGGGGTTCAGAAGTTATTCCCATGACTAAAGCTGCATTATAAAACATATTATTGGGGATCAGGATGTTTGTAAAAAGATTTGTTGCTCAATTGCTGTTATTGACCTAGCTCTTATTAACGAGTTTAATATCTATTCGATGTACTTACCTAAAAATGAACAGTTTCACGATCTGAGAAAAAAATAAAGGAATTTCGTGGCAAAACTTTTTACATAATTCATAAAAATCGCTAGCTAATTATCATAAATATATAAAAATCGGAAAGTAATATAACAGTTCTCGCTTAAACTCGTTTCATATCATATTTTCCCTTAAGAACTACAAAACACACGTTTCTTTCTACCCCGTAGACATGACAAAAGTTGAAAAAATATCTGGCAACAAAAGTTTGGCGCATGTTTCTACGTTTGCACGCATTTATTTTTTATTGTGAGGGTTCGAAACCAGCGGCTGGATTTTTGTTTAAAATTGCATTTTTATATTTGGAACGCGACCCGCGACCGTCATGGCGGGTGACAAATACGCGCCACGCTGCCATGAATGACAATTGAAGAGATATTTTTATAAAGACGCGCCGATTTTTATTTTTATGCGAAAGAAATTGTGCTCATAAAAATGGTGTTGAAATGATGAGTATCGTTTTTCACTGTCAACGGAATGTCTCTTTATGGGGCTATTGTGTCTACATGATAAAAACCTTGTTTTTAAACGTACCTGCCATCAATAAGGGGAAAATGTTTGATGGCGAATATTTCATTCGGTTTGTTTTTTTTGGGTTTTGGTACTAAAGGAACGATAAGGATTCTTTTGTCACATTTAACGTTTTTGTTATTATTTAATTTCCTTGAAATGATGAAAAAGTGGTTTTTCTTTCAATTTATTTTAAACCCTTACGGTACCAACGCAATAATGACCTATCAAAATTGTACTGATTTCCCCGTACATGTCCATAATACTTTACTAAGGTAAGCCACCGTGGTATTTGCTAGATGGCGAATTAAGCTTGTTCCACTGAGCTTCTGCCACGTGTAGTGCGCAGTTATGTCAGGAATGTGCGCAAATTAGAAGGGACAGGTGCACACAAAAATGTTTAGGAGACTGTTTTCTTAGATAGACAATGTTAGTAAACAACCACTACTCAAATTTTGCAGTGTGACAGTTCTAGCCAATATTTTATCTGACAATTCTGCATCGGTCCCAGTTATGTGCCAATTTAAGGAAGACAAGCTTTGTCCTTCTTGGTCTGCCAAGGCCCCGAATCGGGGTTCAAGGTGCCATTCCAGTGGAATACGGGCCCACAGTTAGTTTGGCATCCGACATACATGTCCATCCGAGCAGATCGAGGGAGACGTTAGCCCAGTAGTTCAGACCAGCTATAATATATATTTTTTATTTTTGTATATTTAAAATTTCTAATGCAGGTGTTTTCAGCAACACATTATAAAGGCAAACCCACACTGCCGGAAGGCGTATAAAGCTAGTTTCAGTGAAGCTACTCCACTGTAGCGCACAGTTATGCCAGGAATTTGCGCACATGGTGCTGGGTTACATCGGACAGGTCTGCACACAAACCTTACACAGCAATTCATTTCTTACGTGCACACGCTCTGTCTAAACCGCTGGCCGATGGAAAATCCCGTTGCGTCGGGCACACTGCTTGTTAAAATAGAGTAGGAGTGACAAAAACTTTTACGAGTGTTGTTTCCATTGACAAAACATTTATGTCATCATAGAATTTGCATCTCAAAAACGCTGCAAAAAATCTGAGACATTTTTATTTTAAAAGACTACCTTTTATTTTGCTTTTACTTGAAATAACTCTACTTTATAAGTAGTTAATGTCCTAGTACAGACGTCGAACTTTGTTATACCTTAATTATTTTCTAATATATAATTGTTTTTATTATGACAATTCTAATTTTGAATAAATATATTATTATATAAATATATAATTATATATTAAATAAATATATATTATAATTATTAAATAAAAATATATTATAATTATTATATAAATGTATTATTATATATTTATTCAAAATTTATCATATTCATCATATTGTTTGGTTAACTCCAAGCAAGTGCTACGATATGTTACATTTAAATGCTCTTTCCCTAAGCCCTTTGTCCGCGCCAGTACCGCTGCATATTCCTAAGCTCCAACGGATACATTTGATTAACCTGACTAGACGGGCTTCATTGATTTACAGTTGGCATCTACTTTAATCCTTAGCCAATATCCAGTTGCTAACTAGATGAGGTATGAGTACCTAATTTGCTTGGTATTCTATACACTAATCAATGAACAATAAGTGGATTTGGAGTAAATAAACAGATAAAGATAAGCAAAAGGAGACGTAAGGTGTAATGGAAATAACTGAAAACCAGAAAGTGGTTATTGTTTACATCATTATGAATATTTTTTACTTTAGGACCAACACTGTTATCTGGAAAATTTATTTTTTATTATTTCTATATTTTATCGAACCATTTAAATATAAATGTATGGGGGGCAGATTTTTTTTTCAAGTTTTCATTGTTGGTATAATAGTACGTGTAGTACAAGTGCAATACAATTATAGAAATGGTGATGTTTCAGGTATATAGTTCCAGCAATACAGTACCTTATGTTCTTGTTTGTTAAATATGAGCAATAGGGGATGGTCACATTTTTTGGTAGATTATTGAAAAGTATTGGACACGTGTTTTTTTTTTTTTAGGTGGTCATAAAATTACGGAATTATATTCAGTTGATATGGCGCATGACGTCACATGTAAGTAATTCTTATACCTACTTGTGACGAAGTGAGCCACAAGAGTGTTATACAAAAAAGTGAGTTTTGAGATAAATGAAATTAAAGTTTAAGATGTATTATAAATTATAAATAAATTAAGATAAATATCAAGCACTTTTAAAGTTAAGGGTACTAGTTTTTACGGATTTTAGAAATAATTATACTACATTACTATTATACTAAATCTATGCAACAACGGCGTAGCGAAACCCGCTCAATAAATATCTATACCGCCATCTAGAATCAATGAATCAAAATGAGTATTTGCCACATGAAGCTAGATGGCGCAATGCTTAATTTTGATGCAATAATATCAAAACGGGCACTGGGTGCCGAACGCTCCTTGTTGCTCCGAGTGCTTCAATTATTCTCTTCAAAAACACTTTTAATGGCAAGTATGAGGTGTGATGTATGATAGAATGATTTATGTTATTTCCGTCAGTGCCGACAGCGGATCTGGATATGTAAGCTCAGTAAAAACGACCGATCGCCCGATGGTGGACATTAATCGCCCGTTAGCGACGCATTATTCACGGGCACGCGTTGCACCGAACCAACCACCCTGTATCACCCCTTCAATTCACGCACTTACAACACACGTATCGACATTCACCAGCATACAAAAATCTACCTTATATTCATCAATATATAGCTTAATTTGGAAAGCAAGCTAGATCAATTTACGCGTACAGTCGCACACAAGATCGTTTAACTAATCCAAGCCAATATATTCTCTATTTCCCGATGAATAAAATTAATTCCTTTTTAAACTACGTATATACGACCGTTCGGAACTATTCGTTTACGCGTTACAGGTACTGTTGTATCAGTGAACCTATTTGGACATTTTGTGCTTTATTTTGATAGTGTTAGGGTTTAAATTGGTGCATTGTTGTTTGATTTTCAGATATGTATTTATTAATGTGGATAGAATATGGCATAGCATTTATTACGCCAATATCAACAGCCACAGTTGCATTCGACAATTAATTATTTGTAAACAATATCGGAGGTCGTGTACGCTCATAAATGGCTTGCTTTTGATGTAGACGCTTGATTCAATATTGATATTAGTCAATGATACAGTATTACTGAGGCACGAAATCGCATTAATGACGTATACTGGTAATATATTAATTGCCCTTAATTAGTCAATTAATATAATAGCACTAACAGTTTGGATCATTGGGAATGCGTGTTGATACATATAATTTGTTAACAATTAGATTTCTCGGAGCAATTATTGCACTTGATGAAGAGTTATAGGGGAAATGAAGGCAATTTTAACACTAAGCAAGTAGGTACAATACTGTTTGATAATATTAAAAAAAAACTGGTAATTCAATGAAATATAAAAAAAACAATGCAATTTTTTAAAATTAATTTCGGAAGTAATACTTAAATGAAGAAATTTTAATAACTTTTACAGCCATTTTTTTTTTTCCAATTAAATCTTACCAAAAAACATACAGTTTATATCCGTTATCCTATTCTACCCTCAAAACTTACAAAAAATAGTTATCCCATGATAGCTTGAAGTGCGTAAACCGATCGACGCGTGTGATGGAGCAGAAGGCTTCCACTCGGCGGAGCGTAAAGATACCGCGATAGTTCGCTCCACTACCTCACTGTGGACACCTCACACAGGCTAATGTGCTTATACCTAGGGTGGGTTGGCTTTATACTGACGCTTTATTAGTTATTGGTTTATGGTGGAGCTAGTTTAAGAGGATAGTCAAGTACAATGTGAAACATCATCAACATGGTAATGGCGTTAAAATTTTAGACGGTTCTCATTTTTTTTTCACTTTTCGACCAACTCTAGAAGTTATTTAAATTCAAACTAACTAGAGTTGGGTGGTTCCTCAACCGGACTATCCCGTGGTGGCCTCAAATGGTGATTCTCACACTCCGCTCGTTATACAGTGTGAATTTTTCACGTGGTCGTGGATGGCCAAATCCGAAACTATGACGAAAAGCGAAAAATACTCAAAGGAGTTTCGTGCTCGAATTTGTAGAAATGTAAACCTGAAACTTGTTAAAAAAATGTTTCCTCGCCTATCGAACCGTTGATTTTGAAAAAAAAATACACTGTGTGTATTATACTCGTACCATTCGATAGTGTCGCTACCAAGGATCAAATTCTGGAAAGTAATGATGATATACGGCAAAGTCAAGAAAATGTTACATTTTATGTTTTTCATGTTATTCTAATGTATTTATATATATTGAGTGATGTGATGACACCCGCAGCGCAGTCATTTTCACAACATTATGTTCTGATTTCAAATTATTATTAACTCTTCGCTGTCAAAGACAGCAGAACAAGAAAAAAAATAATTATGATCGGTACTGAGTTGGCGTCAATAGTGATTTTATTGAGGTTTGATTATTACCACTAAATGTTTGCGTATTTTACCAAAAATGAACTTTTTCCTTTAGTTTGAGGCATCAACGGATTTCATACGAACCAATATGTGGCGTGAGATCCGCTTCACCATGCGACCGCGTGGTTGAGCGGTATCGTGTGATGATTGCAGGTACCGCGATAGTTCGCTCTACTATCTCGCTAATTTTATACCTAGGGTGGGTTGGCTTTATGCTGACGGTTATTAGGTATCTTGTATAGTTTCAATTTACGGTGGAGTTAGTTCCAGCTAAAATTAAATAAAAAATTAAAAACTTCCGACAGCAAAAACCTTAAAAAAAAACAAAAAAAAATTAATCCCAGCGTCGTTGCGTCGGGGGTCCGCTTTGTTTTGTGCTTGTGCTAAGCGGTCCAGATGCTATGAGTGATGACGCTTGGATTAATTTATTTTTGGTTTTTTAGAGATTTTTTCTGTCGGGGGTTTTAAATTTTGAATTTAATATTTATTTCATGCTTTTTAAACTTATATTATTTTTTATTAGGCTTGACTGCCTCACTCCTGGGCAAAGGTCTGCTCCCATTCCTTTCACATTTTTCTGTGTTGCGCATCTTCTATAAAATCCCGAGTTGTTAGGGGCGTGCTGGATGTGCAACCCCCGTGGCGATGTCCATGGTGACAAGTGACAAGATTTCAAATTTCGAATCGTCCAGACCCGAATATGTTTATATCCTTTCATCAACTAGAAAAGAGGTTAAAAATCACCTTCAAACGACTGAGCAGATTTTCTCGAAACATAACTAAGAACACTCTCGATTAAGATACCTTTCAAACAAAACCAACTTTATCAAAATCTTATAACACCCCTCTTTTTTGGTCGGGTTTAAAAAGGTAAACAAATAGAGAAAATATTAATTTACGAAACATCGGTAGTTGGTAATGGCGTTAAATACTTAAGTTAGGGACGATTCTTATGATGCTGAGTCACAGTTTTCAAACTCGATCCAAGAGCGGTAAATAAATAACATCTATACCTATTAAAATTTTCGCAGAAGATTGGCGTTGAACAAAAAAATATGGTATTCAAAGCTTTTGAATTGGATTATACTTTGATTCCCGCCACTGCCGCCATTACGTTTGCATTTACTACACCGAGCCTCCGATCCTGTTGCTTGCAAATCACAAGAGCTGATGGACGCCACTGAAAGTGCCAAACTCGTCGCCAAATATTGGGCTGACTCAATTTAAAATGACATCGACACGCTAAAGCCTCCTCTATACGTCTACAGATGCGTCCGCGGACGCTGACAGATGCATCAGCAGATGGATCACCACAAGCCGTCCACACGTCTGTAGGTCGATCAGTCTATGTTCATTCTCGACAGACACAACTCGCACGTAACGTTTTTTTATTTCAATTGAAATAAAAAATAATTACCAAGACTCCTGTAAAATGTCCAATTACTTTTGCAGTAGCTATAGAATAAATTAATTGAAATAGTTAAATGATTAAATTGTATAAATAGTACACTTAAAACATTTAAATTGTAGGGTTCCACAAACAGGTTTCAGCTTGATATAGCTCAAGAAACTTAAAAGTTTCCTCGGTGCTCATATTGTTAGCTATTTCAAGCGTTTTTACGAATGCTTCCCAAAGTTGGTGTAAGAATTAAAAGCGCAAGAAGCACGCGTGCACTCTCAATCACAACTCCGATCAAACTGATGCGTCGTCAGACGTGTTGACAGTTCCACGTTCCTTTCGGACGTTCACGCCGAAACCCTTTTATCTGTGCCACAAAAACCGACAAGAATCGGATTCGAGGCGACAGATCAGACGCGCAAATTACCCCCTCTATACATCGGAGGACGCATCCGAAGATGACGTCTGCAGATGCATCCTCGTAGAGGACACTTAAGAAGAAGAAAGTGCTTGTAATACGATTAAATAAGAACCATTTACAAAATACGAGTTCAAGTCCTTACTGTTTACTTTATATCGTCTAACTCGATGGAGCTGAATCTCAGTATTTTACATGGAGCGACTTCATTTCGTTTTTCAGTCTACAAATATTCCCGTGAACATTATCTCTCCGAAGTTTTGGAGAGCACATCTGTCGCAAAAACAAAACGCAACTCTTTGGAGTTGCGTTTTGTTTGCGGCTCTCGAATTTAATACTGTGAAAATGAATATTTATAAAGGCGTCAACTGCTAATCCTGTATTGTTACGTTTTCACTCCTCTTGACTGATGACGTCAAGACAATACGGGGCTCTTATGGTGATTGTACACTGTATACAGTTTTAATGAAGGAATTATAAAGTTAGATGTGTGAGGTGTTATTACATTAAGGTACGCTATACTTATGCGTTCAGGGTTAAAAGTATTTTGAAATACCTTTTTTGTTATTCGTTGAAGATTACAGAGCCAGAATTAGGTTTTCAATTATAATATAACACATATTATCACGCCTGTAATCCTAGTAATATTAGATATTAGTTATTTTTCATTAATACTGGTGCGTTAGTGTTTTAAATTTCTTATAGTGATTTGTGGTGCAAGCAGGCCTAAAATATACTTATTTAAAGTCATTATATTTACAAGTACAATTTATTATTAAAAACCATTGAACTATATTACTAGCGTATAGAACAGACACGCCGAACAAATGATTTGCTTCATTTTGGTAAGAGTTAGAACTAAAGTTCGCTGCAGCGCTGAAACAATAGTTATGTCGTCTAATCAAAGTATTACAACATGCAGCGCTAGATCGCATAGAGGGAATAGTTTTGTCGCGACCAAAACGTCATAAGCGCCAGGAATTTCATGGCGCTTACGCGTTTCGTTCAACGTAGTGTAACTGCAAGTTGTATGTTGTATTGCAAAACGGCGGCGCCCGCCAACCCGATTCTCGTGAGCATTTTTAATCGCGAAAAACTTTAAATCAGAGTTTTAAACGTTTAAATGTCTACTAATTGATGATATGTTATACCATCACTTTTTTTTTGATGTTCTGGAGTGTTTACGGCAGTCTTTAAGTATACAACCAGGCATTTTGATGTTGTTATTTATGCGAGCCAAACACGACATGTCTCTGCGGGCGTTGGATACTCACTGGATAGTTGCAGTACAGCTCACCGCAAAGCGTGGCGCAAAATCATGCAACGCGTTGTCTTATCTATACGTAGTAGTAATACCTCAGTGTTAAAAAATCGTTTTTATTTTCAAAAAATAATTTGTCAAATCAATTTGTGCATTTGTGCAAGCCACCCTTCAGTCCGTTCCGTCGGGATTATTAGCACAATCAAATATCTTGGAGTACTTAAAGTATCTTTCAACCAATGCAAACTATAGTCTTGGTTATTTTTTAAGTCACCACTCCAATTTAATAGTAAATCTAGCTACATAACATCACGCCTGTAATCCCGAACGGTTAGGTAGAGGCGTACGTAATAGTTCTCTCACGTCTCGCCCGTTAAGTTGAAGACCCATGTAAAAGGAGGCGAGCCTATCGCCATCAACCTGACAAAAATCCAGACTCCGTGGCTACTACTGGGAAAATATGATGGTAAAACCCAATAACACTTTTACACTATGCCCGATCTGGAAACGAACCCAGGACCTCAAGCTCAGCAGACTCACTTGACCAACGAGGCGACAATCTACAATTTTTATTTATTTATAACCAACTTACACTAACAGTTACACCACACGTACAAGTTATTGGTTAAATATTAGAAACTAGTAAAACTATACAAAATCAATCAGAGTAAGAATAGAATAAAATAACAATATTAAAAGGTAAACAATATGGTAGACATAACAATAAAATAACAACTATTTTTCCCAGCATTAAAAGGAAAAGAAAAGCAAAACACATTTCCCATTTAGTAAAAAACATACAATTGAAATAAAGAAAAATAATAAGATAAAAAATTACCATAAAAAAGGATTTATGAAACCACGGTAAAAGTGAAACTTTTTTTCACACTATAGACATTTAACTAAAACACGGTCAGCTGCTGCGAACTATAGGCGCCGCCATATTGGCCTTGACTGCTCTGACGAGCGCCTTTCACTTTATCCCTACTCCGCGGCCGACCGTCACGCGACATGCAACACACAGACGAAAAAGTTTGAGACGATGTAATAACAGTCTCACTTTAAAATGAAATTAAAATAGTACCTATTATAATCGACAAATACCAAAAATACTCCGTGTCGGCACCAGTGTACACGTCCCAAGAAAGCGCAGTGTTCATCTCAGGAATTAAGGAACAAAAGGCTTAAGTTAGCTCCAACGCCTCGCTTTGTTTGAACGGTTCGTATAAAAGATCTCGGCTCAACAGCTGACGGCCCGTCACTTACAGATCAAATCTGCTCTTAAAGGCTTGAGATATTATTGAGGAGAAGTATGTTTAGGCCGATAATTACCATAAAGAAGATACGGTTTTGTAATACCATTTTACAATTCATGCGCACTTTATGTTAGGCTTCGATAACGGCAATCACGAATCATACTTGCTACGTATTCTTAAAACCCCATAAATTCATTAGAGATCCACTACTTACCGAAGTGGTGAATGTGGCGGTCAGATTATTTTGTTCGCTAATAAGCGAATTCATAGAAAGCTCACCGCGTAAAGTCTATTTCATTTGAGTCGCTTCCATGACATGCTTATAAAAGTTATTATTTTATTTAATATTGTTTGTGGAGAGATTTGAAAGAGATCTACACTCACCTGCAGCAGCACTCGTTGGGTGGCCAAGGGTTGAAGAAGAAGAAGTAGAAGTGAGTGGTGGTGTCTGTTGAAATGACGAGTAATAGAGAATTATGGAAGAAGAAAACATGCTGCGCGCACCCCAAATAAATTGGGATAAGTCCTAAAATAATGATGATGATTGTTTGTAAGTAAGGTAACTTAAGTTATAACTTTGAACATAACATTCATAAGTTTCCTTTAACGCCCTGAGAGCAGTAGGCAGTAGGTACAATGGGTGCAACAAAACGGATTACAAATGGCGGACGTAAATCACGGTAACATTTGCAGTTAAGGAGATATCGCCCATTCAGCTCACTGCGTCTTAATTAACCTACGTCGTAAATATAATGCAACTGCTATGTGCCATAACTACACAAGATGGTTTTATCAATAAATTTAAAGGAAAGTATGGTTGCAGGTTCTGAAAACGAGGTGTTATGCTCTAAAGGCGATTTGAAATTATTGTACACTAGCTTCTTTTTATGTGTGAAAAAATGCCTAGTAATATTATAAATGTGAATGTAAGTTTGTTTTTTACGCTTTCACGCGAAAACTACTCAACCGATCATCATGAAACTTTGTTCACATGTTTTTGGAGGTATTAGAAGTAACATAGGCTATATATAAGGGTGACTGGTAGAGAATGCCTTGTGGCATTAAGTCCGCCTATGTACCACCTATGTACGTGAAGTTTAAATAAATAAATATATCATCACGCTACGACCAATAGGAGCGGAGCAGCAATGAAAAATGTTGCGAAAACGGGGAAAATGTGACGCAGGCGAAGTAGCGCGGGAAAGCTAGTATTTGATATAGGAAGAGTAGTTACGTGGATGTTGCGCCGACCCCAAGTAACATGGTACAAGGGCAGGAAGTTGGTGATGAAGAGCTAACTTACAAACCTTACCTATTTATAATTTTGTAGATATCAGCTTAGTTTTCGGAGTCCAGGAATATCTCTCATTTGGATTTTTGAACTACAACGTTTCTATATGCTTAATTTAACTATCTTATCTCTTCTCCTGAAGTAATATCTTAAATGGGTTTCTCTCGAAAACTTGTCATGTGTTGGTATTTCAAAAGAAATCCTCCACCCGACTATTAAAATAAATGACGAACTGAATCTCGGTACAATTTTGATTAGTCTAAAGTATTCTAAAAGCTAAACATAAATAAATTACTAGGCATTATCATTGATGCATTTATATTGGCAATATAATGAGCAATGTTGCTAGTAATAAAAGTCAGTGTAAATATTTACCGGTAGTCGATAGCTCAACTTTATTAAATCGGAAGGGGACGCCAGATAAATAATTGTGTTCATTTATTTTCATATCTGTTGACTTACATGTAAGAAGTTATACAAATATTCCAGATTAATTAAATTGCGAATAATTGTTTATTTTGCATAAAACAAATACATGGCCAAAATGAATGATCACTAAATACAGGAAAACAGTGAAAAGAGAAATAAGTATGTCATCAGTGATTATTTATGAAAGCAATAGGATGGTTTCTAACAGAATATTGGAAAAACACTCAAAAAATTGGACACGAAAATAGCATACAGCTTCCGTACAATCAGTAATATGCTTTGGTAACAGGTAGTCAGTATCCGAAAGTTTGACAATCAGTCTTACCAAGGGTTAGTATTACCCAGTACTAACTAGGTTGTGGAGGTCAGATAGGCAGTTCCATATAAAATACTGGTATTCAGTTGTATCCAGTTTGACTGGAAGACGGCGCCAACTATTTGGGAAAAGGTTAGGATAATGATGATGCTTGTCGTAGTCATTAATGATGATGAAATGATGTCAAAGTTTCTAAAAAAAACCGGGCAAGTGCGAGTCGGATTCGCGCACCGAGGGTTCCGTACTTTTAAAAACATTTATAAAAAAAAATATGATGTAACTAAATATTCACGGTTTTCACAATTTTTCCTTTATCTGTGCTTTAAGACGTTGCATCGTACCAAATTTCAAGATTCTGAGTTCACGGGAAGTACCTTTTAGGTTTTGATTCCCTTGCGAGTGTCAAAAATTGCGGAAATTTGCGGCATAAACGGCTGTATCTTTTGATTGCGTTGGCTTAGAAGTTTGGTTATTTCACAGCTCCAAGGGACAGTAGACTTGAGTATTTGATATAAATTCCAGCTTGATACCTCCACGCGTTCTTGAGAAAAAGGGTCTTGACAGACAGACAGACAGACAGACGGATTGACAACAAAGTGATCCTATAAGGGTTCCGTTTTTTCCTTTGAGGTACGGAACCCTAAAAAACTAAATAATCAATGGTTTAGAATGTTGGAGTGAATCGAAATTTTACCACCGCAACTATCTCGACATCTATCTTACAATCAAAGTAAATAAACAATAAAGTCCCGCACATTTCCCGGGAGCATCTGTGCTCCGTCTTAGGACTCTTGACTCAAGTCCGCGACTCCGAAACTGTGGTTGACGTAGATCGATGTGCGACTGCGGACCTCCTCGCCGGGACCGGGACCGGCACAACACTAAGTGACTGATCGCACGACCCTAGCGCACATGTACTCACAGTACAATTTTGTTTATTTACTTGTTTGTTGAAACATTGGAGTAGACTTTGGGGAAAGAGTTTCTGAAGTTGCTTAGTTACTTACTCTTATTATAGGGCTTAGATAAAGTAGCATACTATCAGTGATTGCGAAGGAGTTACAAATGTATTTGATTGACAAAGGCTACTGAACAGCGAATACCAACGAAACGACGCTTGTTTATGCCCTTTTGTTTTAACTTAATTTTACATTAAATTGCATTCATTAATTTGCCATACTGGTTTCAACGATTCCCGAAACGCAGAATCAAGAAAGGGCTGTGCTACTTACAAATTCTGAGTTGTAGGAACTTAAAGCTGCCGCCATAGGTTACGTAGAAAAGTCCCACCCCTGACAGTGGTCAGTTGGAGGTCGAAGAAGTAGGGTGCCGTAATTAATGCAATCATTAATCATCTTACAGAAAACCCTTGAGTGTTCATTTTCAATATCAGCAACAGCAGTGTCAATCAACAGATCGGTGGCTTCGGGAAGGTGACGGCAGACGGCGCAAGGCGGCAGGGCCCAAGTGGCGTAAATAATTGATAAATTGCCACCACGGTCCCAGGAGTGACCCCCGACCAAACTTGGAATTTACGACCATTTAATTGTAGCTTAATTCTCAAACTAGTCCCAGCTCATGATATATAGTTCGGGAGTAGAACTGTGATTTAGTTGTGTTTTTGTTTGTTGAAATTAATTGCCCAGCTGAATTTAAAAGGTAAAGTTAAATGTCATAAATTTTCTTAATTGTATCATCCAGTGGTTAGTTTAATATTCCATACAGCAATAATAATACTATTACTACATAATAACCTAATACGAGTTAGTTAAAGCCTAAAAAACGTTTATTCTTGATTAACCAACGACAAAATAACAACAAAACATGGGATTCAATATGGCAGACATAAAATATTTTTTGCGTACCGAACAGTAAATTATAAGTCAATTTAATGGAATTGTATTTCCTTTAATGAAATTATGCGATGCTCTATAATGCGTAAAAAAGAATGCATCAAATGATTCAGACAATTATTGCAAAGAACAGTGTCAGATAACACGCGTCGGTAATGAGGCGATCCTCGATTAATTACATTCCACGTGAGGAATATTTTGTTAAATCGCACACAATGTAGGAACGCAATACATGATAATTTTGTATCCCCGGAATTCAAAGAATATGTTACAACATCGGTAATCGGTATTGTGTACGATTTGAGATGATGACCGATAGTCGAATTTGCATTTTTGTTTTTGTCTTAAATTAAGTTTTTGGAGCACCATATGATTGATTGTAGGGTTGAAACTTCTACTAGCTGTTAATAAGCACTTTCAATACAAGTTCAGTCGATAAAACTAAAGTGGGTGATAGACGTGCGAGTAAGTACGCGGACTTGTGGCTCGTCGACCTTTTTCGCGTGTGTGTCACCTTAAGTACGCGTACTTCAAAATTGCCGAGCGAAATCGCCGGCGATCCAACCGTTTTGAAATCTTACTCGTAGCTCGTCTCGGCTCGTACGTGTGGCAGCACTGCGAGCCGCGAGCAGGCATTTTTTTTCGTCAGTTCATGCAGATGCGCGAGGTGGGTACCCCCAATTGCGTAGTTTTTGTTGGTTTAGCTAATCATCTGTGTTGTAGACATTTTAAAATGAGTGATTTCCGTACATATTCTCATAAGCTACTAACAGAGTTTATAGAAGGATTCCGTAATAATCCTTGTCTTTAGATAATTAAAAGCAACGAATACAAAGACAAAAATGTAGTTTTTTATCCAAACTTTTCGATATTTTTTCTTTTTTATTAGTTTTTAAAACGTAATAGGATACAATTCCTAAATAACACAAAGCTTCTTCCGTCGATGACATGGTAATACAGTGTGAGCCAGCTTCTCGTGTGTCACCAACGTCGAGCCGAGTAAGTTCGCGATCTTAAAAACCGCGTATTTAAAGTTCGCACGTCTATCACCCACTTAAGATTATGATCTGACACTCATCGACCAATCTACATTTTTTTTTTGTGTTACATCATAATCTTCTTCTTCAAATCAAAAGTTGTAGTGGATATCTTCCATTATGTCTCTATATCCGATCTCCGTAGAGTGGCTGTTAGCAGCTAGGTAATCGGTAGGTACAGCTAAGTAGGTGGCGTGCAACTGGAGAGGCTTATGCCCAGCAGTGGTCTGCTGAATGGTGATGATAAAACTGTCATAAGTCCCTGAACTAGTTAAATAACTTCTACAACCAACTAGTTCACTAACTTCTATAGAAGTTGGTTGTAAATAACCTAAATAATAATGGTTTAATAGGTATACCTAATAAACCATTTTCAAAATAACCACCTTGAAAATAATATTAATACACTCCACTACAAAACCGATGTTTAAAATATTTGTCATACTGAGTACTTATAATTGACTAAAAAACAGATATAAGTCATGTGTCCGACGATTACGCCCGGGGCAGGAGTAATATGCACGCAATAATTGCTCCCGGCATCGCGCCACCCGGCTGCCCGCTCTGTGCTACGGGCGACATTCGTTTTGTAATAAAAATGTAATACTTCACTTTATACGTTGTAGCCAAAACTGTTTTATTTACTTATGCAGAAATGATCTACGTTATGAAGCAGGTTTTCTTTATTAAAAGTGGACTTTTGAAAAATAATTAAAAACATGTTAGTTCCTTGTAGGAATATTATTCCGAAGACAATTTCAAAGCAAAACACTACAGTATAAAGCTCTTAATCCCAGACACAAGTTACACGAACAACTACTAATCATATTAGCCATATTAATTACAACCCCGGACGGAGTACTGCCGAATGAAAATGTATGGTAAAAGTCCCGGCGAATTCCCGGTAGAAACTAATAAAGTGGAAATCCGTGCAGTACTCATATTTGAGACGAGTTCTACGAAACAGCTTTGTTTGGTTCTCCTCCATTAGTTATTCATATTAGTTCTACTGCGAAATTATAATTCAGTTCATAAATTCTAGGAAGAGGCAACCGACATTTTATTTCATGTGCAACTCAATTAAATAGTTATCAGAACACCGCTCACCGCAATGATACGCGATATTTAATACATTGCAGATTGTTTAATGTTCTGCCAGTTTTACATTTATTAATTTATTATAACTAGCTGTGCCCGCGACTTCGTCCACGTGGAATTATAATTTTTATAAAATAGAAGGACTTAGCCTAAGTTACTCCTTATTACATCAGCTGTTTGCCAGTGAAAGTCCCGTCAAAATCGGTCCAGCTGTTCCAGAGATTAGCCGAAACAAACAGACAGACAGACAGACAAAAATTGTAATAAATGTTATTTTGGTAATATGTACCGTATATACATTCATATGCATGTAGTAAAAAGCGATTATTTTAATATTACCAGCAGACACTTCGATTTTATTTATTTGTATAGATGTATAGATAACATTTGGATGCATAATCCATCGTACTTATACAATACAACGCTCCAATTGATCAATTATGTGATCTCCCAAATCTAGTGCCGCGAATACGGCTAATCGGTCTATTATTAACGTCACAACCGCAGAAATCATGATGGCCGACAAATTCCCAGGTACTACATGTACGTTTGTACAGTCATAACATTTTCCATGGGGTTACGTTGTTAATTGAACATGGCAGTCTGCGGTTTAATAACTGCGACTATCAGATGCACAGACGGACCACTGCTACACACGTTGATTAAATTATAACCTTTGACTGGGGAGCACCTGTTTGATTTACCAATAACCGAACGTTAAAGGAAGAAGTTGATGTATGTAGTTAGCAGTAGTTTCAGGAGGTTATTGAAATGGTTGTGACTGGGATTTCTAGCGATTGATTGAGAGGTCTCGTCAAAGACTTGCTGTGGATATTGGTTTTAGGCTGATTTTAGTCACGTATACATTTGACATTTTTTCTATGTCATGCGCATTTGCTGGTAAGTGTTGCATCCATATACGTTTCATAAATAGGATTAATACGTATAACATCACGCCCGCAATCGTTGAAAGGTTAGTCAGATGTGAATCCTGCACCGATATCTATAAATAAGTCAAAGTTTTTACTTGAGTAAAAGTCATTATTTAAGATATGATTTTGATTATGTAGTTTAGTGATTGCTTGATGTTAGAACTGTCAAAAGTGAGGATCCTTGGCTTTGGTTTCTTTGACGTTTGTTACTTCGTTTAAATTCTTGTGTATTGTTTGAAAATTTTGCGTAATTACTCAGTTAATTACTATAACTTGACTATACACGGTGTAAATCACGTCATCATGAAGCCGTCAACCAAGCATTCTGTACATGAAACTAAGTAACTTGTCGCAAATACGAATTTTTTTGGGGGGGTGTAAAATCATGTTTTGTGGTAGAACTCAATGTAACGCACTCAAAACATTGTGCTGATGGACGGATTAAATAGTACGGGGGTCGTGGAGGTGTTTAAAGTAAAAATCTTACATTAAAAACTTGTATTTAAACAAATACTTGTCAAAAAGTTGGAACTTTGACCCCTAATATCTCCGTAACTAGAAGGTGCCCAGGTATGGTGTAGAACAAAAAAATAATCGCAATGACAGGGAGAACTAGTGCCTTTCGGCTTCGTTAAGAGGTGTTTTACACCCTTTAGATATAGGGGTTAGTGGCTACACCTAAATTTTGCATAGGTGACAAACTTATTGTCTCCAAACAGGCATGGATACGCTATATGGACCGCTACTGAAAAAACTTGGGAACCTGGGATTCGAACCCAGGAACTCATGCTCAGCAGTAAAGTTTGGGAGCTCTAGACCAAGGCTATAAGTTCTATGTTTAGTTGAAAAGAAACGGGGATTATTGTGCTTTCCACTTGTCTGCAACTACACAGTTGGTTGAAATATTTCTGATTGCGTGGAATTTGTGTTCTCAGGCGTACATTAAAATGATACTCTTATTCCTATCATACGCATGAAAGAATATGTTTTATAATGTTCTGCGTTGATTGTCAGAGGAGCGAGCTGTGACAGCTGTGCAAGTATAGTGGAGCGCGAAATCGGACGAGTCCGGAGTTTGGGTTTGGGACGCACTCGGCGCGCGCCATGTTATGGATGTGGCATTTTTTGAATACAAAAAATAACTCTTGTTCAGTTTTCTACTATCGTTTTATTCATATTGAAACGCTCTTTATTGTGATTTATCTAACCTAGTGTTCACACAAAAGAAAGTGCAAACTAAAAATACTAAAGTTATTGTTTCGTTTTCATTTGTGTGTGACCCTAAAATGCTGCCATATTTTAAATTTTCGGTTGAGTATTCTGTTGGTTAAATATATTCATAGTTCGGTGTGTGTAGTGAACAAACTAGCTTATCATTAGTTTCCACCTCAATACTGAAATTAAGTCGGTCCCTTTATTCGGTCCTTTGTGTTTGTCTAGTTAAATTAAGTTGAAAATTTATTCCGTATCAGTTTTGTCGGAACCCTCTGTGTCAGCGAGGAATTTATAATTTTGGACGCAAAATTAATATAGTTGAGGTTTTAATTAGTTTTTGATTATAATTGCTAGCCCGCAGCTATTACTAGTGCAGTTCAAATAATTGCTAAACATGTATAAAATTTCAATTATTCCTGTTGCGGTAACGAATGATTAATAATTCCATTTGGTATTAATTTAATTAGCTATCGAGTATTTTAATGTTAAATAACTTGTAAAATTATTTTTTATGCACGATTGCAGCATATTAAATGTGACAATTTCAGGCTATCCATGCAATTAGCAGCGGGTGAGCGCAGCGCGTGCGAGTGATGTAGCTAGACGGGGCACTGAATTAATATTCTCTTCGGTCGCGCGGACGATGACGTCACTAGCAGCGGCCGCGTTCACGCATGCCTTGCTTCCAGACCGACCGTTCACCAACACTCATTAGGGTATACCCCGCGATTTGCCTCCAAATGTTCGGAAGTTTAATGGAATATGCGCGGATTTGTTGCCACGGTGCGGGATGGAAATGAAAAGTGGGCTGGCAATAAAAAGTCACTTGATGTCTCGCGTGTTTTGCTGTGCAAGTGCAAATTAAAATTTGATTAGAGGAAACCATAGTTATGTGCGTGGTGAATTTTATTTGTCACACAAAAGTACATCGAAGAAGTACCTAGTGTCCAATGGACTGATATTAACTAGACCTAAGACACGACAGGCGGTAGTATGGACCTGTCAATAAGAGTTACACAAGTCTCCCCCGTGTAAGACGTCCGAGTCTAATCGAATGTCTTAGCCTGTCCGGCTTTATTTAGTTCAAGCTAACGCTAAGCTCTGATTGAATTACGTCAAGGATATTCTACGTAAGTTCCGAATGTCCTGAACGGACGAGTAGATGTATGTACACACATCACATCCATGTTCCAGCTTGCTATTATGTATTATCTTCTATACATCTACACGAATAAATAACATTGAAGTGTCTATTTGTAATATTAAAATAACCGCTTTTTACTGAATGCATATTCGGTACATATACCAAAATATATCTTTTTTTACAATTTTTGTCTGTCTGTCTGTTTATTCCGGCTAATGTGTAATAACTCTGGAACGGCTCTACCGATTTTAACGGGACTTTCACTGCCAGATAGCTGATGTAATAAGGAGTTACTAAGGCTATTGGCTTCTATAATTACTCATTAAAACTCAAATAATTACTAATTAAAATAAAAATGCAAAAACGAAAAAAAACTTAATTAACTAAATAACTTTTTTGTTACATTCCACGCTGAGGCAGTCGCGGGCACAGCTAGTAAAAATATATTTCACTAGAAGCCATTATACGTTTCTACTTACGACAATTTAGTTCTACGTAGTTCGAAACATTTTTCGTTTCGTTTTAAGATTTGTGGGACAATTTATCGTGTTATAATATGATGGCACTTGTAAAGCAACCTGGCGCTAATATAATTTGTAAACCGGTCAACCTAAATCGTGCAAGCCGACCCGATCCGTAATCGCTGTTTAATTCCGCTCCACCTGCGACTGTTGTTTAAAATATCTACACGATGTCCTTCCTCATCAATTGTCAAAACGAGGGCATAAATTAAAGTCCCCTGCCACGGGGCAGCTGAGATTAATGCTAGTATTAATCGAGTGACCGCCACACTCCCGCACTCCCGCACTCAGGCACTCCCGCCCTCTTCCGGACACAAGAACGTTTACATTTCAACCCTATGCGGCTTTTTACTGTCTTTTGTTTTATAAATAAATGTTGGAACAGATTAGATTTGCAGTGTTAATTAAATGTGAATGTTGGAATGTAGTTGTACGGGTTTTGTGTGAGTATTAAATAATGGCTCTATTAATGCGTCGCTAGATCTGTGCTTTTCAAATAGTTCCAAAACAACTATATCTAAAACATTTTCTACAATAACTACATGGTACTTATTTACCTTACCCTCCAGGATTACAAGCGAGATGCTATGTTATTTTGCGACATAAATTCGAAAATATTTTTGCGATACCAACAGGTACACAACAGTTTATCAAAACTTTAGTTATTCAATTCTACACACAAGTAACTGTGCATCGAAATATCCACACCCTCTATCTCTTCCAACTAACAATATCTCGGGAGCTCGAGTAAGCTCACCGGTGTGGTCTTAATGATTTGTTGGAAGCCCCTAGGAATGAGACGTACCGTGTAGGTGACCACCAATTAAACTAGCGTGAGGTTTATTTGCGCCGCATGCGAGTAACGAGCGTGTCTTCTGGCCCTACGGTGCTGCTGTCGTCGGTACTTTACCTTACGCCTGTGTTGCGAAATTAAGGTTTGCGTGCAATTCTCGTGAAAGGGTGGTGTCCAAGCATTTTCTTGTTTGTTTCATGTCATTGTTTTTGCAGCTATCTTTGAATAACACTTGAAACCAGTCACCTACTCCGTCCATTATTTGATTTATGATTCAAAAAATCGTGTCGTCGGTGTTGTAAATTGCAACGCAATGTAAATTGTTAAGTGCCATTGTAAATGTGTTACACAATAAACCTGTGGATTTTGAAAGAGAGTGCGCCTAGTTTTCTACAGTTCAATACTAAATGTAAGAAAAGCACTTTATAAACATTGTTGACGCATAATCACTGTATCGATTTTCCAAGACACTTAATTTACAAACGTACTTATAGCCATCTAAACACACCAATCCAACTGGCCTGCCCCACATAAAACCATTTCACAGCCAGAGCGCCCGAACAATGACATTTAATGTAATATAATTTCCTGAAGCCCTATTTTATCACCGGATTATTTGATCAAAGGGCTAATCGAGTCCACATACCTACAGTTTAGCCAAAGATAAACTTGCGACATGCGGGCGGTTGTGCGTGTTTAACTAATGACCGAGTCATGGGGGCCTATCGGGCGCCGCCGGGGGTGGGGGGGGGGGGGGCAGCAGGGAGCTGGTCCAGCGATATCATTAGCCACAGATGCCGCTGCCCTGTGCCCGGTATAAATACATTAAGTGCGCCGTCAAACTGTTAAAGCTCGCTTCAAACATAGTTTTGTGCACAGATTACCTCAACTTCAACAGGGTTAACGTTAATTTGACAGTTTTTGTTTACGTTATTTCGGGTATAGTTTTGTATCATATTTATTACTCGCAAACTTCATTATTCTCTACACTACCCTTAAACGCCGACAGTTTAAGCGCACCGTTCTACTATTCGCATCAAAATCAATAGACAATGAAAAACAGCGGCCACTGCATGGAATATGGCGCCATAAAATTCTATAAACCCAATAAAATTCGTGCTCCGCGTTGGAACGTCCACATAAAATCTCAAAGTACATAAACATATCATAAGAGGGGATGTAGAGCGAGTTATCCTCACAAAGAGAGTTTTTCTAAGGGATAAGCGGTGGTTTTCCCAGATGGTTATTTTATACAGTGAAGTCGAGTTAACGGCCTGGGTTTTTAGTATTCGTAGCTCCGGCGTAGACGCGCTACGCCGTAGGCCCGTGTGGTAAGCTTACTGCCGCGTAGTATCATCCTGTGTAAATGAAGGTATTTGCTAAATGTAACTTCGGCCTCCTACAATAATATTACCAGCCAAGTTTATTTTTGTAAGTTTTTTAAAAAAGGGGTACTAGTCTATAAATATAAAACATCATAAAGAGTTGGTGGTACTTTTTATTTACTGCCGCAATCCCTCCTCGTTTATTGCGATATAAATCGGCGACTAGATATGATTTATCAGCTCATCACTCCTGGTTAGGTGTGAGTAATGTTCCAAGCTTTATTACAACATTATATAAATGTTATGACGTATCTCTATACAAAAACGTAAACGTTTGAAGACAACAAATCCAAATGAGCTGGACCACGGCTGACTTAAAACACATTACCATACTCTGGGGATACTCACCCTTTATGCAGACATCGGGACGTTTAAATTGAAATGGATCGGATTCAAGAGTCCATCCATCACGGTCTTTGCCCCACATCTAATGGTTTTTTAATAATTCCTCTTCGGACTTCAATGTGTCGTCCCTCATTAGAAAGAGGAGTGTGATCGAGTGCCGATTGTGCGCAATATGACAGCCAATTGACAGTTCTCGATGATAATCGAATAATGAAAGCGAGACGGTGCAGACAAAAGGTGTCATTGAGGTGTGAAATGAAGGATGCAGACAGAATAAATATTAAATAATGTGTGAATTATTTGTTCGGGTTCCTTTGTTTTTATCTTTTTGATGAGACAGACGTTACAGTTTTGTTTTTAGAAATAAAGATAGAAAAAATGCGAATATAATATCTCTAAATTCACTTAGGTGTGTAGATAGACTGTAGAAATGAAAAACTTTCGAAAGCACCATTCATTTCACAACAAACTTTCCTTCACATTAAATTCCTAAACAAAAAAGTCCCTCCAAGCATTTGAGCTCGCAGTCGCATTACTCGACAATTTAATTTACAATTTCACTGTCCTCCCTTTGTTTATCTATTTCATAAATATATTATTCCGATGTCATGAGCGGAAAGTAAGACAATAAAGGTACGAAGACAGGAATGCAAAAGGGGCGAGGAACAAAACGACCACGTTCACTGACCGCTATAAACAACGGGAAACTATGTGTGCGGTCACCTTTATATTTCATGCAAATCGACCCGCTGCCGGCGACTCTTTGTACAATAATCGCATTGCGTGATAAACGATATTTGTTGCTTACTTTGCGCTCCTCAAGGAAAATATTTTTGTTAGACTATTATTCTGCTTGAAAATATTGAACAGGCGTGTTGTTGTTTACTTATTAATTATTATGGAAATATGTTATTTCTGCATTTTTTTTTGTTTTCCATTGGGTTTGCTCTTGACTCTAGTGTAGGTCAGAGATGACAGAGACAAAGTCGACGATGTCACGAGCTTATCTGGAAAAAGCCTGTTCACTCTAACTTTGAAGAGATTAGGGTTGCTGCTTAACATAAACCAGTTCAAAAAAATATTGTTAGTACATGTGTAAGGGTATTTACGCTCACCATAAAACTGCGAGCCAGAACGATCATGCTCCATATAATGAAAGGAGATGTTTCATTTTCGGCCATAAGATGTACATTTATTGAAAAAGAGAAAAAAATACCACGAACTTAGGAAAAATATTCTTTCGTGAATTTAAGCCTGATTTGCTGTGCACAAAAAGTAATAGTTTTTCAATTATTGCCCCATTCTATTCAACATGGCGTCTTCCAGTTTGCAGTTTGCTTTCGTTCTGAAATCATGTCAGACAAAAATATAATATCACATCGACGTTAAATTACGAAAAGTATGTGTTTATGTAATTAATTATTATTATTGGTCTCTTAGACATAATTTTCAACTAATTATAAGCAAGTGTGGTGATTTTATCGTTAAAAACTATATAATAGGTACTACTTTTATGGAGTGTACTTCTAAACGAAAAATTAAAAATTACATTTTGTTCTGACAAGTGACAAAACCCATCAGTGTCAGTCAGTCAGTCTCGCTCCTCTCGTATTTTTTAACGTTTTATGAAAACAGAGAACAAAACAAATACGAAAGCATCGAAAAAAAACAGTTCTGTTAAACAATTATTATCAAATAACAATTTCTAGGATATGTAAACGTCATCTCTACAACCTGTCATGGCTGTCATAACTCTCGCGACAAACGTCAAACATTTTTAATTTTTATTATGTGCATAAAAACCATCTATTACTATTTAAAAAATGTTACTTTATTCTATTCAGGGGATTGTTTCCCACCTTTCCTGAAAGGTACAGGTCATGGCCGGAGTCCCATACAAAAATGAAACATCTCCTTTCACTTACGCATAATATAATGTTCGACATAAAGACTGCTATCTAAAAATGCATCTCCGAACACGATCTATTCCCTCCATAAAAGTTACAAATAACCGCGAAATGACGCGTCATTAAATAATATCGTCGAGATAAGCGCAGATTAATGTGGTTTTTTATATCGTTCGATCGACATGGCGTTTGAAACGACCCCTTCACCCATTAAAACCGCGAGAGCAGCCGATGTATGCGATTCCAAATTACGATATCGCAACGTTATCGCGCAGAAAAGAAATCAAAAACCAAACATGACTGTACAAATTCTAAATACAACAACAACAAGAGTTGCTATCAACCGTGAAGAGACGGTAAGAGAAGTTATATTAAAATTGACTAGCATTAGTTTGCACGTATCTAAAATTATTTCCCCATATTTTATGGGAGACTCATATATCAAAGCTATGAAAAAGTTTGCCCCACCTACATGATATTGGTAGGGCAAGCATCTGTGCAGAAATCACCCGGTCACTAGAATATTGTTTTCACTATATTAGAAACGTGATCGCAATTTTTAAGAGCGAAAAAATTCTATTTCAACTCGACTCTCTGACGTTGGGCGTATTTGATTATACGTCGAGTGTGTATTCCCTTTTACAGTGTTATAAACTGAACGATATTGGGGAATTTTACGATTCCATCTACATGCTATATTGAAATATTAACTTTTGGATTAAAACTACGCGAGCCACTGACGCGACTGACGGTAGGACGTAACTGATTTTGTTAAAATGTAACTTTTATAGAGGGGAAAATTGTGATCTCACTTTACATTTTTTAGTATGCTGGTATATTTATTTTACGGCTAACTTTTTATATAATATGAAGAAAACAACAACATTAATTATTAATACCATTCCCGATTTCCTTAAGACTTCCATCTACCCTTGCTATAGATATAAATATTTACATAGAGATGCGGTTAGGTATAATTAATCACTTGGCTGTCCCGGTATCTAAATGTATGCATGTCCTGACCGTCTCCAGTTTGATTTTCATTAGGGCAAATCACGCTCCGCGCCGCTCACATCAATTCAGAGGTGTACGTATCACGTGGCGGGATATATTCGTAATATCATTGCGGTGATTGAGTGCAGTACACAATGGAGAATATCTGAAGACGGTGAGGATAAGGCCCTAATAGACCATACACTGTAAGATGCATCCATAGGCTTTATGATACATACTAAGAGATAATTATAATTAAATAATAATTAAAAAAAAAAAAAACATTTTTTGACGGCACGGTTGGTGCAGTGGTTGAGCGATTGACTGCTGCGCTGCATGACGCGGGTTCGATCCCCGCACGGAACAAATATTTCTATGGCCTACAGATAGTTGTTCCGGGTCTGGCTGTTGTGTATGCGAATTTAAATGTTTGTAAACGCACCCATGATACAGGAGAAATTCCTTGTATGGGGCAGTCTTAAAAAAAAACAAATGTAATTGAACGCGATCGAAATTTAAACTGAGTTCAAGAGTTTCAATAATTTTAAAGCGATATTGATCATAAATTAAAATTACATGTGCTACTCGGGTTTAATGACAATAGCCAAATTCGGCCTTAATTTGTTATAAAATAAAAACAGACTTACAAGAAAAAAAGGTTTTTACAGTTATTTCTTTTTTAAAACACTTCCGCACAAATTTGCCTTCTTTCACAGAGCGCCCACTAACCTATATTCAAGATGCAATGTTCTGTTTCGCACTAGTTATAACACCTAGTGCCTACGTCAGCAATTTGAGCTGTACTCAATAACAGTCTGCCGAGTCTAAATCCGTATCAGTTAGAAACTTGATCCTCATGGTAGACTGAAGTCCATTTGATGAACGTCGATGTAACGCCTGAGTTATTTTACTGAATGATTTCGAAGGCGTCTTCGTAGATACTCGTCTGTCGTCACTAGGTGTGGTGGTTGACAGGGTCTTAGGGACTTGATAGAGGTGTTGGCGTACGTTTAGTACACAGGGCGACACATTAAGCTGTATATTTCTAGTATAACATGGCGTCGCTTTGTTCAGATTTCCCGTTCAATAAAAGATTCCCATAAACTGGTTGTGTATGGCTTGATTGGTAGTCGTACACTCTTGGCGAAACGATATCGTAAGAATACTAATTAAATAAAGTTTTAAAAGTAAATAAAGAGAGCAGCGGTGGCCCAGTGGTGGCAGCCCGGACTTACGAGCAGTAAGCCGTGGGTTCGAACAGGCAGGCGCATTACTTTGGGTAATTTATTTCATCACCGCTGCCCTCAAAAACGGTGAAGGAAAACATCGTGAGGAAAGTAGCATGTCCTAGAACTAAAAATTCGAAGACATGTGACATCTACCAAACCGCACTGGCTGGTGGATTACAGCCCACTCCCTCTCATAGAGAGGAGGCCTGCGTCCCAGCAGTGGGAACATTATAGGCTGATGATGATGATGATGGCGTAACAATATCCAAATGTTTGTTCTTTGTCGGTTCCTTAATACTTATTTTCGTTCACTCTGACACATAACTGACTGAAGGTAAGTTCTTTAATTTCTGTATTTTACAAAAGTTTAGTTAGAAAGTTCCGTAGCTAAAGTTCTTTGACAATTTTCTTAATAGTTGAGACTTTTTATGAAGTCGCATCGTAGAGAGACAATGCTATAATGATTATAGTACCTCTTTTACACGTGTAAACTATCTATATGCTGGAAATAATACAAGTAAATAATATTAGCAAACATATCATATTGATCTGATAAATACAAACATAGTTTGGTAGGCCTCGCTTCCGTTTTCCTTCAACCAGTAGTGACAACATTTGCTCATTGAAATTCATTCTCAGGAAATTAATATTGAGATAACAAGTCTCTGTCTGCCATTGTCTTACCGTGTCACAGTGTTGAGATGAATACTCGAAGTAATGTTTCAACTGAAACACCATACTGTATAATTGTATAATAATATGAATAAAGTGCTATCTTTGCTGTATATTCGTACCTACACAATATCTGTCATCATTTCAGCATAATTTCGTAATTGAAAGAAAGATCTGAAAGTACCTAAAAAGTCTATCTATACAAGGTATTTGTTTTGCAACGTCGTCAAATTCAAGGAGGTAACTATGCTAATGATTCTCGTCCCGAATCAGTAATATAAGGGGTAGGTAGTTTTGATTTTTTTATTACTTATTTACGAAAATCAGTAAGTGTGAACCACCCATGTTTTAAACGCGGTCCGTCCGATTCCTATAACCGCACTTCCACACTTACAAATAATCTCAAACGTTTATCCGATAATTTCTTATTCCCTAAACCACGTTAAGGGGGTTATTCTGAAATACTGACAAACTTCAACAACCAAAAAAATCGTTAACTAGATACCGTAATTTTAATTGATTATTTATGTATTTTGTGACAACCTCCTGAATTTTGACGAGGATGCAAAACAACACTTGTATATAAAACTAGTTGCACCCTGAGGTTTCACCCGCGCAGACCGGGATAAAAAGTAACCTATGTCAGCCCTTGAGGCGTGAAAGAGTAACAAACAAACATTATACAAACAACAAATATTATAAACGCGAAAGTTTGTAAGAATGTAACAAACTTTCGCGTTTATAATATTAGTAGGATAGGAAGTAGGATAGGATACAAAACATGTTTCTACCTATATTTAAACCGGTTTCATTAAAAAGGCATGGTTTTAGACCACTAAAACAATAGAAAATAAAATCCGAATATTACGTAGGTAGGCAAAAGTGTATTGCAACGCATCAGTACATCATAAATTCTCTTCTCCCGTCACTGAAAAAGTAAAAAAAATAGTACAATAGTTAGATTACAACATGCACGTCTCTTGTCAATGAGTAAAGTACTTATAAAAATGTATATGTGAAGAGAGAATTTATGTTGTAATTATGGTCACTAATACTTTAGGTGGTTATAAAATTTCATTTGTGCTGAATTTTGAAAACAATAGTTTAGTCAACAACAGATTTAATTCAAGATAAATAAGTAAATGGTAATCAATTAAGTTCTCGCTGTCAGAAACTGAGAACTTTGGTCAAATTGGGGTTGATTATATTGTTGGATAAACTGAAATCAATATTGAACCGGGATTGTTTATATAATGTTCCCTTGTTGCTAGTTGCTGTGTTTTAGTTCTGCCGGTTAAGTAACAGACAAACTAACAACGCAGCATTATTCGCGTGGGTAAAGTAAGTCTAAGTCTTTATTAAAATCATGTTTTAAAATGTAAAGGTACTCAAAATACTACTGATATTTGTCGTGGGTTTTTTTTGAATGAGAAGTGGCCTTCGCTTGAAGGGACATTACAGGCGACAAAAACTTGGTCATTATTTCACAGTTAGAAGTTTATTTTGTTAAGGAATCTAAAGAAATTGTTATGAATTAATACCCTTTATTTTGTTGCAGCACGACTATTAGAAAAAAATATTGATTTTCCAATGCAAGTTTTATTTGTTACATTTTGTCTTTTCAAGAAAGTACACTTAAATGGTGTAATTACACGACCAAATGATACCCCCGTCCCAATACAAAAGAGTGTATGACAAACCCGTTTGTCTGACTGCAGTTACAAGTTGTAAAGGAAGTCGTTGGCAGTTCCGCCTCCTTCTCCTCTCCCCTCAGGAAATTCCCGACTCGCAACTTGGCCCCCGACTCGCAACTTGGCCTCCGATTCGCAACTTTCCCTCCGATGAAAGAAATACTTTGCCGGAGTTGTTCGCGTTTCTTTATTAGCCTTCTGATTCGTTGTAAGTCTACTGCGAATAAAGGGTTGCATTTGAAAAATACTTTGATAACATTTTCTGCTTTTAGCCGACCGTGGCGAAGTCAAAAAGAGAAAAGGAAATGGTTTGTCTACGCCGTGACTACGCATATGATTCAGAGAGGAAATGGAATGTACAATGTTTTGTTTCAGGAATATTCTTCGCTGACCCGATCGATAAAAATTTGATTCTTTGGCATTTTGTTGGAATTAATTCCAATTATTTAAGTGATAAAACATGGCATGTGTAATTTATTATGTTACCTGAAGTCTGTCATTTTGAAAAGGAAACACTCAGTTTGTAGCAGGATTTTTAATTCATTATAGCGCTATCAAATCCGCGTTACTCAATCACACTATCGCCAAACAACGTAGTTTCGACTATTAGAAAATCAACAACCAAAACACTGAAACTATACAATTCAAATGTAAATACCAGTTAAATGGAGAGCCCGTATCTGCAACAGACAAAGCACGAATTTAGAAGGCTTAGTTCGAAACTAAAGCGTGATTTAATTTTAAAGCCAAGTTCTCCCGCCGGCATTTAGGAATAGCCTCTTAATAAATCTGCTACTTACCCAACGTCCGGACTTCGATTCCCGGCGGGCACGCTGCGAATTAACTAGTTGGCCTTTCGAGTACTGACCAACGGAAGCTGCACTAACTTTGTAATTGGCGGGAATTTATTACTGATATCTTGAGAATACCCTCGGCTCTTATATTTTGACAGGAGTTGTGGCTTTATTATTTTGTAAAGGGATATGAGTTTGTGGACGTACAGTGTGGGTGGAATAAATTAATTTATGGTGTAGTTTTAGTTTAATTACAAATTAATGTCAGTTTAGAATACTGATCCGCTATGGAACTTAGAAACACTGTCATTCACCGTGTAAATCACCTCATCACGAAGCCGTCAACCAAGCATTCTGTACATGAAACTAAGTAACTTTACGCAAAAATTATTGCTGGGAAACGACTTTTTTTTGGGGGGTGTAAAATCATGTTTTGTGGTAGAACTCAATGTTACGCACTCAAAACATTGTGCTGATGGACGGATTGAATAGTACGGGGGTCGTGGAGGTATTTTAAGTAAAAATCTTACATTCGAAACTTGTATTTAAAAAAATACTTGTCAAAAAGTTCGAACTTTGACCCCTAATATCTCCGTAACTAGAAGGTTCCCGGCATGGTGTAGAACAAAAAAATGATCGCAATGACAGGGAGAACTAGTGCCTTTCGGCTTCGTTAAGAGGTGTTTTACACCCTTTATGTTATTGAAAATACCAAACGATTCTCTATTTTATAGATTTAAAATAAACTGTATTCGTAGGTATGTTTTCCTATTTGTGTTCTTTTAGAAATCTTGCCAATAACAACATAAATAGCATTTGACTACCACCAAATCATAGAACCTTGGCGAAAGTTCCGATCCACAAACGACACTTCACCCAAAATAACTGTAGGCAAACTTCCAATAATTATAATTAGTTATCGAAAGCCGGTTACAAGACAGTCACGTCTGCACTGCAGGTCGTCAAAGGGGAACTAATCCCAACTATGATTAATTGAATTTAGGACTGGCTCGTGGCTCGTGGCTCGTGCAATACCAACGAATCTGTTACTTCAGTCTGCGATACAGTTCGGTGGAATTTGCCAATCTGTTGGTCTTGCAGTGACGGACCTGACAGGTGAGGCAGGTGGTTTAGGTGGTTAGATGTTGGTTTTGAATTTGTGTATTGAATTGATTTGGTAGAAGCTAGGTATAAGTAAGTCTTGGTACAGAAAAGAAAGGTGATATGGCGTTAATATTTTCCCCATAGTTTGTCCTTTTTATATTATTATTTATATTTTGATATATATTTATATTATTATGATATATATTTATAGTATTTTGATATATATTTATATTATTTTGATATATTTTTATAGTATTGTATATATCCTTTGTGGTTTGTTTTAGAATTCAATGTATAATATTTTATAGATATACACCTACCACTGTTTGTCTCTGCATCACCCAAAGGTTGACTGGTAGAAAATGCCTAAGACATTAAGTCCACCTCTGTACTATGTACTTGAAGTGTTAAATAAATATGGCTGTAAAAGAGAAGAAAAGGAGAAGAAGACGCGCCGACCCCAAATCAATTAGGATGACGGCAGGAAAAAGATGATGAGATAGGGCTAAGATTTTTGATAAACTGCGAATAATTGTGGTGGAATATGATTCAAAATAGGGACCTGAATGCAACATGTCAGTTTGCGGAGGCCTGTCTCTTACACCCTGTATAATTTAGTAATGAAAATAATGCTTCCAAAAAGTATCCTAAATACTTTTTTAGACCTGCCTTTGCTGCTAAACAGAGACGTCTATAATATAGGAAAAGAAAAACTATATTTCCTTATGTCCACTCTTATGATACTACATTTTCTAGCTCAACTAATAGTGGGTTTAATTAATAGCGACATTAATGTATAAGCTAACAACTACAAGTAAAGTGTTCTCAGCTGAGTTACCGACGTCCCTTTTAAACAACATTTGGTCACAAGTGGGAATAGTGCTCAAGTTTTTGATAGTTCGTGCGGCTTCGGTATTTACTGGTTAAGTTTGGGGTCAGTTCGGACAAGTTACACCGTCTCGGGGGATACTGGGCGAGCGTGTGTTTGACAGACTACTTTTTAGTTTTGTTTACTTATAATTTAGTGGATTATTGGGTGTAGCGTCTTAAGTAGGTTGGTAAACATCTTGTGGAAAATGTTTAAAAAAAAACCCAAAACGCGTTCATTGACGATTTAATACTGCAGTGTAGTGTAGACCAACAAATATTTGAGTAGATCTAATACTAAAATACTAGTTCACTTCTAAATCACGTCTGCAAGTGCATACCCGTTCGCAAACACATGTTAACGACAGTACTGGAATATTTTCCAGTGGAACTGTAAACAGTGGTGCATCTGAGCAGCACGTGCGGACAATCAGTCATTCGGTGCGCGTCGCGTGTCGCCGCGGACCGTTGCGAACCGGTACGGAACGTTGCGGAACACTGCGACTGTGACCGGTCGCCGGCGGCGGCGGCGGGCGTGGCTACCTCGCTGCATCCTAAATGAGTGTGCTACTACCTTATTGTTTTCTGAGATGACACGATGTCGATATTATGGTTTTAGCTTGTCGGGGTGTGATATTGGCTTTATTAACTTCAAATTCATATTTCAGATATTTGTGGGAACATGTTCGTCTTGATCATGAAGAGTTATTAAAGATATGTATATTAACGGGTTTTCCAACAGTTAATCTGTTGAATGTAATGAGAAAGGATTATTTTTTTGAGATTTTTTTGGCTAAACTAGAAAATAATTACAAACCGAATCATTCATCAGGCGTTTGTTGATTGACCAATCGTTATTTGCACAATCAGTTCTAATTTCACACAGCTGAGTATAATAACCGTACAATCCAAACAATCGAACGAGAATCCGTCATAAAACACGATTATTACAAATGACTGCTAATGTCCAAACAGTGATAGACCACGCATGACGTGATACGATCCCGTCCGATATAATTGTCGAGGGCTGCGATCACGTGCGTTCGGCGCCGAGAGTAATGGCTGTTTGCTTAGGCCGTGTCCACGGGCGCACTTCTAACAAACAATATGTTGACATGACGCACATTAGGCTAAAATCGACGGACGCTATGAATTCCAAGTTTTGCGTGGTTTGCGTTTAAATGCGTGTTTGGTAACGTGCCTAAATACCCAAGTGTATGGTTGTGGGGACGCGTGGTTTGGGTAGCTAATTCGTGGAAATTTGACACGGTAAATTGATGTTATCCGGACGTTGATTCTGAAAGCTACAGATTTATTTTAGCTTTTAACAGGACGTTAGTATTTATGGGAATGATGAAATATTATTTATTAATTAAATCACCCACAGCTAGTAAGTAAATATTGTGCAAAGGCAAATAATATTTCATGATTGATAAATATTTCATAAATCTTATAAATTATTTACCAACAACATAGGCCGAACAGATGAATAAATTGCTGAATCGAAACCAAAAACCGCATACCAACAGCCAAACCGCTTAAATATAAATTATTTACATTTATTTATGTTTAATATGCAAAGATAAATATAATTAATAAAATGAATACAAAAATAAACATAGACCAACAGATTAACATCTCCTAAAATAATATCTTTATACGAATAAAATTATTGTGTTATTTTTAATTGTCAAATAAAATATTATTTTAAATAAAAATATTTCAGCTTCCCGTACTGTTTAAGCTTAGTCACGTATCCGTACAATCGGGGATAAAAGTGTTTATCAAGAATTAAAGTATTGATAAATAAAAGCTGTATTACAGCTTTTGAATATTACTGATTGATTAAATATTTATATTTTTGCGATCAAGGCCAAAGTTTTGATGTTTGGTTATTTATTTTAACTATTTTAAAATATTTTTAAATTCCCTCTAAACTTAGTTATTCAGACTGTTAGTTCAATCAATGAAGTATTAGAAACTAAAACGTGGTCCACTGTAACGATATATTTATTCCAAGGTAAGGCAGTTCCAACCGCTTGTACAGTAGCGGTCACTGAGTCAGCGAATGACCAGCAGTAACAAATTTAGTCGGCGGTCGCAAACGCATGTTGTTTTAGGCCGTAGTCAAACAAGGTGCAGCGTGACCGGTGCTAATACCGTGTTTGCGTTGGATATTTATGGCAGCACTCGACGTGCTCACACGCCGGAATAATTAGCTCGTTATAAAACGCACGACGCTAAGTTACCTTACCTTGTTTAGCACGCGCTTTTGACCGCGACTGTAAGGTGCAGACAAAAGCTGCTGTTGTGATTACCTGTGTTTTTTTATATGGAAAAATATGTTGCTGAAAAAAAAATACGTGAAGGGACGCAGCGTAACGCACCGATTTATACCGAGCTCTATGACATCGCACGTGTTATTTTTAACTACAGTTTTGGGTAGGTATTGATTCCTTATTTCTAATTTACATTATAAAACATTGAAAATCTGACATAATTGGATATCGGGAATCAAAACCCACGCGCAACCATTTTTCTAACCGTATACAGTTTCAACATATATTCAAATATCTATTTGAAAAATACACACATTGGTATTATTCTATCCTCTATTTTCATGCGTCCCAATTTCCCGATGTTCGTTAGCGGCTGCAAATTAATAGGAGCACACTTTATCTCGTCACAACGTTATTCGGTTACAGATATTCTATATAGCAGGTATCGGTTAAAGTGGTAGCCGTATCGACGTGGTGGCGGCGAGCCGAGTCGATTAAACGTTATAACCGGATTAAGCTGACCGCCGGCTAAGTGCCACCCGACCTGCCACTAAAGTGGACACTCGCTAATCTACTGCATGTATACGCAAATATTATACTCGAGACGAGCAGGTACTAGCAACTTTCTTTACTTTTGAGAAATTCTTTTAGAATTCTAGCCATGATATTTGATGTTGATGTTTTTCTTAAGATAATTTTCATTCATTTAAGCTTGTAAAACGCGAAAAAGTTAAGAATTAATTTCAGTTTCAGTGTTTTTGAAGTTCAACTTTTGCGTTTAGTTTTAAATAAGAGTTTCAGGGTCGTAGAAAAACATTTTTTTTTGTCCATGTCAAATGAAAAAGCCAGCGTTTTTTATTCAAACGCGAGACATTTCACGTGTAACTAAGGTGGGTTACTAATCCTACTAATATTATAAACGCGAAAGTTTGTAAGTACGGATGGATGGATGGATGTTTGTTACTCTTTCACGCGAAAACTACTGAACGGATTTGTATGAAATTTGGCACAGAGGTAGTTTATAACATGGATTAACACATAGGCTAATTTGTATCTCGATAATACAATCCCGTGGGACAGTGATCGAACTCCACGCGTGCGAAGTCGCGGGCATAGGCTAGTGGTACCATATTTTCCTCCTGGCATTTCCTTTCAAGAATATCCGCATGAATATATCTGTAGGTAACTGATACATTAATTTCTGAGATTGGACTTTCCTAAAACATATAGAAACCACATAACACTTACCTTAAGACAAATTAACTCCTCAAATGTCAGTTCGAAGCCAAGCGCATTGGGTTTCATAATCCATGCCCACCCGTAATCTGTACCCCGCATACAGTCACCAGCATAAATATGTACACACTTGACAATGTACTGCTACGAAGTATTTTATTTCAAAGTTGGAATTGTTAATTTACGTGAAATTAGCTTGAGAATTTTGTTAATTGTTTATGTTACAGTCAAAACTACTATTTAGGTCTTTTTTTTGACCAGTTAAAACTATTTTTACAAAAAACTAACATTTATTTAGAAACTCATTAGGTTGGTAGGTTTTTTTTGTGACTTTTTTAAAACATCGAGTTGTAGTAATTCTAGGTAATTATAACTGAGGCGTTCTTTGACAAAATATTTTTAATAGAAAAAAACGCCATTTAACTTAAAAAGGGTTTGGATTGACACCAGTAAAAACTGGTTTTGTACGATTCACAGTTTTGTCTGAAACATATACATATCGGTGCTTGTGCTGCGGGCAGATGTATTGACTGAAGGTTTAATGACCTCTTCTAATTGGAGGCTAAGATTTGAAAGCCATTGTCATATTTAAGTATAGCGATTGTAGGGTGCTAAAAGGAGTAACTATGAGTATTGCTTTCAGAAAAAGATAAATTGCTAATAAAAAAATGATGTGCTCACCGTACGTATCGTGATACAACGAAATCTTTTTGCTATCATGATTCTAATTTTAACTAAAGTTTCGGTTTTGATTCTCGATTTCTATTTTTGATTTTAAAACATCCTTACCTTACCTTCATTTTTGAGCACTGCAGCTTCAACATATTTATTTTACATAGCTACCAAAAAATACAAACTTACTTCTGAAATGTCTGCCTTAAGTCAAACCCATTAAGTTTCAGTCAATATCCACGTAATCAGTGTCCCGCATACATTCGCAATTCGTCTCTGTAACAGGCAGATGTAATTAACTAAGGGTTTAATGACCCCTCCTAATTGGAGGCTAAGATTTGAAAGCCATTGTCTTACATATTCATAGAGGTACCTTGGGGCAGGTGGTTCTAATTTATTCAAAGGATAGGACATGCAAATTGGTAGCGGAATATCGGTCATGTTACTGTCAGATTTGAGTGAAAATTATTGCGGATTGGCTTCTTGGGTAGCCTGTTAGTGTGGCCGTGGTTTGAATTATTATTATTGTATGGACTAGCTGAATAATGTAAAATATGTAAGTACCTACCTTTGTTGAAGTATTTTTGGTAGATGTTTGCCAAGAAGGCTGTTAAATTTCTTGCTCAGCTATCAATACTTTATAGAGCACTGACTGTCATCAAGCATCTGTTTGTATGAGCTATTACTCGTAGAAAGAGTACGGCTTAATTATTATATACAAGATTTTGTTTTGCATCCTCGTCAAAATTCAGGAGGTTGTCACACAAGAGATAAATAATCAATTAAAATTACGGAACCAAATTAATTATTAATAAACGCTGATTTTTTTGGTTGTTTATATTTGTCAGTATTTCGGAATAACACCCTCAACGTGGTTTAGGGAATAAGAAATTATCGAATAAACGTTACAGATTGTTTGTGTTGGGGAAACGCGGTTATAGGGCGAGAATTAGACGGCCCGGGCTTAAAACACGGGTGGTTCACACTTACTGATTTCCGTAAATAAGAAAAAAATAAAATTGCCTACCCATTTTATTATTGATTCGGGACGAGAATCATTAGCATAGTTACCTCCTTGAATTTGACGAGGATGCAAAACAACACCTTGTATAATTCATTAGATTTTCCTGCAGCTTCGCTCGAACGGTGATCGGAAATTCGACGGAAACCTACCGGGATAAAAAATATCCTGTAGCTCAGGTGTCTATCCGTATGCCAAATTTCACATAAATCTGTCTGGCCGTTTGGGAGCAAAAAAGAAACACAGTTTCACATTAAGATATTAGTAAGGATTAAAATCTTTGATGAAATATATTACCCGTTTTAAAATGTTTGTTGCTTTCTGTGTAGCTTTCTAATCTATCATTAAATATTCTCACATGTAAAGGATCACGTTGAATAGTTAATGTGACGTCATTAGTAACTTGTTTGAAGGAAGAAACTCCAAGAATTAGCGATTCTTACACGTGTGTTAGCCGTCATCACTGAAAACGTAATTAGTTAATTAAATATTAATAAGTGCTAACGTGTTAATAGAAATGTTCAGTAGTTGATAAAATATGAACGAAGGAGGAAAATAACATTTGTTTTTGCTAATTAGTAAAAATTAAGTGTAATTTTATGACTTGCGAACTTAAGTGTTAAAAATTGTGTTTTTTAAACCTTTGTATCGCTGAGGACTTTCCTGATTTTAGGGTTCCGTACCCAAAGGGTCAAACGGGACCCTATTACTGAGACTTCGCTGTCCGTCCGTCCGTCTGTCACCAGGCTTGTATCTCATGAACCGTGATAGTTGGCTAGTTGAAATGTCTACAGATTATGTATTTCCGTTGCCGTTATGACAACAAATACTAAAAACAGAGTAAAATAAGCATTTAAGGGGGCTCCCATACAAAAAAGTTTTTTTGCTCGTTTTTATAAATAATGGTACGGAATCCTTCGTGCGCGAGTTCTACTCGCAGTTGGCCGGTTTTTTCCCGATTAATATCTTTAAGATGAAATTTATTTTTATCCAAAATAGATTGTGATTGCAAAGAGAAATAGGTACATACCAATTAAACCCAAGAAACCCGTATATACAAATCTCCAGAAGGCAATCCTTCACTGCCGACTTGCCACCAATCTCTAATCCTGCCTCTAGGCACTACACTAAACGCCAAACATGCTAATTGCGATCTGTTATCTTACGCCAAAGAAGATCTTAGCGAACAACAAACTACCCTTATCTGCGAGGAGTTTTAGCGAAAGGGCAACAAGCCCCGGGCTGAGCTGGCGGGCAGATCCCACTTACGCAATTATTTGGGGCAGCAATAATGATAGTGATGCACTGCCTGTTCATACGGATGGGTGGGTAGTGGTATCCGAATTGAAGTCTTAGTTGCAAATACCAAGAAGATTTATGTTAAACTTTAAGATTCCTTTCGCCTACTTTTAGGATCAGTATTTAGGTAATGATAGATCGTTTCCATTTCGTATTTTTTTTACTAGCTATTGATACCTTTTATCAGTGAGGTTTACTTTGTTATTTATCCTTTTGAAGATGTAGATGTGTCAAGTTGACATTTAATTAAGTTAGTAGGTACCTGCAATGGGCGATCGAGCCCTGCTCGGGTAAAAATAGAGAATGCGAATTTTCACACTTAAGAGACCTAGCTACATCGATTTTTCGCCCCCATAGACGCATATTGCAACTTTTTGCTCATCGAAATCGTTTGAGCCAGGGGGTCTACTCTCTAAGTCCGTCAACGAAAATACGGGTCCGTCCATAACTAGCTTTATACTTCGAAATGTACCCTACTCCTTAATATTTTTGAATTCATGAGTTTTGAAAACAAATCGGAAGTAAGGACAACTGTCCAATCGTGTTGTCATTCATTTTTAGTTCGGGCGCCTAACGAATCTCATGTCCGTAAGTGATACGGAGTAGGAAACTACCGTAACTTCGGCCGAAACTACGGATTTCGTGCTTAGAGAATAGACCCCCTGGTTAAGAAACGTGATGATAAAAATATACAACGTGATTTTTTTAATCCCATAAATCTAGGGTATGAATGAGATGCATGTCAAACAATCAAATGGCATTTGTTTTTTTTTTGGTTTCATATTTCAATACAAAATAATGCGACGAAGTCAAGATTATTAATGTAAAACACCGCATTTTCTTAGCTTTAAACATGAATGATTTGATTGAAATTTTGAATTGGTTTGAATGAAAATTAATTAATTGTATTTATCCATGAAATTTTAAAACCTACACACATTGAGAGACTAGTGTTAGATTTATGATATCTTCGAAGCAATGCATTTTTGGACGACCTATTCTTGTAGGTGGAACAAGGACTTAAGACTTTTTGTATTATTTGTGGAAACCCTAGAGGTATGGAATATAAAAAATCTCGTAGTATTTAAATTGCTCATTTAATAGTGTGGGATTTGTCTATGTACATATTTTAAGTCCATCATCTTCCTAACGCTGTGTTCGGACAGTTAACAAAGCCTCTTACAATATATTCGGTTCTAACAAATTGAAATCCTTGAAATACACAACATATCCAAGAAACAAATCCATCCACGTACATAATACAGTACCGAGACAAGAATACCCAATATGTTGCGGTCTGGTAGAAGGTAGAAACAATGACACAAGTGCATCCCGCCTCATCCGCTAAACAGGCGGAATGGCACGCTTTGTGCTCGAGCACTCCGGCAGTCGAGCAAACTTCGAGCAGCCGGGACAGGTAGACAGACCTTCTAAGAGCCACTCGAGCACAGGAATGCCGTTGCTCCGGCAACAGACTCCCGAGGAAACTGTCCGATCTGTTTGTCTGATAGTGTTGAGGGAAATATTTTGGGTGTTGAGATGTGTTTACATGTTTTATGTGTATTTGTATGATATTGTTAGTTATGTAGATAAAACAAACACAATACTGGCTGGTACGTTTGATAAAAAAAAAAATGAGATTCCTAGGTCTTTGCACTGACTTTTTCGTTTATATGAGAAAGAGTTGAAATTTAAACTCTTTTTACTTTTGGTTTTCTTTCTGCGGCAGAAATGATTTACTTCAGCCAATATTTTCAAAGTATTTCCATAATTCAACTCATAAAATCAAATCTCGAAAGTAAAATCAATGTTTCTACCTACAATTACCGCTAACATTCAGCGACACAAACGATTGTATTGCAAACCACTTGAAACTTTTCCTTTGACGTCGCCGCGTCTCACTCGCTCACTCGCTTCGTAACTCCGAATCTAAACAATCGAGCTTGTAAAGTTACAGCTTTCTAACTTCAGCAAACTTGTTCGGTTTCACTTACGTGATAAATATGTTCGAGGTTTGTGTTTCGAGCTAGCTTTTAAACTCTATTGAATGGATAATTTTCTGAGTACTGGAAAACTCGACGAGTGTTCATAACAAAATTAAACGTACAGGGTCTTTCAATGTCTTATGTTTTTACCGAGGTACCTAAGGGTTTTAAAACTTCGGTGGAGGAAATATGTTTTCCACAAAACGATTCTTGTGTGATGTTGTATTTCTTTAACAAAGACAAACCAAAGGTCCATAAGTGCTGCCAGGGCTGCGGGACTGTTAGAAAGAGATACCGTGGCCCGTGGTGAAAGGAACATGGATGGGTTTTAGTTAGTACACGTCTGACAATACCTTCCGCTCGACCCAGACCGGGAGGAGTCATTTGATGATTTCCCACTCGAAAAAAAAAGGGTCCATAAGTGGAGTATATTTGAATCACTAGAAGACTTAAAGAATTCGATCATCTTGCAACAGTTTTGCTAAGCCAATATTCACAATTATACCCAATAAAGATTTTAACCCTATCGCAACTGAAAAGTAATACGATATGCAATATTGAGTTTACAAGTAGGAATCAACTCCACTAGACTCGAAGGGGTCGCAATTAATTCCTGATTGATTCACAAAGCTAGTTGGAATTTCACTAGATTCCCCCCTCCCGCTCCTCCACCGCACTTACCCCTAGCCCACCTGCCTCCACGTGAGGATCAGACAAAGATACGAAGTTAACGTCAGCTAAGGTTTGTTGTACAAAATTTATATGAAACTTTGCTTCCGAACTGCAAAGTGTGCGGGTTTAGAATGTCGATTTTGTGTCTGGGTAAAAATGAATTCCTGATCTTTGTAACTAGAATTGATAAAACTTATTAGATTTTATTCAGGACTTAATATTTTTTAACACCGTAAAATTTTTGCTATGGGGTCTTTTCACGTAAATGCCTTTTAATTTTGTATTTCACATTTTTGATGTTGGCGCTCAACTGGGACCTCATTTGTTCTAACAATTTTTGGGCAAACAACCTAATCTAGTTAGTTTGTAAATGACTGTGTCTTACTAATACGATGTGAAAACAAACAAAGTACAACAACAGTCTCAAATTCGTCACAGCGAGGCCGCACCCGACTAAACTGACTTGATAGCAGTACAACTGCTAAGATATTCTGAGACGCAGCGAGTTCGCGGCCGCCGCTTCATAATGTACGAACTACCCCCATTTTGCTCCTTCGTCCTTTTCTCACACCCAACGTGTGTTCACCGAGTAATTATTTCGAATTATTAATATGTAATGAGACGAGTAAAGAAAGTGATAAGTTTGTTTGTCAGAAGTGATTATTAACTTTTTATGAGATGAATCGGGTGCGACAGGCCACTGACTGGTGTTTATATCACCGTTATCGAGGACAGAATTCTACCATAAGTTGATGAGCCTGCCCGGAGAAATCGCTACGCCAATGTCTATTTCGTGGTGGACGTGATAACTTATTAGTGAGCAAACTCACCAATAACGATCAGCTTACGTTCCAGTTATGTAATAAAACTCAACACCCACATATTCCTTAACACGTCCCTCAGATTTCGCCTTCAAAATTCGTTAACCACTTCATAATCTAAGCTCGAAACATCATGAAGGTTTAACCCTTACACTGGTTTACCGGTTAACTTTCCGAGCGCCTTTTCGCCCAGTACACGAATATTTTATTAACATAAACGCGTTAAATTAACTTCGTTAACTCGCAGGAGACGTGGCGTGGCAGCCTTTTTAACAACATTCAATTTTAATTAGGACGTTCCGTATTTTTCGTAAATTTTTAAGGAGTTATTAAACCGCTTATTCATGTGTGTTACATTTTCTCGTGTAATTCTAGTGAAAACTTTTACGAACGAAATGATTTCGGAAAAAAAGATATACCAATTTTGGGTGACGTTACAAACAGTCTTATTTTAAATGAAAATTCAATCACTTCAGTTGTACGTATACCTAAATTAATGTCTAAAAGGTTTGAAAAAAAGGACATTAAAATGAGAGCTAAAGCATTCACGTGACCGCTAAAGAGCAAAAAGTCGACATCCGCTACGTCATTCGTGTAACACAGGTGCTTGAAAAACTCGAGTTTTGTGTAAATGAGCGCGAGGGTAGTCGGTACGAGCACGCATATGGCGGGAGGAAGCGACGGGCATAAATCTGTGCGACGGTGGCGCCGCGGCCGGAACAGGAAGCGCCGGCGTCGTTTGCCGCATTGTGATATCGGCCGCCGGGCCGCACGGACGTCTCTTTGTGAATGCCACTTTATGGAGGCTATTCCAGAGATACGCCGCCACCCTGGCGTGTTCTCAAACGCTATTGTCATGCCACCTTTATGGTGATAGCCTGCTTCAATACAAGTGGGTGCTATATTTTTATGTTACCTACTTGAGGAACTGAATAAGATACCTTGATGTCGATACCTTGTGGAATTGTTTACTCTTCAAAGCTTATCAATCGATTTGAGTTGTGTTATGTTTAGATAATAGCTTTTGTCCACCATTGAAAAAATTGGTCTTCTCAATGGATGCACAAACTCTACAAACATTTCATGAGTTTTTGCGAAGACTGTTGTGTTAACAAATACTTGTTGTGCTTTGTATGTTTATTGCATTTATTTTTTTGTTGTTGCATGCAAACGCACGTCACATTCTTGCGACAAATAAATACTCTTTACTTTCTTTTTTTCCTTTTAATTGGGAGGTCAGCTTATTAATGGTTATGGAATTATTATTGGAAACCCCGCCCTTGAGACAAGAATTAACAAAAACTGCTGGAAAACTACTTTCACTAAGACTTGTATAAAGACAATAAACAACTCCTAACAAATACGAATTTATTGACCATCATTGAAATATCGGCCAAACTGGTACAGAATACTGGTGGACTGGCTGCGGACACTCATAGATATTTCAGTGCATAATCTGTAAGTCAGATGTCCGGACTCACGTCCACAATTTGACCGAACATTTAAAATCTCGAAACTCAACGTCGCTGCGGTCACGTCAATTTCCAATGATTTCCGAACGAGCATACGGAACCTAAACGCAGATACAGCGTGCGGTCTAATCGCGGAACCATTGGGAAGGCTGCATCCGTTCGTTGCCCGCAGTTATTGTGCTCGGCTGAATTTTATAAAGGTAACAAACGTTGAAACTGTCCTGCCATTTGTGGAAAATAACATCTGTGAAAAATAGGACTCTCGAATTCTCTGATTGCTATTCCTTTCTATAGGTTTTCACAGAAAAAGTAGTTATGCGTAAACATCTAGAGTTTTGTTAATTTTAAATTAAAAATTCTTCTGTAAACTACATTGTAAGGTCAAAAAATTGCGGCTGCAGCCATAAAATTAAAGATTTTTATGCAAACAAAAATAGATTGAAATAAAGGCAGACTATAATTATTGTTAAATAAAAACTTTTTTTAATAATTTTACTTTCGGCTGTCGGTGACTTGTTTGTTTCATTTACTTTTTAACCGACTTCTAAAAAAGGAGGAGGTTCTCAGTTCGGATGTTTGTATTTTTTTTTTTTTGCTACCGACTCGTACGTTTTCCTATAAAATTTGAAGAGTTCCCTCGATTTTGCCAAGATTCCATCATCAAATCCCGACTTGGTGACTATGGGATCACTTGAGAAGTATCTGCTTTCGAACAAAAAAAGAATTTTGAAAATCGGTCCACAATTGGCGGAGTAATCGCGTAACAAACACAAAAAAAAACATACCGTCGAATTGATAACCTCCTCCTTTTAGAAGTCGGTTAAAAAATTAACGTTCTTACTGCGGATAACTAGTCAGTAATTGAGTGACATGATAGTTTTGAGTCTCCGATAATCTAATATGCCACCGGAAACTTGGGCCTTACTGACTACAGATTTTCTATTCATTTCAGAAAATATTGTAAACCTAACCAAACAAAGAAACAAGATCAGGCATTAAAAAGTTATCTACTTACAATTAAGAATCAGTGTGATGCAGCTCGCAGTTGAACAACACGTTAACTACAAACACTTATGTAAATTGAATCGACTCGAGCACGGACATCGTCTGTGGTACACTTCCTACCGATCGACCCTGATAGCGGTGTATTGGTGGTCATCCAGCACAGTTCTTTATACACTCGTGTTTTTGGAGTTCATATTGGCCAATAGACTCAAGCTCCTCGCTTGTGGCCAATGATAATAGCCGCTCTGGTCGATTTTCTAGTTAAGCCGCGCTTGCCTAGGTTGGTCTGTGGATGGGTGACCACCGTGCCTCGGAAAGCACGTTAAGCTGTTGGTCCAGGCTGTCATTGGTAGATCTTAGACAGTCTTAGTCTGGCCTTACGAAAGGGTATCGTATTACTCAGTACTAACTGGGTTGTGGAGGTCAGATGGGCAGTCACTTCATGTAAAATACTGGTATTAACCTGCATCTGGTTACAAAGCTAGGACTCGGCTCGGACACGGCCCAAAGCTAGGCAGATGATGTTTTTGGAGTTCATATTGGGTAATAGATACAAGAGATTATTGTAACTCACTTTTGTAGACAATATTTATCGTAAATAAAAAGTCAAATATTGCCTCAAACTCTTTCAAGAACTTAAGTTTCAGCACTAATACTGCAACTTTAATGCTACAATACACAAAGCATATCCAAATCCGACTCCAAAACTACTCTCCGGCATAAGATTTCCGCAAACTATTTCGCCGCGTGAATTCTCTCAATATTTATGAAGCTAACTTCTCAGCCGTCATCAATCACAAAGTTATAAATAAAACAATAAAAGGTAAAAACTTACCGCAAGGGTCGGCTACTCCACTCCCGGGCGCAATATTGGCTGAGGAAAACCCACTTATTGGAATAATATGTAGATTACAATGATATTAGAAATATTGCGAGGGACCTGTCGATACTTTATTACGTACCCGTTACAATAACTCTTTCGGGTTTTATTAAGGGTTGTTTGATGAAATTTTGTAAACAAACAGACTGTTATACTTTGGCTGTAAGTGATAATAAAAATATCCAAGATAATTCTCAGACAGGGAATGATATTAGGGGGAGTGATGAGTATGCAAATTTCATTCGACAGTTCTTTTCTGTTCTATGATGAAGCTTTTTGATAATACTAAAACAGGTAATATTATATACTTGACTCTGGAATTGTAGCAGCAGAATAAACAATTATTTTACGCGCTTTTAAAATATGTGACTGAGTGCCCATAAGTCAGTCTTAAGATACGATCAACGACATAAGTAAGAAATCTAATATCCTTTGTACACTAAACAGGGTAGCATCAACAATAGTTTTCCAAATGGAGTCGGAATAAGTTATTTATGATAAATCGTATAAATCATTTCTCTAACGCGCCTCTGTTGCGATAAAAGTGAGCGAATAAACTTGTGTGTGATTCGTAAACGTGATACTGTGGCGGCGAACTTTGCTGCCAAACTTTATGGGAAGCAATAATGTGGCCCTGGCTTTATATCAAGTATTTCTATTTTTATGGAGGATAGTGATGGAATATTCATTGAGTATGATTACGTGTTTAAAATGTTAAGTTTCATTGACAGTTTTTTTTATGATTGCGTTTTTTTATGACACTTAAAATTTTTTGACGTGTGGGTAAACTTGTCGTTAAGATATTTTTATAAGATACAAATCTTATGAGTAATCAATATAAAACTTATGATAGAGTGACGCACGAGTTTTTGCTCGAAAAGAAAATAAGTTATGAACAAAGATTTTTCAAATTTTTTAAAGGATAAAAAGATTTTTCTGTCTAACAAATCACTACAAAAATCCACATAATCCTAACACAGAGGAATGAAAGCCAACGTTTTTTCTTACCTCATCTTCCTGCCTATATGCCACTTGTAATGCGTTTAATATTTCATGATATCGCCGCCAGCTCTATCTGTATCGCGCGCGCCATAAATAACGAACAAAAAGCGGCCTAGAGGGGCGAAATCAAACCTATCAATATAATATTAGAAGTATATTGTTGTCTCTGGTTTGAAAGCGGCGAAATGAAGTCCAATTGGTGAAATGATGTGTGGCAAAGTCGGGTGTAAATAATAGAAAATAGCTTGAACTCAAGGAGCTTCTTAGCTGAGCGTTAATCGATTTGTTACTTGTAATGACAGACGAAAATAACCTTAGTGAATAGTGGCAATATAGGCGAGAATTGCTGCTATAAAAATTTCCTACTTATTTTAATTGTTAGGTGGTTCCCACGAATACAGTTCCAAAATTCATATCCCAGAAACCATTTTCCACGTAAATGTATTTACCGCCGCATTCATTGAGCGTTACCCAAAGCGTTGGTTTCCAAGCCACAAAGTTGCTAGTCAAACTACAAACAGTACTTACAATTGGCGTTCGAAATTTGAATTCAAAAGGGCTAAACGGTGAATTTATCGCGTGTTTCCGATTTAAATCGGCGAATTAACGACATGGCGGTGCGACACGGTCGCGGGGAGGCATTTGCCGGATTTATTTCAACTGTACCGCGAAAATTATACCGTTGCACTAATATTTACTAAGTTGGGGAAGTTTTGCCTGACTGTAATTGGCTGATTTTCTAGATAGGGTTTTTCTGGAATTCGTTTTCATGAACATGCAAATATGTTAGGTTACTATGATCAATGAGATAGTTACTCGATTTGTTGCGAAGTTATTAAGAAAATAATGACTTCAAGCCTTCTTCAAGATAAAGAGTAATACCCGAAAGAATATAAAACTCATAGTAAGTTGCCACGTTTAGACCAATGCATGTTTTTTTTGGTGCGTGGTCATAGTCGGAACTAACGCTGCCATCTTGTTTTTTTCAATACTATTTCCACAGACAATTTTACAAATGTTTGCCATCAGCGTCCTTCTTTCAATGTAATTCGAGCTCAAAAACAACCATGCAACACTGTTATTAGGGCATACGAAACAGGTTTTCGGTAAAACCGGGTTTTACTATGAGACCAAATCCTCGTTTCGTTAGCGCTAACTTTTATGTATGTACATTTCAACCAACTTATTTAGGCAGGCGGAAAAACCAAAAACTAAAATAAATGTACCAAGTTTGATATATCGATGCATTTTTTAATGACAAGAAGAACCACCTTAACTGCGTACTTAAAGCGGTCACACTGCACCTACTATTTATTTAACCAAATGTCAAACGTAATGGTATCAAGCAAAATCACTCCACATTCAAGTTGTGTTATCGCACTTACACATTAGTAGTTTTGAATGCCCCCCCAACCCCCATCCCTTCGTCGAGCAAGTTTCATCATGTATTGTACTGAATAAAGCTGCTAATTAACTTGTACTTGTGAATTACATTAGCCGGGAGTACTTTCATGTTCAAAGATGTTTAATTTCTTACTGATATTATTATTATCTAAAATTTTACTACAACGCATTGAAAATTTTATTATACTCGAGTCCCGTCACTAACTAGATGTTTTTCCAAGTGTTTCCAAAATAACCTAACCTCTTTTGTTGCATCAAAACAATCATTATAATTAAATGTAACACGATATGTTAAAAAAACAACACCAATTATTTTCAGCTTTGATTAAACGTGAAAAAAAACCCTATACCTGACTACCTTACGTACACTTTTACCCGCAGGCATAATTCCTATATCCCCGAAAACAAAAAAGTATCAGCTGTGCGTTTGACAGCGCTCATCTCGATTTACGAGCACAAATCAAACATTTAGTCGGCGGCTGTAAATCAGAATAGAATGGATTTATGGCGAAGTTCCCGGCTTTGTGTTAAGTACGTGCCTCCGGAAAATATCGCGTGAACATGTGATAAGCTGCCGTAATGAACGATTGCTGCTTTTAAAGGAGATTGAGGTAGCTAAAGATATTGATGGTCTGTATTCTATTGTCTAATTGTTTGGTTTTGGACTGTTAAGAATATGAAATGTAGACCATAAGAGAATATACAGACAAATACAATAATAGATCATTATTTGATGGATTCACAATGTAAACAGTAATTGTTCGTTGGCCAAAAAAGATAAAGAAAGTAGAATCTCTCTCACATTATGAATTTCTGGCTGATCGTGGTAAAAACTTTGTATGTTCTTGTTTCCATAAATGTGAACGAAATTGCCCGTTAGCTCCATCTTGTCCTTCAATGTGGTGTGTGTAGACACTTTTCGAATTCTACTTCAAATGTTCAGTCGTTTGTAGGTCAGTGCGAAAGCGCCTCGTTCTGTGAATTAGTTCTTCACTACTATGTTCCGTCAAGTAATGCCAAATAAGTTTAACTTACGTTTGCCCCTACATGGCAAGAGAAGTAATGAGAAAATAAATACTTGAAATGTCAATCATTCTTTGTACACGTAGTTACATTATGCTAATACAATTAGCTATTCAAACAACCGAACATCTGAGCATATCGTTTGCTACTGTTGTACTGTTTTCTATACAAAAGCGTGCAGTTAATGGTTTTTTAAATATCGCCGAGCACTTTGCGGCTTCCACACGTCGGTGAACAATGCCACGAAAAAGGGGGAAAATATAATTTATTTTGGAGTTAAATCTTTTGTGGAAATAATATGACATTTCTATTTGAAGTTGGCGTGTGATTTATCGGTTGCCTTGTTGCGGTCTCGCTTTTGAGCGGCGCGTTCAATGGAGGTGTGTCGGCCACAATCCGCGCTCGTTTCTGTGTAAGGATCGATGGATTGGCTGCGGTTGGACGTTTTTATGCGAATTTAATTTATTTTACGCAATATTTAATACGTGATACGGTTTCAGATATTAAATATCAATTTACAGAAAGAATTACACAATATTTACGAGTTTTTTTTCCACATTAGTTCTAGTATCCATTTCTACAATTCATATGGCTATTGTTATCGTCATTCCATTCTCTTTAACGAGTTGCAATATGTAACAAAACAAAAACACATTCAGTACGAGGAATGAATTTAAAATTCAACTTTAAACGAGTTATTTTCAATACAAAGCAGAGTGGGAAAAAATTCGCATCGAATGTTACTGGTACGTTAATTCAAAAAGTTTTCATTAGGCGACTCTAGCGGCAGAGAGCGAGCGGTGAGCGTGCGCGAACATTCGCATAAAGCATGGCGAGTGAGGGAAAGAATTTAAAGTATAGTAAAACAAATAAAACGGGAAGCGACAGTGGCGACAGTGGCGGATAAAGCCAGCGGCAACAATTGCTACATTCCAGCCTCGGAACGGTTCGAGGCTCTGTCCTGCACTTAATGGAGCTGTTACAATCGACGCCATTTGGCAATTAAATGATTTTTCAATGTTTTGGGATGTGTACTTTTTTTGGTCGTACCGGTAATATAATAATATTAACTGATACTCATGTGAGTACCTTAGTTCAACTTATTTTAACATACATTTTGGAACCGAAATTAATACATTTCGTAACGAAACTTCAATCAAGTACTTGTACCAAATTTTTAACAATCGATGTCAATAAAACGCGCAAAGGGATTAATTATATTGGGCGACCTATTAATTGTTTGTACATTATAGAACAGCCAGCAGAGTTGGCAAAGCTTTGGACAACTAACTCCTAGTTTTTCTTTTGTTAAACGAGTTCAGTCGCCTCTGGAGCAATCTCGACAAAAAATTAAGCTTTGTACGATTGTTATAACGCTAATATATTACACTAACAACCACAGAAAGGATTTTTAATTCGAAGAATGAAATACTATTTCCCTTTATGCTTCAACTGAATGAACGGGCCGAGCTGTTCCAAACAAACGTTCTGCAAACATTGTTTTGACAATAAAATAAAATATTAAAGTCCGGTAAACATTTCACGGTGGGTATAAGCATGGAATATGAAAACATTTTTCTCAAAGCGACCCGATGCAAGCGGACAGTGGCGGTGGACGAACCGTCACGCAACCGTGCCGAAAATTAAAGGATTCCGTCCGTCCAAAACAAATACGAGAATATTTTTATATTTTATTTTTGTTTAAAATAAAAAGCGGCGGCAAATGGTGAGTAGGACCCGCAGGTGGGAATTTAAATAATCTGACAGGGATTAAAAGGAGAAATATCAGCTTTTGACCGTCGCCATGAGTTGCCTCCGCGGAATTATCCACATCATGTAATGTTGCATTTATATGTATTTCAGGTTTTATAATTTAAATGAGCGGCAGACTGTTTAAATTCCTGAAACATTGTGATTGTTTAATGTGGCTTTAAAAAAGAATTTAATTTTAATACAGGTGAGCTGCAGGCTATTTTAGGAAAATGTAACGCTTTGTTGTATGGCGTCATAAAATAGTTACGTCAACAAGCTTTAAAGTTGTAACCTGCATAATATTACTGAAAGGAATTAATTGTTAGCGTGCAGTGGAGAGGTAAAAACTAATTGTTATTTTTAGACCGCAGTTAACACGTAATTTAACGAATGTTAATTAGTTTATAAATAATTTTGCGTTTATTATTGGAATACGCGTGTCTAAGACGTTTATGCATCAATTGACTCCCACATCCACCACAGAAATCACAACCCTTTAAGCCAATTCAGTGTCCAATCAACATTTTAATGGAAACAGCATTAATCCCAAGATCTGCTGTAGAGAGTAGACCTTTCGCAAACCAATGCATAAATTGCGAATACCACTGAGGTTAGTAACACAGGGATGTATCTAAACGTCAAGTTGATTAATCACCGTTTCCCCTATGTTATTAACATGGTAATAGTCCGCGGGATCGCTTTCTTAGCGATACTTAATGATACGGGATTTGCGGGATGATTGCGCGGTACAGACAGACACGGGTTAGCTTACCGCTTATCTTTTTCGTACAGATGAGCTGGAATTACAATGAGTCATTCGAATTGGTTTTACCTGAGTAAGCGGCTTTACAATGTCTGTGGGTTCTAGAATAGGTATCGTCATTATGGTTCGCGACGACACGACGGCCAAATAAATTATTTAAGATACAAGTTCTTAGCTTATGTTCTCATAATTACTATACTTATAAAAGTATTTTTTTTACGAATTTACTAACACCCATCTCTGAACTTTTTCAAAGCTCTGAGCACTTTCATCAGAGAGACGATTCTTCCGTAAGAGCGCAAGTCATAAATGGAAATTAACGTAACGCATGTTAGTGGTTAAAAACAAAGCGCAAATCAAAAGCAGCTCATTGTCCAAAGAAGAATGCGGTAGGTAGTTTAAGACAGGGTGCAGTATCTTTAGTTCGAGATGTAAAGGCCAAGTCGTCGAGAATCCACGAAATCGCAATGATGAACATAAAATACCTGGTAAAAATACAAACGTAACGATGGAACAGATCATCACAGATCTGACAGAGACAGTAATGACGGGACTCAATCGATCACTATTAATAACGTTCCTTTATAAGATATACGAGTACTACAAAATCGCCATAGTTTCATTTTTATTAGATGATTTTGCCTTGTTAATTGGCGTTTTAATATCAAGTTTACATGTTGTTTATATTAATATTTGACATTATATAGAATGTATTAAAACGAAGAGGAAGAGCCATTTATGGTAAGAAAACCCTCAAGCAATAACACATGTCATTGGCTTGGAACGTAGTCGGAAAAAAATAGCGTTTTGTAATTGCACGATTACTTAATTTGAGTAAAAAAAAGTAACACGGTAATCAAAAGTTATAAATATTATCAATTTATAACTTTTGATTCCCGTGTCCTAAATGCAATATTTTTACAATAAATATCTCATTGAATTTTAGTTATAATTATTTTATATTTACATTTGAACGGAGCTTCGTTAATTTTTTGATTCTTTGGGTCCATTTACTTCCTTCCTGCCTTCTTTATACGGCGACAATAGGACGCATAGGTTTAATAGTACTTCTCCGCATCGCTCTCATCCATGAACGTGCCCAGAAGACTGGCAGCATTTAAATTTATTCAATTGGAAAAATGTTCGTTATTAATAATAAAGTTTGACCAGTATCGATCTCTGTGCACTAAACTGTATCCACAAGACACTAATTGTAGCGCAACATCACTCACCCGCGTCATCCAGGGTTCGCTAAAAGCTCCTCGACGAGCTAAAATATTTGTTCACCTATCCACCGTCCCCGAGGACTGTTGTTTCTATGAATAAAATAACAATTATAAGTGATCCCCGTCCCTAGCGCGCGTGCTTAATTCCGTTTGAAACAATATTCATCTGGCGATTTACGCTGCTGACATACTGCTTCATTCTTCTTGGCATCGAACTTGACAGTACCTATGTCAGGCGTTGGTACAATCACTTATTAACTGCACGATGATAGGCAGATTCATTCATATTCTTAGTTGTGTTGAGGACAGTTTCCAGACACACTAACAATGGCTTTATGTGATTTTAACAAAAAAATATCATATCATTGCATGGATGTAGGTTTAAAAAAATGGGTTTTAAAGTTTTTTTTATAACAATTGATTGTAATAATTGTGTTGGATGATGTGCTGCAACGACTTATGGATAAACAATAAGCTTACCTACTGATTTATTTAATTAAGAACAGTCAACAGGATAAGGAAACCCTAGTTGTCACTTTACTTTATTTTGACCTGCGACAACCACAATCATAACCGTTTTGTAACCGAACATGTTAGCTAAGCAAGACGGCCGTGTGTCCCGCCGTCTATGGGGATGTGTGAAGTTTGTTCTGTTCGTCATTCCTCCCATTATTTGATGTGGGATTGCGACTCGTTGCCCAAATTTGGTTTTGATGGCACCCACTACCGTAAGTGGCGTTGTCCTAACAGTTGGTGGAGGCTCCAAATTAGTTTTCCTTTTAACTATATTTGTGTTCCCGACATAAGGGCCATAATAGCTGTTATTTAAGTTACGTAAGCAAACAAAAGATAATTTAATTTAAATGTGACTCCATTTATAAAATTATAAAATTTTGTTCAATATACCTAATTATGGGAATTTATGATCTAATCTAATCTAGGAACCGTTTTAAAATCTTTTCTCGTTGAATCTCTTCGTCAAATGAAGTTAAACGTTAGAACGCCGTGATTATCATGACTCCTCCTCCATAATAGGTCCTTTCTATTAAGATGGAGACTCCAAGCCCGTTTCTACATTTATTGTTAATAAACTAAACTACGTCCGATAAAACAATTACGTAACTCATGATGATCAGTAATAGCCATAATAGCGGTAAAAATAACCGCGCGACATAAAAAGATATCGTAAAACGATGGTTGTAAAGTTGTTTTTACTTAAAGTTCCCTTTATGGGGGAATAACCGTAAAGAGCGAAGTTTGCCGAACGATAGGCGATATCTGTCGAACGTTGCCCATCTGCGTTTATCTGCGGGGGTTAACTGCCAATCAGGCGGTTGTGCCGATGCCGCCGGGTACGCGCTAAAATGTTGGTCGACCGTGCGCTAAACCAGAATAGCAAACAAACGTTTATAAAATGTTCCGTATAAACGCTTTTTAGATAATAGTTTCATGAGGTTGGAAGATAGTGAGTTTGTTGTCAGGAAGGCGGAGAATAGTAGTTAGAATTGATTCAAAAAGTTCTATTTTTTTAATGTGAGATCTTTTGTAAAAACCTTTTAAAACAGAACTTATGTATTTTTTTTTTGACAAACTAATGTACTCATAGCCCCAATTTTTTTTCTTTGTATTGAGCTATCTTTTACCAATCAAAATATATGAACGTCTAGCTTAAAAAAAAAAAAAACAATGAAAACATCCACCAACCACAACACACGATCATCGGCATCAAAAATCCGTGCAAACACGCAACCTTATTCAATTCGCACATTCCCATCTCGACCATCGATAAGAGCACCATCAAAGGCTCCAATTCTTTTTCCCCGTCAGGCTCCCCTCACAAATGATCGAGCCGCTTATTATTTGGCGTGTGCGCAAACATTTAGCGCCCTTATCACGGCTATTAAAGATACGGCTTCATTACCGCGAAGGTTGCGGTATTTTTGGTACTTTTGATACCGCGAACCTATTGTACCGTATTATTCTTTTTATGCACTTGTTTTTCCTTATTTGTGTTTTGTTTATGTTTAGTGGTTAATTATGGTGTGCTGATTGTTGTTTTTGGTGAGGTGGTTATTTCGGGAACGGTGGTGAAAATGTTGCTTAAAGAATTTAGAATTTACTTGGAATAGTTCCTGTGACTGTAATTAAGAAGTAGAAACGAATAATAGGTAAGGTACTTGGAATGTGAATAGGGGATCGGACTGGGTAAAGAAAACAACATTCTATTTTGTCCGTCAGACAGGTAATACAGAAATATTAGACACGTATTTTTTGTTTTATCAAAATATCAAAAAAATACTTACTTAGAACTCATTAAAGTTGGAGAGTGGGGGCTTACTACGTCACAAGTAGGTATAAAACTTACCTACATGTGACGTCATGCGCCATTTCAACTCAATATATCTCCGTAATTTTATGACCACTTGAAAAAAGAAAAAATATGTGTCCAATACTTTTCAATAAACTACCCGACGGACAAAGAAAAAAAATAGGATTATCCCCATTAAAAGTAAGTACCTGAAAGAATTTTAATAACTTCAAAAGGTTTTTTGTTTATTAAAAATAATATCTACCTAACTAATTTTTACCAAACGAATCAATTTGACGACGCAGTATACTTATTTATACGTTTTACGTTTCTGTACATGGAACATTACGTTTTATTTCATTATTTACTGTTAAACGGGGGTTTTACGTCATTTTTACGTCCCCATACTCCCATTTAGATAAAACAGCTGACTCTCATTTCCTAAACGGCAGCCAACGGCGCTCAAATGCTAATGTGCTTACTTAAAAAGGTTACAACGCATTAATTTTTACTTGACTTGTAAACAAGTTTAATGCGCACATGGAAAAAATGCCTTTTTATCCCAGTTCACTTCGATATAGGCTTTTATATTGAGGATTTTCTATGAACGCCAAAAAACATTTTTATTTATTGTTTAAAATTTAATTTGTGTTTCAAAGTCTGAGGACCGATTCTAGTTTTCAGTTTATCTATGTAACATAAGTTTCCTTTAGGTAGAGATTTCAAGATTGAGGTTAAGACTCCCTTAAAAATCTAGAAACAGAAACTTTTCTTCTGTTTGCAAGATAGTTACGATACTCGCCATTTTTACCAAGCAGCTTAAAATGTTACCTCTATCTAACTAACTACATAGAGATATGTATATTCACAGACTTTATATTATATTCGGTATGTAAATAACATGTGACGTCATCCGCGGGTCGAAGGAAATGAAGTGGAATCTGAAAGATAACGCACACACACCCAAAGTGACACACACAACACACACACATATATAGCTCATGCAGGGTTGAGTTCACACAATGTAATGTAGGTGACATCGATAATTTTGTATAATGGGGTGAAAGTGCTAAATTGAATGCCCATACGAGATATGAGTTCATTTGTTGATTTGTTATAAGAATATGAAAAATATGACATAATATCAAATTTATAAATAGTGATAACTTAATATAAGATAATTTAAACTGTAATAGTAAGTGTGTATTTTTTTATTTTTTTGTTTTATATAATTAAGAACCATTTAATTAAATTGCAATGCCTTAACAGGCAACTAAGTTATAAGAACCTACCTATTGTCAACATCTTCAAGACTACACTTAGTTCGCAATAAAGAATTTGAATTTGAATTTGTAATGACAAGTTATTTACGTGCTCATGGCTGTTGTATGGGTGTTATTACAGCTACAGATCTAAGAAATAGTGAAATTTTCTCTCAGTGTGTGAAGTTGCTCCTACTAAATCTATACTTCGTTGCGTTGCCGTTCTCAACATAATATTTATACAGACACGTTACAGTTGGCTGAAGCATAAAAATGATATTTTTACCCGAAACATAAATTTTTGGGTACGGTACGGCACGGTAAGATAAGATCGAAAAAGATACGCAGAGTGGAATCCACTACATTTTTTCAAAATAAAATATTACTGTTACTAGTTCTTCGGCTTTTTTATTTTACAGAAACAGTTTTTACTGGAAACTATCGAAGTCAGAATACCGGCAACTTTAAGCTATTAAATACACGAAGTATTTATATGATAGGGTCCGGATATCATCCAACACATTTAGACACAGTTCACAAGTGATGTCTTCATTTAAGGCGAGTAGGGTAGCTTCAAACATTTTCCTGTTCGCACAATTGAGCGCCAAAGGAAGTGGCGGGAGATAACGCCCACTGACTCCCAATGGGTCCACGTTGTTTTCCACTCATGTACACATGTGGCCCACTTTACCGTACTTAAGGGTAAGCCAAATTATTTTATAGGTAATCTTGCGTTATTATGTAGCGGTATAAAGCGTAAAAAGTCGCTTGTTATTGAAATTGAGCTGGGTCAGAAAAATATTCATTTACAAACCAGCATTTGATCTATAATAAAGTTCGTGAAATATTTTCTGAGATAATGAGACGCGGCGTAGCGCATCAGATTATTGCTACGAGAATCGTAGGCTCGTAGCCGTGTCCTTATTGTGTGGTCTACGCCGTAGTTACTACGTCGTAGCGCATTAAATCCACTTTCATATCGGTACGTCCTTGTATTCATTGGGATCTTTTGTCGGGATTTTCTCAGTTGCAGCTCGGATTCAGAATTGCCTCATCGTTCGGGAAGGAACTCTAATCTACCGAGAATCTAATCAATTGTAACTTCATTTCATCATTGTACCAAAACACAAAGCATTTTAGATATGATTGAGTTACATAGTTCTTCTATCATAACATAATCTACCCACAAATCAACAGTGAGCTTCCATCCATCACTCATTACCGCTTTCCTTCACCGTAGCTATTATTTCTGCGAACCTTCACTAAGATAAGCTTCATGCCGTATAAATGTTCCACTATCAATCTATTTGACGCCAAAAGGAGATTTTTGTGAAAGGAGATCATCACTCACCGATTATGGATGTGTATTATGTGATGTTTTTCTTAACTGAATAATATGATTGTACTATTTTAATTATACATTTATGTACTTAATCTTTTAGGGTTACTGGCACCACAAATCGCTAAACACATTTAACGCGCGAAATATAAGCAATTATCTCTGACAGTCGTTTGACGATTAGTAATTTAAAGACTTAGAGCAAAACTACATCGTTTTGCCTTGAATAATATGCGCCCGAGGGATACCAACGTTTTTGTTAACCTATCCTATGCTATATTATCTTAAGTAAAAAAATAAGCACATTTTCTCCAAAACACAGTTACGAGTGGTTCGTCAGCAAAATATTTTATTCGATTCATGATCTCTTAAGTACTTTGCAAGTGTTCACTACTGAACTTGAGACTCCCCTTGTACCGTAACTGTCAGAGGCTGTAATGTGATAAATTATATTATTTATTCATTTAGCTTCAGGTCACTGAGCAGCGTTCCATATGACGGTTAGATACCAGCAATGGCATTCAGAATATAAAAAAAAAATACACATGTATTACAAAAAGTGTACATGTAGGCGCAGTAGTATTATTTGTCATACAGTGTTAAAGTTAAGTTAGATACAATTTTCTTGATCTTGATTTATCTGTAAACAACAAAACAGTATCATCAAAACAGTAACATAGGCTATAAACACCATTTTGGAGTAGCAGGCAACACAGATTATTAATAAGATTAAAAATAATGTAGTACCTAGAATACTGCTTTGTTGAATTCCAAAACAAGTATTAGAAAGGTCAGAACTTGTATGCTGGCCAATTTTTTAAGATTGCTGTCGATCGTTTAAGTACTCAGACAATAGTAAAAGCTGTGCTCCTCTTATTCCAAAAGTTTCAAGCTTCTGCAAAAGAGTAGAGCCAGAAATAGTGTCGAAGGCCTTGGCAAGGTCTAGAAAGATCCAAACTGTGTGCATGCCACTATCCGGATTTGTAGAAATGTAATTAGTCAATTTTTTTTACTGCATGGCTTGTTGATTTTTAAGGCCTAAACCCAGATTGATTATCTGAAAGTAGTTTGTTATCTTACAGATATTTATTTCATTACATGGATCGCGCTAGTTATGCTTACATAAATTCCATTGAATATTTAAAGATCTCCATAATCTTTATCATCAGCAAACAAAAAGTATCTAGACAAGAGAAATAAAAATTTATCTCAAGCAAAACACCCCATAAAAGTGAATGTCTCGAGAACTTTATAAACGCGATAACGACTAAAGTTGTTCCGAGCTTTGTTTCTCCGCTTACATAAACATGACCAGACAACCAAGACCTGCCATCGTCCAAACTATGTTTGAAAACTCTCGAAGAAAAACAAAATTAGATGTAGTGTCAGAGGTCTTGGTAACGTGGTCGTTGCTCGCCTAGATACGGCGAAGCTACGAAAAAAGAGGATTTCAAGGAGTGTCCGTCTTAAGCTCCGCCCACGCCGCGGCACGCCCACAAAGATCCTCTCTAGAAAGGAGCAGAGTGAGACATTTCTTCAGTTTCAGTATAATGGAAATGAAGCTGTGAGCGCGCTTCGTATACCGACTGATATCTCTGTGTGCGGGAACTCAATATAAGCACACATATGCAGACTATTTACACAGACACAGACACTAACACACTAGGATTATATTTAGAAAGTTTTCATTGTTATAACGTTCATGTATTTGGTGAACACACACTTGTGAAGCTGCTCATTTAGGTACTGGGCTATGTACGCTTAGAACTAAATTAGAGATAGCGTGGGAGCTCGTGGAGGCTCACGATCAATAAATGTGATCTCCAGAGAGAGATATTTTCGTAGAATATACGTAACGTACCTATATACCTTCAACTTTTAGGTATACATAAACAGTCAGTTTACATCGATTCATATATGCCACGCTAATTTCAGAGAGGTACAAATCTTTCGAACATTTCATTATGAATAATTGAGCTTCAAATATTGATTAACAACTGAGACATAAGTATCTAGGTGTAATTAAGATATAATATGAGCACTTTTGCTATAGAGGAGCTCGTGGTAAAATAATAACAGCCGCACAAGTCGATATTTAAGGTTAAGTCGTGCTTGCCGAGGTTGCTCCGTAGATGGGTGACCTTAATTATATACCGAGTTTCCTCCGTGCCTCGGAAAGCACGTTAAGCCGTTTGTCTCGGCTGTCATTTGTCTTCTATGACAATCGTATCTTTGACAATCGTTACGAGTAGTCAGAAGCTAAAAGTCTGACATCCAGTCTTACCAAGCCGTATCGTATTACCTAGCTAATGGGTGGTAGAGGTCAGATAGGCAGTCGCTTCAAGTAAAATACTGGTACAAAGCTGCATCAGGTTAGACTGGAAGCCAACCCCAAGATGGTTTGGGAAAAGGATAGGAAGATTATAACGATGAGCACTTTTGCTATGAAATATTTTGTTAGACTATATTCTTCACAATGACGTGAAGACACTTAAAGACATGAGTTTGGGATTATAAATTATTATTATATTCTCATTTATTATTTATTTCTCTAATCAAACTATATCGGGGTCGGTTCCCAGTGCAACCGGATGCAGCTAAATATCTGTATTTTACATGGTATGGAAATATGCATGCCGTACTCAATAACTTTTGGCTATAAAACTAATTATTTTCAAAGGAAAATTTTGTGTATAGTAAAAATCACATGAATGCTGCAATTTTAAAAAATACGATTTGCAGATGAAAGTAATAACTACAAACAAAAGTAGTAACCGATATTTTACCAGTCATGGTATAATGTCCTAAACATAACTAGATTGCGCAAACTAAAGGCACACACCTTGTTCATGAAGAAGAAAAAAAAATACATGCCAAAATAAATAGAAAAAACTGAATGACCCTGAAATAATAATTAAAAGCGAAGTGAGTTGTATTCTTCTCTAGGCCAAGTTCTTGTACTTATTTATAGTGCACTAGCTCTCCCGTGCAACTTCGTCTGCGTCACATTTTCCCGTTTTCGCTACATTTTTCATTGCTGCTCCGCTCCTATTGCTCGTAGCGTAATGATATATAGCCTATGCCTTGCCCAGGTTGAAATCTATCTTCTTGCCAAATTTCATTAATATCCGATCAGCCGTTTAGTCGTAAAAAGGTAACAAACAAACAAACATACAAACAAACAAACAGAGTGACATTCGCATTTATAATATTAGTATGGAAGTATGGATGTGCATTCATTTACCATTTATTGCAAGAGCAAGGCAAACAAAAACACGAACTTTTAATTTTTTTATATCCTTTCTTTGCCACGAACAACATTTTTTTCAAATATCGAAATCTAAACAAACATCGCTTTTCATAACCCTGAAAGAGTAAAAAATAAGCAGAACAAACGTCACGGTATCCGGAAACGGATCCTGGTTTAATTTTTAATTCGGTCGGCAGGCGACGCGGCGCTGTCGTCGCCGTCTTCCTGCCCGTCGCTTCCGGTTGTGAGCACTTCTTTTTTTAAACGTTGTATTTCCGTTTTGGCATAGAAGCTGATGTCACGCGGAATTGGACATGACTCGGACGAAGCGATTTAGATTTTACTATTGTTTTAGAATAGAATAACTGAAACATGAAATAGTGCACAGAACCTTTTTCTAGTACTAATGAATTAGAGACGTCTACACATCTTTTCACAATTTCGGTTGTGCAGAATGATAATTTGTACAGGCACAAAAATACAGTAAAAGATTATTTGCACTTTGTCATTTAAAACACCAAGTAGGTCAGTCACATTAAAAAAATTAAATTTCGCCGTTAAAATAATATTTCATTCACGTGTGTATTTTCACCCGTGGCGATAAACAGCTTCCACGTTACTGAGTTCACAGCACATCCAGCATTATAAATGACTAAGGCTTTTCGCGATTATTTTCCGCCGACCGGCGTTTTTTCTCAACAGAACGGGACGGAAAAAATCCGCATCTGCCGGATATTATCATTAATTATGAATCAGGAGGTTTTACAGTCAACGCTCTGACGTTTATAAATTGCACGAGACAACTTTTGGTTGTCAGGAGACAGGAAGCTATTTTTAATTTATTTATGAATAGATTTCGGTTCATTATGGATGTTTTGTTTACCCATTGGTGGCCATTACTTTGTTTTGGTTATGTTGTTACAGAAAACTGAAAGTACCTATAGATAAAACACGATTTGAAACATTAACGCGTACAATATGATGTACCCAGAGTTAGCAATTACTATGGCGACAGAACTTAAAAAAAACGCGTTCCCTATTTATTGAACACTTTGCCTGCTGACATCAGACAAGAAGATAATAAATTAAAATTCGCACGGAAACTTATAAAATATTTATTAGATTCTATGTAGTGGATTTAGGTTAAGTAGTTAAGTATATATTGGGTTATAGATGTACTTGATAATAAGAGAGACTCAACTATCTCACAGTTAAACTGCGTAAGCAGTTTTGTGGGGCAATGTACTTGCATTAAGGAATTTTTAATTTTAATAAACTAATTCATTCATTCAAACTTGATAATTTTACTATAATCATTTATCTCCTTCATGTTGTCCTGCAAAAACCTCCAACGTAACTCACCTAATCAATTTTGTTTACTAAAAAGACAATATTATGTTCTACTTTGTGTAAAGAATTACATCCACACCTCTCAAGACCCCTAAGATAAGAAGACACTACAAATCAATACCCAAAACATATCTAAAGCTGCCCTCAAGCGATTGATCTCTTTTCGGGCACGTAAATCAAAGCGGCAAAGACAAGGGCCGGCTAATGTCCGCCAGGGGCCAGTGTTGGGCGGAGGATGGATGGCCTCGGCCTCTGCGGCCGCAGGATGGATGGGATAGCCCTTCGAGACCTGCACACCTGGCTGCGCGCAGTAAATCTTCAGGTAACCTGCCGTAATTAAAGGTGTGGCTAATTGCTGTAGTGAATGTTTAAGGAATTATGTTGTTAAATCGCTTTTTTTATGTCATTGTTATGAATCTTAGAATTTATCGTAAATACTAAAAACGGTATTTTCAACATGTTTACTAGTTATTCATTTAAATTTCCCGATATTGCAACAGCGCCGAAATATCGGGAACTCAAAATGAATAGTGAAAATGGTAAATATTCCATATATAGTGTTATTGATAGTATTAGTTACCATGTAAGTTCAAAAACTTAGACATGAAGATGCTCAACGCCCTTCTGACTGCCAACCCTGAATGTGATGTGTTTGCGGATGAATGGAATAAAGTTATGCTTATATGTCTGGTGTTCTGTGAGAAAAAGTATGCAAGAGTGTCCACTGTTACATGTTAGTTTTAGTTTAACTTATTGAATGTCGTCAACTTTATGTACTACGTTTTTTATGTTTCCATGTTAATAACTGTAATTAGTGTTATTCCGTTTTGATTAACTATAAATAAATAAATAAAAACTTTATACATAAAACTTTCAGTGACTTCTAGTGTCAAACTAAATTCACCTCACTTCAAAACCCTTTCTAGGACCTTACTAGTGGTATTTGTAATGTGAGATTAACATAAGACCACACACAAAGGCAACACTACATAAAATTACCGAATCAAAGCATTCCTTCGTGCTTAAGTTTCAGGTTATCATCCGAGAGAAGCGTTTTGTCAAGTGGAAGCCATGATGTATGTACGCGGCGGTCCCCCAGGCAATGTGAGCTCGTCCCGGGAAGGATCCTCGCGATTTATACCCGGATTGTGCTGTCCACTTCAAACAAACACGACATTAAATTGTAATATGAGGTAAACAAGAATTTGTGGGACCCCGAAACGAATTTCCAAGTTAATATTTTCTTGAAAGCACAACAACCGTAATAATCATGAGATCCAATGAACCTATGATTGGTTGCAAGTGTCAATGTAAGATGCTTAAAGAGAACTTTAACTATAAGGTACCTGAAAAGTTGTGCATTTTTATTTTTAAGTCACAGTACAGTCAGAAGATTATCATGTGCTTGTAATTCTTCAGTTTCACTAAATTGAAACCTTAATACAGCATTTGTTTGGTCCATTGTCTGTGGGTCCACCTGAAATACGATACACATACAATAATAGAAGCATGCAGTAAACCCCACATCATCCATCCAACAACAAACACCAAAAAAAATGGCACAAAATCTTGACCGATAACTCAAGAAAAACTCCAAACCCATACACTTTCAGAGCCCCAATCATTCATATCGTGATGCCCGTCATTACTCGCACAGTGCGCACACGGCACCAAACTTGGAAACAAATAAATCGTGCCAACACTTGCGTCTTCCCATCGATATGATTAATAGGCGCCGGAACTATCTGCTTTACCCTTATGAATTAAGATGTTATTGGTATCTGTGTTATGTAATGAAAGAAGAATTCTTGTTACTGAAGCATATTTGTGCGGAGTGTCTGTTTGAGTATCCACTTATCTTTTTACTTTTCGTTGATTGTTTTTATCTCATTAAGAATAACTCAAGAGGTTAGAAAACTCTGTTTATTACTCTTAAATGATATTAATTTTATTACCAACAAGACTTTGATTATGACTGGTTCAGGCATACTTTTTAAAATCCTTCCAATTACAACCTGTTTTACTACAAGTGCAACATGAGATGATTCAGGTGTCTATGAAATTAAGGGTGAAAAAAATTACAGCTATACATTATGCTACTATTAAATTCGCTGGAAAATTTCACAAACGTGCTGGGTATCGATATCTATTAAGGATAGGACTTTTTTTTCTAGTCTCATGATTCCAATAACATACAGGCTAACTAATTTTACATTTTAGTCTCGCTCAAGCATGCTGTCGTACAGAAACTACCATATGCTATACGACATCATCAAGCAATAACTTAAATCACTCATTTAATTTAACGACAACCACATCAGGGCTGACCAATAGTCTGTAACGTTCCGGTTACTAGCGCCCAACATGGGCCCCAAACATAGTGTTGCCAGCATCGACATTATCGCCCACCAACACCTATAAATAAATATGGCGGCAAAAATGGCACCCGTTTATCAGCCAACGGAAGTGGACACTGGGGACCGGAAGCCCAGTAATAAATGTTATTAGATAGCCCCAGGGCTTAGTTGAACTCGGATTATGTGCGTTTTTTCTACTTCTTTCGTCCACCGGTTTTTGTTAATGTGTCTGGGTTTGAAAATAAATTGCTCCCGAAATTTTTGGGCGGGTTTGTTAGAATTTTAAAAGGAGGACTTAACTTTTGCATGTTTAGACTGATTAACTTTTAAAACGCTTTTAATGTAGTTTGATAAACTTGGCATTGGTTTGGAGTGGGTGTATTAGAAAATCGGTATTTTGTACAAACAACTGCACAGCTTCCAAATATCTATAATAAGCTCCTTTCATTAAAAATCCAACAATAATCATGTACAAACAATCCCTTTAAAATAAATAAATCATCATGATAACCCCAATAATTATCAATAATAGTGCCAATACATCGCGCACGGTGAGCAAAAATGAAAAAAGCCGGCACAAAAAGTTCACATACAAATAGTGGATGTTTGCTCAATACTTCTGGCTGTCAAAAGCATTGGCAAACGATGCCTCGGTTATTTACCTACGACGGGCAGGCAGATACAAATTGGCAGATGGTACTGTTGCAAGCCTATTTTTTTACAACCATTTCTCCTTTATACCTGCGGTTTAAAGTTCAATTTTGAGTGGCTATGTTTGGTTTGCATCGGATCAGGTAAAACGCTCGATTTGATTCCACCATGATCGAGTTATAACAGTTGCTTACACGGTGTTTTGTAGAATTTTTGCGGTTCTAAATACTAGTTTTATGTATTTATTGTGTATTTCGAACTTTTGGGGAAATCAGATTAATAAACAATTTAAACTCACAATTGTGATTTATATGTATGTATATATATTCTTATTTGTTTATATATCTTAGCATTATGTATTTATATTTAGTTATAAGTGTATTTATATTTAGGTAATAGTATAGGTTAAGTTAGGTAAGGCACAATAACTCATTTTTTCTCTTCCTTCTTTCACACACTATCGTCTACATTTCTTTTTCATTTCTCCTTTCGCAGGTCTGCTGGCAGAAATTTCATATGAAATAAGCAGTACCTTTGTACTCTATTTTTTATGTTTTTTCCTATGTTGTCTATTCTGTGTACGTAATAGTAAAATAAATAAATAAACTGTTGTTTAAAAGTCAGTCAGCAATTCAATGTGGTTTGGCTTTTTTTTTTTTTTTTTGAATGGCATCTCGCAGTTCAACCTATGAGGTTGTCGTCTGCTTAACCGGACTATCCTGTGGGTGCCTTTAGAGTAAGGCCTCCAGCCAGGGCATAAAAACTTACAAACTAAGCGACTGCACGCTAAGGGCACCCCCTGTGGGGTACGAACCTCGGCTTAGGGCGTCGCTGGGGGAAGACTGCATGGGGACAGGCTGGATCTGAATGGTATCATTATTTAGGGGCTGATTTAAAACTACTGGCACAGCATCGCGGGCTGGCTCGAGCGAGGGTCGGGGAGGCTCCCGGGCCTCCTATTTATAGGAAGGAACAGTGGGGTTTTAGTCGGTAAGCCCAAAACTCTTCATTCTACACAGACGGTGGGTTTCCATGAAGATGACGATTCATCCTTAGCAAAAATAAATGTACCCACTTAGTACATGGATCAAACGTCATTTGATTGTTATTACGAGTATGTAGTCTCCAAAAAAATTTACTCGACCTGTAGTATTATTTAAACAAATGAAGATCAAAATGACCGGTCCATGGCACGTAATGTCGCTTTTTAATTCAAAAGCACGTTCAGCACATATTAAAACATTACCATTTCCCAATAAATTGATATTAATACACTATCAATAGTCAGAAGTGCTACATAAAATATCGTTTAACATCGGTTTTCCTCCGTCAGGGTAGAAGCATCGCCGTTTGAGCCCGATAGCCGATAGTGTCAATACTGGCAAGCCTCCAGCTATGGACTGCTGGTTATACGGCTATTTACATATGAACTCAAGCGATAGCGAGCCGCCATGAATAAAATATTGAACTAGTATAATAGGTGGTTGGAAATAATAGAGTTGGATGACAAAATGAGTTGGAGATTTCAGGTAATTTCTTTAGGATTTAGATATTAGTTGCCATTTGAAAATTTTGGGAGAAATAATGCGATTATTTAAAAAAAAAATACCTACCCGTTTTTGTAGCCATAACACTATTTCCCTGAAGCAAAAAAACGGGTTGACCGAAATCAAAAATTCACACTTCAGTTGGCAAGACCCTAAGCTCGTTACGTTGGCCACTAATTACACCCACATTTCTGTAGCTTAAAATTTCAAATTGCAACCCTCTCGTGTATCCTCTGTCTCTTTCACACACGCTTAAAACAATACCAACTGTTGCGAACGAAGGCTCATGTGTGCAGGTGCGTGTGTGTGCGTGGGTAAACACCGGTTTAAGCCTAACTGGCCTTAATGAATCGTAATGGCCCCTATAATTCGCGGCGTAACTAACTGGCCATGTGGGGACGCCCCCGCCCCCCGCGAGCCCTCCCCTGGTTTCCCCGGTATTTGGATGCGAGCCATATCGCGAGTATGACATCGGCGATTCTCTTTTTAAAATTTTCAGGCCGGCCGCGTTTGGCGCTACAATTTGCGGTTCGTGCTTAGATTTCTACGTCAAAATATTGTCGCACGGTAAATATGATGCGATTTTTTTAGTTTACACTCGTGTTCGACCATTAGTTGGTTTAACGTTACGTTGTTTTTTCGACCGTTAGAAAAGTGAAAGTTAACAAACCGCTGCTATTGTGTTTTTGAAACGTAAATAACATTTATATTAAACCAGCCTGAATAAACATCACGCTTGAAAAAAGTTTCGACCTTATTTTTGAAGTGAAAACTTCTTTAGTGGCGATGTGCACTTATGTGACGGGTATAAAGAAAAAAAAAACAAAAATGCACAACGTTAATATTCAAGTTTTCACTTCTGCCGTCACTCCCGGAGTGCAACCCGTTTTTTTATCCGGTTTTATTTTTTAACCCTTAATATGCTTCCGACATTAGCCTCGTCAAACATGGCATTAGGTTCCATTGTGACTTACCGAGCGTTTTAAAGAGTTACAAAACGTAAAGTGCAACATCCGACTCCCCAACTTTAAACTAAAGCCCGAAGGAGGTCGTTATTCCTTCTGTAATTTATTTAATTGCTCTGTGGCGGTAATTATTCATGAAATTACGGCAATTACGTCTCGGGAAACAATTATTTATTGTGCAAACTTGAGTCTTAACTCACATTTTATTCCATAATGCATCATCAGATAACCGGGTGGACGGAACAGTATCGTTACGCAGAAATAGCAACAATTTGTTACTTTCTTAGTAAATTGTCTTGTGTTTTCTATTTACTCATTTCTTTATAATTGCACTGGGTTTTTTTTGAGATATTTATTTATTTATTTGGATCACCAACAAAAGATACACAGATACAATATAGGTCACAATTATACAAAAGGTTCCTTTAAGTGTGTTCCTTCAACTACATGAATGAAATGCAATAAACTTGAAATAGAAATGTTGGTAATGGCTTTTGAGCCATCCTGGTATAAATTATAACACACTTATCTTTCTGTCAATATGAATGTGTCTGGGTATGTATGCTTTGTAGTATTTTTTTTAAACCCCTCTTGTATCGACATTGCATATATTTAACTGAAAAGCATCGGTTCCTATACGGCAAAAAAAGATGTCCCAATATGAGCCGATAAATTTTTAAAACATCACTTACTAGTTACTTACTACTTACTAGTCCTGCAAAACAGCAAAAAACTTCGAATATCAATTTCAATTCACGTTTCTGAACCCCACAAACAAACGTAGAGCAGAGTACAACTCCGATCATTTCCCTAATACCGTCCCCGTCCGGTCCGGCTGGTCGCCTGGACAAATTGTTATCAAAACGAAGGAAAACAAGCGTGGAGTTAGATTCGGCGTGGTTCGACAGTGTCCATCCTGCATATTAATCACAGGACGGCGGCGGCGCCATCTGCCGGAGGCCGCCGCTCTTACCGGACCTCGCTTAAATTAAAATGTTCTGCATTTCGCTACGACAAACATCAGGCGACATTTGGTGCTAATCGTCGCAGAGGTATCTTGGGTTGCGTCTCATTTTCGGGTGTTATTTGTTAATGTTGATACGTGTATTCTGCATGGGTGTGGACAGAAGCTTACGTTCAAATAATACTCAAATAAGTTGTCTAGAGCTTAATTAAATTACTAACTTATTTTTTAATTATTACCTAAATGCTTCTAAATGGTGTGGCATGTTTTGGAGGTAATGTCCTTGTTGGCAAACTGTTAACATTCAAAAAAGTCTGACTCAATAGTTTTTTTTTATTGACTAGTATTTTTTAAGAGTAGTAGTTAAGTGTAGTACGTCCTCCTTTTATAGTGAATTCAATACAAAGGTAAGGTAGCATTACAAACACATAAACCTGCCAAATAAATCGATGATAAATACAGGCAAACAAGAGGCGATCACAATAAAAGGCGACACAAGCACGCCTGGCCACATTGTTCAAACAACGCTACAAACGAATAGTTAGGTAACCCGTCCTACGTGATAAATTCATTTTTGGGAAGGTTTAATTTGTTTGCAGCCGCCGCTATTTCAAATACGCCATTTCTCATTGAACAGATTACGGAGATTACGAATTCATTAGGGACGCTATATCTTTTGTTCGTGGCGTCGGGACGCGGCTAATTGATATTTTGGGCACACATGTAGTTCGTTACCGTAATAATTGGTTCAGCAATTAATTTTCGAAAGAGTCGCCGATCCTTTGAGCGCAGTTTTGTATGGATTCGTGGTAATCCTAAGGGTTTTCGTTAATTTTAATGAAAGGTCTTATTTGTTGAGTTTGTAGTGTCAATTAAGATTTCAGTTTTCGTCTTTTCTCTGTTAATCTGTGGTTAATTCACCGAATTTGGCACACAATACGTTCATCACAATATCGCATTACCTACGACACAGTCGATAAGCTAATAGAGACATAGTTCGGTAGGGATGTCCTGGCGCGGGATCCGGGCGGATTCCGGCCGTGCTGGGGACAGCACACACCGCAGCAGGAGAGCCGCGGGAGGAGTTGCGGACAGGGATTAATTGCGGCATCTGAGGTGACCCGTAATTATCGCGCCTGTGGACGTGCCGCCGATATCCGCGGGGCTGCGGTTGGATTCCGAATATTTTGTGCTTCTGCTATTGGATGTTTTGGTAATTGTTATTAGCACGCAAACTGAAAGATTGAGAACCGAAACCCGGGATGTATGGATTCGGATGGTTAAGTTGTTGGATTGTTTGGTTGATTTTTTGTATTTACGGAATTAAAACTAAATATATTTTTTCAACCATTACAGCGTAACGCAAAAATATAATTTAGTTTTAGGAACTCATAAATACCTACAACGCAGGTGGAAAAACATATGAACATTTGATTATATATAACGTTCGTGACATACCTACAAGGTGTAAACGGACTATTCCCGAAATCGACAACCAAGAATTAAGAAATATAATATTTCTGAGAAACTACTTTTTTTGGGGCACTCAAAACATTGTGCTAATGGATGCATGGAAAAGCACAGGGGTCATAGAGGTAAAAAAAAATTGAAAAATTTGGAACATTGATCTCTAATTGCTCTGTAAGTAGCGGGAAATACAATTTTTTTTTTCAACTATTTTTTTTATTTTTTATAAACCGTTTGTTTGTATGCGTATGGTATACAAAAAAAAATATCAATAACGTAACGAGGAGACCCAGTGCCTTTCGGCTTCGTTAAGGGTTTTTTACACCCATGATAGTATTTGTGGTTGATATTTTTTTTGAAAAGCGAAATGTTTGTGTAGTGCGTTATTTTTTTTTAGTTCTCGAAAAGTTTTTTCAGAGGAGCCTTAGTTCAACACAAATTCTTCAACTACATCCTTATTCTGTTCTGAAATTGAAAGTTTCTTTAGTTAATGTTAACCTAAACGACATCATAAACTATATAATTTCAAAGTTAGGACATAGATTAGCAACTAGATGCGCTGGGGCATGCGGAAGCACCACGCGGTAAAGACAGGGGTCGCTTCGCTCGGCGCGGGCATCGAACCGCAACCGACCTGCGCTCGACGCCGACTGAATTAATTGCTCAACCCACGTCGCACTCCGCTCACCTCGAATTTCCTCGGAGAAAATTTTACTGTTGATATTGTAATTAGGGTTGAATTAAGGTGAATTTTCAGCAAGGATTTTTGGCTGTGAGATCATGTTTGATAAATTATGTGTTATTAAATGATATCTATGGCGTATTTATATAGAAGAAAAAATTGTTCGCTTCATTTTTGCATTGCCTATCTATCTGCTAAGATTTTTTACAGCTTAACTTGTACATTAAGTAGGGACTATATTGAATGTAACGCAGGTTTCTATAAGAAAACGAATTTAGGAGTAAACCCGTAAAAAGTTACCTATATACAACCGTGACACATTAAGATGATCCACAATTCACACTGTATTCATATTATTGGAAAGAGAAATAATGGGTATAAGCAGACCCTTCAAGAAGCCAAAAGACACTTGTTCTCCCCATAATTGCGTTTTTTTTTGTCCTGAACTATATTGTCTAGGAACCTTCTATTTACGGAGAAAAAAACATTTTCACAAGTTTTTTTTTTTTTTAATTACTGGTTTTTAACCCTAGAAGCCCAATCTACGTCATTTTGACGTATACCCCGGCGAAAATACGCTATCTTTTTCACACGCACCACTGGATTGTCGCGACCGTTCGAACCAACCCAGTAGCTGTCAAGATCTATCAGGAGACGGCTGCCTAGCTTCTGTAAGTGCCGCCATTTTGTCGTAATATCGTTATTGTACGTACATTTGACGTATGTTTGGGCTTTACGTAACTTTTACAATGTTCAAGATTGTGTATGAAGAAAATTTTTTTTCTTCATATTTTATATTTTGTATTGATAACAGTTTATTTGATTCTAAGAATGAGAATTTTAATATGGTTATTTTTTTTTTATATTATTATGCAAGAAAAACTAAGAAGGATCTAATTGTTGGTTAAATTTCTTATGTTTGCAAAGTTATTATTGTAAAAGTATAAATAAAAAGCAAACTTTCTTTAATTGATATTGTTTTATTTTATTTGACTATATACTAAATAAATAATACAAAACCTAGTATATATCCAATATAAAATTATTAAATATAATCGATTACATTATTACACGTCATTTTTACGTATAATTGGGCTTTATAGCCGTAAAAATATGATTGGGCTTCTAGGGTTAATGTTATGACGTTACTTTCAATACCTCCATGACTTCTGTACAGCAATGCATCACTCAGCGCATATCTTGATAGCGTTATATTGAGTGCTTCGGTAAACCGTGATTTTTCCCAAAGAAAAAAAAATATTTACAAAGTATTACAAAAGTGTACATTTGTGCGCAGTAGTATTATTTCTCATACAATGGTATAATTAGTACTTATAAGTAAACTATAACTAAGACATGTTCAAAAGTTGCAAGTAATGATAGTTCAATTCAGATGTTTGGTAGCGACCAAAAGTAGTTTCCCAGCAATTATTTTTGCGTAGTGTTACTCTGTTTGACGAATAAAATGCTTGGTTGACGGCATCGTTTAGGGATTATTTATACTTTGTATGATGTAATATTTGTACAGGTAGATTCATCGCACTACTCGTAGTACACAAATTGTCTACAAGCACGCACACATTTTCTTAACGAGCTCTACTGTTATCTTTCCCCGTAATCCCTTCGCGTCGATATTAATACACAATCTGGATCATTCTACACCTTTACCTGAATACCTAATTGAGGTCTCAGCCGATCAGTATTCGTCGCTTGTGCGTTCTTACCGGGAAGATAAGCCCGGGATCCCGTCGCCTGAATCCCGCGATACTTGTGACTAATCGCCGGGATTCACCTCGCGCCGTCTCACGATAATCCCGGACAAATTATAGGGGTGCTTATTACTACGTGGGGTTTCGTGATCATTATTTAACAGTCAGTTGAGGTAAGTCCCGACGTTCGTGTAGATAAACGCTCTGTTTATAGAAATATAAATAAATGTCTGCGGGAATGTTTACTGTGAAAGCCTATTTTCGTAATCGTAGACTGAAATATGCAACAACATATTCCATGAATAATTAATTGAGCATATAAATTATATTATCGGTAATTAATTATTTGGCTAATTAATTCAAACGTTTAATTAATTTAATCGCGTAACCACAAAAGAGCTTCATAGCCAGACGCGCAAAAAACAGAAACTACGCTCATTTCGCTCACAGATATAGAATCCAAATAGCCAATGAAACCGGATCCATAAAATAAAAGACCGGCGACTCATAAATAAATACAGTGAAAAATGCAAAGGGAAAAATAAAAAGAGAAATAATGGCGGGTAGCGGTATAAAAGAGGACAGTTTGCGTCACAAAGCCGCATGCGGGCCTCAGATATTGACAGTAAATTTCATTCATACGGCATTAGTGCCGCACCATCAGATCCAGGGATATCTCCCGCAAACAATGTGACTGTGAAAAAGTGGAGGAGGTATGGTTTCCTCAAACGTTTAGGGAAGAAAATAAACTAAAAGTAGAAAGTAACACTGTAATGAAGGATTCTGGCTGAAAGGAAAAAACAAAATTGCATAACTTCCAATAAAATTGAAGCCCCTCTGCAAGAATTTTACAACTTTACTTTTACGTAAAATTAAAATAAATTAAATTCTGTTGTACAATTGAATTTTACTGTAACATAAGAATTAAATGAGCGCTTTACACGTTTTTATTTCTCAAGTGGGGTTTGATCTAATATTATGGTTTCTATTTATTACTTTACATGCTGCCCACCATACCACCATTTTTATAAACCAACAAATAAAGCAAATGTAAGTATTTATTTGAAATTTTCGTAGCAACAAAACAATTTTCGTAGCTCCTTGTAACCGCTGTGGATGGCGTAGCGGCATCTACGGCAAACCGCTACGCGGCCTACACGCGCCGACCAATTTAGCGTACCACAGAGAAAAACGATGAACTGAGAACGAAAACAGCTTTGAACTGTTTGGACAAGAACGTATTGCTAACAGAGGCTTTGTGAGAAATGTATGTGAGAAGTTCGTTATTTGCGTTTTAAATTGGAAAAAAATGGTAGTAATAATGGATCGATTAAAATAATATCCAAGCCAACATTGTTTTTTTTATAAAGCTGTATCGTCCCACTGCTAGGTATTGTTGTAAAAGTTTTCTAGGTAGTGATTGCCATCTTGTCACGTTTAATATGCGCAAGATGATCCGGGAAAAAAAAACCATGTCCCAAAAATAAACAAGCCAAGGCTGTATTTGACAATTACAAATCACACAAAACACAACATTATCCTTATCTCGTTTGTTTGAAGTCACAAATAAAACATAATTCGTATGAAATCCCGGGACAAGCTTTGGGCCCATTCTTCAAGTTAAGCCAATATTTGGCGAGGCCCGGGACAACTTCCGCGAATGTGACCCGGTAATTTATCGGCGGACAAACTGAAGTTTATCGAAAGAACGAGAATAACTTTATTATATAGTGACCGGAAGTGGAGGGTGGACGTTCACCCGCCAGACGCAACTGTACGTCCACACACAGAAGTGTTTTGAAATAGTTTGTCTACATCATAATAATCATAATAATCATAATAATATTAGGTCTTCGCAGTTATCAAACTATTTTGATAACTGCGAAGACCTCACTGATGCTCACTCAATCCTGTATTGTGCGGCCGTAGCGGCATGTCGTGTAGCTCATGTCAAATTTTTTTATGACAGAGCTACACGACCTAAACCTGCCATACCGGCATGGCAATGCAGGATTGAGCGACGTATTGGTGGGGCCAGAACACTCATCGGCAAACTAATCTGCTTCAAGGAGGGCAACAATCGCCCTCGAGTGATGCGTTTTGTGAAGCGGGCATTTGCGGGGACTGATATTAGTCCTCGAGACTATATGTCCCGTATCACAGAACGCATCGACTTCCTGAAGCAGAAAGTGTATGCATGGGCAAACCGTATTCGTAGGTATAAGCGGCGGGTGGAACGATACACTCTGAATCGCACATTCCAAAGAGATGAAAGGTGGGTTTATAGGAGTTGGGAGCGACCGGACCAAGGTGTGGCTGACACGCGCTTGCCGGATGATGACGCCATGTCCTTATTTTGGCGCAGCATCTGGTCGGTGCCTGTCAGCCACACCGAGGGTGAATGGACTCGGGTGGTCAAGCGAGTATGCGATCCAGTCCCAGAAATGGGGGCTATCACTATCAGCCCCCAAGACGTAGCTCGTGCAGTCCGTCCGTTGCCTAACTGGAAATCTCCAGGGCCGGACGGACTGCACAACTTCTGGATTAAGTGGATCCAAAGGTCGCACGCTCGCTTGGCGGCCCTATTCCAGTCAGCTTTAGAATCAGGGTCGTTGCCCGAGTTCTTAACTACTGGAATCACCCACCTGCTCTATAAATCGGGTAGTACTGCGGAGCCCAAAAATTATAGACCTATTACCTGTCTTCCGACATTGTATAAAGTTCTTACATCCATTTTGAGAGCTAAAATTTGCAAACACATTAATGACAATTCGATCATGTCCGCTTCTCAAAATGGATGTAGGAACGGGTCCCGCGGTACTAAGGAGCTACTTCTCATTGATATGGCCATTAACCAACAGGTTCGCCGATCTGTCGACATGTTGGATAGATTATAAGAAAGCCTATGACTCGGTGCCACATACATGGCTCATGAGGGTGCTAGAGTTGTATAAAATAGATGCAACTCTGCGCACCTTCCTGATGTCGTGTATGAGGCAATGGAGGACAGTCCTTAGCTATCCAGGATGTCGGCATATCGAAAGGAACAGCGAACCGATAAGGATAGAGCGTGGTATTTTTCAGGGCGATAGTTTGAGCCCACTTTGGTTTTGCTTAGCCTTGACTTGGTCTGGGCTTTCGGTTGAAGAGAGGTGGTCAGGTTATATCTCACCTTCTTTACATGGATGACCTGAAACTCTTTGCCCCCAACAATTTGCAACTGATGGACCTACTGAAGGTAACAGAAACTTTCAGTAGCGCCATCAGGATGGAATTTGGTGTGGACAAATGTGCGGTCATGGATGTAAGGCGAGGGGGGATTGTGGAATCTGCGGGAACCCAGCTCTCAGATTCCATAAATCTTAGATCCCTCTCAACGACCGAAACCTACAAGTATTTGGGTATGTCGGAAGCGCTGGGCATCAATTCTGTTGACATGAAGCAATCGTTGAAGGAGCGCTTCTTTGGCCGCCTGAGAAAAGTATTTAATAGTCTTTTATCAGGCGGAAATAAAGTGCGTGCCTTGGTTGGGTCATGCCGGTTTTGATGTACTCTTTCGGCGTACTCAAATGGACTCAAACAGAACTAGACGCCCTGGATAGGAAGGTCCGTACATTGTTGACGGCATATCGAATGCATCACCCACGTTCCTCGGTTATGAGACTGTATATCCCGCGGAGTTGTGGAGGTCGAGGCTTTTTAAACGCCAAGACTCTCCACAATCGCGAGATATGCAGTCTCAGGGAATATTTCCTAGAAGCCGACGTGGGGATGCATCGAGATGTGGTCGCGATGGACAAGGCCCTCACCCCGCTCTCCTTGGCTAAAGAGAACTGGCGCAAACCTGCAGTGCTTGACACTAATGACCGCAGGGAAGTATGGCAGAGTAAGGAGCTTCACGGACGCTACTTCAGTGCCCTGCATGGACCTGATGTACACCATGCAGCGTCCGTAGCCTGGCTACGTTCCGGGGAACTCTTTGGAGAAACCGAAGGTTTTGTTTGTGCAATTATGGATGAAGTTATGATGACAAATAACTACCGGAAATTTATTGTGAAGGATGGCACGGTTGACATATGTCGGGCATGTCACCGTCCGGGCGAATCGATCCGTCACATTATCTCCGGATGTTCTCGTCTAGCTAACGGAGAATACTTGCATAGACACAACCTTGTAGCCAGGATTATCCATCAGCAACTTGCTCTGAAATACAGCCTTGTGGAATCGGAAGTGCCGTACTATAGGTATGTGCCCGACCCAGTTCTCGAAAATGGCAATATCACACTGTATTGGGATCAATCCATCATCACTGACAGGACTATTGTAGCCAATAAGCCTGATATAGTGGTGATGGATCGATCAGAGCGGCGCGCAATGATTGTTGACATAACGGTTCCACATGACGAGAACCTCGTGAAAGCCGAGAAAGATAAGCAAATCAAATATCTTGACTTGGCTCACGAGGTTGTTGACATGTGGGATGTTAACTCAGCGATCATTGTGCCGATAGTCGTATCAGCCAATGGCCTAATTGCCAAGAGCCTCGACCAACATCTGATGAGGCTATCGCTAGGCAGCTGGATCAAGGGCTTGATTCAGAAAGCGGTACTCCTGGACACGGCTCGTATCGTTAGGAGGTTCCTTTCTCTGGAGCCCTGACCGCCGGTGGCTTGGACCCTGTTCCCGATACCGGTGGGCTACTATTTTTATATTTTTAAATGTTTTTGTATAAAATTTTGTAAAAATATTTAAAAATGTAAAACATATGTTTGTTAAGTGAATAAAGGGAATAATAATATATCATAATACCTTATTAGTTGCACGTTTTGATGTAACCATAAAAATTAGCTGTTTACTATCTAACACACGTATGTACACGTTACCAGCACTTTATTTCTACTTATTTTTAACATATTTAATAAATAGTTTTTAACATATTGCAAGAACAATTCAATCCACCTTCACAACTTAACATGACCTAACTTTACGTGAGTAAATTAATTCAAGTGACTTATCAAATTGATTTTTGGGCTGATCTCACAAGAAGATGTAATTGTTTTAACATCCTGGTCTAGAAAACCAGCAGTCTAACCCAACTGTCCTCACTCAAATGCATTATTAATCATTTAAAGAATCTCTGTGCACGACTGTACCGTTTTGCGTCGTTCCATTTTTATGTAGTTGGAGGCATTTCTTAGCAATAATGAAATATGTCGTGTCCACGGGCCGGCCCTCATTGTAAACACATTTCGGAAATCGTCCTTCTACAAGAACGTCCGCTTGAGCGAATCGGTCCACGTTTCACTCATTCTATTTGGAAGGAATCCGGAGGAATCTTGCATTTTCCTTTGTAGTAAATATCCCGGGTATGAATGTTCGAACATGTTGTATGCATTTATGCAAGACTGGAGTTATGAGTCTGCATTTGCGACATTTTTGTTTGCATGTACACCTAAGAATCAATAGTAGACTGAAGTACGAGTATTATATCGCCTTCGCTTCAAAAATCCACCACTTTGTTTTTCTTTTTTGTGTTAAGACAAATATAACGATACCCTAACTGTCAAAATCCGTCCAGCCGTTTGAAAGATACGAGGGACTAAAAAAAATACAAACACAAACAAACAAGAAACGCGCGAAAAACATAACCCTTCCTTCAGTCGGGTAAAAACGAGTTATATTTAAACGGTTTAGGCTGAAAATCAAACAAATTAGAAAAAAAACAGTACTCTACGGCCGTAACCTAGATGTGACCCCCGTTTAAAATCCTTTTTATTTTTTATAAGATCCCTCTTACTGTCACAGTTTTCAAAAACCGCCACCGAATTAACAAAAATCAATAGAATTCCAGTCATTTCAAATGTCTTTTTCCATGAAAAACAACTGATTTAATAAGCATTTGTCTTACTGCCGATGAGAAAGCGAGTATCGACGATATTCTCGCTCAAGAAACGTACAAAATATTGCAAGTCCCTCCTCCAGATACATATACATACAAGGTGTTGTTTTGTATCCTCGTCAAATTTCAAGACGTGGTCACAAAAGACATAAATAATCAATTAAAATTACGGTACCAAGTTAATTATTAATAAACACTGATTTTTTTAGTTTTTTAAGTTTGTCAATATTTCAGAATAAACCCCTTAACGTGGTTTAGGGTATAAGAAATTATCGAATAAACGTTTGAGATTGTTTGTATGTGCGTAAGCGAGGTTATAGGGCAAGAACCATACAGGCCGCGTTTAAAACACGGGTGGTTCATACTTACCGATTTCCGTAAATAAGAAAAAAAAAATACTTACCCATTTTATTATTGATTCGGAATCATTAGCAGAGTTAGGTACCTCCTTGAATTTGACGAGATTGCAAAACAACACCTTATATATTGGTTGATTGCTGACTGTGAGCGACTAAACAAGTTGAGAGATCTTTTTTAAAACAACTTTTTCAGAAAAAAAACACTCGTTTTTAGTTGCTAGCTCTACTCGCTAATCGCTGGTATTGGGACAGTCTTACCTACAATACTGCGAATATTCTTGGTAAATGAAAAGTGTCCAATAAAGTTTGATTGTGCGTCTCCTCGGCGCCGAACATCCTCGGTCCGAACCTCCAGATATGATACTGTCAAGTCTTTCACGCTCCACTACACTTATTCATGGAGACGGCGACGTGACGTCTTTACTGATACTTTAACGCTGTTCAGACGTCGAACGTAAACGTTTACGTTTCGGGTTATGTCTTGAAATTTGCGCGTATAATATCAAGTTTCAAAGGCATATGGAAGGCAGTGTAATGTAATAAACGATGACGAACTACTCATTTTCTAATAAATAAATAAAATTTAACTAATTGTCTTTGATGCTAGTCATTTTGAAATTCAGACGTCATGTCTTTCAGGCAGCAGACTTGTATGTAATGTAAGGTAAAAGTAGATTTAGATAAATACCTGTTTGTGTTTGTAACCGCCTGTCTTATGCGTAAGAACTACGGCAAAATAAAAATAGTGCGTGGAGTCCCTCCGCGCGGAAGAAATGAAACTTCGTAATACTACACGCATGCGTTCGAGTGCCACGCATTAACTCTCGTTATTATATTGAGCTTCTAAATAATATTTTGTTGTTTTCTTGTTGTATTATTTTTCTTACTTATGTTTATCGAGGTTATTTTACTCATGGAAATTGGGCGAAGGTTGGTCACACCAAAGAGTCGAATGCATGACTGTTTGCACGCCATCTTGCGTACCTAGTAGAACTACGTAGTCACAAATCTTGTACTGCCATACTGCCATCTCTTAGTGAGTTTTAGAAAATATTCCCCCTCCATGGTAGCGTTAAACTTGTTGAAACTCGCATAAGAAGTTTCACTTCAAAAAGTTGTTAATTTTACTCTGAGTAAGGTCGTCTCTCTACATCAAATCATTTTGCCCACCAAACAGTTACATTCTCCGTACATACCCTTGTCCGGTACGCAGTGAGTCCACTGCTTCGATAAAGGCCCATTTAATACTACAAAGTGATCTGAAGCGAGTCCACTGTCGCCCGGAGCAACGCTTTATGAAAATTTTGTCAAGAACACACTAGCCACCCAACTTGAAACCTTTTTTGATATCTTACGTGGTAGGTAATTGAAAAGGGACAGGTATGTTTCTTGTGAAACAATGAAATATTATTTGAAAATATAATATTACATGTGTGTTTCTTTAACTGATATGGAACGTCTTCTAAAGTGATACAGTATAAGATTTTCTATGATAAATTATAAACAAATATAGCATTAAATCATTCTATAGCGTTCCCATCGCCGGGAAACAGACCACCATTCTATAAGACGGACTGAAGTCTTAAAGCATAGCTCAGATAAAAGCACTATACATAGGTACACTAAGTAACATGTAATAATCAGTCGTGCACAAATTGCAAAATGCGCTATAAAAGTTAGTACGAAACAAAGTAAAAGTGAAATATTACCTGCAGGTAAATATGCTAACAAACAGACATTAATTAAACGCTGCAGGAATGAACGCACGGCTCCATTTGTTCATACTTGCCGTACCACGTGCACCATTTATAACTATGCAGTCAGCTGATAAAAACTTCCTGCTGTTATTTTTAGAGATCCGCACCTGACTATTTTGATTAGCCACTTCAGGGTGAAAATACTATGATAGCCATTTCTTGAATATTTCTACCTTTCTTTTACTTCTTATAAAACTCAAATACATGTATCTGTATTTTGTAAAATAAGATCCGACGTCTAGTGAATCACATTTTATATTCAAGAGATGTGGCAGTTAGCATGAACTCAGTAAGACCTTCGCCTTCCAGTCTAACGGCTATTATATTATATAGGGTGACTGGTAATTAGTGACCGATACTTAAATACGAACACCAACAAGTTTCCCAAATAAACATATTTTTTTTATACTCATTCACTTTAATCACACGCTGATAAGCCAGAGGCGCGCGCGCGCGATTTTCATACGGCTGTTGTATTATTGTGATAGAAGTGAATGAGTATAAAATATGTTTCTTTGGGAAAGTCGTTTGTTATCATGAGTATAATCGCGTGTCTAAGTTCGGTGACTAATTACCAGTCACCCCATTTAGTTATTCAAGGTAAACGAGTTTTTCTCCAAATTAGATCTTCAGTCTCTTACGTACAAGCTTTAACAATGTCATAACATGACCATCAATGTAATTCGCTTCCCGTAAGACATTTAGACATACCTAAGCAAAATACCTAGTTCGAATAAAATTTTCATACTGAACCAACGTTGGCAAACCTTTTTGCTTCTACATCGTTTAAATACGTTTTGGCTCGTTTCCGAGCTTACCGGAAAATATTGGCGGATTTTTTTTTTTCTGTGCAGATTTTTCCGTCTTCCTTTTCGGTGTCTATTTTTTATTTAGGTAATCTTGTTATCATCTTAATCGTAAAACGAGTAGACTGTATCAAGTTTTCATTTTACCCACATGATTATTTAATATTGTGTAAAAAACCGCTGCTTGCGGCTTTTTCATGTTTTCTCGATTGAATATGATATAATTTCGCACCGAAAACGCTATGATAAATCTGTTGCATTGACTTAACAATGTTTTACAGTAAGTTAAACCATTTATCTTGCTGGCCGGATTCAAAATAACACGTAAGTTAAAACGAAATGATTCATCACTTTAACTTCAAAAAGTTTTCCGGCCCATTTTTTCTCACCCAATGATTTAGTTTACGTGAAGCACAAACAATATAGAGCGTGAACACGTGTTAACAGCGCCATAACCGTGTGAGTTAACTGCCGAACTTAGGGCACTTTGTGAAATATGACGCAGTGCGAAACGGCCCTTATCGCCAAGCTGATTTTATTTTATGTTCCGCCGCGGACTTTGGCGCGAAAACGAGCGAGTATGGATTGAAGACTACAAAAGTTACAACTGAATATCAGAAAGTGTTTTCAAGTCATTTAACCAGACAATTGCGTTTTATTCTGATATAAGTATTCATGGAAAACTTTAAGCACACGAAAGTGCGGAATCGAACTTAATACAATAGGCATTTTATACCACTCAACCTTTGGATGTCGCAGAGACAAACTGTGGTGGGTGCAATTTGAAAATTGAGGCAACAATTTTTCTACCCGTTTTATTGTTAATGCAACAGTGATGCCAACTAAATTGATTTAGAATCTAGAGCTCCCTATTATTACTATGCGTAGATCCTAAGCAATGGCTTCTTCTTGGTAAGCTCGTACCATCATCGACTTTGTCTCTGTCATCTCTGACCTAGACTAGAGTCAAGAGCAAACCCAACGCAAATAAAAAAAAGCTGTCTGATTTCATCCCCCAACTTTCCCCAACTTGATTCACTGATTAAACCAACAACTTAGTGTATCTTTATTTCCAACGGAGTCTGGACAGCTTTAAGATTATCGAAAAGCATTTTTCTTACAAGTTAATAGACTAGCACAGGTGTTTCCAAGCAGCATAACATAGATTTTTATTAGAAAAGGGTTCGACAAGAAGTGAGGCTATAACCATCGACACACAACGTAATGGTTTATACCCCCGTTACGTGAGATTTAGTGCGCGATACCATGCTTCCAACTTTTTACACCCTGCTAAACTAAGAAAAATATTGTACTTTCCTTTGCAATGAGCTCACTTTTACTTAAATAAAAGCTGAGCTTTCTCATGTAAAAGTATCTCTCATTTTACAAGTAGGTAATAAAAATCGTTCCCATGACGACGAGTGAACGTATGGCTTCTTTCACTTTACAGACTTAAATCACCGAACAGACCAATCAATATTTTTTTTTAACTTCCTTTCACCATTCTTTTACACAAAACCATTTAAATAACTTTTTAATTTAAGAACAGACCGTATTGTATTACCGTTTGTTTTTTCCTAGTTGCCGTAATTAGCCCTCGGCCACACCTGAGAGGCTTCTCTTGAACTCTGACCAGGGAATCCGGAGTAATGCCTATTGTGTAATGCGATCGTTTCGCCTTGCCTAGTTCTCGTAAACAACTCGACTAACTATTTATGAGAGGTTTCCTACAACAAACAAATCGCTGAATAGTTTAATAACCTTAGCTCGGGAGCCGGGGAAGCAGTTGTGTTATGTACCTTACCAATAATAACTTTCCGCCTCGCATAAATCGCAGCATTAATTTTACAACTCAAATGTAACAATTTAGCAGTAGGCAAGTAAGCACTTAGTTATACGCCAGCGGCGCCCTGCCTCGCAACTTAAGCGGCCCTCCCTTACCGCTAAACAAATTTGACAGCTCCAAGTTAGCCTAAGTTTGGGTACACGTGTGCAAACTTTGTATTACAACCTACTTTAACGTCTATCATCCTTAAAATTATCGTCATAAGGGGTGATTTCGGGTGGCATTTTTGATGTGGTGGTTGCATGTATGATTGTGTTTGGTTAAAGTTTCGTCTGACTAGTTAGCATTGTGCCCACGTTGAAACAAGTTGTCATGATTATTAAGGTGTTTAGCGCTGAGTTAGAGTTGGCGCATGATTACTTTGTGAACTTATCTATTCAAACCACGCACACGTAATTTTGTGCCTATACACAAGATAAGCAGAAATTTATAAGCTACTAGCTGTCCCGCGCAACTTCGTCTGCGTCACATTTACCCCGTTTTCGCAACATTTTTCATTGCTGCTCCGCTCCTATAGGTCGTAGCGTAATGATATATAGCCTATGTCCTTCCCCAAGTTGAAATCTATCTTCTTGCCAAATTTCATTAAGATCCGATCAGCCGTTTAGTCGTGAAAAGGTAACAAACAAACAAACATACAAACAAACAAACAGAGTGACATTCGCATTTATAATATTATATATAGTAAATATAGTATATAGTATGGAAGTATGGATATGGAAGTATGGATTGTTAAGTTGCAACATTAACATTAAGGCTGTTTTCTATTATTACAGGGCAAGTGAGTTTCAAGTGCACTACGGTAATGTAGAGAGGAATAATTAGCAAAACACACGTAAAACTCAACACACAACACACAATCACTAGTTGTAAAATGCAGTTCTGTAAAAAGTTTTCAATATACAATCACCGACAAAATAGACTCATCTGCAAAAAAGTACGTCAAAAGCTCAGTCCAAAATGTATTCCAGATTGATTATTAAATAACGACCATTAAATTTTCGACAGGGGTGATCAAAAAACGCGGGATTAATTCAGATTTAAGCTCCGCGAGTCGGAAGCTTTTAAATTCGCATAAATACAACATGTCATGAGCGGTGGCCGGCTGCCTTTATCAATTACAAAGAGCGCCGCTTCAAAAAATATAAAACGAAATGCGTTACATGGACGAACGTTTAATATTTAGTGAAGCATTTAGCACTATGAAGGAGGTAGGCTGGTGAATATCATGTTATGTATGTCCCACTGATTTTTCGTAATTGGCTTTGAAAGATTTGTGAATTCGCTTGTGGAATGAAAAGCAGTGTAAGTTTCACTTCCCGGCTAATGGCTACTTCATCAGGGAAAAGAATTGCTAAGCAAATTGACTATCAATCTAAATAGCCCGTCCTTCAAATCCTTTGACTGTTTGAAATGACTATAACACAGTAGTTAAAATTGAAGTTTTGCGTGACATTTAATTTTTCATACGGTACTCTATGGGATCTTCAATGAAAGTAAACTCTCGAATATTTATGATATGAGATGCCTACAGCCATACTAGACAGTAACCGACCGAGTTGAGTGACTCGTTTACTTCCATAATATGTGCATATCTATATATCATGTTACACATCTTTATACACAAATAAATGCATCTTTATCAATAGTTATCTACTTTTATACGTTTTAACGAATCAACGAACTCATATCGTGATATCAATGTCAAAAGACTGGAAACAGTCGACAAAAATACTTAATTTCATTTCGAAATTGTGAACAGCACTTGAGCTCCGATGTTCACAAGTGGACAAAACAGTGGAGTGGCACTTTTTATTAAATGTTTTATTTTCATTGCCATCGTGTCGGGCCGCTACGCCCGACGTGCAATGCTATGTCCCTTGCGATTCAAAAATGTACGAGTATATGGAATAAGGCTAAAATCTTACTACCTGTGTTTAACTTTGTGGAATTGGTTTCTAATAAAGATGAATTTTACTACTTCCATTAATTTTGTGTTCATGTTTAAATATGTTGAATGCTCGTATTCACGATCTGTAGGTACTTCAGCTTTTCACAAATGATAATAACGACTATTGGGAGAACAGTACATGAATGGACTGTGTGAAGGATGATATGGCAAGAAAGGAGGTATCTGATGAGATGACATGTAATAGAGAAAAGTATGGAAGAAGAAGACATGCTGCGCCGACCCCACATAAATTGGAATAAGGCAAAAGTATGATGATGATAAGAACTGTACAATCACTTAACTGGAATTAATTTTAATAATTACCAACACCTTAATCTCTGAAAATACCGTAAAATTTCAGATCACGACACAAATTAAACACATTACCGAGAACTGATTGAGCATAACGAAAAATATTATTCTGGCCAACAATTTAATTACTACCCAATATATATCTACTTACACAGACCCAATGTATAACTCATTAATTAATATTATCAAGCCAAAGCTTTTACCATTATTAAAGAGACCACAGTTTAAATAAAAAAATTACATAATTATATTAATTGCAAGTGGCTTAACAAATGAAATATATTTGCTCATTTACTGCGAACACGATAAATTGTAAATTACTTGGAAATGTGCGTTTTGGAGGGTAGTCCGAGCTTAAATTTTAAAATGGTGGGCCAACAGTGGAAATGAAATTCACGGGCAAATAATGAGGGCGAATTAAAAATGCAAAAATTGATTAATGGACCGTTGTTGGGTAAATATGTACTCAATAAGTGAACGACTGAACGTTCAGCCATTGTTGGTCGTCTGTTACGTTGTTTGAGTTATGCAGATTTAAATATGGTTCGTTTTCTATAAGGTTTTCACGGTTTTGGCTATCATTCGAGAAAGTTCGAGATTTTTTTGCGTTCGCGTGTTTGTGTATAAATAAAATGAAAATGCCTTTATTAAAAAAAATTAACATTAATTAAGGCTTACTTTGTTTGTTCTCCCTAATGATTTGTAATCCGAATGATTGATAGTTAGGTTGTTGGTTTTTATCAATAACCCTGTATACAAACAGCGGGTGGTTCATAAGCTGCCTATCCTTACCACACCTGTAGAAGTACAAACACCAACAGCAACATACTGTAGCAACGGTAACCATAAAAGGCCAATTAAAAAATCAGGTTTGCATGTCGAAATGTCCAGTAATGCCTTTTATTTGCCACAAACATATGTTGCGAGAGTATTCTCGTAATTACAGTCGGCTTTTAATTAATTGTTTGTTATATTCGTGCCCTACGGTAGCGTAGCTCGTGGCTGGTGGCTCATGGCTCGTGGCTGGACGGTACGAAATTAACAACTTTTGAATTGTCACCAACTGTAAACTAATTAACACTTGCTACATTTATCGCTCGTGGATACAGATTGCGGTGTAATTTTAATTTCACAGTAACAATGGTTTACTTTTCAGCACTTTTTGGGTATAATTAAATCGTTTTTCACTTAAAAGGTGATCCAGCGAAAATAAAACAAGTATGTTCGTCACTTTTGTAGTGACACTACCAGAACAATTTTACAATTACTAATCACAGTACCTGGCCGTCTCAACTCTTCTTGGGTGAAAATAGGGAAGACAAGTTTTACCAGATAACTACTTTTCCCACTTAACTAGATTGTTTTTTTGCCCCCGTAAAAACCCTATATTGCAACTTTTATCGAATCATTAGAGCCACTTTCGAGCACGTGATTGCAAGCATACAAATTATTGCTCATTTAATACTATATATATTGGAGAGGATAGGATTTTTCAGAATTAGCATCGGTGCAATCAAAGCTCTTAACATAACACCTGCAAACCAAACAAGATATTTCTAAGCCTGTCGATGTGCCTCGCAATTCGCCACGTTCAAATCAATAGCCTAATTAACAAACTTCAGTATTCATTACACAAAGTGCAAACCTCACATGTAAACCACAATAATAAAAATGAAAAGAACGGCTTGTTTAATAGTGCGAGTGCTTTTTTCCGTAGATTAATAGCATCAATCGCAAATCGGCCATTCAACACGCTCGACCGTTTCAGCAGACCATTAACTGTGGCAAAGCAAACCGCACGGAATAGCGTGCTCCGCGTATATTAGGTGTCATAACATTGCAACCGGCTGCAACCTTCAACCTAATACATGGATTCGAGAAACGTGGATTGGAACTTTACACATTATTCAGCCAAAATAATAAAAACAAACTATAATAAAATACTAGTTAAAGACATTTACCAACCCGCACTGGGCCCACGTGGTGAATTATAGCCCACTCCATCACATTGAAAGGAGGCCAGTTTTCCAGCAGTGGGAATATTAAAGGGATGATTATGATGACGAAAGACATTTAAAAAGAAATATTAAGCTGTTATCGTTCGATGGACAGCAAAACACACCTGTGAATAAATACCTGACTGTTAATACGATTACATCGAACTTTTGACTGCTTCGTTGGTTCCGTTGTCCACGATGTGGCCAGAGTTCGATTCCCGGGTCTAACAGTCTTATTGGATTTTTCCATCAGGAAAATCTCAGTAGCAGTCATGGAGTCTGGATTTGTGCCAGCTTGATGGCAATAAGCTCACCACACTACATGGGACTTAAAACATATCTGGCGAAATGTTGGTATACTAGTAGGTACAGCTCTGCCTAACCCTTCCTGGATTACAATCGTGATGTTATGTGTTATGTGCGAATTTTAATACAATGGCAAAATGCAATGCTCTACAAAGTCGAACTTTTTTCACATCCATAAACTTTTTGTAATTGCTTATCGTCTCGATGGCGTTAGTCAGAGTCGAACTTAACGAAATATCTCGAAAGATTTCGGTTAAATTCAAAGCTTTTTTTTAACTTTGCCCCACACTTAGTACGTAATTCTTGTATTTTAAAGTGCTTCTCACTTCCTTTTTTCCACTACCTATTCCTGTAAACTCCGCTTCTGAAGGTGACCTCTACACACAACTGCCTTAAGCGCTTCAGTACATATGACGGTGACCACGGCAGCGTAAGCGAAGCGTCAGGAGAGGATAAGCAGAGTACCGAAGATTCACCTTCTGGAAATCAAAAATTCCAGGAAACAAAGAACGGGTTTCAGCGATCGGGATATTTATTCCCGTATAACCGCTGCCGCGTCACTTGGTGACGTCACCGCTGCCGTCGAGTCCCTCCTGCTGGCGTCCGGCATTCCTGCGGGTCCTGCTCCTCGGCATCAGCGTGCCTACAGCTACGCGAACGCCAGGGCAGTACTTAGCGCGCCTACTTCCATAATACGGGAAAATTTGTGACGGACTTTGTGACCTTACGACTTTTTTTAAATATATTTACGAAAGTGTTTGTGAGTTTCTCTTTGTCTTCCAGTAGCTCCAACTTTCCAACGCTTCATTGGCATTTTTCCTGTATCGTGGGTGTGTTTAAAAACATTTAAACTCACATGCACAAAAAGCCAGACTCGGAACAACTATCTGTAGGCCATACAAATATTTATTCCGTGCGGGGATCGAACACGTGCAAGGCAGCAGTCGATCGCTCAACCACTGCGCCAACCGGGCCGTCGAAAGCTGAGTAAAAAAAGCATCACATTTTTTTCTTTACTAGTAAAATATTTCATAAGAGAACTTTTACGTTTAGTGAAATATACTTCGAGCCAATATTTTCGAAATTACTACTTTATTCACAACCCTTATCCAGCAATACAAAACCCAAGTTCTAGATGCATTTTCCACGGTGCCATTTCGTAGCGAGATCGTCGCGATAACGCGCCGCCATGCAACAAAGCCGCTAAACACCGTAAACTTGTGAATTATTAATCTTATCGAGTACTAAACATGGGCAGCTTCATGAAAAATTTAATAAATCGCCGTTTAGATTTATTACGACGTGGTTCATGTTGGCCAGTTATGAGCTAATGTTGATAAAGCATAAATGCGAATGCTTGGCTTTATTTTAAACGTTGATATAACGGAGGCGGCGTTTTGTGAATAATTTCGGGTTTCACTTTCTTTTCCGGTTACTTTTGATTTTCGGTTTTCTTATCGGTGTATGATTTGATATGGTGTTGTTGATATTGATAAGGTGAATTCATAAGGTTAAATAACGTAATTTTTTAAATAAAAAATCAGTGAGACCATAAATAATTATGATAATGACTGATTTATGTTTCCCAATGTTACCTACCTACTTATCAATGAGTAATGTGAATTCTAAAGTCACATATTTTTTTTAAAGTATATTTATTTAAAAAAATTATCACAAAGGCCTGAATTACGACTCAGTACACTCCTCATAAATTAGAGTTAAAAATATTATCTGGTACCCCTTTAGCTGAACACGAAAGAGGGAAACCAAGAAGCGGAGTGGCGAACAAATTCGCTAATTTTATCTAGAGAGTAAAATAAAGATATATTAGTGGTCTGAACAAAGATAAAGGAATAAATTGTGGACGCGATAAATCAGTAAAGGATGGTTTTAATTACACGTCCTGCGGAACCACTGAGGGTAAAGTTTGTGACACAATGAGATGTCTGCGATGTGATGAAGTAGGGCTGAGGTATTTGGATAAATGACTATAGGTATGGCTGATTTTTTGTATTAGTTTTTTGTGGTTTATCTTTTATGACGATAATGCGTATTAATTTAGAATGCCAACGACACGCTAGGAAGACAAAGGAAGCATTGTCTTCAAAAATTATAGTCATCAAACTTATTTCTGCAGGATGAGTAGGCAAGAAGTTGTGACGGCTTTGAGACTCCGATCCGGTCACATACCACTCAATAGCTTCGGATTTATGATGCGCAAAGTCGATTCACCAAATTGTTGTGGAGTGATTGAAGATGTGCATCATATCATGACAGAATGTGTTCGTGTGGGGGTACAAAGGCATCAAGCTTTTGTCAATTGTTTTGATGTAGGCTTCTATAATAGCATTCTGGCCTCACCATTGTCAGATGAGGCTAGAACACTTTAATATATTAATATTAAAGTGAAACTTTTAAAGTGAAACTTTTATTACATCGTCTCAAACTTTTTCGTCTGTGTGTTGCATGTCGCGTGATGGTCGGCCGCGGAGTAGGGATAAAGTGAAAGGCACTCGTCAGAGCAGCCAAGGCCATTATGGCGGCGCCTATAGTTCGCAGCAGCTGACCGTGTAGTGTATAGACTATTACTCATTTGTGCCAGTGCTCCACGCTATTTTGTTTGTTTTTGTCAGTGTGTTAAATTTTTAGTTAAATGTCTATAGTATGAAAAAAAGTTTCACGTTTAACGTGGTTTCATAAAAACACACAATCCTTTTTATTTTAGCTATAGCTATTTACTAAAGCGCAGGGTACTTTAGTTTAAGTTTGTAATTTAATTGTTTGTAATCATCGGGGTGACATTTTCTTTATAGAAAAAACCCTCTAAATAAATAAAGATTAAATAAAAACTTATTCCTTCATTTTAAAATAAAATCTCCTTTTAAGTAATATCGTCTTAGATGTCTTCTGTCTTTCCCAAATAGCTGAATGTGTCTTTACCCTTACGAAGGGTTCCGCAATTGCCAGCAGGCAAAATGTAAATAAAGTTAATTATTGCTAGTTAAGTGATTTCAGACTTACATTTAGCTTGGAGTTCGTTGCTTTATTTCGTACATGTTAACTTAAAAATTCACCACCAGCCGTAAATTCTAAATGCGAAAGCTGTAAGGAAAAAAGGATTGTACTTTTTTTACAGAGAATGGCGTTTTATTTCGCCCTTGTAGATTTTTTTATTTGTATTTCAGTTTTAGAAAATCATATTATACAAATTTCTGTATATTCAAAAACCAGTACGCGTTTCGTTAGCCTTACCAAGAGCTACTGAGAACTACTTTTGATTATATGGAAGATACACAATGTTCCACAACCTAATCTATTTTGCTAAACAAATTGTTTTTGACTTCAAACTAAGTCACTTGCTCCAAACACAAACCAAGGTAATGACAACAGTTTTCAGAACACAGTGGTCTAGATAACATGGCAACATTGATTAGATCGGCCATCAGAATGGCGTGCGGCCGGCGGCTGTTAATTAGCATTCCTGCATTACTGCTGTACGGAACCCGGCCAAACCGACAGGCCTTCCACTTTACTCAAAGCTTTGTCTGTTCGCATTTGTGAAGGATTGTTTTCACGAATGTGACTTAAAGCCTTGTTGCGCTGTGATTAGCACAAGTGAATGGTCAATTGTTTAGTCGAAATTGGTTTGTAGTGCCATGTGTGAGTAAGGTACTATTATCGTTTGTTTTGTTTGTCTGGCTGAAAATGTTATAATTTGAGAGTGATTTTGTATTGAATATGGTTTTTTTAAAATTGTAAACTTGTTCGTTCTGACGAACTCTCTCAAACCGTTTTTTTGTTCAGGCAAAACGGGTACGGTACGAAAAACAAATATTAGGTCCACAAGAAGTTTGACAATACTCTGTAACGATTGGATATTCTTTAAAAGACCTGACAACACTTTTATTAAAAATATATAATTTATCACAAGATTAATAAACGGCCATCTTGTACTTATTGCGAAAAATAAAATTTAAAAAACCAAACCGCATTTACCAGCCATTTCCAATCCAAAGCAAAGAAGACATCCGAGCGAGCACAAAAAATCGCTCGCAAAGCAAAGTGGCCACATTACATGCGTCGTCTGCTTGTAACGTCGCTTTGATTCGCTCACAGCTGAGTGTTATTTTAATTATAAACATTATTTACCTTAATTAGAGTTTTTGCGAGTGCTCGACGCAACCGGCGGCAAATTGGCGGCCCACTTTGAATGCGCCATAATTAGGATGCAGTTTTAGAGCACATAGCTCTCAAGTGCTCGTGTGTTTGCTAAACTGTGTGTCGATGGGGCTGGTGCTGAAAGCTCTTGCTGGCAATTAATTCGTGGGGATATAAAAAGGCTCGTGCTGTATGCGACTATGAATTAATTGATGACGAAAGTTCAGGTTTAAGGGGGAAATGTGCTTGCTGTCTTTGTTTTTTGTAAGTTTGTGGTTTTATAATTAGCTGGGTCTAGAAAGGAGATGAAATTAGTTTCGATTGCTACAGGAAAGCTTGCGATCTTCATCTGCCCAGATTTTTCCCAACTATATTGGGGTTAGCTTCCAGTCTAACCAGATGCAGCTGAATACCAGTAAGTTACCTGGAGCGTCTGCCTATCTAACCTCCACAACCAAGTTAGTACTGGGTAATACGATACCCCAGAAACACAGGAAAGCCTGCAATCGTTGATGTTATTTTTTTAAATTAATAATTTAAAGAACCCCGTCGCTATGACCGCGACGCGGCGACGCTTGAATTTATTTATTTTTGGTTATTTACAGGTTTACTAAAATATTTAATTAATTTTATTTCATGCTTTTTAAACTTATATTGTTTTTTTTTAGCCTTGGCCCCGGCGATGCCCACGGTAACCAGTGACAAGATTTCAAGTTTCGAATCGACCAGACCTCTCGAAGTTGTTAACTAGAAAACACGTGATGACCTTTAAACGGCTGAGCAGATTTTCTGAAACATAACTAAGAATACTCTCGAATAAAACACCTTTCAAACGAAACCAATTTTATTAAAATCGGTTCATCCGTTTAGGATGCCACAGACAGACACACAGATACACACGTCAAACTTCTAACACCCCTTTTTTTAGGTCGGGAGTTAAAAAGAAAGTGATCACAGATAAAGAAGCGAGGCGGAGGAATGAGGAAAATATCGTGAGGAAAGTTTTGAGTATGAATGTGGATGGGTATAAGAGTGGAGGAAGACCAAAGAATCATCATCATCCTGATGGGCTGTGTGATGGTTTATTTGCTGAGTCCGTGTTTAATATCCCATTACTCTGAGAAGCAACAGAAAAAACTAAGTGTTTTTTTGCATCCTCATCAAATTCAAGGACGTAACTATGCGAATGATTCTCGACTCGAATCAATAATAAAATGGTAATTTTTTTTCTTCTTTACTGAAATCGGATTAAACTACCCGTGTTTTAAACGTGGCCCGCTGGATCCTCGCCAAAAAATTCTCAAACGTCTATTCGAAAATTTCTTATTCCCTAAACCACGTTAACGTTAAGTCAGTATTTCAGAATAACCCCTGTTATTCTGAAATAATGACTAATTTAAACAACAAAAAGCAGTATTAATAACAACGGAATTAATTACAACGGGATATTTACCATGTGTATTATTTGTTTCGAGTTCCCGATATATCCCGTTGTAAGTGTTATTAATAGTGTTAGTGACCCATGTCAGTTTAAAAACTTATATAACAAAAAGCAGTGTTTTTTTAATAATTAACTAGGTTTCGTAATTTATATTGATTATTTGTCTTTTGTGACAACAACCTGAATTTTGACGAGGATGCAAAACACCACCTTGTATATTGAACGCAGTTTCAATTTTCGAACTTGCAGAACGAATCACTACAGTGTTCCGATAATGACGTCGACGCAAATTCAGCAGGGCGCGGGGCGGTTTATTTGCTAATTAAATGATGCTAAATTAGCGTTTTCCACCATCATGGTTACACAGCGCGGCGTTGACTGACCTCAATGATTTACAGTGGATGTCTGCTTACTATTAATTAGTGATTCGTCATTAAAGGTGTTAGGTTATTCATATCGAGGAATTTGGGGGTTGCAGTTCAATAAACTTAGAAGGCTGGGTATTAGTATTTTTCTAAGTTGATGAAGAGATTTTTTCTTCGTAGATTTCCTAGGTTTATCAACTCGTTTTTAGGGTTCCGTACCCAAAGGGTCAAACGGGACCCTATTACTGAGACTTCGATGTCCATCCGTCCGTCCGTCTGTCACCAGGCTGTATCTCATGAACCGTGATAGGTAGCCAGTTGAAATTTCTACAGAATTATGTATTTCTGTTGATGCTATAACAACAAATACTAAAAACAGAATAAAGTAAATAATTAAGGAGGACCTATACAAAAAAGTGATTTTTTGCTCGTTTTTATAAATAATGGTACGGAACCCTTTGTGCGCGAGTCTAACTCGCACTTGGCCGGTTTTTATTTAATAGAATCCTAGCAATGGCCTGGGACCTGGGAAGTAACAAGCAAACGAAAAAACTCTGATTTATAACGTGTACAAAAACAAACATATAAAAGGAAAACACTGATGATGATGAACGCACGCATGATCCCACAAACACAAACTATCTTGGAATAATCAATCTGCTAGATGCTTTCCAATCACATTTCACAAGTAAGCGGTAAACATTTCACATTTTCAAACAGCGTTTAACCATAGGCAGCGTAGCGCTTACCGAAGCGCTACGCTGCCTATGGTTAAACGCTGTTTATGGTGGAAGCGACAGGGTGCCCCGCGAAAATCTTATTTTCTTACGTTTTTTTGTAATCTGCCGGTCAGTGTCAGGTTATATGTTGAATAAAATATGATACGCAGCCGTAAAACGTACGTATTTACATAATTGTAGTCATAAAATCATCAATACAACCCTTTTAAGTTCATTAAATTCCAATTAATGACTATTTCATGAAAATGACATTCTATGGGGTTAAATGAACTTAAAGGAGTTGTATTGATTACTTTAATATTTGTAACTCAGTAAAGCCACATCGGTTACGGCCGCGTATCAAAATTTATTCAACATAAAAACTGACACTGACTGGCAAATTGCAAAAAACCTAAGAAACTTTTAATTTGGCGGGGCACCCCCTGTCGCTTACATCTTAAGCTACGGCCACATGAACAAGACACCCAGTACCATTCTCCGATAAGAATGAACGAGATGGGTTCCGACCGACCTTATATCGGCACCATTAACTCACTGGAACCACCCAATACGGGAATTTATTGGAACAGGTTATCTTGAACCACTTTAACAAGTTTTGGTTGGGTAGGTAGGTACAAGAATATACGTGGTTTATTCTTAAAAGTGAGATTGTGTGATAATTATGACTGATCAACACGCAAGCGTCGTCGAATAGTAAGGATTGAGTAATTTTTTTATCGATTCCAAAAGATGAAGTGAAAAAAAAAGAAGTGAGTTTTTATTTTTGTAATTACTGGGTAAACATAAACATAACATCACGTTTGCAATCCCCGAAGGGTTAGGCAGAGGTGTATACCCACATTTCATCAATAATATTCAAGTCCCATGTATTAGAGGGCCATTGCCATCAACCGGGCACGAATCCAGATTCCGGGGTTGCCACTGAGAAATTCTTGCTGGAAAAACCCAAAAACTCTTTCCCCGACCTAGGGATCGAACCCATCTCATGCTCAGCAGTCGCTCTTGCTACCACTAGACCAACGGCAAGGCAGTGCAACGAGGTTAGCAGGCAGGGCAACGAGGCAGTTTCTGGGAAAGTTTAAACTCAAATATTTTGAATAAATTTAATGGACGTATGTATGTGCACATTTTTTTTTTTTTTTTTATTTAAAAAAACTTTGCCCCACACTAGGAATTTCTCCTGTGTCGTGGGTGCGTTTACAAACATTTAAACTCACATACACAAACAGCCAGACCCGGAACAACTATCTGTAGGCCATACAAATAAATGTTCCGTGCGGGGATCGAACCCGCGACACGCATCGCACCAGTTGATCGCTCAACCACTGCGCCAACCGTGCCGTCACATTGCAGAAACGCTACTCGTTACAATTGAAAAAACGTCAGTACAACCTAAATAATATCTGAAACATAATTTTCCCTTAAATCAAATCTCACCACTCTCTTCATAATCCAAAACTCCCAAAATTAAGACACGTAATTACACCATCAATTAACTGTAGTACATTTTAATGAAGGTGTTAAAAAAAGCGCCATTATCTCGGTATATTTGCGTACAGGAAGGCGCGGACTTGGCTCACATAAATCAACATGGCACAATGGTAATGCCGCGGAATTAAAAAATACTTGGCTGCCAAGCTCGCACTGAAATAAAAGACTTAGCGCAATCTTTGCGGGCGGTTAATGAATTACTTTTGCTAATTTCTTGTGTAGGGACCGCATTTAGAAAGTTTTAAAAATGGAATATAATGTTTTTTTTTTGTGTCCAGTTACAGAGAAGAGAGCCAAGCGCTTGTGAGATGAGATTTCTACAATCATGTATCTAGAAAAATGTATGATTAGGTGTGGGACTGCCCAATATGCATCTTTAAGTTACCTAGAAGATTCTCACAGGGCTTTTAGCGAGTGTTTTCTTCATGAGCAGCAGTTGTGAGGTTTTCAAAGTTAATTACACATCTCGTGGTCACTATATTGACTTTAAACGCGAGATACGTTCTACTTAGCAGTAGAACGTATCTCGCATTTTTATTTATTTTAATGTTAAGGAAAAAGGGTCAAGGAAAAAAAAAGTAGTTTTAACTTTATATTCTATACAAATGGATTACAGTAACATAATTTGCGAAACGAAAATTTTGAATAACTGCTATAGGGGTAACCGTGCTCTAAGCTATAGTCATGAAAGGTTGATTAATTATCAAAGGTTGATTAGTTAAAAGTTTGTACAGTTTTCATAAAATTGTTCTTTATTAATTATAAAGAACAATTTTATGAAAACTGTACAAACTTTTATATCTCTCCGGACCCTCATCAGCTTTAAAAAGGTATTCAAGATTTAAAGACGGATCTGTATATGGGTTCTCCAATCTTTTCTATTCGTGGCAAGTTTTGAGTAGAGGTTAAAATCTCTCAAGCTACTTGTTTTCATTGAAACTTTTATAACGCCTAAGAAAAAGTCTAAATGCAACCCTGCATTTTTATAAAGAACCTACTAAGACAATATTATGATGTATACAGGGCCGGCTCGCCCTCAGCTGACATTTTAATTAATCTTTCCAGATTAAACGTGAAATACGAGCAAGATAACAACTCCAAAGAAAATGCAATCAACTGCATTAAAACTGAGTCATCTATCTTTTATAAGTCTGCTTTATTAATTATATTTTTTACTGTTTTCTGTGCAACCTAAAGCTTACTTCTGAAAAGGAAACTTGGTAGGGTAGTTCGTATCAAGTATCTTTTAAAACACTATACGTTTTTGAGAAACTCGGGATCATCGATGTGAATGTTTGAAAGTGAACAATGAAGAAATAAAATAGCAGTGCTAGCCTAGTGGTGTGATCGTCGAACTGCCAAATCGTGGGTCCCGAGTTCGAATCCAAAGCACCTCTGATTTTTCGGATTCATGAGAGTATTTTATAATTATCACTAGATTTGGTGAAGGAAAACATCGTGAGGAAACCAAACATGCCTGAGAGATATTTCTGTACGGCATGTAATGCCAAGTCAGAGGCCCAAGGACGGCCGGCATATAAACTCTGAAACCAGGTTACGCGCTAACCACATGAAAAAGAACTCTTATGTTTGATATTTTCTACTCTCATCATTACAGGAAAAAGAATGAAACATAGCTGCAAGCAAAAAAATATTCAAACTATCTCTATAAAAACCTAAATAAAGGAGTGTTTGTTTATAGTAATCACTAATAGAGAAGTGATAAAATAATAACCATAAACACAACTAGATAACAATAACTTTGAAAAGAACGACATTTTAGTAAAGTTTTAACTGGTGACTAAATTTATGGTATATGTTTGCATTGCTTTTCGTTAAATGTTAACGTTTCATATAGATGAGACACAAGCTACGATCATCATCATCATTTCAGCCGAAGGACGTCCGCTGCTGGACATAGGCCTCCCCCAAGTGACGCCACATTGAGCGGTCCCGTGCGCCTCGCATCCAGCGGATCCCCGCAACCTTCACCAGGTCATCGGTCCACCTAGTGGGAGGCCTTCCAACGCTCCGTCTTCCGGTTCTCGTTCAAGATACGATATATAAAGATATTTTTCGACGGCATGTAAAGTGAAGTCAGGGGCCCATGGGTGGCATAAAAACTCTGATACCATTTATTCGTTTATGCACTAACTACACGATAAAGAAGAAAAAGAATAATACATGATTCGACGGCGAATTTACGTAGCACATGCCTACGAGCGCGTAGCATCGTAGCAGAGCTGTCCTATATGTACTATTTGATAAACGTAAACGAAGTAAACGAATTTGTTAAACGAAGTACTTATACAGGGTTTAAAAGGACCCATTACAAAGTCGTCAAGCAAACATTCTGTACTTGGAACTTATTGTTGCTGGGTTTTTTTTTTTTTTTTTTGGTGTGAGCAGTCAAGGTTTTCGATAGCGGTCAATGTAAATTGTAACGTACTTAAAATATTGTGCTGATTTATGCTTTGAATAGAACCGGGTCACTCACGAATTTAAATTAAGCTTATGATGTTTTAAACTTATTAAACAATGTTAGAAATATTGGAGATTAGACCTTAAATATCTCCGTAACTAGAACTCCGTTTCAGATCATCATCTGGCTAGCCTTGTCCCAAACTATGTTGGGGTCGGCTTCCAGTCTAACCGGATGCAGCTGAGTACCAGTATTTTACATGAAGCGACTGCCTATCTGACCTCCACAACCAAGTAACTGGGTAATACGATACCCCTTGGTAAGATTGGATGTCAGACTTTTGGCTTCTGACTACTCGTAACGATTGTCAAAGATCTACAAATGACAGCCGGGACCAACGGCTTAATGTGCTTTCCGAGGCACGAAGGAAACTCGGTATGTAAATATGGTCACCATCCACGGACCAACCTCGGCAAGCACGGCTTAACCTAAAAGGTCGACCCGGGCGGCTGTTATTATTTAGCCACAAGCTCTTCTTCTCTCCGTTCCCAGGTATAGTCCAGTACAATGAAAGATCACAATACTCTGTTTTCATACTCTTTAAAACAACAATGCGTGTACCTACTTTATTTTAAAAAATTATTGCAATTCCGACATAAAATTTTTCAAGTATAATCAGAAGTAAAAATCAATTAATTTATAAGCATGCCAAGTCTAGTTTAGATCAGTGTTCAAGTAAACATCTAACTGTGTGTGTTCCATAAACTACTGCCTACCCTTTCAGGGGAATAAAAGCGTGATGTTATAACTCGATAATTATCTTAATTTGTGATGATTAATTTTATCGATACCGATTTCAGCTCCTATAAATCTACATGGAGTTGAGAGGTGTCTCTCACAGACGCATAGTATGCAGACCATCTGTATCAGGTTCCTGTCAGACATGTCAACAGTATCACCACGGACGACGCTTCGCTGGCGACTGAGGTGTCAGCGGGTGGGCGGGGCGCGCGGGTGGGCGTGTCCTCCACCCACCGACGCAAGTCCCGCCTACCCGCGAATCCGCCCAGTCTGCTCGAAAAACTGTGACAGGTGGGCGGAGTCACCCTGAAGTATCGTCGTTAAGGATACTTTATCAAGTAATTTGTTACATTCGATACGAATTTAAAATTTATTTGTCTAGGTAAAACTGTACGGTGGATGATTTCAGCTATTCATTTTAGTGCTCGACTATTGTTTTTATGTGTTTGTTTCATTTTATCTTATTTAACCATTTTATTACGGTTAATAATGTCGAGGCGTAACTATATACTCAGTACGCAGTCAGACCATTTGCATGAAAATAAAATAATTTGCATTGTATAGTAAACAATTTTACTTGTATTGTTTAAAATGTGTGTGTACTATTGGCAGTACATCCCCTTTTTATTTTATATCTACAATGTCCATTTAAAAGTTGTCTGCAAGATATCGCTATCAGCGATAAGACCGCCATTGAACCGTAAAATTAGCATTATTGTTTAGATTTTAGTGTGCAATAAAGTATATGCTAATCTATTATGATTAAAACTTCATCATGTGTGCTCTAGTACAACTCAAACATAAGTATAACGCACAGGATGGGTAATTAAAATAATGAATTATGAAATATTTTAAATTAATTACCTACCCTAAATACTTAACCGTCATTCGTTTCAAAATAACAATCATCTATTTTAAATACCAAATATTTTCATTGAAAAATGCTGTAAAATACCCTGAAGAGATTATGCAGTAAATGCGAGGCATCTCAAAGAGTTATCAAAGCGCTACTAAGGGGCTCGGCAAGAATGTCTTTGAGAAAATTATTTACATAGGCGAGACACCCCGAATTACTGCTACTATCACTTCAAAAGCGTTAGGGTAAGTAGGTGGCTGATTAAAGATATTTTAACTTGTTCTCCAGTTTTATTTTGAGCTGAAGATTAAGGCTTTTTAGAGTTTTATTAAAAAGGTAAGGTAGGTATCATCGCAACATAAATCTTATAAAAACAGACTTTTTGCAGGTGGCAAAGGTGTTATTTTCAAACTCAAACTTAAGCATTTGTTCCACTTTTCTTCACTACTTGTGAACTATCAAAGAATACCTACATCAGTGAAGAAGAAGCCGGTTAGTCCCCCTATGCTCTAGTAGGTACCGCTATGCTTGACTCTTAAAATACACACTAAAAAGTTTCGCTATGCACGAAATCACATTCGCGGGCAATGATGAAGAAGACTGTTTCAGTGTAAAATTTTGTTAGTTATCTGCCCACGACTTCATCTATATGTTAATTTAGTATCTGAACTATCTTTGTAACAAGTTTCATCCCGATCCGTCCAGCCGTTGAAGCATGCAAAATAAACATCGTGACTTTAAAATATTACATATAAGTAAATTGTAATATTAGTAAAATAGGATATGTAACGAACTCGTCTACAGACTTTGTTAAATCTTGTGGGTCCAGTATTAACTTACGGCTCTATTCATAACTAGGACCAAAACGCCGCGCTTTCTGTGTTTTTTTAGCTATCTATCTACTTGTTTTTGTTGATCCCATAATCGTATATCTTATTATTTAAGGGTTACATTTCCATTTTACCTCCTTAAAACGAATCCTCAGAAATGAGAAATAATGATTAATAACATGCATCTCCTCCTGCAGTAAACATTAAAAAAAAAATGATATTCACAGTAATGGGTAGACAATTTAATAATGAACATTTTGTAACGAATATATTTTTCAAATATTCTAAACTTGATTTAAAAAAGATTTTATTAAAAAATCTGGGGGTATCCACTATTGTAACTCATCACTCAACTGAATTCGTTTGTCCTATCTGTTATTTTGACTATTTTATTGTCAGAACGATCGAAAATTAATTTTTACTTGCAGACATTTTAACTTACGAATAGCGCCATAATTTTTTTAACTTGAATTCAAACAATTTTCTTTCCAGATGTATTTCGTGCATAGCGAAACTTTTTAGTACCTAGGTATTTTTCGAGTCGAGCATAGCGGGACTAGAGCATAGGGGGAATAACAGCAAGAAGCTACAACAATATCAACGAACACTTAATTAAAAGCAGTCGAACAGCCAGACGCTGGAATAAATTCCTGATGGAAAACCCAATAACCTCATGCGATTGTAACCACTAGACAAACGAGACAGAACAAAATTATTGTTTGCCCGAATTCCAGAACGACTACGGGCACACGACCTCTTTTGGAATAGACCTCGTTTCTTTGCGCACGTACTCCACGGCCACCTATAAAATCTCCCTATCAAGAATCACAAGAATGTTTTTGATATTTAATATGTCTAGCAAAATTACCCTTCTCTTACCGCACAGGAATATTTTAAGTATAATTATACTAAACGTTACCGTACACTTGCCATACTACAACCGGGTGTCATTTAGCTACAGAGCAGGTATTTCAACCCTTCAAGAACCTTCCCCTGTATGTCTACTACAACTTTGATGTTAGGCGATATGAGCATGGAAATTTTACGAGCTATGTCATCCCTCTCTAGTCTGTATCCTCCTATGGAGGTGCACACCGTAGAGTTATTATAGAATGGTAAGCTACATGACTTGATTGGTACGGTACCAAGATACCTTGGTTTTCTTATGTTGCCACTTATTTTTGTGAATGCTGGTTGACCAGTAGTTGGTGACTGTGTAAATCCAAGTGGCATGAGGTCTTTTTTTTTTTTTTTTGTTAATGGCATCTCCCAGTTCAGCCTATGAGGTTGTCATCTGCTTAACCGGAATATCCTGTGGGTGCCTTAAGAGTAAGGCCTCCAGCCAGGGCAAATAGGCATGACGTCTTAAAACATGATTGTTTTCTCCTTTTCCCCGTGTGGGAAAGAGATAGCGCTAGACATCTTGTATAGCTCCGTCTCTTTCCCACACTGAAATAAGGGTAAAACTACTGCTTTAAGACGTCATGGTACGCCAGCAGGACCTTAAAAACCTATATTATGATATTTTGCACATAGAATCTGTTGATGAACGTATATTAATAAATTAAAATGAAGAAATCGGAACTTATTTTAAATTAATTTGTTAATAAAAGTTTTAAATAAGCGAGCCATTAGACGCATAAATTCTTCATATGATTGTATGTACTTACCTCTTTATTAATGAAAGTATGCACCAGTTTGATTTCATTCGGGTTCAGTCACGTGATTTTTTTTATACTTATTCCTAGCCTAGCCTTTTCCAAACTTTATTGGGGTCGGCTTCCAGTCGTAACGGATACAGCTTAATACCAGTATTTTGCATGGAGGTAAGATAGGCATCTAATCATCTTGGATAGACTGGTTGCCACCCATCCACAGACGGACCTTGGCAAGCACGGCTTATCCTTGAAGATATTCATATTTATTCATATTCCCTGTCAAATTTGTCCATACGTCTTAGCTAGTAGGTAGTGTAGGTACATGTTTTACAGTTTACAATTAGGAATCCTAAACTAGACAAGAGCTTCTCTATGATTTGCAGGAAAAAGAAATGTATTTAATCAGCCGTAATCGGAATAGGTAGAGCTAATTTACCTAAAGTAAGAGGAAGGAATACTAAATACATTGAGTAGATAATACCTCATCTAAAATTCCGGAATTATAAACATGTCAATTAAAATCTCTACCTGTTCCGATCACTGTTAATCAGCAATGTCGTCCAAATATGAACAAATACCATTTCAGTTTTTCACACCGCAAAAGAAATAAACCGCAAAAATTAAACGGTCTGTTAAGAACTTTGGAAAAAGAAAAAAAAACACATTGCAATAAAATGTTTTGTGAATCATTTGCCGTCGGGATCCTGAACATATCAGCATATGAACAATGTTGATGAACACAAAAAAATAAGAGAATAAAGAGATAGGATTAGTAACCAGTTAAACCGACATCTGACTTCGCTTTGCTTCACTTCGTGAAAAATGAATTCAATTAAAGTAACGGACACCTTTATAGTTCGTGGCAGTTACCCGAAAGTCACGACAGCCAGTCTTACCAAGGTATCAAATTACCCAGTACTAACTGGGTTGTGGAGGTCTGATAGGCAATCGCTCCATGTGAAGTACTGTTATTCGGCTGCATCCGGTCAGACTGGAAGCCGACCCCAACATAGCTGGGAAAGACTAGGCAGATGATGGTCACCAGAACAAACGTTTCCCTCGATTGAAACGTCTTATTTCGGCATGAGATAGTAGTTTAGAAACCTATTGTAAGAAATAAACTAGTAAGTAATTATATTGATATATTTATAATTAGGTATATTGATATATTGTTATTTATATCAAACAAAATCCTACAGAAAATTAAGGTTTGTCAAAGAGGCATGGAACGCAGTATTCTGAACGTCAAGAGGAAAGACAAAAAGAGAGCTAAAGATCTGAGGAGGATAACAAAACTAAGTGATGCTACCTTTCACACAAAAAGATTGAAATGGAGATGGGCTGGTCATATGCTGCGTGATAAAAACAATAAGTGGCCAAAAGCCGTAACTGAATGGCAAATCAGGGATGGGTCTAAAAGAAGTAGAGGAAGACAACGCAAACGCTGGGATGATGACATAGTGGAGACGGCTGGTGCTTTGTGGGCTAGAGACACAAGAGACCGTGACAAATGGAGGAGCCTGGGGGAGGCCTATGCGTCAAAGGACGCGCTGATAAACGAAGACGCCGAAGTGCAATAGTTATGTTTTGTTTATTTTATATTATACTGTAATTAGTTTTAGTTTTCAGTCAATAAAGGCTTTTTATTTTTTTTATTTTTTTTATTTATATTGATATATTGTTATTTATAATTAATTTCTAATATATACCTAAAATTCTCCTGTCGCGGTGTTTGTTACCAAACTCTTCCGAAACGGCTGAACCAATTTATATGAAATTTTGTGTGCATATCGGGTAGGTCTGAGAATCGGCCAACGTCTATTTTTCATACCCTTAAAACCCATCAAAATTTCCACGCGAACAAAGTCGCGGGCAGCAGCTAGTATTTTATGTAAGTACTCAACGCCACACACCACCCAACATCATCATTATCATACCACCAATATTCCTTATCCCAATTTATTTGTTAGTTCAGCGCAGCATGTGTTCTTCAGTCTCATATTGTTTCCGTTACCTGCCGCCATAATAACACTTCGATCTATTTCGCCATCGCTCTGCACAAATGAGCAGAGATACCGAAAATCACAGACCACCCAACACCACGACGAAATATTCCAATAACATCAAGGGCGTTTAAACCTTACGGCATTTCATACAAACTTTCCAAAAGTTCATATTCTCCGAAATGACACAACCGATTTTGATGAAACTTCATACGCATAAGCAGGATACATAGGTCTAAAAAGTTACTAAAAACATTTTTGAAATGCCTTTTAAAAATATATAAAGTAGGAAATTTCTGTTTCTATAGATAATTTATAATCGGTCTAATAGGGGATAATCCTATTTTTTTTTTCTTTGTCCGTCGGGTAGTTTATTGAAAAGTATTGGACACGTATTTTTTCTTTTTTCACGTGGTCATAAAATTAAGGAGATATATCGAGTTGAAATGGCGCATGACGTCACATGTAGGTATGTTTTATACCTACTTGTGACGTAGTAAGCCCCCACTCTCCAACTTTAATGAGTTCTAACTAAGTAATTTTTTGATATTTTGATAAAACAAAAAATACGTGTCTAATATTTTTGCATTACCTGTCTGACGGACGAAATAGAATGTCGTTTTCTTTACCCAGTCCGATCCCCTATTTAGTTTATGCGTATTAAGTTTAATTAAAATCGGTTCAGTCATTTCGGAAAATAAGGACTTCTAAGTTTGTATGAAATGCCGTAAGGCATAAACGCTCTTAAATCCGTTAAATCCGTACATATTTCTACAAAATCCAGAAACAGAAAAACACAAGTCCGATTGAATAATTCACGGCGAGCGAAAATTCCGGCGAAATTTTCTGCCGTAGATATCTCGTTGTATTGGGCGTACTGGGCGCTTGTCACAACAATTAGCTAAACCGACGGAGACTGATTTATGAGCGGAGCTAAGCCGAGCGAGCTTATCTGAGCGCACCTTTACCGGGCCGACGCCGACGGCATCGTGCACTTTTCAGAAAACGTTACGAACTTACCCAGCCACACGTAACGAGAGGTGATGTGTGCAGTTTTTTCGGCAAAACTCTTTTGTACATTTATTGGGTTGAAGATGTTTAAAAGCAATAAGAAGTCCGATTCGTAGTATGCCAACTCTATCGGGTAAGGATTGTGGTCAAAAAGGATTTTATTTAGTAGGGTATCTTTAAATCTGCTTATTTTAATCTTGCTTTTTTAATCCGATTGTTTTAATATAAGTGGTCACTTATTAATTCACAAGTTTGTTAATAGGGATGGTGACTCATTTTTTTTTATTTGTCATGACGTCACGTCTCAGGTCTCACGTCACATTTCATACCTAGTTGTGACGTAATGAGCCCCCACTCTCCAACTTTAATGCGTTTTAACTAAGTATTTTTTAGGGGAGGGTTTGTATTTATGCTTTTGCGGTTGCACAACGACATGCTTTGCTTACGCTTTGCTTGGTAGTATAGATGCAAGCCTACCTTATTGCTTCCCTCAGAAGCGATAAGGTGGCGGGGTCTTGAGGGTGAGCGCGACAGTCGTTAAGATCCTCAAGGCAAGTCCGGTGGATTCACCTTCACGAGGTTGCCTCCCTGTTCTTGGTCTAATTCCATAGGAAATAGACGTAACAAAAACCACCGGGCGCCTTTTCTCCTAACCATGACTCTCTGTGACTGAGTGGTTGTGGGCTCGGCCGTCACTAAACTCTGCTGGCGACGAGTAGGAACATATAGTCACCTGCGCTAGGACCTGCGCAGTCGAGCGCCGTAAGCGGGGATGAAGGAGTCCTGGGGGGCTGAGTCGCACGGCGCTGGCGGTAATGTGTCCGTAAGGCAACACGCCCTCTTTGGTCCGGATTTCAAGCAAAACGGTAGCCCTAACCAATAGCCAAGGGTAGGGAAATGGTCAGAGTGTCCCGTCAGAGGGCCTCGGCGAGGAGCGGGGGGTCCGCTGTGGCCGTCCTCGGATTGCTGCAGCGGTGGGTTAAGGTCATGCTGACGGTGTAAGTGAGGGTTGATCAGTTCGGATGGGACAGGGTGTCCCCACCGCCAACCCGATCAAGCACCTGATGTCGCACTGTAAGCCAGCCTCTCGCCCCTATATCTCGATGGTAGTCCTAACGGTAAGCTAGTTTGTAGCGAGACGTTCCCAGGTGCGGGCTCCATGGAGGGTGGGAAGCCAGAGAGATGAATCAAAACGCCAACTTTACTATGGATACCTCAAGCCCAAGTAACACCAAACACACTCACACACACACTCACGCAACACAAACAAACATACCCACCACACGTACAAACACACACACCACACAACCACACACTGGAGTGGAGGCGAAAGCCAATGATGCTTCCAAGAGGGGTGCTTGCAACACCTCTCTCACCCCCGGGTGCTCCGCTGTCTGTACAGCGGGCCCCAGCGCGGGTGTCGGTCCGGCTGCGGCGAGAACCGTGGCCAAGACCAAATCTAAGTCCCGGAAATTACAGAGGACATCGGCGCTGAGCGGGACCAGTACCGATCCTCTTTCTGTTTCAGCCGTACAGCCTCCCACGACGGTTAATACCGGTGGCAGGGCTCCCCTATTGGAGACACCTCCCGCTATGGCTCTTCAAGCCACCCCTCCCCTGTTGGCCATCACCGGCCAACCGGAGGAGATCGACACCACCGGGGACGCGTCCGCGCTTACCTGGCAGGTGCAGGGTAACAGGCGGAGGAAGACTGCCAACACTCCGGCTACGCAACGACATTGCGCTGACCCCGCAGCGCCAGTAGCTCCGGCCCCTACAGTGGGCAACGGTAGGAAGAGGAACAGACCGTCCAAGAAGGAAAGGCGTCAGAAACGATGGAGAGGTAAGACTCCACAAACCATACAGGCTAACGCCGTAGGTCCGGCTCGACCGACCAGCGGCACTGTCAACTTTTCCGCAGGTAGACGGGAGCAGGCCGTGGTCGACAGCAGTCGCCCAGGGCCCAGTCAACCGACGACCAGCTCCTCGAAAGGACCAAACACAGCGCAGCGACCCGTTTGGAAGGATCAGGCCGCGGCCAAGCGAGCTCTCAACGAGACCTCATCGCCTCGAGGAGAGCATAAGCGGCCGCGTCTTGATAAGTCCAAACGGGACACCAACCGCAGTTACGCCCAAGCAGTGGGCTCCGAGCTCGACGTCGCAGTCATCTGCGGCCGCACGGGGTTCATGAGTAAGGGAACCTCAGACGAGGTGCTCGCGGCCATCCAGAGGAGGATTGTCGCTGAGTGCCTCTCCGCCAGACAGGACTCACCTGCACCAGCCTTCAGAGCAAGGCCGGTGTTCACCGGAGGGGTCCTCAAGCTATGGCCAGCCAGTGATCACACCCTGGCCTGGCTAAAAACAGTCATCTCCGAGATGCCTCTCCCCCCTAGTACCTCGCTAGTGGTCAGAAGGCAGGAGGAGATTCAACGACGAGTGAGATGCGGCATTCTCATCCCGGATGCACAGGGGATTTTCACGGAGCAGTCCATCATTGGGCGCGCTCTGTGCTACCAAAATCCCTGGATAGGCATCAAGGGATGGGTGCTGCTTGCCGCCGACAGACAGCCCGACGCGTGGTTCGTGGTGGTCGGGGTTCCTGAGGACCAAATTCCGACCCTGATGAAGGCCGGGCGTCGTCTCTCCTTTGGGGTAGGGACGGCGTACGTGAAATTTCAGGGTCCGAACGGCAGATTTGCCGATGTCCCTCAGGGATGGGACCCGGCCACGGGGACTATCGTGGCGGCACGGGTAGATGAGGCAACTCCTCCCCGCACCGATACCGCGGTAACAACCGTGGTTGCATCTGCGGCAGCCGCGCCACCAGCGCCAGTGTTGCCAGCAGCGCCAGCGCTAGTGGCGTCTGTAGCGCCAGCGGCGCCTACTGCGCCAATGGCGCCTACAGCACCAGCGGCGCCTACAGCGCCAGCGGTGCCCACAGCGCCAACGGCGCCAACAGCGCCAGCGATGTCCGCAGTGCCAACCGCCCCGGCCTTTGCCGGCGTTGACGCCATCCTCTCATCGGGTGACGAGCTCGATCGCAATACTTTGTCGCCGGTCTCAGCACTGGAGGGGGACGGCTTCGACGCGGGTGACTTGTTTGCCGGGCTACGACTGGAGGGCGACGAGGACGGTACGACCAGCGATGGCGTCCCCTTCGTCGACATGTAAAGTCCTTCAGGCCAACCTCCACCACAGCCAAACCGCAACGGCTCAGCTGCGTAAATGGTTGGAGGTTCAACATACGGCCATTGCCTTGATCCAGGAGCCGTGGATCAGGGCTGGCCATGTACAAGGTCTCTCCAATCTTGGAGGTAAGCTCCTCGCTAGTGCAGATCATGATCACCCGAGATCGTGCATTTATACGACAGGCAATATTAAAACACAGCCACTAACAGACTTCTGTTGCAGGGATATATCTGCAGTAAAGGTACAGATACAGCGTGAAGACACAGAGGTAGCAGTCGTCTTCGCCTCGGCATACATGCCTGAGGCCGAGGAGCCGCCGCCGCATGACCTCGCCCGCCTCGTAAGACATTGCGAGAGCATGGGGCTGGAGGTTGTCATAGGCGCCGACGCAAACGCTCATCATCCTCTGTGGGGCATGGAAACGCAGAACGAACGGGGTAAGACTTTAGTTGACTATCTTTTCACAACTAACCTAACCCTACTAAACACAGGCTCCGAACCAACCTTCGTAACCAGGCGTAGTCGCACAATCATAGACTTAACCCTGGCTTCAGAGGGTGCAGCGGCCATGACCACAGGGTGGCAGGTGTCCAGGGAGGCCTCCTGCTCGGACCATAGGTGGATCCGCTTTGACATCCAGGTTAGTGTCACTCCAATACTGCCACGCCGCAATCCACGCAACACAGACCGTGATGCCTATACACGTACCCTTGAAACCAAGCTTGCGTCGACCAATTATCGGACGACATTCGAGGACACCGCGCAGATTGACGACCAAGTAAATCATCTCACAAAATCAATGATAGACAGCTACCAATCATCCTGCCCAGAAACCACCCCGTCCTCTACACCGGGGCAGCAACCCTGGTGGGGAGCTGAGCTGGAACGCAAGCGCAGGAAGGTAAGGTCAGCTCTGAACAGAGCCATGAACAGCTGCGCTGACAGGGACTGGGACGCGTACAAAGCGGCCAAGTCCTGCTACAAAAAGTGTATTAGGTTCAGGAGCAAAACTGGATGGCGCAAATACTGTGGCAACATCGAATCATGCCAACAAGCCAACAGGGTAAGGAAAATACTGGCACAGCAAAACACGACTGGGCCTGCTGTTCTCCGAAAACCAGACAACACACTCACCACATCACCAGAAGAGGCGATGCGCGTCCTTATTGAAACTCACTTCCCAGGATGCGCTTTCGCACAGGTTATTGATTGGGCCGAGACAAACCAAACACCAACAGAGAACGACTGGCGCTATGCACACAAAGTGATAACGCTGGAGAAACTCCAGTGGGCGATCCGGTGCTTCCATCCTTTCAAGGCAGCAGGTCCAGACGGGATCTTTCCCGCCTTACTCCAGTGGGGGGGAACCTCCGTTGCAGGTAGACTGGTGTCTTTAATGAGAGCGTGCCTGGCCTTTCGATACGTTCCTAAAGGATGGAGGGAAGTGAAAGTCATATTCATTCCAAAGCCAGGTAAGAGTGACTACACCAATGCTAGATCCCACAGACCAATCAGCCTGACCTCCTTCCTCCTAAAAACCATGGAGAGAATTTGCGAGAGAGAGCTGAGGGAAGGCGCGTTGAAAACAATACCACTTCACAGCAACCAGGTGTCACCTTGTTTCGCAGACAGAAATTTCACAGAATTTCGTTTCCCAGAAAATGTTTCACATACTATTTAGTCCCTGTATTTTTATTTCGAATATTTTTGTTTCGACTACCATTTACTTGAATGAAACATATTATACAGAAACACAATTCAAAGAATTTTACAATCACATTTTTTTATTTGACAAACTTATCAAACAGCAGAATTATTTTTCAGCGAATATTGTTTGTTCGATGTATGTTTCCATGGTATTTTATTTTAACGAAATTATTAACTAAAAATTAAAATATTGTCTTTAAAAGCCAATATGTTGTACTACAAAAGTTAGTGACAGAAACGAATGGCTGCAAAACAGACCTTACGTAGTCTTGTTTGCCCTACCCCTAGAGTGTAATTTAAGCCCGCGTAGGCGCGGAGGGATGAGGCGGCCCGCGAGTTGAGGAGCAGGTGGTTTCTAAGCTTGCCGCCGCGGCTGAGGCTGGCCGGCTCGCCGGCCAGCAAGCCGAAGCTGCGGTGGTGAGCGTTAATACCATCTGCGACGATAAACTCGCGTGGGGCCGCCGGAGCCCCGCAGCGCCGGAGCCGTGACAGAAACCATGCCTGTTGCATGCTTGCTTGCTTGGATGCTTGCTTGCTACATGCTTGCATGCATGCTGCAAGTTGTATGCTTGCTTGCATGCTGCATGCAACAGGCATGGACACCACTAGGGAGAATTGAATAACAAGATTGTTTTCCTGCTTGACAAGAATTTACCCGCATTATTTTTGTGAACCCGGTGTTGTAATTTTATAGGAGGTTTGAATTTTAGAAACTGTCAGTCGATTAAAATGTTATTCTTCGAAATAAGTTTTATGTGAAACAAACAATATGTGGATAAAGAATATTTGATTTGTTATTCTATGATATGAATATCTAACATTAAACTTTATTTGAAACAAAAATCGATGATTTAAATTTCTTCAAAGTAAGTATTCTGGGTATTGATTATTCTATGAAATGATAATATGAGAAAAAAAATATGTGAAACGAAATTCGGTTTAACAATTAGCGATGAAACAACGCACAACCCAGCAACCAACATGCATACAGCTCGGGTAAGTCCACTGAATCAGCACTCCACCTGGTAGTCAGTCGGATAGAAGATGCTATACATCAGAAGGGAACCTGCCTTAGGACCTTCATAGACATCGAAGGAGCCTTCGATAAAACCAACTTCTCTAGCATCAGTACCGCCCTCTCTCGACACGGAGCGGAACAGGTATTGATTGACTGGATAACTAACATGCTGAGCAAACGAACGGTTCGCCTGGAAGGAGAGCAGCAGATGGCTTTGATAGCCAGAGGCTGCCCCCAAGGTGGAGTACTATCCCCCCTCCTTTGGAATCTGGTGATAAATGACCTCATCACCAAACTCAACGCCAGTCATTTTTACACAATTGGGTACGCTGATGACCTGGCTATCCTCATCTCGGGGAAGGTGACAGGAACAATTTGCAACCTCACCCAACAAGCGCTACGCATCGTGGAACGTTGGTGCAGGGAATATGACCTCTCAGTCAATCCCACGAAAACTGAGCTAGTCATGTTTACCCAAAAACGAAGTTTAGGACCTTATCGCCTGCCTAAATTATTTGATACAGAACTTCAGTTAGCCACCGAAGTCAAGTACCTGGGAGTCATCCTAGACAGTAAGTTAAACTGGAGCAGTCACCTAGACAACAAAACAAACAGGGCGTGCATCACATTTTGGCAGTGCAGGAGGATGATAGGTAAGAAGTGGGGCCTATCCCCCAAGATAATACTTTGGCTATACTGCGCGGTGATCCGTCCCATGATCTCGTACGGGGCAGTAGTCTGGTGGCCACGTACCAAACTAGTCACTGCCTCGAACAAACTCCAACGCATGCAAAGGCTTGCCTGCATGGCAATTACAGGCTGCATGAGGACCACCCCGACAGCTGCTCTCGAAGCCATGCTGGAGCTTCCACCGCTCCATCTATTCGTACAACAGGAGGCAACGATGGCGGCAGCACGCCTTAAAACTCTTCAACTCTGGAGTAAGACAGACACGCAACACACCGCGGTTTTGGAGGGATTCTACAAAGAGTTCCCCCTGGCGAGAGCCATCAACGATCGGGTACCGAAACAGTTTGTATTCGATAAAAAATATAAGATCCAGCTCCATGAGGACCACCGCTGCGAGGGGTTAGATCCCGCTGAGCTGCGGATCTTCACGGATGGATCTAAAACAGGTACAGGCACTGGAGCTGGAGTCTTCTCTGAGGACCTCAACATCCACATAGCCGTACCACTGGGGGTCCACAATACGGTATTTCAGGCAGAATGCATGGGCATTTCCCTGGCCGCTTCAGCCATCCTAGCCAGGAGGGCCAAGGACCTCTCTTTTCGAATACTTTCAGACAGCATGGCTGTACTGTTAGCACTAGACAACCACACGGTCAACTCCGGGTTAATTTACGAGTGTCACCAGCGCCTAAACCAGGTCGGTAATCACAACAACATAACCATACAATGGATTAAAGGTCACAGCGATTCCCGAGGCAACGATGCGGCGGACGAACTCGCTAGAAGGGGTTCAAGCATGGCAGCAGTGGGACCAGAACCCATCGTGCCACTCCCCTTCGGGTATCTACGAACTCTGGTAAGGAAACGCACCAGGGATCAACACCACAAACTGTGGCTAGACCATGGTGAGTGTAGGCAGGCCAAGGAGGCACTCCCTACTATAGATGGCCGGCTCACCAAACGGGCGCTTCGGCTGAACAAACCACAGCTACGCATATTCACAGCCGCCATTACTGGACACGGCTCTTTTAATAAACACCTCTTTGTCTTAGGAGTCACAGATAGCCCACTGTGCAGAGCCTGCATGGAGGAAGACGAGACAGCAGCCCACGTGCTTCTACACTGCCCAGAGGTTGCAGCATACAGGGCAAAGTACCTCGGTAACCCAGGTACTCTCCGCGAGATCGTCAGCAACATCAAGGAGCTGCTGGCCTTTCTCGGGGAGCTGGGGTGGTTGGAATAGTGTTCCCACCCGTACGCAAAATACGCGCTTTAGACGTGGAGTTGCGGAAACCAGCCCGCTATACAATACAATACAATACAACTAAGTATTTTTTGTTAACTTGATAAAACAAAAAATACGTATCTAATATTTTTGTATTACCTGATTGACGGACAAAATAGAATTTAGTTTTCTTTACCCAGTCATCATCCCTATTGATGAGAAGTTTATTCGTGACAAAATATTTCATTTTGTCTGACAAATCTATGAAATATGAAAACAATAGCAAGCGCCACTAATTATCCATTTGAAGCAGAGAGTCGGTGTGCGCCGAGCCATGTGACGACATTAGCCCTGCCGGAGAGCGATAAACAAATTCAAACGTCCCCAGACTGTTCCTTAATCCATCTGTTGTTACAAATTTAATTATTTCAACAATACAGACGCTGATAATTATCCCATGCATTCAAATATTCCATTTTAATTAACGATTTTATTCGCATATTTTCAATGGCCAACATCGTTAAAATTAACACCGGCCTGTTAATTATACTGCTATGCCACTTATTGAAAATTCTACAAACACATTCATCGTGTGATATTATTTTTTAAGTATTACTGGTTCATTTTGGTGTCAGGGAACAGGAAAAATGTGTTAATTGAATATTACCCCATTTTTGGAGAAGTTTTGTTTCATCAAATTAATTAATTAATTTTAATTGCTTTGTTTTGACATACATGAGCTCACGCGTTTTTGCCATGGCAGTAAGCAGGAACCACCTGCCACGGTGCTAACGTACGGCAATCGACACGACATTTGAATTGCAAGTAAATAATTTATTTGGAAATCTTTTAAGCTTTACACACGAAAAACACGGCAACAGTGAAGTTCACCAACAATTCTATAGGTCACGATATAATACACACGTGCGTGAAAAATTACCTGTTTCGAACCTAAATTAAAACAAACACGTATGAGGTTTCTATAGAGTGGATTGTAATTCAAGTCCTGTGCTTATGTATCAGTGGCGTCATAGCTAAGCACACGGTAAAGAAGAAGAAAATCATAGCTAACTGAATTAGCTATCATGTGCAACATACCCGCGAGTAATAATTGAAAGTTGAAAATACATAAATGAAACTAGGTCACAAAGATAGAAAATATAAATAAAGAAGACAATGTACTGACAAAATAATTAACACAGCTTCTTCAATACCGGTATTGTGTTTATAAAACCACCAATTTAAAACTTTACAAGAAAACCCTTTACAATTTACTAACTCTATGCATCTTCCTGATAGCCACTGCACGGGTTTCAAGTTCCGACGGCATCCGTTATCAGTGATCAGTGCTAATTGTGCGTTAATCAGTCGTTAATTACTGGCTGTGGAGCGCATGATGTCATTATGCCAACCCCCCTTCACCCCCCGCCACCTAGCAATCAATAATCCACTATCACGTGCAACTTGATCTAATTTGTCGCGTGTCTAATTAGTAGTGACCTATGCGATGGTTTGATGAGCCTACATCTTCAGACTAAGAAACTGTCTGTCTTAGTTATTCGGAATACCTACATTACATACGTCGTTGAATGATTCGTCATTTGTGCAAGTAGAAAAAGAAAATTAAGTTGATCAATAAAAAACTCACAACATCTTGGCTGAAAAATCAACTGGCTGCATCCGGTTAGACTGAAAACCGACCCCAAAATAGTGGCCCTTGGTTTTTTTTGTATTCTTTTTATTTAATATTGTTTTGCCCTGTGCGCGCTATTATTAAATATATATATATATATATATATATATAACTACTAGCTGTCCCGCTCAACTTCGGGACTTTTTTCCGTTTTCGCAACATTTTTCATTGCTGCTCCGCTCCTATAAGTTGTAGCGTGATGATATATAGCCTATAGACTTTCTCAATAAATGGGCTATCTAACACTGTTTTTTTTTTTTCAAATCGGACCAGTAATTCCTGAGATTAGCGCGTTCAAGCAAACAAACAAACAACAAACTCTTCAGCTTTATAATATTAAGTATAGATAAGATTAGATTTATTTCTTATCTTTCTTTAATCTTGCAAGCACTCATCTTTAAACTAAACTCATTCATTAATCGTTTAGTTACAAAAAAAAAAACATCTAATCAGAAAAACTTTTTCAAACTGAAATCAGTGTACAGCAATCCTGTAAAAAACGTTCGCAATTCCCACCGCACTTGCTGCAACCCAATGTCCGTAGCAATTCATTAGCGCTCGCCGCGTGTCACATGATACGTCATTGGCTTCGTCCGTCATTTGCGTCCATCATTTGTGTCCGTCATCTGCGACGGCAGTCAATCGCGCGTGATTAGGGCTCTGTGATTGCGCATTGATCGCTCGTTACCGACTGTTTGCTTGCGTACCGTGCTACACGCACTACTGACAATACTAATTTGTAGGGTTTGAGTAGGCGCAGGCATGCTCGGGTTGTGTCACATACGGGTTTAACATTTGGCGGAATTTGTTGATGAGGTGTGAGAATGAGTGAATTTAAGCCAATGAATTTCGAAGAATGTAGTTAAACCTCACAAATAGTATGTATATTATTAGTTAACACTTTCAATGTCCACGATAAGACACAATCGTAGGAACCATATGAGGTTCATTGAACAGGGAAAGGGTTAAGTAAAGGTGGACCGAGTAGTATCCAAGGACTGAAGAGCGTCGTGGAGGTGCAGCGAGATGAGTGGACGCCATTGTTGCCATAATTGGTAAAAACCTGGATCAAACTGGTACAAGCTTATAGCAATCAGTGAGTTAATTCGGAATGTGGATAATGGATTATGAAGATTCAAACCGGCCAATCTAGAATTATAACGGGCAATTCCATAATAAAGTTATTAAATGAACCCTTTCACGGCATATTAATCTCCATTTCTTTAATCCCTTAACACCGCCGAAAATATGAACTAGTGGAGCTATAAAAATTGTAATAAAGCCATAACGGAGCGAAACGTGCGAATAAACGCGCGCCGTGTCGTAAACCTGTCGAATTGAATGGACGATGCAGTCCGCCGCGCCGCTCAAACGTGAAACAAACAAGACAACACGCATTTTCTTTTCATAGCATTTCATTTTATTTCATCAACTCGGATGGAAAATTCGAAACAAGTATGTCACAATGGGCATTGTCGGAAGGTTTAGTGAGCTGCCAAATTGTCCCTGTGTTAATTTAAAATAATTCTTCGATGTTTATTGATCCATGGTACGTTGGGCACTTACATATTTGACATACTTAGCATAACCCTCTTGGACTGATAGGTACAGAAAATGCAAAGATTAGGGTGCGAGATCTTCTTCTTCGGCGTGTCCACGCTTCCCACGATTATTAAAGTAAATCAAGACTATGCCATCAGCATAAGTGGTAAGCTCTTACCCTATTATTTAATACGCTTTATAATTTAACAGGATTCCATGTTAACGAGGAGATATACAATTAACATTAAGTTGAAAGGTTGTCATTAATCGATCATTTACCTGAAGCTCGGACATTTTCTGGGCTAATTAATCGATGCGAGCTCGCATAATTATACCTGGTTAATTATTTAATGTAAGTAATTATTTTATCGTTCCGATCAGGCACTGTAATTATGAAAACTGTACCTACTTGCATCATAAAATGTTATAAACGAATGCAATAATAGCATTAATTAACGTATATTATGAACACCTCTTAATTTCTAACTCTTCAGCGAATACATGGAATATTTTTAAATCGAGAGGTATTCGCCATTGAACCTATGAACGAACACGAGATACATACATGTCATGTGAATACACCCTGCAGCGTAAAATCAGGTGTGGCGAGGATCTCGTACGCATTAATAATGATAAATTTGCGTCATTAATTCGGCAGGCTTAGTCGCGCGGGCCGTGTGCGCGCCGCCGATAACCAAATATTAACTCAATTAGTGAGGAGAAACGCGGTCGGCGCATTCAGATGTCTGCTAATCCCACCAACGTGGACGGCCATACCCCTTTCATGTCCTAGAACTGACGGCGGAACGACCAGAGGATACTGAGCCTTAAAAGTACGTGCCAAATAATAGACATTTCATTTTATTGTTCTTGATGTGAAGTGTCGAATGCTATTGTTACGGATTTATACTATCCATTATGTCGGATGAATAAGCTCCAGATTATGCGCCACTGTTGCATTTTTATTTTTATTTTCAGGTAAAGGATTAAAAATAGATAATCAATTTTAAAGTAAAACACGCCTACCTATGTAATGAATGTATTGTTCATGGGTCCGATTAAAAAATAATGAACTAAAACTTCGGTGAGGTTAAAATAAAATATAACTCCTTTTTACCTACTTATGTACTCGCAGACATATTCACGTGTTACATGACCGTATAAAAAATATAGTGAGTGATGATTCTTTTCCAATGTCTTTGTTACAACTGAATTTAATAATAAGAAAACTTATCGACGCTTGATCAAAACAATACTATAATCTTTATGTTGCCGTGCCCTAACCGGATTTCATGTTGGAAGCTACTCATATATATGTAACAACTAAATGTATACACATGAATGCAATAAAGACTTTGAGTTTGAGTTTGAATTTATAAGAAAATAAGAAAACTTATCGACGCTTGATCAAAACAATACTATACTAATAATATACTTGTACCTATGTACTTGCCCGTCTCACGATCATTTACATACGTCATAAGACGGAGTGAAGGGCCAGCTAATGACATTAATCCAATTAATGCTACCCAATCGTAATGACAAATGCACGGTTAGCACTGACAGATTGCTAATACTCGGCTGACGAGGCAAAAGCCGCGTGTTCCAACATATGACGTGGGACATCTATCATGACGGGTTTCGACCCTGTGTTTACAAACATGAGGAACGGGAATAAGGGAGATGGGGAGGAATTTTAAAAGTATATGGTCAGTTTAGCATTTGTCATTTTCTGATGAAACAAAAGACAACCAATACTAAATGCCATCAATTTATCAGTTGTACGAGGTCAAATAAAATTAGTGATTGGAACTCAACCTAACATCATAAAATCCTAAAAAAAACCGGACCGACGACTGTAGATTGTTTAGTTACTTGATATTTCAGTTTTTTTTTGTAATTACAAAAATAGTTTTCCATCCCGTTAATTTTACTTCACCTGTATTGTCTCGAAAGTACAACCGCTTTTAATAATAAATGGAACGGTACCTAAATACGATTTTCTTTGCCATAAAATAGCAGGTAGGTACTGACCTACAAAAACAATAAAATTCGAATCTAATCAACTCAATTTAAGATTTTCCAATTAATCTCAAACTTAACCTCGCTTCTAATCGAATACTCAACAAAGACAAATTCTGGCTACAATCACAGTTCTTTCAACGTTTCCATTCGAACAGCTTTTCTTTATAAAGCAAACGTACCGGGGCCGAGCAAACTTAATCCAATCCGCGATTCAGACCAAGTAAGACGTCGTCTCAAACAAATTATTTGACATAATATCGTTAATTAGAAACCCTCCTTTGTAACCGAGGGTAAGGTAATTAGGTTCGGATGTTCTGAATGGGCCCTTTTTCTGCTCGTTACTGCTGAAACAAAGGGGCAAAGAAGTAAACAGACCGTATTCAGACGCGGATTTGCATTACTGACAATGAAAGAGTTTGACTTTAATGCTGTTACAATGTTGGTTTTGGTTTGTCTGCGTTAAGACAATGGTTATTGAAGGTTTTATTGCGTATTAAGTGGATGTTGCGGGCATGGTGTGATTATAACGACAACAATACAAGATAAAGGGTTTTGCAAGTAAATAATTTGCTGATGTAAAGAAATATTTTAGATACGCAAAATAAGAGTAGGTACCTTAATACCTTACAAAATCAATGGAAAACAATAGTATTTAATTTTTGCATAAGGCAAGGCCAAAACAATACATTTGTTTTTACAATAAACTCAATTTAAAGAATATTACCACAGATCCAAAAAAAAAATTCAAATGAAAACTTTTGACTTGCCCATTTTATGGAGTATAACAGTGGCGTAAGTACTGTTCTTGGACGTACTACTGATTACAAAATAATAAAGTATGTACTACAATTATTTCATCACAGGGCAGACAGAACAGCACTTTTTTCTCGCAACTGTAAAACCATCGCTGAGCCGTTGTCGTCATTCGCGGCTCCTCCACAAGACGTTTCCCCTCGCGGGTTTAATTGCGCCGGCATTGTTGCGCCTGATTTGATTCTGTATCTCTCTATAGGGCACAATTATTATAACGAGCTTAGCGGCCGGTACGCTCAGCAGGTATAATGGCGGAACTGAACGACGATTTTTTGGGACATTATCAAGGTACGTCATATTTTAATTTTATGTTAACGTAGATACTAAACTTTCTTAGATTTGTAGTTAGTATATTTTGGTGCGTGCTCGACATCATCATCAGCCTGAAGCAGGCTACTGCTGGTTATAGATCCCTCCAATTGCTTACTATTCAACTCGATTTTCGGTATCTCTCACACAGTTATTTGCTCATTCCATACATATAATCAACCCTATAACAACAATGAAAACAAGACAAACCACTTTTTTTCTTTCCTTTTTTTCTCAAATCTTTATTTGCAAAAACTTAGGTACTGGAAAAAATCTTGTAATTATTTGCCAGTGATCGACTTTAGCAGGAACACGTCTATGCATCTCCTGCCACGTGTCATGCACACTCTTTCCCTGACAATTTACAAACAAGAACTTGCTCCTAATTGTGTTTGCGATTCGTTTAGAAAGCTCTTTTGACTCGCCTCCAATTGTGAAAACTCGTTTTGAAACGACGTTAAATACGACCGAATTTCAGATAATTAACTCAGATTACGGTCTTTCAGCAAATAATTCACTTTTGTTGCAGAAAATGGTAAGAAAGCTTTGTAAGAGACTGTTTAATTTTACTCTAGATTTGACATTTGTTTGTGGTATAATATACACAAACAAATGTCAAATATATAAAAAAATAATAACTATGCAGTTAAAACAACTTCGAGAAAGAGGCCAACAGTAGAATACAGCTGGGCTGGGCGGCGTATGGGAAACTGCGTCGAGTCTTCACATCGCCAATTCCACAGAGTCTAAAGACGAAAGTCTATGATCAGTGCGTCTTACCCGTCATGTCGTACGGTGCCGAAACGTGGACACTCACGGTAGGGTTGGTCCACAAATTTAAAGTCGCTCAACGTGCTATGGAAAGGGCGATGGTCGGGGTTTCTCTGAAAGATCGAGTTCGTAACGAGGTGATCCGACAGAGAACCAAGGTTATCGACATAGCCCACCGCATAAGCACGCTGAAGTGACAATGGGCCGGCCATATAACCCGAAGAACCGATAACCGTTGGGGTAGACGAGTTCTTGAGTGGAGACCACGGATCGGTAAACGTAGCGTAGGACGTCCTCAGACTCGGTGGAGCGATGATCTTCGCAAGGCGGCTGGCAATAGCTGGATGAGAGTGGCTGAGGATCGTGCTCAGTGGCGTGTCATGGGAGAGGCCTATGTCCAGCAGTGGACGAGTACATGCTGATGATGATGATGATAATATACATTGCATGCATTCTATGAATTCAGTTACCAATCGATATTACAATAAATCCCTCCTCATTGATAGCCCTAAAAATGGTTTTTGTTCAGTTACATAGACATGAAAAGAATACTCGATCGAAACAGTAACGTACAAGTATGTACAAGAAAAGCCTTGATCGAAACTAGTTTCGAAACTCCGGTTTCGTAGGCGGTCGTTGGGGTTTTGGGAATTATGAAAAAAAAATATATGAAACAGACAAAGAAAACCGGGAAATGAAATACTGACTGAAAATCAAAACCGTGGCAGTAATTGAAACATAAAAAATAATAAGAGCACCTTTTCAACAACATATCGAATGCAATAGTTCAACCACCGTGAAAATATCGAATATCGAGTAACTTAAAACCCATGCAAATTCGGAAAAAACCTATTATAATCTGCATCGCACACCGCTGGACGCTCTTTTCATTCGATACCTTTTGTTGGCGGATTCAATTAAGTTTACATCGGCACCGAGGTCAGTTAATAAAAACCGAAGCCTACAAAAATTGGCGCGTAAATCAAATTCAATAAAGTGCAGTACAATAGAACGGGACGGGACATCGGGAAATGACGGCGGGAACCTGCGGGAACAATGACGTCCACGCACACTACTCCAATCAGTTTATATTGTCAAGCACGCGAAACGGATATGTTGCCGTTATTACCGATGAGGTTTTCATCATGTGCGTAGTTTTTTTTTAATGATTGGATTGTAACTTCGGTTACCGATGTAACTTGTTCTACTCAATTGTTCAATAGGTTCAATGGAAATTATTACTCCGTCGTATTTCCATGTGTTGCAGTAAGCCGCTTTGCAACTAGGCTGTTTTCAGTATAAACTCACCCTTATGTAAATGTATTCGTCCATATAGATAGGTAGGTACCTACCTGAACCAAGAGCTTGGAACAAAATTCGAAAGTTCGTAAAATAATTTAAATGAAGCGCACCCCTTCCTCTTCCTCTATTAGATGCACCGATTGAACACCTCCCTTTACCCTTCCACATTAAGGATTCCCGTCCACCTTGCCACGTCTACGAATTAATCGCCCGAGAGCCGCTCTCTATTAAAGTTTCTTCGCAAGTTGTTTAAGAGGCTCAAGTTCCTTAAAACTCCGCAGATAATGTTAAACATTCATTTAAGTGCACAAAGACCGCCCAACTTCCGAATTGTCGTATAAATCTTCTAATTCTTGAAGCGTTTAATATTCATATCACCGTTCGCGAGTCACAGTTGGTAAGCCGGCGAAAACTTCGCCTAGACTCCATGGAATTCGAACGCAACCGGTGCGTAATGCGAATTTACCCACACGCTTCAGATATTTTGTCTTTAGTATGTTTTTTATATAAGTAGTATTTTTATCGGAGGAGCTCGTGACTACGTAATAACAGCCGCACGGGTCGATCTTTAAGGTTAAACCGTGCTTGTCGAGGTTGGCCCGTAGATGGGTGACCATAATTACATACCGAGTTTCCTCCGTGCCTCGGAAAGCACGTTAAGCCGTTGGTCCCGGCTGTCATTTGTAGATCTTTGACAGTCGTTACGAGTAGTCAGAAGCCAAAAGTCTGACATCCAGTCTTACCAAGGGGTATCGTATTACCCAGTTACTGGGTTGTGGAGGTCAGATAGGCAGTCGCTTCATGTAAAATACTGGTACTAAGCTGCATCCGGTTAGACTGGAAGCCGACCCCAAGATAGTTTGGGAAAAGGCTAGGCAGATGATGATGATGATAAGTAGTATTTTTATAACATACCTATTACATGATATCTGCTGAATGATGAATGATTCAGGTAAGCTGAACTAAAGCAAGATTAAACTCTTCAAACTTTATTTAAAAGAAGTCCCGTCCCATACATTGTGTACAATACACATTCAAACATTGCTCGCTATTTTAAAATTTAGATTCTATTATTTCAAACAATGAATAAATATCTACCTACCTATATGTAAAATAAACTACCGAAACTGCCTGCGTTCAAAAATCCCGGTATCATTTTATATTCACCGACAAAACAATAAAATCGGCCGCCGTTACGGATACCCATGCGCATACCCTATAAATATTCGTCCGATTGCTTTTTCGCAAAATCAATATAGCCATTAAAATACAACTGTGATTAAAAGTTATACAGCAGTTTTATTGATATTTTAGAACACCGTTTTACAACTGCAAAGGAAGGAGAAGTGTAAAGCAATTGCGGGTCGCAGCCAAAACACGTAGCTCGTTCATTCGGACGGCCAAGTTGAGAAGACACTTCTTGCCCCTAACCCCAAAGAAGTTTTAAGAACATTGGGAGGGATGTTAGAACATTACGACAGGTCTACCAACACTGGACATGTAATAACCGTCTGAACAAGTGGTATTGACGTGGCTGCATCAGCGGATTAGATACGACATCTCCGCTCATTTGAGAACAATGTTAGTGTTTCCTACATCTTAAAGTGTCTTACTAATGGTCATTTTGGTGGGGATACTCAGAAGGGCTTTCAAAAAAGTAATAAAAGAATAAGCTAAAATAGTGGATAGTAAAATCAAATCCTATTCACAAACTAAATAAATATTTTCCTTTCAGTGTTTTAAACATTTATCCAATTTGAAATAAAACTGAAAAGACGTACACAGCGCTCTCGTGGAGGCGCGCCCGCCCAAGCCATGTTCCCGTCCGCGGCATTTTAAATAAACTGCACTTTTTTATGTTCTTAGCATATTTTTCAAAAGCCGACGCCGCTCCAAGCGTATTAATACGCACTCTTAAACACCCCTAACATGAATAATTAGGTATTCCCCAGATTTATCCGCCACCGTTATCTGTAAAACACGCGTTTTAAAATCGCAAAGTCATTCTTTTCGCTTTATTGAGGATAATACATCTTGGCTCGGATGAGATTCTGATTAATGCCCTTAACTCGAGTCGGCGTAACTTTGTCAAAGATAGCGGAGAAAAATAAAGGGACGTGACTCGACTAATTCGACTTTTACAACAGTGAGAGTTAAAAAAGAATTATAGCATTAGCTCGAAAATGAGGATTTAAATACTTGTGCAGGTTTATAAAAACTCTTTGGTTTACCTGGCAGTGAAAATATAACAAGAAAATATATCAATTCTTCTTTTGAAATAACTGCTGTCAGACAGCCATGTATTTGACGGTGAAACGTCACGTAGTTTTCCTATAAATGTTTATGATAATTTCCCAGATTTTCTACGACTATGAAAGTTAAATTTCTAATTGCACTATGTTCTGGTACTTATTTAACGTTTATTTTCACTAATTTTGGTTTTCACCCGTATTGTACGTTACTTTTGTAATCATATATTTTAATAATTTTCCAGCATTGTCGATTTGTCTAGGAGTATACGCAGAGGAACAGGAAGTCAAGAGAGGGACTTATCCGTACATGGTATGTCATTAGATCATTACTTTGGTGTTAAGTTTACTTTTTATGTAACAACTTAACCATGGGCAAAAACTAAAAAGTGACAGTAATATAGTGTCCTGCTGGCGTATTACCTAAAAAGAATAATAGATTTGGTTCCGCGTGTATTGTACATCTCGTGTCTGTCCGGTTAATTTGAAGGCTTATCTATTCACAGTGTTTCAGTTCTCATACCACACATCTTGACTGGAGTGTCTTAACACATATTTATAAAATTAGTGCAGTAATGCATAGAAAAAAACTTCTAGCAAACCAAAACGACTCAAGCTGTTTGCGGGCATTTATGTGTGTATTGAAAAAAAAATACACTATTTATTTAGAAGTATCTTTAACGGTTTAAAAGCTTAAGACCTCAGCTTTAATCAACATTAAATTAGGATTTTTTAAACTTTTCAACTGAATGAAAACTATTCAAAAAGAAAACATAAAAAAAATTGTATTATTATGTCAATACTTGGTATTGCCCTCTCTAGCTCTAATTACCGTCTCCATGACCTATTTCATTTTTGATGGTATCTTGAGGAATACAATTCCATTTTACTAACAACTCAGTTTTCAACTCCTTGGCCTTTTGGCAGTATGAACGAAATATTATGTTGGATAGTGTACAAGTTACATTCGTAGTTATTTACTATACGGACCTTGTAGAAACTAGAACAAATTTTCGTGCGTTCAAGCGTTTTTGTCATACCTATTATTGGAATCAAATATTCACAACTTAGGACTCATTAATATTAATGACGTGGTGCTTGACAACTGGGCTTATCCCAGTTGTAAACGTCCTTTGCCTACTGGCCTTGTTTCGTTCAGTCTCCTGCTGATATGGAGGGAAGTGAAATTATGTTTTTTCCTACTCCTCCGCTATTCTTTTCTGATTAATTTCGTTGCGGTATCCAAGACAGTTAAATTCTTTCTCTGGAACTTCGTCGAGCTTCATTGTCTCGGCGCTTTTCTGGTGGTTACCGCTGTTAATTATGGCTTACAGGAGTTACAGTGGTTTGCGAATAGTGTGGCGTGCTTTTCCAAGCTTTTATTGGGCATAGGTATGGTTTTACATAAATTAAATACGTATCCTTTGACAAAATCACGTATGTTTGCGTGGTTATGGCTTGAGTTGATTCGGTTGCTCGCGAGTGTATTATTTCTACCAGCTGTCTTAAAATATGTTTACAGGCATTCCTTTATTACCCGGATGAGTCGGTAGTAGATGGCACTGGCTCCAGGTTCCTCCGTGGTGCGATCCTCATCCGATCTGATTGGCTGGTCACCTCTGCTGTCCGTCCCAGTATTGTGCCAGATGCTCCCAACGGCTTCCCGCGAAAAACACTTCTAGCCCGACTTGGTGCTGTTGCTATTGATGTGAATTTCACACTTAATGAAGATGAGGACGAACAAGAGCGAGAGGTATAGTTAAACTTAGAAAATACTTGCCCTAATATATTATTCCTTTTTTGGAGGATTTATTTTTATTGGTCGTTGTTATCCAATTATGACATTAACACCTAAACTATTAACAAGTCACAGTAATTACTTAAGTAAAAGTAATAACTTATGTAAAAGTAATAACTTTTGATATTATTTTTATTCTGTAAATTAATAGGGATGATGACTGGGTAAAGAAACGAAATTCTATTTTGTCCGTCAATCAGGTAATACAAAAATATTAGATACGTATTTTTTGTTTTATAAAGTTAACAAAAAAATACTAAGTTAAAATGCATTAAGGTTGGAGAGTGGGGGCTCACTACGTCACAACTAGGTATAAAATGTACTGAGCCGTGACGTCATGCGCTATTTCAACTCAAAATATTTCCGTAATTTTAATATTACGTGAAAAAAGAAAAAATACATGTCAAATACTTTTTAATAATCTACCCGATAGACAAATAAAAAAAAATGAGTCACCATCCCTATTACTTGAAGTTAGAAATGTCAAAAGTTAGAATTGTTTGCTTTGTTTTCTTTAACATTTCTTACTTCGTTCAAATTCTTGTCTATTGCATATTGTAAAATGGTTGCATATTAATTACTTAAACTCAATAAATTACTTGTAACTTGACTGTAGATACCAGGGTTAGTCTTTATGTGTAAGTTATCTAAGAAATAATTCTACTTGATTCACTTTCTCAGGTCGTACAAATCGTTCGTCCGTATAACCACAGTGCAACGCAATGGTGGCGTACTGACATCTCCCTAATGAAGGTTCTGCTACCTTTCAACCTTACTTCAGCTGTGGAGACCACCACCCTCAACTTTAAAACTACCATCCCGGAGAAAACCTGCATCATACTTATTTACGCCGTAAGATCTCTTAGTTTTTATCGTTATTATTAGAACCCGTAAGATTTTCCAGTTTGAAGCGGTAAACAAGTTCTTTTTAAACACTTCACGACCTGGGTTCTGTTCACAGTGGGTACACTATGGCCTGATTACTGATTATGATTGGGTATGTAAATTATTGTTGGTGTTTTATTTAAACAACTGGCTACATGAAAATAAATACTAATTGCCGCCAGTGCCGATGAAGCCAGTATATCAGTGCTCGCTAACAGCTCACTGGTGCAGAAAGCAAGCAATTTTTTATCAAATTTAAATATTAAAGGTTTTGTTTTGCATCCTTGTCAAATTCAAGGAGGTACCTATGCTAATGATTCTCGTCCTGGATTAATAATAAAATGGGTAGGTATTATTTTTTTCTCATTTACGGAGATCGGTAAGTGTGAACCACCCGTGCTTTAAACGGGGGCCCTCTGATTCTCGCCCTATACCCGCGCTTCCACACATACAAACAATCTCAAACGTTTATTCAATAATTTCTTATTCCCTAAATCACATTATTACGGGTTATTCTGAAATACTGACAAACATAAACAACCAAAAAAATCAGTGTTTATTAATAATTAACTAGGTACCGTATTTTAATTAATTATTTATGTCTTTTGTGACAACCTCCTGAATTTTGACGAGGATGCAAAACAAAACCTTGTATATTATGTGTTTTAAAATGTATTTTGACTTAATTATCACTCACCTACAGCCTTTTTTTTCTTATCGTATGTATTCAGAAAAAGGAGGACAATACCACCGAAGACAGAAGTTTGATGAAGATACGCGTTGACATGCTGCCACCTGGGAATCGGAACTGTGGGTCTCACTACATTGGCAACACCATGACTTGTGCCGCTGACAGCGACGACAACACGAACGCAATTGACGACCCTAACTTCTGCCAAGTGAGTTAACAAACCTAACATTTATAACTAATATTTTAGATTTTTCTAAATTAAATATTTTGGTATCGTTCTTTGACGCAAGTTGCCCGCAAAAATCCCAAACGACATAGACACGACATTGCTTGACAAAAGTAACGTAAGAATGGACGCTAAAGAAATAAAAACCTTGTGCAATGTGAAAATCGCGAAATTAAGTAGACTACTGCAACAGCAGAATGGACACAGGCAAACAGCCCTGCAGCTGTGGAACAGCTAATGTCAAAGTATCTCTTTAGATTTAGCATTAGCGGTTCAAAGAAGATTAAGCTATAATTTGTTGTGTGGTCTTAAGTGCAACTATGGCCAACCACCGGTTTTGTTTCCTCTGAAACTAAATCGCTTCGGATGAGGATCATATTATTTATAAATGATAGTGTTTTAACATTTATATGTTAAATTCTATTCAAATGTTTTACTTTATAGGGCAACAGCGGTGGACCTCTTATTTGTGAAAATGAAGTAGTTGGACTTCAAACCTATATAGATAACGACTGCAAGCAACCACATCTGTACCAACTATTGTCAGCCTGGGAGAACTTTATAACTTGCGGTACCGAGGACAAATGTCAAAAGGAACAGTGCTCGAACATTTGTGACGTAATCAACAAAGATCCACTTGTAACAAATACTCTAGAACCTTCGGACATAACAGAAGCATCTTTTGAGACAACAAAAACATCTTCTGAGACAAACGAAGCATCTTCTGAAATTGCAAATGCATCTTCTGAGAAACCAAAAGCAACTTTGACGACAGCCGAGTCATCTTCTGAGCCCCAAGTCACTCCTACGATAATAAACCTCAATTCGGTAATAAACGACAATGAAGTTGCATCTACGTCACCATCGACAAGCGTAAAATCAGAGGAAGCGACACCAGCCAATATTCCACCTTCACTTAATGATACTATCTCCACCCGGTCTGTTTCTGAAGGAGAGGCTACCGAAACGCGGCCCTGGCCAAACGAAAAAGATCCAGATGGGCGTAAGAGTCTTGGAGAAGGAGAATTAGATAGTAATGGCAGGAAGCCTGCTGCTGTGCAAGCCCGGCGACACAAGCCAGTAGCACACACTCGCAGCTCGAGCAATGCATCTAATCTGTCAATGTGTTTAAGTATTTTCTACGGATTCTTAATTATTTTGGCATGATTGATTTAATGTGCATTTTATTTTATGTTTGAAACTATTAAAATTTAATTTTTCGGTATTCCGTTTATTTTTTTTTAAACTTTATGTTTCAGCAATGTAAATCTTAGCTCAAAGCTTAGAGTATGCACCGGAGATGTGCCAGTGGCGTGCGGGGGCGGCGGTAGTGCCGAAGTTTGTCGAATAAGTAGAATTAAGTAAGGTTGCAGGCTTAACGCCTCCGTAGCTTGCTCTAATAGCATTAACAAGTTTCCAGACCATATTGAAGGAATTTGTTATATTCTGCATTTAAGATTTTAAAGTATTTACGTTATAAAGTTTTAAGTTTTGATTTGTTTGGTACCAAGTCTGTTACAAAATAAAACACATTCAAATTGTAACAACATATTATACATTGATGTCAATCAAATCGACATTGACTATGACTTAAGGGCGCGTTCCCACTATGTCGCGAAGATAGATTATCGTGTCGTTTTTAAATGAAGGTGTTCACATATAGGACGACACGATAAACTGTCGTCCACGACTTTTTTTGCAGTGACGACTGTTGGTCAAGTCATTGGATATAATGGGAACTGCTAGAGACGACAGTCGTCCAATGATAAATCAATCGTCAGGACAAAGTGGGAACACGACATAAGGTTACCAGTATAATAAAAAAAAAATACCTGTCTTCCCGTATCTAAGGTTCCTATTGTTTAAAAAAAACATCTACTTATCGGATAAGCAGTACAAGCGAAACATGAACGTTTCCACATTTGTATTTGTGATGGTTAATAGAGGTTTAGCAAGCGTATAGATCTGGATCAGTACATGCTATTTCGAATCTCTTTGCCAGTTTCGTAAAATAAATTGGTTTTACCGATGATTAGTCAAAAATAACTTTATTGCAGATTTTTTAAATTTCATCTCTACCATAATTATTTTTATAGTAAATATGAATAAGGAACAATAAAACGATTTTAAGTTTTTAAACTGACATGGCGACTAACATTATCAATAACACTAGTAACGGGATATTTACCAAATGAAGTAATTTGAAAGCAGTTGTTATATATTGGACTATTTTTAAGGAAATGAATGGAATCCGTCCCTTTATCGTCACATTCAACCGTAATTTTTTATTTATAGATCATCATCATCAGCCCAAAATGTTCCCACTGCTGGGACACAAGCCTCCTCTCTATGAGAGGGAGTGGTCTGTAACTCACCACGTGGGCCCAGTGTGGGCTGGTAGATGTCACATGTCTTCGAATATTTAGTTCCAGGACATGCCGGTATCCTCACGATGTTTTCCTTCACCATTTTTTGAGAGCAGTGGTGAAGAAATAAATTATACAAAGTAATGCGCCTGCCTGGGTTCAAACCCACGGCTTACTGCTCGTAATCGTAAGTCTGGGATGCCAGTACTGGGCCACCGCTGCTCTCAATGTACAGATAATTTAATTATAACTAGCTTTCCCCGGCATGCGTTGCAATGCACTTTTTACCAACCCTATCTACCTACCGACCATACCCTAACCTACCCTACATACCTACCTACCTTACCCTACCGACCTACCTACCTACCCAACTCTACCCTACCTACCTATCTACCCTACCCTACCTTACCCAACTCTACCCTACCTACCTATCTACCCTACCGACCCTACCTACCTACCATATCCTACCTTTCTCACCTTTTAAACCTTCGCTGGACTACGACAAACATTTTAAAACCAAAATCAGCTAAATCGGCCCAGTCGTTCTCGAGTTTTACCGAGACTAACGAACAGCAATTGATTTTTATTTATGTAGATAGATAGAAGATAGACATAATTAAGTTACTGCCTTGTTGGTCTAATAACTAGTGGTCTCGAGCGTGACTGCTGAACTTGAGGTCCTGGGTTCAATTCCTGGGTCGGGCAAAGTGTTATTGGGTTTTTCCAGGAATTAGATTGGATTTCCAAGTTTTATTTTTCTTAGTAGTATATCCACGGAGTCTCTATTTATGCCCGGTTGATGGCAATAGGCTCGCCCCCTATTACATCGGACTTAAAATCATAAATGGCGAAATTTGGGTGTACTTTTTAGGTACACCTCTGCCTAACCCTTCGGAGATTACAGGCGTGATGTTATAGATAAATAATTTAGAAATAAATTGAATATGTTTTAAGAATGGCATTCTAGACCATAGACAAAACTACAAGTCATAGAGCATTTCATTCACACAACTTGCAATATATGAGAATAATTGTCGCAGTCACGACGTGCAAGCAGTAATCATTTTTGATACGTCCTGTTTGTACTTTTCATATTATTTTTTTCTTGCGTTGTACCTACCTATGTTTATTGTTTTATTTTATTTTTATAATTTTGTATGCACGTCATGTCCCTGCGACAAATAAATATATTTTCTTTCTTTCTGTCTTTCTAAATGAATGATTTTTTATTAAGACAGTCGTTGGTGTATCTTACTAATTCTCGCCGCTGTAAAACTAATTATCATATCTGGTGGAGACAAATCCCTGGACCGGGCCGGTTGCCGGCTGCCGGCGCGTCGGCGTGGCGGCGTGGTGAAGCTCCTTATTTGCATTTTCACAAGTCGCGGTAAGTACACTTAACTTCCTAAAGTTCCAAGTCTACAAGCCTCTTGTAATTTGTTTCTGATGCGTTGAATTTGTCCTTTCTTATAATATTATACTTTATGGCTTACCTAGTTAGGACCTCAAAAGCCTGTGGTGTTTTGCGGTAGTAAAGATAGAAATATACTCCGAGATTAATACAACCCAAAAAAATATCCTTTAGCTCTTCCAACTTTGTTTCACGGGGAGGGTCTACTATTACGTCAAAGATTTTAATTACCTCGTAAACTAAAATGTTAAACATATGTTTGGTAATCTAATGTTCACGAAAATTTTATAAAAAGGTTAAGTAAATGTTCACACAATTTAACGTTTACAAACATAATTATTGGACACACTTAGCGTTCTTACTTATTTTTGTAATTTAATGTTGCGACATAAATTTTAATTTTAAAGGCGTTTCTCTGTTATTGCTCGGGACTGTACCTACATATACTCGTATGTTAAACACAAACACCTCTCGATAAAACACATTCTTTCTTTACATTTTGCACGTAAAGTACCATCAGTTTTAAACTGAAAAGCATTTTCTTCCCGAACTTCCCAAGTGCACTGAATCGAAATGTATCTTAATACGACTCGATGTGTTTAAATTCGAAAGGGGATCGCATCGGAAAACTGTTATGCATATTTTAAAGTTAAATTTACTTACAGCGAACCCACAGCACCGAATGAAGATTCGACTCTCGAATATCTCTTTGCGAACTTTAAAATGTTTTATGATATTCAGCGGACGTGATAACGGTAAATTTGCGAATGGCCATTCAATCGAAATGAATATCAAACATGTTCATTTGAATTTATCGTTCAAGAAGGACGTGACTTATTATTCCTCGTATCTTATTTCATTTCTATTTCGTTGCATACATAACGCCTAAACGTTATGTTATAGCAACAGTTCCAGCGGCGGATCTTGCAAAGAGAGATCACAATTTCAATTCTGCACATTAATTACAGCAAAACAAACGCAACTTTTAACATTTGATTATACAAGGAGGGTCGAGTTAACAAACAAAAGGAATTAATTCAACAATCTCGTAAAAGAAATAAGCAGTTCATAAAACTTTTAATAATTAAAACTCAAATAAAAATAGGAGCATCGGGAGCATAGCATGCCCAGTTTGGCGCGACCTCCCTTTCCCGCTTTCCTTGTATACTGTCTTGGTGTTTATGACGCACTTTTATGGAAGTCCGGAGTTCTTTATAAATGGACATTGTGTAAGAACCATTTTCCTATATAAATCCCCACTGGAGGGTAAAAGAACTGACAACTGTCGTTAACTCATCCTGACCGGGCATAAAGGAGTGTAAACAGGGAATAGCTCGTAAAAATAATAGCTCGGCTATTTATAAGGATAAGGATTATAAATAGGCACATTTTATATTTAATTTTTCATACATTGTAGTATGGTCACCCTAAGCAAAATGGTAACAAGTAGAATTCAAATAAGCTGTGCAAAGTTTTAAGGAATTACTAAGTTGGTAATGTAAGGAAGTTGTTAATGTAAAGAATGATGCCTAGCTAGAGATGTAGATTTTTACTTTTGTTTTCTGTTTCTCGATATTTTCTTTACGTTTACCGAAATTTGTACATACACGAAATCTCTTCTTACCATAATAGTCTTGTCCTCATAGCAATTCATGTCACTATACCAGGTTCTCCACAAATTGCAATAAACCGAACAAAAGTATCGCGTAGCCTGTTACACGTGTAAATGCTAATAAATAAAGAACCTTTCACAATTCATCGTTATCAAGATTTCAATGGAAATCTAGTTTGTTTTCAGTGGAAAACTCTTCCATCGAAAGATAACGCGTGTAACCCACTGTGCTCTAACGAGAGCCAACAACTTAATAAATCGTCCAGCAGATTGCACTATCTCCTCATCTCGGTCTAACTCTTGCACTTCCATTTTCTTTTAAACTTCCACTGAATTTACAATCGCAACAAGTGATAACGATTCAATTAGATGTTTTTTTTAAACCCAGCAAAGAAAAGAATATGCTACAGTGCGGCTCAGTCCTGGCGATAAACTGAATCATACACATTAGTCTGAGGTTGATTGAAGAATCATCAAATCCGCCGCCGGCGTCGCGCTGTAGGCAATTTTCAATCTCTTTCCTATTTGTGACAGTAATAAAGCGGCCGGGAAAAGCCAACAATCAATTTTGTATTTCAATTTATTCCCAACCATCCTAGTTCGTGCGATGATAAGAAAAAGAAAAACGCGTTCATTGAAAACGGAAATTATTGCAAGAAGCCATCAGTGGTGTGCGCCGGGCTTCCTACGCTGGTTTATTTGTGTTTTCATTTTGCCAAACGGTTTCACAGTTTTTGATTTGTGGGCCGTCGCGTCGGTGGGAGCCATTTTTCACGCACCTCATTGTGACGTTCACGCTCGAGAAGGCCGGCTGCGAAGGTTGGCGAGCTCGTCACAACTCACAACTTTATTTATTGTCAACCCTTTCTATTTGAATATGCGCTTCATGTACAATGCACGCGATTTGTTTCATAGATTTGTATTGTATGGCAATTTGTTCAATGAGAATGCAAACCATTCCTGACGTAGTGATTGGGGAATCTTTTATTGTAATCATTCCTCAATTAAGGTTACAGTAAGTGAATGGACAGGACTTAGGATCACGAACAGGATCGCCTTAAATGCATATACAATAATAATGTAGTCAAAAAAATCTAGTCATAAACTAACTAGCGTGGCTGTTGATCACGCGCCTACAAGCGGAGAAACATGCGCACACGCGCGTGGATGCGGGTCGAGACGCAAGGTATGGCTCACTCGAGTCTCGCAGTGCCGTTCTTGATTTGATAGATTATGAAACGGCTTTGATTGAAACGAGTCAGAGCCGCCGTGAATCCACAAAACGCAACTACGCGCGTGAGTGCGTAAAAAACCCGCACGATGATGCAGCGTAGTAAACTAAACTACAGTGACTGCAAGTTTGGGCTTCATATGCTTAGAATTTGGTAGTAAGCACCAACACAGGTCTTGGTACCAATGAAAAAACTAACTTTAGTATTTGCTTATTGACGGAACTATTGCAGTTACGTCAAGCGATCTAACTATGACAACTCATGGTAGACGTACTGCACTCCCGCAGGTACGCGCGTAGGTGCGTTGACACGCAAACATGCAGCGTGAGGCGTGGCAGTGTGATAGTCGCCTAAGACTGCGATGGAATGGTATCGTGAAAGCCAGCCCTAGTTTCTCGCGCCTTTAATCAGCGAGCAAAAGCATCTCAATGTGAGATCTCCTAGATTTCCACACTGCTTACTGCCTATCATAAATGATGAAAAAGTTGCATTCAGAAAGTACCAACTTAACCAAGATTAAGAATTTAACCAAAGATTTAAATTGTACTTAACTGTAACATACCGAAACGCCGTAAACCGAAATAAAATTAAGATAATAAACTACGTTTTAAATTTCAATCTACGCGGAGTTAGTTGTGTAGTAGATTGTAATGTTGTTGGTTGTTTACAGTGGTGAAATTAAAGATGGCATCGATAACAATTCTATCAGGGTGTGTTGGGCGGACAATGAGCGCTGGGGGTCGGGAAATTGGGGTGATTTTTCTCCTCTTTGCACGCTCACAGTAAGCTGTAGCGTTAGCATAAACAGTAACAGAAATGTGGAAATAAAATCATAAGTTCTCTGTTACTCTCTCACTAATAAGTCAACAAGTTTTTCTTGGAAAGATATAAAACGTTAAGCGTTTTTTAATAATGAGCTCTAAGAACTAATAAAAAGGTGATCAACGTTATAATTTACGCAAATAAATTGACGTGTGAACTATTACGATTTTTATGTTAATTTGACTGCTTCGTTGGTTTAGTCGCAAGCGCGACTGCTGAGCATGAGGTCCTGAGTTCGATTCCCGGGTCGGGCAAAGTGCTATTCGGTTTTTCTATCAGGAATCTCTTAGTAGCAGCCACGGAGTCTGGATCTGTGCCCGGTTTGTGGCAATTCGCTCTCGCACTATTACATGGGACTCAAACATAACTGGCGATATGTGGGTGTACTAAGTACTAATTAGTTACACCTCTTTACCCGTCGGGGACTACTGGCGTGAATATGAATGAAGTTTTATAAAGGGTGTAAAACACCTATTAACGCAGCCGAAACCAGTGCCTTTCTCCCTGTCATTGCGATCATTCTTTTGTTCTACACCATACCTGGGAACCTTCTAGTTACGGAGATATTAGGGGTCAAAGTTACAAGTATTTTTTTTAATACAAGTTTTTAATGTAAGATTTTTACTTTAAACACCTCCACGACCCCCGTACTATTCAATCCGTCCATCAGCACAATGTCTTGAGTACGTTACATTGAGTTCTACCACAAAACATGATTTTACATCCCCCAAAAAAAAGTCGTTTCCAAGAAACAATTTTTGCGTAAACTTACTTAGTTTCATGTACAGAATGCTTGGTTGACGGCTTCGTGATGAGGTGATTTACACCGTGTATTATGTTTGACGACAATTTTTTTTTTACAGTTCTATCTTTTTACTACCTATAGAAAAATACTCTCAAATACAACTATTTTTCCTACAGATAGCAACGTAGAATATCATCATTTTTTTTCGCTTCCTCCTTTTTCTGCTATCCGTACAATAATATTCGATGTGCTTCTCAGGTGATATCAGTAAGTACGACAATGCTGCGGCGGACGACATTTTTATGCTCCCGATATGAAACCGCTTTGCTCTCCATTCTCGCCACAACCCACTAAAAGAGCACCTTTTCGAATTTCCGCTCACCCCGACTGTAGATAACGCATTTTCTCTTTCATTGGGTGCTTTATTGTATTTGTTAGTGACTGTAATAGGCGACAAAGTAGTTACCTATTCTAAAATAATTAAGTACCTACTAGGAAACTAATTTAGTCGTTTTAAACGATATTCCTATTGTAATATAAAAGTAATAAATTTAGGTTCAAGTATATTTGTAAGCTTTTATTTAACTTACCTTGCCAGTTAGTATGTATTGGTCAAATCTTGCAACTGAATTTCAAACCAGTTCCCCCCAGGCTGAACTGAAATTTTGCATTCATCTTTGATTTTAGGGACAATACATTTTTATCACAGACATGACTGCGACCTTCAGACCCTGCAGCCAGGATCCCCTCCACGCAAGAAATCAACGGTTAAAAGTACGGACACGAAATTTTGTATGAGCATTCAAGGTTGACTAACGAATGTTAATAGATAAAGCTTTTTTCTTATTTAAATTTTAAGAAAAGTTTAATTTATTTATGTTAATTTTTTATCGCATCATACCCTTATAAGGTGCCCAAACCGAGTGGACTAGTCTGCGGACACCGGACTTAGACAGGCTACTTACATAGCGATCAAAGTCCGGTGTAGCTGCAGCGAGGCCACAGCCCACTAAAAGAGCACCTTTTCGAATTTTCGCTCACCGCGACTGTAGATAACGCATTTTCTCTTTCATTGGGTGCTTTATTGTATTTGTTCGAGTGATTATGGTTAGGTCAGGGTCTTTAAAAAATACTTTGTCGCCCATTACAATCTGTTGCCGAGGAACATTTTGTTTCCAAAATACTAGCTGCTGTCTGCGACTTCGTTCGCGTGGAAAATTTGATGTTTTTGATGATAAAAATATACGTTTTGTTTTATACTGTGTAAAGATTTTGTCAAATTCATATAATAATGCATGCAGTGGGAGGTAGAAACAGTCGCAAATAAATCATCATTTAGTAAAGACGTTTGTTATTTTTCTAAAACACCGTTTTCAAAAGAAAGTGAACCTTCAAGACATAAACGTAGGCTCGAATTCGAACCAGATAAATCAATGAATGGAAAGGCTTGCGGACTCGCATTCCTTAGATAAGGATTCAAGTTGTTTACAAGTAATTAGTGTATGTGAAGACTATTATAAAAACTTATATTATGGAAAATTGGTTAAGATATTGCAACAATATTGAACGTGTTTGTGCGAATTAACTGCGTGGACTATTTATTTTAATTTTGCAAAATGACGTCTCTAGCTACAGAACAGTCAAAATATTTATCTACGTTAGAAAATGTGGCTAGTATGTTACGGAAAGTTAACATAACGAAATGTCCGAAACAGCGATTAACAGCAGGTTATGTTAAAGCGAGATTAAAAACCATTGATTAGTATTGGGATTCGTTCACACAAACGCATGGCAGCCTTACGAAATGTACACAACGTGAACAGCGGGGCGTGTTGCCTTACTTTCTTAATGAAAAAAATTATACGTACGAAGAAATGTATCTGTGTTTACAAGCGGATTTAAATTCGCTTGTAATTATTGAGTTCTGTATTGCATACGATGCAAGATCAGGTCATTTACTGAAAAGCACTTTGTTGCTGAAGGTTTTCGAAAGTAACTTTATTCTATACACGTAAATATCAAAGTACCCTAACAAGTATTTCGTAAAGTGGACAAATTTTCAGTTTGGTATTTGTTCAGTAACTCGTCTTCGCTCTGCATTCTTGCCCACTGAAATAGCACCTTTGCGAATAACCGCTCACTCCAACTGTTGAATGCAATCTCATTTCAATTGATACTTTATTGGGTTGTATTAGAGATCTATTTACTTTTGTGACTACAAAAAAAACAAGTAAGAAACTAATACTTACTAATCTATACTAAAACTAATGGTTCGAATTGAAATTTTATAATTTAGTGTTGAATAGCCCATTTATCGAGGGAGGCCCTAGGCTATTTAACATCACGCTACGACCGATAGGAGCGGAACATCAATGTTGCCAAAACGGGGAAAATGTGACGCAAACGAAGTTGCACGGGTCAGCTATTTAGAAATATATTTACACTGTCGCTTGCAGTAGTGACCAAAAAAAAAAAAGCAAGTAGGAAATTTATACTTACTAATAAAAGATAAAGAGGGCAGAATAAAGTATGTTATAAAGTGTCAAACCAAAATACGATTGGTTAAGCAATTAACTCAATTGTTTTAATAAGTTACATCAATTTTCAAACGCGTAAAAGGTTTTACGATATTTTATATTAATTATTTTAAAAAATAGGACTAACTGTTCCATTTAAAAGGTAAGCAGTAGGTTAATAAACAGTTAAGAAATAAAATAAGATATATTCTTGAACAAGGCTTTAATGAGCTACATCTTTGGTCGTATCATTGGTTAAAAGAGCACTTGCACATTTATATTTATACAAATGCGCGTGTGTGTGTGTGTGTACACGACATGCGTCTCTCTACAGGAATGCATGAGCTTGTACAGTCGTCAACATAACGCCTACGGAATAATTACACATTCAAGTACCATCGAATGCATGCACTAGTTACAACTGCTGACAATAAAACACCTGATTCACAATAATTAACATTACAACGACTATTGATTTAAACAGTCTCATTTAGAGCATGGACTATTAATAATTTTAAAATACACAGTATTGGCGACTGTACATAATTAAATGCAAACAATTCATAAATCATCCGAAGACGATGACAAGTTTTTTTTTAAATATTACTAAAAGAACTAATTTGAACTATTTCGAATTATGTAATTTTTTTTCAGTAACACATTTATCCACATTTGACTAATTAATCCAAATATTTTATATTTACCATTGTATAATAATAGATTTATACAATAATCTACTTATAGTGAGCTATTTACTTATATAATACAAACATCGTAACAATGTCTATAATAAACTTAACAGGTAATATACATAGATACAAAAAGAAATAACAAATGTATTCGAAAATTGATCATTTAAATTAATTTTCTTCCGCGGCTTAGCCAGAGTAAAACTAAAATATTTGAAAATAACTAAGTATTTGATCATTAAATATACCTAATCAATTTGAGACTCGATTGATTGTACTATAATACGTACATATAGATATTATAATATTTACATTAACACTGATATTTATTCTAAAATACATTTCATCCCTCAAAGACGACAATTCGGCAGTCTTATAACCCGCACTCGTGAATTTCTCGCGTTAGGCTGGACACACATTCAGCGGTTCGTATGCGCGTTTAAACCGCTCACTACGGCGGTTGAGCCGCCAAAACGTCCACATCACAGAATTAGTTCACCACTATCTCAACAACTGAGCATCTGAACCGCTGTCAGTATTCACAGCCTAAGCTAAAATCGCACTGTATCATTATCCGTACCAGTCAATTCACAATTATACATTAAAGAGAAAAATACAGACATGATATTGCAACTTTTAACAGATTTACACAAAAAGGAGATTCAATGATCCTCTAACTATATCCTAATTCAGCATAATTGCTCATCTGAGATCAAATTCTGAGATTTTAACAAACTAAAACAATTTTCCTTTACACATACCCTAATAACATAATAATATCTTAGTTTATTCGAGAAATGATGACATGACAATGTAGGTTATTTAATTAATTATGTGCTGTTCATAAACAATCAAAAACACTAACTACAGTTTGGCATTTACTTTGCTTTAGTTTAAACACTTAGAAACATGTCAAGTCCAGTGATTATAAGACGATGTCTTAATATAGCTGCGTTTTAAACACTGAATAGTTCGTTTGCAACGGCAACTGATCAACTTCGTAGTATCGATTGTCTCGTAGAGTACGCGTGATTAGTGTTGATACTTGGCGTAGGGGTGGGCCGCGTCTCACGCGCTATAATCTCAGCTGGACGCTGAGAGGCCGAGGGGTTTGAGGTGCGGGGGGGCGGCGAACGGCGCTGGCGACGACCCCGACATGTTGTTGTTCAGATCACCGGAGCGGCTCGAGCCGTTCATCAAACCGCTCATCGCGTTGCTTGTCTGCAGAAAATTTATTTAATTAATTTCTTGGCTATCAACTCCAGACATTGTGTGGTATCTAAAACAAGATCTAGATCTTGTCTTGGTCTTATAGTAGGTAACAGTTTCAATGAAGATTTCTGCTTCGTTTCGAAGCAAGTTTTACTCTTTTCTTAAACTATATACGAATAAAATTGGCCAAGAGCCCACCAATTCCTGAGTGAGACGCCCGAACACAAACTGAGGATTGGATAAGATTGTTGCACATGTGAATTTTCAGGAAAGAGAGTATTGTTGCTTACCGGTGGCGGCGGCAGATGCGTGGTCTGCCTCTTGAGGTGCGCAAGCGGCGGCGGGTTGTAAGCCATGTTCGCGAACACCAGGCGTTCCTCGTAGTCATACTCGCACAGGATCTTGTTGTCGCACAGGTAGAACCGGTCGCCCACGCAGAACCTTAGACAAACGATGCAGCTCATTGATTTAAATGTTCTGATATGGCAAGTATCAAGTTACTTTGGTCTAGTCTAGTGTTGGTAAGTGAATTCTTGTGTGTGGTGTCATTTTATTTTTGTTTGAGGTTGTCGGGATATTTTTTTTTATTTACTAATGACTTTTATTTTCACAGGCAGGAGAGAATTTTGGTCGATAACAATCCAGTGTTTATGAATACGGCGGGCAGCAGTAGCATGTCAATGGCGGTATTAGTGTTGTTATAGCACTTAGAAAAATACAACTGCGTTAGCTGGATCTATTAAAGTTTTAAAAACTAGTACATGTTTAAGATCAACCATTGTAAGTTGATATGTCAAATCACTTGTTTAATTCATGCTGAACTTGTCCGCTAAACATTGTTATGGACTTAGCGGGGTTAATTACGACATAATCATAATTAGTTGATACACATAAAATAACAAGTAGGAAGATCCAATTAGCGATGCTACCGGTTAACCGGAACCTACTACACAACCCGCGTGTTATTAAGGTTAGGAGGTAAGGTTCATAATTATACGCATCCTATTTCTAATAAGACACGCTTCGATCTAATCTCGAACATCATTACTTTGATGAAACGAAACCGAAAAAGTAAACCACAAAATGTCTAGGAAAGAAAATTTACTATCACGAGTGGAAAGGTCAGCGCGAGGCAAGGAGGCGCGATAACGTCACGCAAGCGAGCATCCCTCAATGTGGCAAAACAAAAGGTATCGCCTTCGACTCGCCACTGGCCGCCCGGAACCGCCGGTGATAACGGCGACCTTATCTCCCCTCAGTCTCACACCCGCGCGCCGCCCGCACCCCCGTGTCTCCGCCACCCTGCCAACTCTTTTGTTTCACTTGTCACAAAAATTAAGCGCAATAGCTCCGCTACAAATGTCTCTTTTTTAAGGGGCCAATTTCCACCGCAACTCAGTCGATTTCGCCGCTCTTAATTAACTTTATTTCCTGTTCTCTTCGTTCCCGACTTTTGTTTTGGGCTCGTCGTTTTTTATTTCGCTATTTTTTGTCTGCAACTGCGTAATGGAAAAGATGGAAAACGAAATTTTAATGACTGGGTGCTAGTTAAGCTTTGTTCGAAGCGCCATTGTGTCGCCACGGCACCCAAGCCAAGTTTGACGTTTTTCGTTAAACGAACGTGTACATGGGCTCTACTCCCTCCGCACTAAGACAAAAGCATCAGGATGTACTGATCAAAATCAGCAGAAAAAAACATTTCCCTGCTTATGCAAGACACAAAAGCTCCGGTTTTTGACTGCTCGAAACGCTCTCAGATATAAATTTTCCATGGAGGGTGTTCGTCCGATTTTCAATAAACATGATGTGCTGCCACAATTTGAGATATTTTCACAAATTTTAATGGCAAGTCATAACAGCGTGCAGCGTGAAGATAGCGGTGGCAGGTGCGTGCGACAAGCGGTCGCGACAGGCGGCGCGGCAGACGCGCGTGCGGCATGCGGCGGGCGTGCGGGCCGCAGCACGCGGTTTCCGCCGCGGGCGCGCCGCCGCCGCGCCGCTCGCCGCCAGATTGCTACTAAATTATTTAGCCGTTTAGCGATATTCGCCCGTGATATCTGCCGTCCGCTCCGATCGGACAGCCTGCAAATTGGATTCAGATTTCTGCCCGGCGTGGAAATTGATTTGTACGTGATATTTAATAGTTTGCACTGGCGTACCGTTGTTGTCGAATGTTTATCGAGCTTTAATAGAGCTAATTAGTGAAATACCTGCGTAGTTTCCGCGCACAACTTACATAACTACACGAAATAATAACACTCTGCTATTTCATGAAATATAAACCAATTTCCTGATGTTCAAGGTAAACTTGATAAACTTACAGCGCTTTGCGTAATACGAAGCCAACTGTTGAGTCTGGATTCTAAAAGCACTCGAATGAATATATAATTTGGCGAGAATGTCGCGCGAGATCTACTAACACGGGAAAGGTTCACAAGTGACATATAAACCATTCAGAGCGGCTCCAATCTTCGCGACCTTTCTATTATTTAAACGGACGCAGTCCGGCGAAAATTGCCGTTTTCGCGCCTGAACCCCTACTCTGAACTTTACTCGACATTTTGGGGACAAAATAAATTATAGTGGAATGCTATCCGTTAAATATCTTACAATTTTCATCAATTTTACACTACAAACGTAACTTAATATTTTATACAAATACAAAAAATCAAAACTGGGTTCGAATTAAACCCAAAACGTTTTAGACTATACTGTAACATACCAACAAAATGGGTTTTCCTTGCAAATTTAGGTAACGTGAGTCGAGAGCTCGATACTAGAATACGGACGGCGGTATCCGGCCCGGCTGACAATGTCGTGCACCGAACAATTGAATTGAATAAAACAGTCGAAGAGTATTCATATGTTTTGATTAGTAAAGAAATCTCTTTGCCGGGACAATGTTACTTTGGAGAAATATTAAAGCTGCTCTAAATATATGCATGTGTTTGAGAAGGCAAGTCGTAAAGTGCTTTGATATGAACTGTTTACTTTCAGGTGGTCCTTTCTTGGTGCATCTTGACGGGTTGTTTTATTTGTCTTTTGGTTTTGCAGCTTCATTGTGGCAAGTTTAGGACCTATTAGTGTGGTTAATATAATAATAAACCATTACGATTTACTTCCATTTTTTGTAATTATTATCTTGCTTCCTTTTTTTTATTTTTTTAGTCTCTCAATTTTGTCCCAGTGTTGGCAAAGGCCTCACCTTTCTCCTTCTATACCTCTCCATCTTTTACCTACATATTACAAACAAATAATTATTATAAGTCGCTAATAACCTACAGTTTTTGCTGTACGAAAAATTGAAACATTGTAGTCTCCATATGTTTTTTTAATACAGACAGAATCAACGTTACTAATGCTTCAAAGTTTAATCAAACTGTTGAAGGGCTACACACGCCATTTATTAATCCCGAATGCAATACGAACACAGCGCAGCGAGGAAATGAAGTAACGTTTACCTATATTATTTGCTTTCGTACGTTAGGCTGTTGACACACTGAGCAGGTTGGCTGTAGCAGCCAATCTAACGTGCTCCGCCGTACTCTGGCCGTTGGCTATCTCATGGATTTAATTAAAACAGACTTGTCGCGAATATTGATTAGCTTATACATATTTGTCTTTTAGTTGGCTGTACAGCCAAATGAATGAAGACGTCTTATACTGTTATATTCTGAGACAAGTTTAGGTACGATTTTCTAGTTTTATTGTCATTAAATAAACCGACATACTTACTTTTTTACAAAGATTTCTTAGATGAGGAAGTGGAGGAGTATTGTTCAACTGTTAATTGATAGTAAAAGTATGTTACGTTTGAATTGTTGGTTCAATCTTCAGAAGGAACTTTAACGCTTTAACTTTTTCGTTGTCAATGTATTCACAACTTTTGCTTGTAACACTATTCCCTACATAATACCGTGAATATAAAAATAAATAAAAAAGGCCCACAATTTATGGACACTGGATATTAAATGTTTATACAAAAGCACGCATTCTCCTTGCGTTTGACTTTATTATGTAGCGGAAAATTTAATCGCGTTTTCAGTGTCCGTGAGATGAATAAACAATCTAAACTGCTCTTAAAATATATCTCTATCCCTTTCACTCAATGTAGTTTACCGGATTTTTTGTCCTGTTCTTTAAAAGTGGGGTTCAATATTGGTGAAACAGGTTTAGTTTTTTGGCTATAATAAATAAAGATTTATATACTTTTGGAATTGTGATGGTGAACATTTGTAAGATTAACTTTTCTAAATATTTTTTTATATAATCACGGAATAGTGGAGAGTAATAATTTTTATCTTTTAGTCGTAAATAGAAAACTTCTATTCTTTTTTTTTTACTTTCAATGCCGATAACATTACGAAAACTTTGTCTTGGTCTACCTAATTATGCAATTATTATGTTTTCTCTTCTGTTATTACTTACTTCTAATTTAGAAGCATTAATTTACTGTAAAAGGTAAAAATAGTAGCCGGGTGTAACTGTGACTTATAAAGCTATATAAATAAACTGTCTCACACCACATTGTTATTAAACATCAGAAAAGACACAACAAAGATGAGCTTTTCTTAGTCATCATCTGCCTCATCATCTGCCTAGCCTTTTCCCAAACTCTCTTGGGGTCGGCTTCCAGTCTAACCGGATGCAGCTGAGTACCAGTATTTTACATGAAGCGACTGCCTATCTGACCTCCACAACCCAGTAACTGGGTAATACGATACCCCTTGGTAAGACTGGATGTCAGACTTTTTTTGGCTTCTGACTACTCGTAACGACTGTCAAAGATCTACAAATGACAGCCGGGACCAACGGCTTAACGTGCTTTCCGAGGCACGGAGGAAACTCGGTATGTAATGATGGTCACCCATCCACGGACCAACCTCGGCAAGCACGGCTTAACCTTAAAGATCGACCCGGGCGGCTGTTATTATTTAGCCACGAGCTCCTCTTCTAAACTGTGTTCAAGAGCTGTCAGTGTCAGTGTCAAACAGCCATTTAAAGGTAGCCGTTCAGTTTTTTTTTTTTTTATAACTAGGTAGGCTTTCTTCTGGCCGCAACTCGCCTGATGTGAAGCGATGATTGGCCTAGGGTAGAGGACGCTTGCCTAAAAGAAACCGATTCACTCGATCTTTGAATAGATCCTGATAATAATGATCAGGGAACAGAGAAGCCAAGGTAGGAAGGAGGTGAATCCCAGTGACTTCGAATAATAGTTGAAGAATTCCGATCTAGGTAGATGTTTTTCCTTAACATACCTATGGTTGCACTGCTGACAAGCGAAGCACTCGAGGTGGTACACGTTGCTTCGTGCGCGCATCACCATTTCGAACGCTGGGATCACTTTGTTGCACGCCGCGCAGTAGCCAGTGTTGCCGAACAGCCTGTTGAATAATAGTACATTATGATATAAGTGCGGTAAGTTGAAAATTACAGCCGAGGCGATATTGCTAGCCCGAGCCGTAGGCGAGGGCTAACAAGAAAGCAGAGGCTGTAATTATCAAAGCGCACGTATGTCATACGACGTTTTATAACATATTTGTGAGGAAATAAATAAAAGTCGGACGACATTTTCAAATAAAAACAAAACAGTGAAAAGAAAAAGCGCGCGGAATAATTTTTACTTGTTCACAAATTGAAATTGAATGCAATCGAATGCGCGCGCATTAGCGCTTTTTTTTTAAGGCAAGGGCACAGAAACAGCCAGTATTACTAATAAAGTAAATTTATATTTTTGTGTTTTATTACAGATAAATGGTTGTAATTTATGGTTAAAATTGATTAAATTAAAGAGTTAAATGTTTATTTATTATATTTTATCTCCCAAGTTAATTTTATTCATAAAATGTTGACCACTTTTCTGACATAAAAACTCTTTGCTAAGATTTAAAAAAGTACCGTTCGTTTTAGACGGAGCATTATGATAAGCCGTGCGTTTTACTTTACATTACCGCACTAGTGCGTAATGAGATACATTACGATACTGAACTTGGTGCAATAAGAGACCCTTTACGAGCAAATGTGTTATAAAGAATATTTATTTAGTTCAGAAGGGAGTCCAAAGCCGCACCTCATCAACCAACAAGCTTCGGAAGCTGTGCATGTTGCCTAAAGGAGGAATATCATTAAGGAGGTCTTGAAACTTTAGGTGGTCATCACTTCCAGCGTTAGGGAAACGATGCCAGGAGGAAGAGGAGGAGGATTAGTTTTACGTGTAAGTTCCCAGGTAAATGTAAACTTTCGTTTTTATATTGAGGAGCACCACTTGAGATGTCACCGCAGTTTCCTCGTGGTCATACTAGTCACCTAGCTTTTTTCTATTAATAAAGAAATGATTCACCATTTTTCCACCCCATTCATTTATAGTTACGGTTTTATCAAAAAAGGGCCTGAAAAATATTGCTATTAAATTCCCCCGATTCTTCTCCTTTTCGTGTCAATTGATTTAACTATAAGTCAGATTAGGATGTCAGCTATTTGGAGTTTATTCAAAAAAATATACAGACACATCAAACATTCTTCGGCGTTATTCCTATAGTTGCTAAGAGATTATATTAATTCCTCACCTCAAGTAGTCCCTCTTGCAAAGGATCAGGTTGGCCCGTGTGTATAGCGTATGCCCAACCTCCCCAAGCCGACAGTCACAGCAGCCGCACTTGAGGCAGTCCTCATGCCACAGCTGGTCTAGAGCCTTCAGCAAGTACCGCTCCGTGATCACCTTGCTGCATCCAGCGCAAATCTGATACAAGTAAAAAAAACCATTGAAGATAAGCCAAGGACATAAAAGCCAATAAACACGCACTGGGCCAGTCCATCTACAAAGAGGAGGTTGGTGTCCCAGCAGTGGAAACCATAGGCTGTTAATTTTTATGCAACAACAAAATTGATTATTACCAGTAACCAGTAAAGTAACGAAATTCATAATTACTTAGAAATCATGAAAAAGACGAAATTTGAGTTGGGTTTTACTATCTAAAATGATATCTTTTTTGTTGCTAAACAATAGTCTCATTCAACCAGAAGACACAAGTTCCACTTCATAATCAATTCAATTAGTGCTACGAAATCTACGACTGCTACGACGAGCTACGAAAATGTATTTTTCTGATTCTGACACTTCGAACAGAGCTTTACGGTAAGCATACTCACTATGCAGCTTTAATATTGAGCATACTCTAACCTAGCATAGCGTCCTGTATAATAAATCGGTGTATACCTGTGGTTGAGGTGGTTGCGCAGGCTGCGAGGAGGCGCCGGTCTGCGCAGACGCAGGCAGCGGCGACGCACGCGCCTCCTTCTGGACCTCCATGGCGAGCATGTGTGAACCCAGCGTCGGACTGCCGCCGCTCGCCTGCTGAGGTGTTCGCCTTTCGCACTGCAACAAATAGATACCAGGTTAGTTTTCATTTTTTAAATCAATTATAGCCAGCAAATTTGGCTGACGGAAACCCCGTAAGTTTCAACGACACTTTAAACAGAAGTTGAAAGTGTCGTTGAAACTCGCAGTCAGTTAACCCAAAATATAATAAGTAAAACATAAAACGATATTGAGTTATAAATATACCGTAAAAGAAACCAAGAAAAAAAATCCCGTTTGTGTATATTCCTTGGCAACAAATCAAGTTCAGCCGTATCGCGGTCCATTCATATTGAATCATAAGTCACAATACGTAATCGCCTCAGAACTGTATAGGTCATTCAGACCACTTTATGTTACAGCATAAACTCCAGAACCATGAAATTTATCGCCTGTAATATTTCTTGAAAAAATTAGCGCAACTACTCAACCGATTAATGAGAACGTGAAACACGACTCGACGTTTCTGAACTATAGCAAATTATGTACCTTAAAATATCGAATAAGTACAAAAATAAGAATAAAAAACTGTAATTGAGATCGTGTCACCGAAAAAAGCAGCAATAAAGTCAGGCACGGATCGCAGCGTCGTCACGCTTAATTAATATTTTAAATACAATTCAATTAAATTTGGCAACTGGTGCAGCCTCGCACTATTTTGTCGGTGACAATCGCGCCGGTTACAACTGTGCGACCTTTCCACTGGTTTTTTTGTCCACGCACAAACTTGTTTTCTAGTACAACGGATTCGGGTATTATGAGCCAACGTGCCTGAAACAATGCGGCCTATTGTAAGGTCCGTGACGAATGGTGCGCGACTCTTATTTTCGAGAGTGCGTCCGATCGGCCGCCATAAATAATAGCGGACGGATATCGAGCGGAAGTGCACACCAGCACCACACCGACAAATAGTGTCAATGACTGTTTGTTTAATCTACAAAGGAAACTAATCAACTCTGTTGTGAGTCAGTTCCACTAAGAATAGCGGTTTAATACGTATACCTAATCAAGTGTGGCGAATCGTTTAATTGCACCTATATAATAACAATGGTTTATTGCCTCTCCATCGACACATTTAAAACAAAATACGGATGTGGGTATGCTTGCCCACTGCTGCGCTCGAGTTTCACGAACTGCGGCGCAAGCGCATGGCAATACCCAATTAGAAGCTTTTTTAATAGCATATAAAGGCGCAGTAGAAGTAACTGATATATATTACATAAATCCACCTCTCATCAAGTGTGAAAGGGGAAATCATTACCAAGAGGATGTAAGAAATTTATGTTAAAAATTATTTTCACAAGCTGTAAATAAAGTTCTATAATTTATAGACTAACTCAGACTGTCACCACCCCAACATTACAACTCAAATCGGATTCATTGAACACGGTACAGTACCAAGAACGTATAATAAAGAACAAGAACGGAATGAATGCGAGGCCTTCGGTCAATGGAATGGTAGTGCACGACCGAGGTATCGATGCGACATTTTTTGCGAAGTAGACAGGCCGTGAAGCGAGCCTTCGTGAATAATTACCGAGCGGTGACAGCAACACGCTACGCCACTCGGAAAACAACCCGTGGTGAATGCAACCAACCGAGATTAGACGCAGCTCAAGCAAAAAAGCTCACGCCTTCCATTAGCGGTGACTTTCGAAACGTCAATACGCACGAATTAGGATTTTACGAATGTCAACCGTGGACGAGGACGAAAAAAACTATGCAAAAGTAATTTCGCTTCACGTTCAGAGGAAAATTGTTGGGTGTTAAACTGGATAAAACAGCGTTATGTCGAAGCGCGGGTGGCGCTGCAGCGGCTGAAATTGAAGGAAGACCAGCGCGGGCCGCTGAGAGCCCGCATCCGGCGCACCGACACGACGTTAATGATTAACACAGACGCGGTCCGAGACCAATTATGCGCTGCCACCACACTCCAAATTAGAAACTATTTTCGCCCATTAGTGGCCAACTTCATAATCAATTATACGTTAAAATTTCACAGCGCTGTTTCGGGAGCTCTCTGTTTGGATAATCGGAGTTTGTGGTCCCTCGGCGAGCTATTACGTGGCTCTGTACGGGCCATAAAGGTTTTTGTTAGGCTTCCAACGAATTTAAATGCATGTTTCGAATGTATTTCAGCTCAGGTAACTGCATTAAGCTAAATGATTGTAACCACCCAAAATTCCCACTAGATCAGAGCGATGTTTTTTTTTCTGTAGGCAAAAGTAGAGTGCATTTGTTTGGTACGTGCATCTCGTATTTTTTCTGTAAAGATATCTAAGTTCCAAAAGTTTAAAACTGACGTTCGAAAAAAGGAAGAAAACAAATCTTCCAGAAGATTATTCGAGACAGACAACACTAATAGGATTGAGTGCACTCCGCTAATCATAATTCATCAGCGAGATTAAAGAATAAGCGGCGCGATGAGGGGGATACGGGGCTTCAGTACCGGCGTACCCCTCCCTCTCTCCTACACTCTGCCGGCGTTCGGATGAGTCTGAGAGACAATATGATTGCCACACCTGCGGAAACGACGCAAAGTAACGAGACGAGAAGCTAAATAATTCAACCAACTAACAACGCTACGAATGTTGCTCCACTCCATTTTTTTGCACACTTTAATGTGCGGAACACGAACGATTTAGTTGCTAATTAGCTTAAAATTAAAAGCAGAATTAAGGAGCGGCTAGCTGTAATCTAAATGAAGACCATTACCATTTTGATTGAATGTAAATGAGAATGGACACGAGAAAGAAAATATTATAACTAATTAAATCAAAAAACCCTGAGGCTCTACTGGTTAAAGTAGCCATGACAGGGTTTTTTAAACTTGCTAAAAGTTACATATTTTTAAAATGATTAAAGACACTACGTTACACACTCTCATGTAGTCACATATATAATTTCACAACAAAAAAAAAAATAGAAGAGCACCATCCGTACCGTATCAACAACACTGGTACTTATTTAGCAGATTGCTTTCCTTTAAGTTGTTCTTTAATCTAGGTATGTCCGTGGGCCGCGGTGCTTTCCTTCACACCCTCCTGCTCTACACCGTCCTACGTCACATCCGAGCGGGTCTCGCGCTACAAAGGATGTTCGCACGCACTTTCATATTAAACCTCTTGCAATGATGCACTGTGTGAAAGCAAATTGTTTTTTTTTTCTTTTTCACAGGTACCTTTGACTTTCGGTTGTGGATTGCTTTTATTTTCAGTACCGGAGAATACTTTGTGCTCCGAAATATGAAAAATACCCTGCTGTAAGTACATCTTTGATTTTTTTCTTTGGTCTAAAACCTGTAATTATCTACATAGTGGGCAGTCAATTATGCAAACTAACCATAAAATTAAATAATTATTGCGCTGGATTTGAAAGCCTATAAAAGGGAGTAATTAACTTGTCCATAATATCTTGCATTATTTCTTATCTCGCTATAAAGGGCCGTGAACGAGGTGATCAGTAGACGATGGGCTATTAGAACACGAATGTGAGAGTATTATCAGTCGCGCGCCACAGAACGGCGACCGCGAACTCGACGCGGAATTTCGTTAATACCAACCCATATTGGATTAGCGGCGGCACCCGACCGCCGCAATAATATAACGAAATTCAAACATTAATAGGCTCAAACACAATCACGGATGGCCGCATAATCGAGTTAGCTGCTATTCGGTTAAGCCCCTATCGCGTAATCTGCCCCATTGTCTGACAGTCGTTGTGCTGATCATGAGGGCCGATTATTGTGGCAATTTCGTGTTTATTGTTTTCAGGTGTCTCCTGTCACCCCGGCGTCCTGAAGGAGGAGCACAATACCCTTATCTCCGGCGACGCAATCTCGTAAAATGTTACCGTGAACGTCTGTAACAGTTCCCAAACAATGGGCAGTAATTGTTACTTCACCAAAATTAACTTCAATTTCTGTCCGTGACACCGTCCTATAACAGAACAGAAACGCTCCAAGAAAACTAATCTGACCATCTACCAATGGAATAACAAAACGCAGTGGTAGATAATAAACAAAGTCCCTCGACAGTCCAAGTAAGTGATACTCAGGTGGAATATACGTCGGAGAAGTTAAAAGTTTCACCTCAGTTAGATGCAGCTGAAGGAACAAATAAGTAGATAGAAGCTGTGTCAAAACTGCCAAAAACAAAACTATAAAGTTTGCTTTATAACGGGTAGATATCGCTTTATCTATCTGAGATGTCGAACTCAATTTGGATTGGTGAAGTTGACTTTTATAACTTGCACTGGCTGACCAGCTCCAACGCGGTCTTTTGCTCATAACAACACATCTTATTACAGTTTCGGATTTCTAATCAGATCCAGTTTTAATTTAAATCATTCCATTATTAAGTCAATCGTTTTAATTAAAAGCAATTTAATAGAATAGCAATTACTTAAACATTGACTGACATGTTAATTTGAAGTATTCTAATAGCTTTGACCAAGTTACAATTTCAAATTAATGTTAAATAGATTGAATAGTAAATCCATAAATAGAGTGAACCAGTTATGTCTACTTTGTATCTTGATATAATAAAATTGAAAGCTTTTATGAATACTTAACCGTACTTGGCGCGTTAACGTAACACGAGTGTAACGACGCGTTGTAACGTCACCGATAGGAAATTCTGCTGATTTTTTATTAGATGATAAAACAAACGTCTCGTATTAATTATGAGTCGCGATGCATTCACATCCCTATTGATCGTAAAGTATCGTTGATAGCCGTTGTAAAATGTTCCAAATCGTTGTCATGATAATTTATGAAGCATGTTTATGGATGAATTTATGACGTTATCTCTCTGTTCCCCGTATTAGTTGTTTAATACGGCGGATCCATAGCATCCATCCCGTGATTAACGCCATGATTTCCAACTCTCAAAATATATTTTTCCGAGATCACTCATCTCGGAAAAATATATTTTAAAGCTAAATTAGTAAACGCCTCGCGCGACGAGGGGCAAAGTGAATTAAAGCAACTTGGAGCCTATTACGTGAAGTGAGTTATAAAATAAAGCCGCGGCGAGTAACTTCATACATTACAAGCCGATAACCAGACGAGACTTCTGAGACACAAACCAGTCCCTTTTAGTGAAATTGAAAACTTTTTCTGTTACTCATACCGCGGCCACGACACGGCTCCTTTTAAATCAATTGCCTTTTATAATTAACTTACTCCGTTATTGGAGTGCACTCGCTCGTTGACTCAATTAAAATTCAATCGAGATGTAAATCTATCTATTAAAGAACGAGTTTTTCTGGCAGATATAATTGAATAAAATTGTTTTCTAGATAAGTGTTGCTTACATACGGGCTTCGAGTGGAGATATTACTTACTTAGCGATTCTTTATCGCCTCGATTAAATTATCAACACATTCTGGTTCGGTTTACGACATCACTTGAGGAACGCGTTAGTTTCTTATCCTCAATTTATATCTACACTATAAGTAAACAGCTAAAAATATTAATGGTATTAGTGTAAGATACAATAAGGGGTATTAGTCGACAAGTCACCCAATGGACGGCGTTCAACAATACAGTGTCAATCCTGACATTATGCAGCCCCCTCTAATGCAATGAAAATTTTCGACGTCTGCCCAGGGAGTGCCACTTTTACCTAATTCTTATTAAACATTTATTAGATTAGACAAAAGCTATCGGAAGATACGTTCTCGATGTTTTATTTATGATCTTTTATTGGATTGCTATTTCCTCTTTGTTATGCTTTAGGTAATCTCTAAGTGTCTGTGATATTATTGTCCGTGTTGGTTGTTAGAGCAGGTCCCATACAGTCTGAATATTTTTTTACTATGAAACAAGTGGTTTTATTTACCGGAGACTATTTTAAGATTATTATTGTAAATCTTACTTAGTAGGAATAGGTTTGTCCGTGGTGTCTCCGTCCTTGTGTAATGACACAAAAAGTTAGTTAGTCTGTACTGTCTGACATAGGATGTTTTCCCGAGGGATCATTTCCAACCTCCACGCGGGCGAAGCTGCGGCCTAAGTTAGTCCTAAATAATTTATTTATTTATTCTATAAGTAATAAATATTAAAAAAAAACTGTATTACACCAATTACAAAAATTAACATAGAAACAGAAAACGAAAGTAATACATACGGTTGACAACATTCAATGGTTCAAATTAAGTTATATTAAATTTAAAACCAACACGGAACAGTGGACACTCTTACATTAACCCTTTTAAAAGTTTTATTACTCAGTGTCTTACTTTCACGATGCGACGCACCTATAGAGAAACTACAAACTGAGTATAAGTTTGTCAAATATTAAGCAGTTAACACACTGTTAAGAAACTTGACTTGCTTTACAGAACATGTGTTTTTATAATGGTAAAGTTTTCGACTTCGGGCTATAAGCATACAAGAACATTTTCCTCAACAAGTTTGCCCAACTTCATCGGTAGGTACGCACCGCTCAGCTGATCGCATTTTTCCTTTTCAGATATTATTTAATCAGAGTTATGCGCGCCATTAATTAAATTACGTTAGCTAAGGGCTGGGCTATAAGAAAATTGCTTTTATTTGTGGGGAGTCATTCAATTAAACATTCATTCATTTGCGGCCCATCGAGTGGCGTCCATTACGTTTAATTATAATTTGGACTGACTCTTTTATAATTACATTGGATTGATATCGCCGGCGTGTGCACCGTTGTGAACTACTTATAAAACTTTAAAATATGGAATAATAAGAAAAAAGTAATTATGTTGTCTAAATGAAGATGTTTTTATACAAAAAATACGACGCCTCTACATAATATACGATCTGTAAGGATAAGTTTTTATTCATGCAAGAATAAAATGTTTTGTCGGTAGATTTAAGCTACTGTTAGTGTACATACGTCATGTTCTTTCTAAAGTGATTTTATATTTATAGAAATAAAACATTAATCTGTTATCAATATTTCTGTATATACTAATGCCGGGCCACTTTCGATATTAACGTTTAGAAGCACTTACCGTATATAACGAATAGTTCTGTATTCCCACGAGGTTAGCCATAGGTGGTCATAATTATTTGTAGGTTCGTTAACTAAGTAACTGACTACGCAATGCCGGTGTGCGTAATTAAATCACTCAATTAGGGTTATTAAAAAACTCAATCTAAACTAAATTAACTATGCTCACTTTACAAAATAATTTAGCTTGCCTAATTAAATTATTATGTGTAATTGTACGGAAGGCCTCGTTTCTTAAATTAAGCACGTATGAATTAATCATTTTTAAGTTAAAATTAATTTGGAGAATCGTCTTAATTTATTTTTAATCACCTAATTAGGTACTGTTTTTTACTTATACGCCCTGCACAACAATTAGGTACACGAGAGCCATTAGGAAGAAAGTGTAGACAACGAAATCTGATGGAAACTTCCAATAAGCTCTATATTAATTGGCATCAAAGCTCAGCGCGGAGCGTCTGCGAAACTTTACAACACTCATTATACTTATTGCACTTAATTAAAAAGTGTTGAGGTATTCACAACAACGTAAACAACAGTGACTACTTTCATAACAACGCGCTTATTCGTATAACTCAGTTGCATTCACTGCACACTAAATTGTACTAATTAAAACAAAAACATTCTTCACATTGTAATTACTGAGTAATATGAATTATAATTTTGAGTTTGATGAATGGCTGCTTCGTCAGCGTTTGTACGTGAGACGAGACGCGTGTTAACTAAACGCATTCGTTTTTAAAACTGAATGGAGTCGCGGCACTCTATCCGAGTGCTTCCTGCCGACTGTGATAACACCCCGCACGCTTAATGAGACTTTGCCATTGTAGCCACTTTAGCTAATTATTGTGAACATTTAATGCCGACGTAATGATCATTGCGTATTTTACCATCGATGTGGGTAAGTGTTTCCGCTACAACATGATAATTACTAATGAAAAGTTTTGCCGCGCTTTCTCATTTATGTTTCCGATATTTTAAAGTTATTAAATAGCCTGCTCGTAATTATTATTAACGTGTTTACGTAAAGGGGAACATAATATTTCGCCGTCGTTTATTTATTTTCCATGACAAGAACCAAATAACGGCGAAACATTGAAGTTGAAGAAGCATAGTTTATTTTTGAGATTGCCCACGTGCAGTGGTAGAAAAAAGCGTAATATTATTTTTCAATTCCCATACAAAAGTGGTCGGTGCGCGGCGGCAAATTGGTTGTATTGTCAATTTGGGCAGTGCGTGCCGGAGCGCAGATGAAATGTTTATTTTCAATTTCCGCCATTCCCCGCCGCGTCCGCCGCAGGATTAGGATGCGAAACAACTACACTATCAATGGCTAACCTTAAAAAACTTGCTGTAGGAAAACATGAAACATGTTGTGAGCATTTTTTTTAATAATCATTTATAAACTTTACTTCAGTTGGATAAAATAAAATAGCATTTTTAGATGATTGGTTTACAATTAAAATTCAAGTTTATATGCTTAACGATGATAATACAAACACAACACAGATTCAATGAATAAATAAATCAAATCACCTTATTCACTTCTTTATTTCACTTCTTGTAAACAAAACCCTGAAATTACTTAACTACCTACTTACACGTTTTCATGCAACTGTAACTGCGAACAACTGCAACATGTGACTATACATATACTACCGCGCTAACGGACGGTCGACTGCTTTTCAACCTTATTACTCAGAGAATAAGGGTGGAAAGTGGTCAACCGTCTTCAGTTGTACCTAGATACATGGTGTCCTCCACATGCCACAGAGTAACAATGTTCCCCAGTGTTGCCTTGTGGAACTGCATGTATGGAGCGAAGCGAATCAGGTAATTGTGCTTGCATGTAAATACGTCAGCAACTGTCTGAGATAAATGCTAAGCGTCATTTTTGTAGGGAGGTCGTTTGTTGCTTGGTAGTAGCAGAGACCCATTATAATGTATATACGTAGGTACACGTAATTATTACCTACTAAGTATGTATATGGGATAACACTGAGTCATTGTAATTTAGATGTATTATTATGTCATGCGATCTTTCATGTATGTACTTAATGTTTTTTTAGTTAGCCATTACTATCCCACAGCTGAGCCAAGGCTTTCCCCTCAATTCTTTCCATAAACTCTTTACCTACGCCACCTCGAGACAGCCTTCGTGGCTTCGTCCAGTTACACGCAATTATTACTCAGTACCTACATGGGAAAAAGTAAATCAAACATTATGTTTGATTTATTATTTTCCCAATACCTATCCAGATTTAGAACGTTTATACTGCGGAGGCTGTATGTCACCGGTTGATGCTAATTCAGGACACACTGCAGAATACCTATTGATTAATTTATTTCAGATATGTTTATTTTTAATATTTAGCCGTAGTCTCCACTAAAGACTTGGTTACGTAAAGTCCGTTAAGGGCAAAGGTGAAAACGTTTTTCAGTGCATACTTTTCCGACCAAACCCAATTTCAGGCCAAAATTGTTGATTCTAAGCAGGATACCAGCCAAACCAGATCTAAAGCTAAACTAGTTGATCCTGAAATCGGGTTTGGCCAATGGGCGGTATCACATATTAACATTACATGCGATAACTTCCCAATAACTAAACATTCTTCTTCTTAGCGTGACGATGGCAATATAATTTGTGTCGGCCCAGAACTGAGCCACTTGATTGTGGCCCTCTGTAACGTCCATCAGTTCCGCTAATGAACAAACAACAGGACACGCAGAACACGATATTAAGTGCCCTATCGTTTGTGGAACAGCACCACACTTACACTCCAGGGCAGAGTCATTATATCATCAGTCAGTTAATATATCAGATAGCTTTAAAGGTCCTAGTTGGCTGATCAACAATAACGGTGGAGAAAGTCGGGTACCCGGGTAGTTAACCGCGCGTTGTGAGGCAAAGGTGGGTAATTGCATGTAATCGGTCACCGATGAGCGATGAGTGGTGCGCACGATTTCAATTCACCATCCGCGATCTGAGACCTTTAGTGGCTGGCTGGCTGTTGAGGTCATTGCATGGTTGTTGAGAATGTTACGCCTTTTGGTAACAAACCGGTACTTAAAAAAAAAAGAATATTTTTTAAATAGCGGAGAATTTGACGCTAGATTGACAATAGAAAATAGGTTACAGTTACTCCTTTTTACTAAACTTGGAGTAAAGTTGCAACTAGTACTTCAGATCAACCACATATTTTTTGAGATAAAGTTAAGCATAAATTTCCACCGCGTGTTGATTTTTTAATAGTCTCATGAAGAAAGTAGAAGTAATATTCCGAACTTTACTCTTGCTTTTGTCGTATCAACAGCTTAGTCTGTTGCATAAATAACAGAGACATTACTTTATCAGGTCGCAAACATTCTCAAGAAACCGATGAATGCAGGTACCATAAAGTCTTACAGCAAAAAAAAAAAAAGCGCCACATTCTTCTAAATTCTTGATCAGATAAGTAATTAATCCTCCAACGTTTCCTAACGCTACCGTTTAACATTCTGTACCACCTTAATTGGTTCACAAGATCCTACGTTGGTGGTACGTAAGTTAAATATTAGCACATTTTATTACCCTGTGTTTACTTTCGGCTTCCTTTGAGTTACTTTGACGTCGCCAGCGGCATTTTCATAGATAAAGGGATGCGACCGGACGTTCCTACTAATATTGTACCTAAGTGTGTACGTTAGTTTGTCTGATCTTTGCTTACACAGGACATGAGGGCTGCTTTAATACCTTTATTGATATCTCTTTGTGGTTCATCTTGAAACAATACGTTGGTGAATGGGTACAAAGGATAAACCACTCTACTTTGTTTTGTTTAAAGTTCAACTTTGTTAAAACTAACCTGCATGTTAAGTGATTTTTTGTTCAATGTGAACACACAACTTTTATGTGTTAATACCAGCTATCTGGACCCCTAAATCTAGCTTAATGGGTGCCAGAATTAAACAGTTTTAATTTAAATAAAAATCAAATGGCAAAAGAACTAGTTTGATAAAACATTAAGATAGCAAATCTATAAATAGTATCAGTACCTATAATATGCATGTCCAGAATATTAGCAAGTCTGTTAGACAACAAAGTCCACGTCAGTAATACGATATTCCGTAGATTATAGCATAAGAGTCGGTAATTTACTTGACATTTTCTTTCAAAGGGCTCCTCGACAATTGTATGTAATTTGGTTGACAAGCGGACTATACCGCGGGTATCGCCGTAATAGTGTGCACTTTGATAAGTACAGGCAACAACGGTACCGAGGAAAATACTTGCTCATAGTAAAATGTCGTATGTCGTATTATTACAGGTTTATTCAGCAATTTGTCCAGTAAAGTACTAATTATAGGTTTATGCTAGAGAATAACGTACCCAACTACTTTGTTTGAGTAAGACAGCGTATTGTTGTTTGTATGGATTACAATTATATGAGTCATTGTATTTGATTTGCCTATGATGTAAGAGATGACACCATGTTTATCGCCGATTTTAGCTTCCAAATCTAGCTTGAAGGATCAACTTACCATATTGTATAACATAGGTATCTATAAATATTCTCATAGCTTATAATCAGATTTGTATAATCTACCATCAGCTTTAAACGCAGTATAACAAAACATTATCATATCATATTTCTATTTTAATCAATTCGTGCACATCATTTAATAATAAAATTCAAGTTATAATACGATGCTAGATCTGATACCTGAATTCCTGGTATCTTATACCTATCTATCAATAACACGCTGCTATTGGAATACCCGCCATATTAGCTGGCGAGGTGTCACATTTAGGCGCACATACTTGAACAAATGAATGTGTTACACGAGGACATGCCGACACCGACGCGTTACAGGAATACCGGCAGGATGGCCGCGGGCTTATTAACTCCCTCCATTAATTAAATTATTAGAAATCTCGAGCCGGACTAATTAATGAAGAATTCCAACATTTCGGTCCACCTATCGGGCTTTAATTAAAATTGACAAAGCCGCGGGCGAACGCTCTCGCTCGCCAAATATCGCCTCTATTAATGAAATGATCACTCCAAACTAATTAAATTATGGAGGTAATGGTGCGTGCAAGTGATACCGGCCGCGGGACGATTCTGACAACTGCCAGTGTAATGTAACACCAGCGCCACTCCAGCTTTCAAGCCGGATAAAGTGCAGCTATCAGCTATGTAATTACATTTTTACTCCGTTATAATTTTAACAAAGGTCCTCGGAACGAACGAAAACCACTTATTCGGCGAAAGCGTAACATGTATTCAGTGAGCGAACTCGATCAATATGTAGTAATTTTTTAACCGTTAAGTTAATTGGCGTTACCATGTTAGGTACCCGTATAATTTCAAGTGATTTCAATATCCTGCAAATTAATGTCCGCTATACAGGTAGGTAGGCACCGTATCGTATTAATAATTTCATATATACGTTGCCCAATTATTTTTAAACTACTCCGCGTAGTAGCTAATGAGATGTCGAGCAATAATAACGAGCAATTAAAACAAATCGTACAAGAGTATAATACCAGCTCTGTACTACACGAACTTTCAACCTTACAATAACAATTATCGTCCGTATATTATTAAACCTCTTAATGGATACCCGTTTTCCAATTAGCGTTTATTCTGTAATTGAGATCATTAATGGGTTTTAAGAGCTATTAGTACTAGGATTTCAAGTTAGTTACTGTGTCTGGGTAGACGACTGAAGTGTGGTCAGTGCAGACTCAGTGTTGATTTAAATGAGACTAAGCGGGCGCGCGGCACGACACTGCGGCACAGTGCGACGCGGCGACGCGACGCGACGCTAGGCGCAGCGACATTAAAATGAGTAATTATAATAAAGCTGATATGTCCTCATAATTAACTAAGCCTGATGAAGAGTGCTTTGACGTGAGACGCGACCGCTAAGCCGCTACAGCGCTTTAGTTTTTTATAGATGAAATATAATAATGAGATGTTTTCATGATATTTTTCCTGATATTATTTTTATATTATAATTTTGCTCACTAAGCGGATTAAGTAACACGTGGATGTGGAAAATGATGTAGCTTCGCAAATTACCAATTCACTAAATTCATGAAAATTAGTGCAATTACCGAGTCTCTGCTGCACTGGCTAGATTCAATGCATACTTCCTCCTATCAGTTTTAGTCTTAGTTCGAAATTAAAATTACAAAACAAAATCCAAAATAAGCCTACTGTAAAATAAAAGGATTATTCTCTTTTCAGCCAGCACTTCATAACAACGCGGCACTATGTCCAATTTCCAGCGCTTTACCGCTGAATCGCGCTTACAGCACTAGCGCTAATTAGACGGAGTGACAACCCACTCCTGCCATAAAACGCTGCAGATTTATCGCCACAGATTATTTATATTATGTTTATTAGGCCCCGCCCTCCGCGCCCTGCGCCCAGCTTTCCCGCTAATTGAATTGCCGGGATTTTTATACGTAACAACACCTGAGGAGTTTATTAAAGGTCGTAATGTATGATGTGACCTTTGCTAAGTTGCGTTTAGATTACATAATTTACTCAGTACTTTTTTATTTTTCGTATCACTGTACAGTTGTATGACTAATGAAATCATGTTCATTAATTTCTTTAGTCTGCTTCTCTGTACAGTCACCAAAATAATTTTTAATTTATTATTATTTATTTTCCTTATTTTTTTAATGCCTAATTGATAACTCACACTTTCTAAATCACAAAAATAAACACAAATAGAAGCTCCCTATTTTTTATGGGTTGTTAAAACTATGATCCGATGAATGACAAATAAACGATCAACAGAACTGACCTAAACACGACATAACGAATATCGTAATTAACATGCGACCATCATAAATCACCGTTCACAAGGAATACAAGTTATTTTGGCAATCGCACCGGTTATGATTAACAGCGTCTCCTCCCGTACGCCACAATGATGAATTGAGTACGAAAATAACTGTTACTTTATAACAGTTCCAATTCACAAGACATGTCTAAAGATGTTATGATTTTTCTAGGATAAAAATATCACGTGTGCTTATATTATCAACCGACTACCGAACCTACGATTCTACTACTATTATATTCCAATCACAGCTTTTCATTTCTCAAACAAAAACTTAGTATCATGCGCTTCATTGCTTTAATAATACCTATCTTACCTCTCACTAATAAATTCCTTCAAGAGCTTCTTGAATTAATTGGTCTCTAGTTATCTAGTTGTTTTACTTCCAGTTTCAACTTATTACAATATTGTTCAATTAAAATAACCTATCGAAACATGACCAAACTAAATATTTTTAGATGAAAAATGAATACTGCATCAGAAAAGGTAACTTGAACACTACGTCGTAAAAGTTAAAATTTATTTTGCAATGTGTTGTCCTAATGCAGGGTCCGTGTCCTTATCCTCGGCCGCTATCCGAAGTTGTATCTTTCGTTGATTTGTTGCTTCGGTTTGCACACAGTGTTCTGTAGCTAATTAATTTTAATTGGGCCGAATTGCAACACGTCTATTATACGTTTATACGCGACTTTTGGCCCCTTCGCTTCGTTTGCATACACGCTCCCTGACGTTGTTCTTTGTCGTAATAACCTGTCTCATTTATCTAGAAAAACATCTGCCAATTTTTTCCCGGCAATGTCTTTTAGCGAGTCTGCAATTAAGAGAAGGCTACGCGTCTCCATCGTCTTCTGTATTCGTCATTAGCTCGTAAGTCTATTTTGTTGCGGACGGTACCATTGTTACGCAAGGAACCGTAGGGTTGAGCTAAACCGTTCTCATTTTTCATTATTTCAATACCAAAGATTGAGCAATAAAAGCAATTCGAAGGGTCTATAAACATTCTAAATCAGTGTGTATTCTTAATCCTCGCATTGTGCGGAGGACGGAGGACGGAGGACGAAGGGCCAACGCTCTCGAATTCCTAACACTTGCAACAATCGCATTTAATTTTCCGCTCGTGCGCCTTTATTGGTAATCGCCTCTCTATATTGAAACGTGAAGAAATCTCATTTGAACACGTTATGAATTAATTAAAGGATTTGCTCATTTACTTGTCGGAGTAAATAAACACGCCTCTCTGAACTGACATGTTGGAACAAACACACGATACTTAGTTAATTAGCTGTTACTAGCCTCGGAACAACTTCTTATTAAAAGATTTTTTTTCTATGCACATATCATGATTGCTCCATTATAGAACATGACAAACGGCTACAGAATAAGTCGACCGTAATGCACATCTAGACTTGCGTTGCAAATAAATTATCTATTATTGTCTCCATACAATGTATTCAAACCTTGTTTATTAAATCATTACCCATATTAGTCATGTGAATACAGAGTGTGTGTGTTACTCATGCTCGTCATATCTATTGCACTATTCAAAGGAACCAGCCATTTGCGTCTAACATGACAAGGGTACTCTGCGGGCGATGCAAACCGGTTGTATAAAAAATCAGGCAAACACGGGCACTCTACTTGTTTAATCTCATGAGCAGGCTAATTGTCCATAGCAGTGACGATGACAGTTGGGGCGCGGTGCGGGGGGAGGGGGCACGTGACCTGTCACTCGCAGGGAAATTAAAACATTCCGTTATTATTTTCATTTCGCAAGCCCGCGACTAGCGCTATGATACCCACTGTGCACGACTGTACTACAAAAAATAGTTGACGTGCTTAACAATCTACTATGGAGTTGTTTGTGTAAACTAGAAATGGACAGTCGTGACCAATTCGACGATTTTGGCAACCTTCGATAAAAACTGGGCGAAAAACTGTGGTCAATACAGTAAGATTTCTCTGTTTTTAACTCTCGATTAGAGTTTGAAACGCGAATGAAAGTACAAATAGAGACGTAGCAACAAGTATTTTATATTTGTCGGCTCTTCGCATATCATTGAAAAAATACTGCTCTCGGAGTTATTTGGTTTTATGAGAATTTAATAAGAATCGTTTGTGTTCACAATAGCAGGCTCGCGGCACACTCAGTGCAAAAGATAACAATAAAATTTTATTGTTCCTCCTAAACTTTTTACTTTACTGCTTATTGATAAAATGTTTAAGTTTTATGTTTTAACGGTCATCTTAAAAGATTTAAAGTATTGATATAAAATGAGTCATTAAAATACTTAGCGTACTATACGTGCGGCGACCAATCAAGCTATATAAACCAGTTTACGCGGATCTCTCATTGTACGGCAAATCTATACAAACCAAGACCACGTTATACTGGAAATAAATAGCTTGATCTGCCGCCGTGTACTTATATAAAGGCTTGGGAAAATCTTGCTAAAAACACTGTCAAATACCTTCTTAAATTCTCTGCCAAATAATTATACATAAGCATTACAATAACTTATCAAAGCACTACCCCAAAAACACAACAATCCCACTTTTTGGCAGTTTTGTAAAAAACACTGGGCAACCGTTTCTTAGTATACACATTGCCAACAAAGACATCGCGTGCTTGCGCCTGCGCCCACTACAGAAAGAGCAGGTTCAAACAACAGAACAGCTTTCAATTTGCATTCACCAGCTTTTAATCCTAAGTTCCATCTACGTACAATTTAAATACAAATAACGTAATATAATTGATTAATCAGGTCCAAGAAATGGTGGCACGACAACTGAGATGTTTACCTTGCGGACTGGTTCGAGGTGGTTGGGGAAAAGAGTCCTTGGAAGGATTTGGCCTTTTATGGACTGCCTCCACTGTCCAGTGGTCGCAAGCGCGAATGCTAAACATGGAAGTCCTGAGTTCGAATCCCAGGTCGGGCAAAGTGTTATTGGGTTTTTAAATCAAGAATTTCGTAAAGTAAAGGAGCAGCCACGGAGGCTGGATGTGTGCCCGGTTGCGTATTGCCAAACTGTATACTGACCCAGACACCCGCGTAGTCTGTACTGAACCACATCGTGCTCATTAAAATCAAAATAAATTGGAGCAAAGTGCATACGAGCTCAGAGCAATCTGAGAAGGTATGAATTTTGCTCGCAAAAAGTACATACGAGCTCAGAGCAATCTGATAATGTATGCATTTTGCTCATTCGCTTATAAAACATAGTCGACGTAGCCCCGCTACGCGGAGCTCCTATTTCTGTCTGCAGGGTTTACAGTAACCAAACACGAAGGTCACGCCGGTTGATGGCAATAGGCTCGCCCCCTATAACATGGGTCTTAAACAAAACTGGCTACGTAACTGAAATGTGGGTGTACCTAAAATTAGCTAAACACTGCCTAACTCTTCTGGCCTATGTTCAAACCACTGCTGGGACACAGACCTCCTCTCTGCAAGAGGGAGTGAGCCGTAATCCACGACGCGAGCCCAGTGCAGGTTGGTAGATGTCACGGGTCATTATTTTTTTCTAGTAGGACATGCTGGTTTCCTCACAACGACATCTTTCACCATTTTGCCCACTGGGACAGAAACGGCTCAGAAAAAAAAAAAAAATGTAAATTGATCAATGAGTGCGATGCATGCGAGTAATAGGCGCAGCACTGCAGCAGTATTACCGCGTATCAAAGCAATATCGGCAGACGCCGGCGGCGTAGAATTTTAATAATTAAAAATCACCCCAACCATGAAGGGAGCCGACACACTGCACATAACGCGTTATCATTTTTAATTAACATTCTCGCGCCACCACTAACTATAATGATGAAATATTTTAACTTTGTTATCTTTATTTATGATTTATTGTATCAAAGTTAATACTACTTACTTATTTTTTGGAATTTTTAAATTTACTGCATTTGTGTATGATTATTTCTTTGTAAATCTCATCCTAATAAGTATTAATTTAATTTTGATCCCAATTCTGTAAATTCAAATTCAATGTCCCACAAATATTTAAAAAAAAAACAATATTGTCATACAATACAAATATCTATCAAATAAATCCCCCAGTCCTAAACAGAACTCAATATGACTAAAGCACTTTTGTTTAGATAATGTCAGCTATTTCATAACTACTGCAAACAATTTTTAATTTCTATTCAGTTAAGCGCTCGTACATGCAATATAGAAAAAATAGCAAACATTCAGAGCGATTCCAATAGGCTAATCGTGAGTTATTAAACCCCTCGCGGGCCCACCTGATCGCCTGCCAGCTATAATAGAAATACCAGGGACTTATTATTAAAATTGCTGCTAAATTGTTCCCCTCACCCCTCGTATTTCGTGGGTCGAAGGTGACTTATTGACGTTATATTCTACTCGTAATAATATTAATTTGACAACGCACAACGCGTCACTAAAATTAATTGAATTAAATTGAATAGAGTTGAATATCAAAGCGACATAGCTGGGAACCGAGTATGTACGGGATTAATCAATCGGACAACGTGTGGCCACGGATGCTGTTAAGGGAAACTTGAAACGTCGGATTATTACATTAATAGTGAAAGCTACACTAAATGAACGTATCCGTAAGATATCTTAATCATGAACTGGGCAAAGAAAAGCATTCTCGATCAGCAAAGAACTAAACATAAATATGCTAAAAAGTTTTCGTGGCAACAATAGTTTTTCATTCGCCAGTATCCCTTCATCATCGCCACCTTAAAAACCCCCTAAAAGAAACAACTTTAATTTCATTCACTAAATCGTTTTTTTTTCCGTGGCGCTACTTCAAAACAACCCTTCCGTTGATCGAGTAAACACGAACCGAACGGTAAGGGCTGCACGATTCATTTCATTATTAAATATTGATGATATTAATGGGCATTGTCGTCGTATACATATAATTAACGTATCGATATAATAAATATGGCAGTAAGCTAATCAAAACGCACCGTGGTTGTATTAGAGCACATTGTTTATGTGAAGTAACTCAATCAGTGGCAGTTAGCGGTATTATAATAACAGCGGTATCGTTGGCTCGGTTCTGGGACATTAATTAGGTAAGTACGTGGAACACGTCAGTCTCCGGGCTAATTAATTGAGCGTATTATTGGTGCAATGCCTAACCGATGCGGTTACAACGCCTAGTGGCGGAGATACCGCGCGTGATTCATACCTAGATATTAATTCAGTTGCGTTTCAATTATGTTTTCCAATATTCGCGTGTTGTCTCCTAGAACAAGGAATATGTGTGACTAATACCAGTAATTGGCTGAAAGTGTATGGGGCAATGTTTTTTAACTACGTTATTTAAACAAAGTGACGAGGTGTCTTGTGTTCGTAAAGCTGCCGGGGGTTTTACGTGGCTTGATGATGTGTTTACTGCAGACGACATACTTGAGTTGTTTACAAGGAAAAGTTAAACAACAACTTTCATATCACGCGACTATTTAGCCTGTAGCTATCTGAATCGTATAATCAGTTATCAACTAAGTACACATCAACTTACAATGCACTCACAAAGGTGACAGCGGACATTCTCGTCAGTTATACATTTTATTCAGACCGTTTACGTCTAACGACATTACATTATTTTCCGAAATTACTGAACCGATTTTGATGAAACTTCATACGCATAAGCAAGATACATAGGTCTAAAAAGTTAATAACAAACATTTGCCAAAAATTGACAAATTTGAAATTGACAAAATTTTAAATTAGACCAATTATAAATTATCTACCGAAACAGAAATTTAATTTTTTTTTAAAGACATTTCGTAAATGTTTTTTTAGTAACTTTTTAGACTTATTTATCCTGCTTATGCGTATAAAGTTACATTCAAATCGGTTCAGTCATTTCGGAAAATAAGGAACTTGAAAGTTTGTATGAAATGCCGTAAAGTGTAAACGCTCTTAAGGCGCTCCCTCACCGGGAGCATTCTCCTGTAGTGTAACAGTTCAGATTCGAGCATTACTTCAGTGAGTGAGGGGAAAAGAGCATTACAGAGCAGAAAATAACGATACAATTTGGAACAAACACTTGATTCTGAACAAAATCGAACCTTGGTTTGTTATATTACAGGTGAATGCACATCTCCATGAGCGTCTATTTGTAACGCAGTGCTCAAAATTAGATCTTATGCTTGTTATATTTAAGGATGATATGCTCAGGTGAGGGAACGCCTTTAAACAAATGATATCAAGTGCATAATATAATCTGAGAGTAGTTGAGCGGAGGTTAATTCGTGTTGTCGGTAATTGAGTGGATAACACGCGTTACTGACACGGCTAATCAGTCAGTAATGTGACTCGACACGGCTAACGTGACGCGTATTGATCGGTATACAGCGGGAGTAAGTAGCTGACTAAGTGGTATTAAGGAGTTAATGTTGTGGGCTGATGGTAGGACATCTCTGTTCTGTGAGAGTCTAGGAGAATTGCCTATGATGATACTTAAGTGAATTTACTTATACTTAAGACTGTAAATGGAAACTTTCGGTGCATGAGGCCCAATAGCGATTTAGCACGGCCCTCGTTAGTCAAAAGGTCTTTTTGGTTTTGTTATAGGCGAACTATATTTTTTTAGCTTACATCTAAAACATCTTTCTTCATTTTTTTTATAAAAAACTAAGCGATGGCCAAGACATACAGTTAAACAAACATCCTTATGCGGATGTAAAACCAAAATTATGAACAAGGATAAATACTTCATCAAAGCCAAGATTCTATAAATACGTAATCAATAACAAGGCGACTCTCCACTTCTTACTTCATATCATATTTTCATATGAAATAATTACCAGCAGCTAGTAACGGAACATACAACTAATTAGCAAATGACATGTACAAATTAATTAGGTAAATGTTATAACGATAGATGTGTGTCAATGTTTTCAATAATTAAATTAATTATGTACTGGCTTTTGGATAAGCCTTTACTTATCGGTCTTCTATTAAGAAACGTCTTGGACAAAGAACGTGTGCTCGACATTTTTGTCGAGTGAAGTTTTTTTTTGTGTTCATGATGTCATGAAGCCTTTTTAGTCGTTTGAACATGCAAAACGATGCATTTTTGTGGTTTTCAAAATAAAACAGATTTGCGTTACTTACCTAAAGAATGCTCTATTAATTTATTGTTAAATTTGCATTCCATAACGTGTGGAGATCTTACAATGGACTTAAAGCTAATGTACAGTTCTGTACGGACCCTGTAAGGCACAGCAAAGCTCTTAGTCATTTAGCGGAGTAGATATTTGAACGTTTCATAACACCGTTTCAGGAGTAATTAAGGAAGTACTAATAAGCCTCTGCTTCCGTTCCGCAAATGTCGTAAAAGCCAACCAAAGGAAAGCGTATCTCGTTAATACTTAGTTAGTCATTTTCTTACCAGAGTCCCTACTATTCACTTTAATAACTAATAAGATAATTAAGATATGACCTTATTATGCTGTTTCCGACAGTATTGTGGCTTTCAATCGATCTAAAAAGGGGTTGATGCGGGTTTGTTAATTCCCTTCATGTAAAACCACCAATTCCGTAATCAAATTACGAGTACACCACTTAATAGCACTAGGTAGGTGTTTCATGGAACAGTCCGCTTAATTATAATTAAAACACAATTTGCATCCGAAATTGGATCAATGATGGAATTGATGGACGTTTTATTAAATCTATTGTTACAAAGGTATTCCACTGTTCCGATTTGATCACTATTAGTTACTAAATTAATTTAATTTCGTATTAATTAGCATACCTAGAATTTCCACAGAGCGCTGTTTCGATACCAAATTAACAATTTCACATGTGGATAGATTGTTTTAGATATGCCACACTCACTTTGAACTAATTACTAATTCTATATTTTGCACAGCTATACGTACGTACTACGTACTGCGCAATCTGACCTCCACAACCCACTTAGTACTGGGTAATACGATAGCCCTTGGAAAGACTAGTTTTCAGACTTTCGGACCACTGACTGTCAAAGATCTGCAAATGACAGCCGGGACAAACGGGTTATTTTATTTATTTTATTTATTATGGGACAATAAACAGCTACAATATAAGTTTTACAAATAATAAATAGGTTGGGTAATAACAATATTGCAGCCCACTACATTATCTCAAGGGTTAGCGTCATTTTCGAGGGACGAAGGAAACTCAGCATTGTAATAGATGGTCATCCATCTACGGACCAACCTTGGCAAACGTGGCTTAACCTGAAAATCGACCCGGCGGGTGGCTATTATTTATTTAGACACAAGCTCCAAGGAATTCTATGATGTTCATAATTTGTTACGGCAACACTGAAAATCAATAACACAGTTTGAATAAATACTTGAATTGATTTTCTATTACACCTAATGACGAACAAAAAAATCTGTAAAGGAATCATCAATTTGTCAATTCATCAGTGAGTATTCACTTAATTCGGAATTCTCAAAGATGAATGAACATAATCAGTTCACATTCACTCTGCGCCCCCAAACCGGTCCTACTCACTCAATACTCAAGTGTCGCAATAAAAAAAAAATGATCGTCGTATGTTTTTAATTAAACGCTTATTTTGAAGAGGGAATGACTCACACAATAGCTCATTGTGCGACACTGCTATTGCATTATTGACGTTTTATGATGTGAATGGTAGCTGATCAGACGGCACCAACATCTACATTTTGAACCTTATACTACTTTACATACGGCTTAAATCACTGTGAACACAACACCGCATAGTTCATACATAATGTGAGAATAAAATCACAAAAGAAATTATGACATAATACGTAATGTCATAATGGTTGAATAATGTCAATAATTTCTGAGGATCGAACTTTACAATGACTGTAGGTGAAATGCATAAATATGAATGTGTTTGCACAGTTGAACGACATCACACTGAAAGTTGTATATTGAATTCAATATTGAAATTCCTCGTGAGTGGCAGCCACTAAGTATGGATTTGTGCTCAGTCGATGGCAATAGGCTCGCCCCTATCGCATTACTTTCGAAATGTTGGTGTACTAATAAATATACATCTGCCCAACCCTTCAGGGATTACAAGCGTGCTGTTATGAATGATGAATTCACAGTATAATTATTCTAATAAATATGATAACAGTAAACCCTTTCACTATGCAACATTTTCCAAGAAGATTTTATTCTTCTCCAATCAATTGTTGCATCCAATTAGACAGAAAATACTTCCACAGCATTCACAAGAATCAAATAGCGGCATTCTTAGAAACAAAAGGCTCAAAGTACTCACTGTATAAAGGATTAAAATTAACTTGATTTGCTCAGAGTTTCCTTTGGTATGTTAGTGCTGCAGCCAGGTAGCGAGGCCAACCAAGGATCGAAGTAGCAACTTGAGCATCCAGTTTCAAAGCGCCGCTTGGCTCTTCCTAAGTGGATTAATTACGTGGATGATTTTCCACCTAAATTAGTCTAAGAGCCGTATACGGTTACACGATCCCTCACCAACCTGGCTTTATGTTTGTATCTAATGTACCTAATTCTACTTTGTTTGTATTCACTAGAATAGATCATATTCGATATTGCATATCTGCATGCAGTTCCGAGACGAAATGTTCCAACCAATTTGATACCCGATACTAATGATAACTAATTGGAAGAGAAGGAAACGCATTTGAGCAATTAATTATTACTAAGAACGGTGGCTTAATTAGACAATAACTATTTTTATTCTCATTTAACGCCTCCAGCAATTTCTTTGAGCCTATTAATAATGATCTCGTCTCGAAGACCACGCAAACAAAGCCGCGGGGTAAACCTAATTACTGGGGAAGTATTGGCTGTCTTGTTTACTAATAATAAGTAATCCTATATTCTTTAAAATGACTTACTGAACACGTACGTGGGTCTAATTGACCACGTTCTCCTCTCTACTGTTTGATTACCTGGAATCAATAAAACGTGTTTATTATTATGCTTTCTATGCTCATTTACAAAACTAATATTTAACAAACCAAATTTTAACATTACCAATGTCAAAACAAGCGTAAATAATTTCAAACAAAACAATTTCCGGATTATCCCCATTACATGAAAAAAGTTTTAAATACGTAGTATTAAGCCATAGAGTACAAACATGCAACAGACAGGCAGCTGCCCAAACACGAGTGCACTCGTCTGTACTTTGTAATGTTCTAAGCAAATATTGGGCCACTCGGTATATCGGGTACAGTCGCGGTCAATTGTTTGGAAAACCACGAGGGGATTCTTGCCAACGAAACCAGATCTGACCAAACCGGCCGGAGAAGAAAAATTTAAACAAGATGGAAATTCTCACGAATATTTTTCACGCTAATTAACCATGACATACCCTTTCCGCTATGCCATGACTCACAATTAAGACGGTTTTAGCGAACAGAATTGATGATTACCTTCAGAATTCTTTTGTAAATAAAACCAACATGGTTTAATATGTGAAACATGAAATGATGAAAAGCAATTTAGAAAAATAATATCAAACATTTTTCATAGAATTCCGAGTGTTGTGTGAGCGATTTTCAATATGATCTGGACTAGTTTTCATATTAATTGCAACGCGGACAGCGCTGTTATTACAGTAGTGAACTGTTCCTGAAATATTTATATGAAAAAACTTAGTTGTATGATATGATATCCAGTTTATAAAGGGCGTAGACGAACAATTCACGAAACTATTCTGTGCATCAAATTATTGATCGGAAACAACTTGTATTTGGTGTGAAATTCACTTATAACGATAGTGATCATACATTGAACAGTGCAGAGGTCATGAACGTGTTTAAAGAAAAAGTTATAACATTAAAAACTGTCATTAAAAAAAAAGTTGGTACTTTGAATTTCAAGACCCCCCCCCCCCCACCCCCAACTAGAAAGACCCAAAACAAAACAAATATGCCAATGACGGAAAGAACAAGTGACATTCGGCTTCGTTTATACAATCTTTATTTACACTCTTCCTTAGAAGCTACGTAAGTACTAAGTACTTCATAGATGAGCTATAAATAATAATAACTTCAAAACCTGGGTCTAATACACACACAAGAGACAAAACCGCCGTCCATATTAACATCATTCGCAAATCACAATACTAACACGATCTAAATTGGCTACTAAATATTCAAAAGCAATAGTCTGTAGGAAACATACACGTAAATCGACAATGGGCGGTTAATTCAATTTGAATCACACACAATATTCTATTAATCGTGACGGGCAGGTGTAATCAATCCGGGAGCGCTGAGCGTCCGCATTGTTCTATGGGCCTGCGATTGATGCCATCAGACCCAATACATTGTTATTATCATCTCATCTGCCTAGCCTTTTCCCAAACTATCTTGGGGTCGGGTTCCAGTCTAACCCAATGCAGCTGAGTACCAGTATTTTACATGAAGCGACTGCCTATCTGACCTCCTAAACCCATTAACTGGGTAATACGATACCCCAGACTGGATGTCAGACTTTTGGCTTCTGACTACTTAACGACTGTCAAAGATCTACAAATGACAGCCAGGACCAACGGCTTAACGTACTTTCAGAGGCACGAAGGAAACTCGGTATGTAATTATGGTCACCCATCCACGGACCAACCTCGGCAAGCACGGCCTAACCTTAAAGATCGACCCGTGAGGCTGTTATTACTTAGCCACGAGCTCCTACTACAATACATTGTTACTTTATACTTATATAAACATGAAAATTAAATATTCTTCTATTATAGGCAGTTTTGATTGCCATTATCGCAGAATTTTACTATCATAACGAATTTTGCAAGAATAAATTAATCATCAACAGACCTTAGCACACTTTAGCTTAGACATGTTGCTCTATCTCACCGTATTGCTTAGTTAGACGGTTGTTCGTCAGTGATGGTACACTCGGCGACACATGAAGCTAAAATATCCAGTTTAAACTGACCTCCCTTTGTTTGAGCTTGTACTAGAAGCTGATGAAATGAGAGATCAGTTTAATTTGGTTTTGCATAGCTTGTTCGGTCGTCATGCGTACTAACACTGAGCCAAAGTAAATGCTCGTATCGATCTCAGCAGAGTGAACTGTCAGTAAATTTTTAAACTTAACTCATGATCTTTGAAACCTCACTCGATACTAGTGGTTAGAGTTCCAATCTCTTGATATTATGAGGCCAAAGGTAATCGACACATACACGACGAAAATTTATCAAACGGATCTGTCTTTATAAAAGTGTGTGAGCAAGGATCTTCTATCGCCGTAATTCGGGCATCCTTGGTACAGCCACCTGTTGGCTGAGAACGATTATACGACACTTTCTTTCCGAAATTAGGGCTGCTTGACTTCTCACAAGGAAAATAGGAAACACGAAATGTTACTTTTATGCACGGCATTATCTATAGATATCGAATATGTATAGACGAACCTATTAAGCTTAAATACCAACTTAAGTACTACTCACAAGACTTTTTTACCAAAAGTTTTTAAGTACTGTATACTTAGAAGTCCATTCATGAGGATTTTGTTTACCATTACAATATCATGAACATATCATTAAAAATAACTATCACATAATCAATTAAAACAAACAACGTAGTTTAGATAACAATATCATTTAAAAGTACACAATCACATGGCAATACAATCTGTCGTAATGGCATCTGCCTCAGCAGCAGCTGTCACAAACACCACTAATGAATAAATAAACCAAACAAACAGATAACAAGAGATGCCAATTAAACAATACACTAATTAATTCCAAACATTGGTGTAGTGGACTTAATTAGAGTAGGCAACATTATCAAACGAGCAGCATACACAGGTAACTATAGACACACAGAGTAGATGAAACGCAGTGCGAAAATTAATATTTGATGAATTCGACCAGATTCACCGATAGTATTGAACCCATAAATATTATCAATGATCCGACCATTAGCCCATACACAAGACGAACGAGAAAATAGAACCAGAAGTCGTAACGTTATAAATGATAACATATATTAAGCGAGAGTGTCGCATGAGCACCCAACAAACATAAACTACTTTACGACAATCTCATAAAAGAAGCCGCACAAAGTCGACACTGGCTTTTTTAATATCGAAGGCGAGAGCTGGCCGCACTGTCCCACGAAACATTTTCCATTAATAAAACGCGAAAAAGGAATATTACATATGAAAAAGACATATATCCGTATCGCCGGACCCGGCGCTATCTCCTTGGAAGGTAATAACTTCTTTACAAGTCCAAAGTCCGAGGGATTGAAAAGCAATTTCAGCAGGACACCCCCGCCCTCACGCGGGGCCGGACTCGCCATATTTCTTTTTCGCCGCTACTGTAATTCGCCTTTGATTTAATCTAGAGAAACAAATCTTTGAATGTGAAAGTTTAGTGATAGGCATCAGTGGAACTAGTTTCGCTGATTGGATTCCATCCCGGCTCGGGCTCGTGCGCGGACCCCGATAGTTCCTACAATTTGAATTGGTCACTGCAGATATTCCGCTATTTGTCTGATTCTACTACAAGATTGCATTTCTTATTTTCTTAGCCGAATTTCGGTAGCCGTATTCTTTAGTTTTGGCTTGAACTTGGCCAAATTTATTTAAATTGGACACAATGTGAAATCTGAGAAGAGTGAATCAATTAATAGGCAGAGGTTTTAATTCATGGATCATTGTTAAAAACTTTTCATTCGCAGTAATTTAAAGCGCAGCACAAATTGCAGTGAAAATAGCAAACGAACATCTTTTTGCGCGGCTACGGTGGTTTTTCTCGTTATTTTGAACTTAATGATGCGGTTCTTAATGTGCCTATTTAAAGGCAGTGATAGTTAACTAGAGCTGGAGCATCGTCAATTACGTTTGCTTGGAATATGAGGAGAACAAAAAAGGTTGGTGGTGTCATCGGATCAATTTGTAACGTATCAGTAAACTGGATGGATCGTAACTGGAACCAGTCTAGTCGTGGGTGGCGAGGCGGCGCGGCACTATCGCCTTACCTGCTCGTACACCAACCACACCGCAAAATATACATTACCATGATACGTATCCTTTGGTCATATTATTTAATACCAGTATTTATTCAGCATAACAACAAGAAATGCCTTACTAAAGGGTGAGGACTTTTACCTTTTACTTCGCAACTTACAAGAAACAAAACCCTACTTAATTATATTTGCAATTTGTTTTAGTTAACTCAACCAGTGATTATTTCCATGAACTTCGAAGTAACACCATCAAAACCAAAACACGCTAAACATAAACCCGTACGGCACCACAATAAGCTCTATCAATATAAAAAATCTAGTGCAAATTTAACCACCCGTTCAAAGTTTACGTAACATATTCGTAATAACATCAGTAAAAGAAATCGTTCGTAAAACTGAGTCAATTTGTGGGAGACGGTTTGTCGAGGGAACCGCTAGGGATGCTGGGCTGCTGGGCAGCCCACAGATCTCTATCGGTCAAACTATTCCGGCCGCCTTATTTATATAATCTAACTATTTGCGAGGGACAAACACCCCTTATGATATTCCTTTTGCTTGGATTTTATGCGAGGACTTTAAAATAGAAAATTGGAGATTTTCTTTTCAAATATTTTTTATTTGTTGAAACTGTTATTTACATCTATTGAATATTAGGTCCGGAGTTCGATCTCCGGCTCGGGCAAATGTTATTCTTCCATAACTGTGAACTGTGGGTGTAATAATGGGTACACCTCTGCTTAACCCGTCAGGGATTACAGGCGTGATGTTACGGGTTTTATATCTTTTAACTACTGTTAGCCAACGCTTACACTATAGCCCTAGTGCAGGATTTTGTAGCGTATGCTGAGACCACACCGTTCTAAAATTAAAATAATTGGCACCACAGACTAACAAAATTGAGCAGGCCAACCACTCATATTATTTTACTCTGTCGTTGTTCTCTCTTCTCTTAAGTCCCTGTTTACTCAGAGATTTGATCGTGCGTGTTTATCACAGCTAATTCGTAAGTTGTGCTGCTGTATCGCTAATATAATTTTATTCCGTATAGGGTAGAGGGAGAACCCGGGACGGCGCTCACGCGTCCCGCAACCATTTTCTGCGCGAACGAAACTCTATATTGAATACAATTCTAATAGAAGACACCTTCTACATTGTACACTACACACTTATTTTTAAATAAAGTTGGACTCGTACAAAACTTTTTTTTAAAGAGTTTTTTTTTTATCTACGTTACTGAAATGTGAGCATAACGATAACGGATGATACAGGATTATGTACTAAATTGGTACTTTTAATCAGTACGTACAAAATACAAGGACACAAAAAATGTATTGACTTAAAATTTAAATTTAGTTTCACATATAAATTCACCCCAAATACTAACAACTCTTTGTAGATGCGTCGTTTTACGAAAAATCAGTTACAAAACATCTCTCAACTTTCGTTCACACAAAAATAATTTTAGTAAAAAAATAAAAAATAGTGAACAAGAAGTGCGCCTATTGTGGAGAGGTTAGCGGGCCGCGATCGGGCCATTTGCTACTGTTTTCAATTTGTCGGCAGCCGCCATACATCAGCCGCGGCACGCAGCGACAACGGCCCCAACTTTAATACACTTACGCTTGACATTTTTCCGCCCATTATGCATTCAGCTATACCAATACTTTCTGTTAATACTTACCGGGAAATCCAATTTACTAAGCCACTAGTCACAAGTCAGACATTCGAATTTTCTAAGAAAAACCATTCAACTGATATAATGGCGCCAGTATTTTCAGTATTGTTTTCATTTTCATAACAATCACTTCCTATCGTTCAGCACAGTTTTATTAAAAAAACAAAGTTTCGTTTCGTCTAGTTTTGTTTATGTTTAGTTTTTCGTGCCTATTCGTTATTTTCTATCGTAAAAAACAAACATTTATATTTCTATTGAATACTGGTTGCCTGTATGCAATAACCGGTGAAAACGTAGGTATTCGTCAGAACTCATTTTGTAGCTATCAGTTGATCCTCGCTAAAATGCCTGTAATTGTAAAATCCTACGCAAACATGCAGTAGGATATTTGAGCCCACTTCGCCCGGAACTTCAGCCGAAAACCCGCTGTTTTAAATGTGAAATACTTTCCATTCTATTTTCCTGCAGTTTTATCCTATGGATTTTCACTGACGTAGATAGTCTTTATCTCACCAATACGTTTCGCAGATTCGTAATTGGCTTTTTTTAATAATAAAACAACAGAATGAAACCTTTCCTAGAAATCTCTTAATAATGGTTACAAGACATTCATAACTTTGTACTAAATCCTGCGCAGACAGATGCTGTATGCCTCAGATCTTATTATTAAGTTTCGAACCTCATCCATCGTATTGTTTATTGAATCCTACATGTACATCGATATCTCGTCGCTAATTAAGACTAAAATAACTAATTCAGGGTTTCCCCATTGTTACGAATATAAATAATGACAAACAACAATAGTGTAAACGAAGGAAACATTGGATGCAAACAATAACAAACAGTCTCCGATGTTCCGTTGCTAATTACTTGATTTCATGCACAAAAGTACAGAACATTGCAATGTCGATAATAATACCGTGCTACGTTACAGACTATGTTAGAGAAATTCAGATGTACTGCGGTAAACTCGAGGGAATGAACGTAGAGCTCGTATCAATAATAATTAGAGGTGCTTTTAGTCGACGCAAGTTGGCGCTCAGCTTAGCGTTCTAATTGGGCGCCCAGTCCACCTCACGACGATGTTTGACGAATGGTCCAAGCGTTGACAAACAGTGTTGGTATTACAGAACTCGGATATTACGCAGAAACCATCTCTGCCAGTTCTGCCACTCACTACGACTATGTAGTTGAGCTTCAGACAGAATCCAGTTGCAATTTTCCTGGAAATTAATAAAATGGAAAATGTTTGAATGCTTTCAAGAGTAGATAGCTCGTCTATTATTAAGTTGGGTAATATGAAAGGGATTGTGTTATTCAATAAAACAGGATTCCCGAAGCCTAGTTAATTATTAAATAATAATTGTCATTAATTGGCAATCAACATGATGAATAATGGTGATGAGTAGCTACGTATTTCCCATGCAAACCGACACTAATTAGTGAGCCAACAAAAGAAACATTCACACAACAAAAATGTGTTTGAAACACAGGTGTTGTGTACGTTTGAATGATGACCCGGTCCCGTCTCTGCAGTGACCAGTACACCAGTATTTGTGCTGTTATTAATTCTGCAAAATTGAAAGCCGATCCGAGTCGGCCGTTGCAGTCGCGTTGTTGACTCCGACGGCGATTTAGTCCAGTTTAAATTGCATACTGTGACGCTTTGAAATTCTACCGTGTTGGGTAATAGATTCAACGCGACAGAACGCCACGATTTTCGTATTTTAAAAATATCGAACGAGTATTTGTCAACGCAATTTTTATGAATATTAAATTGGGTTAGGGGTTTTCTTTTACATACGAAGTTGAATTTAAGGTAATTTTTAAGTAAACTGTTTAGGTTTATGATTTGATTAAGCTGTTATGAAAAACCTTTTGGTATTTCTTAGTTTCCATTCATTTATGGGAATCGTGTGGCTGGTTGACGGTACATTTGTCATTACAGATTTCACTAACTTCGGATATTGATAAATGACTCGACGTCAAACCCAACAATACGCCAGCCAAACGGTAAAAAAACGTCTCTAACAAAATAAATCGGAGACATCCTGTTTTCTATTACTTTTGAAATCTACAAAGACAGGCGGACACAATAAAATCCAGCTCGACTGACGACCGTTACCTTTCACAATCAACAAAAGCTTATTCAAATCATTTCCTGTGTAATCCTTAATCAAGTGGGCAATGAAAACAAGTGACGGTAAGCACTAAGTATCGAGCTGTAGTAATTTCGAGGACTGTTGGAAAGCGCCGGCCCACTGAACGTTCAAATTGGCGTAGCGTTGAGCGCGTTCCCGCTCGTTCATTACCGAGCCCGATGTTTGCTACTCCACGATCAAGTGAACTACAACATCAGGAAATGAACGATTTCTATGAGCGGATGACGACTTTGTTGTACTTATGAAACTTATTAGCTCTGTACAACCGAACAAACAATGCTTTTATGTTTAAAGCGACCTGGAAGTTCAACTTTGTAAATCTACAAGCAATTCAGTAGGAATGGTTTTGTAGTAAATGGTGATTTTAAACAGAAAAGAAAGTAAATCACTTAGAAGTTGTCAATCAAAACAATCAATCGCGCCTATACCTGAAAGTGGAGCGCAATTTCCCTAAGGATATCAATAATCTGTGACAACAATAAGATAAGGCACTGAATATAAATTGATTTCAAATTGAACAATATTTTGATGTATATAACCTATAAGTATAAGCCACAAACCAAACGGAAATGCCTGAAACGGTGGATGAAGCTGATCTATAAAATCCAAGCTTTCCTGTGCGTTCGTTAGGCAAACAAAACGGTCTAATTGAGCACTTATGTCATCACTGCGAACCAGTCGACCAGCTACAGATTACGACAGTGGATTGATTTCCGTTCTAGGGAGAGGTCATGGTGGCTGGTGATCTGCAACTTTGAGGAGTTTCGTGTTGATATATCCAGATGGATCGTGAATGAGCCGTAATAGAACCTAAGGTTAGTTTTTGCTTGCAAGTACCGTCAGACATTAATTGTTAGACAAATTAATACCTTCCGTGATATTATTGGTTTTGGTTAGTTGTGATTTTAAAATAAAGACTTATTCAGTTGGTAGTCAATTTGCTTATCAAATAATATATGTGAGGACGGGTCGTTTACAAAAAAAAAAATTGTCAAAACTTTTTTTTTAACACAGGTTAAACACGCAGAAGAAGTAAAATATGGACACAGTTTGTGACCCTACTAAATGTCATCATGTCAGAATTTGCATAAAATCTGTCGCCCAGGCCACAGTTACAAACTTTTGACTGTACTTAAAAAGCACTAAAATCGAAATGAGCAATAAACGAGCGACCCTTATTTTGGTAGACTCGGCCTCCCGATTAATTTTACGTATAAATTGACTTTTTTGAGTTTTACGTTTAAGTTCAATGCTTTTAAAAGTTAACAAAATTAAAAGCTTTAATTTTTTTCAGGCGCATGTCATCTCTTCTGCATTAAAGGAATACCGAACATCCATTTATCTTTTAAGGGAATCAAAAAAGGTTAAACTTTTTTCACATCTACGTTGGGATAAAAAAACTGGAGAGTGCATTCGACGAACACTTGAAAAGTTGACATAGATGATATGGAATGTCATTATGAGGGTTATCAGACACATTAATTATGTATTTTGTTTTAAACTATAAGGGTTGTTGCACTTTAACGTTTATGGTCTCTTCACATTGTAAATTAGTTTTGATTATTTGCCTACGCTGTTGCTACGCGATGACTCCGTAGATGCTACGCTACGCTGCTTTGACGCAGTACTAAATGTACCAATGCAGCTTCTACGCAGCTGCTACACTGCTTGTACAAAGTAGCTAAGCTGTTTCAATAATTAACTTGGTACCGTAATTTTAATTGATTATTTATGTGTTTTGTGATCACCTCCTGAATTTTGACGAGGATGCAAAACAACAACTTGTATTTATATTGTTTAGGTACATTTTTGACTGCCTCGTTCGTCAAGTAGTCGCAAGTAGTTCGTCAAGTAGTCAGGCCATTAAAAACATCATACCAATGTACATAATTATATACCAATATTTTTACCTTATTTTTTTACACACTTTCTCTTTTACTTTAAAGATAATTACAAACATATTTTCCCGGCCTGTTATAGCATACAGTATGTGTCAAATATATACAGAATGAAAATGAAATGATTTTGTTACGATTATTGAAAATATTAAAAATACCAATTAAAGATTACTAATTCCCCACCAACCTCAAATTTATTAATTTTATTGTGATTAATATTTCCAGTTAATTTATACAGATACGAAAAAAAAATTTTTTTTCGCAATTCTTTTGTACTTGACATTGCGAATATTTTGTTTTACCAGCTACTACAATAACTGGTAGTAAGTAGTATTGGTCTGGTTCTCGATAATGACGCCTGTTGACGTCAACTGGCACATTCACAATTATTGATAACCCTTGGTCGCGACTTCCGAGCGGGCGGCGCGGGCGCACTGAGCTTCATTCACTTTGAGCTTTTAAGTTCGCTCGTTGTTAACAACCTTATTTATTCATAAATAGAGGAAGTATAGCAATATGTAAATAATGCATATCATATTTGTGGAATAGAATAGAATACACGTTTCAGGATTAATGGTTATTTCTTAATTAAATATATTTAGTACTATTGTATTAAAATCAGATTAAATGTCAAGGAACATGACAACCGTCCTTCCAGACATCGGAAACGAATGCTTTGCCGAACAATTTAGTGTAACAACTGGATGTCACTCCGATTTGAGGATGTGGCAAACTTACCCTTTTATTCATTTACTTGATACAGAACATCCATACAAATAACATAAAATAAGGATTTGCCTTACTTGCTATTTTTGAATGCAGCCCTCTATAGAAAATGAATTATTAGATCGACGATATATCTATTGGTTTACATTTTAATTTTATACCTTACTAGCTTACTATAATACTTTATTTACGATTTCGACGAATATCTGAGTAAAATTTAATTCTGTTTGTTTTCTTTAGCTTTTATATTCGATTTTTACCGGAATATTGAATTTATTTTCTGCATCTATAAACAAATAATGAAGTCCTTTGTAACAATAAAAGCCTATCTAATATGTCCTAACTTATTACTTATACAGAATTAGGTCCGCAAGAAAAGTTAAATTCTCAGGTAGAAACTCCTACGCAATCAGTAAGTCCATGCTATGCAGTAAATCTATGCTCCATTAATTATAATTTTTCAAGGCTTTCTTTAACAATTGCCTATAATTGGAACAGCCATTGTTTTACCACAATTTAAAATGACCTACTTTACTTCAGAAAATATAATATTATGCTCGCAACCATAATACCCATAAAATCAAAACATTTGGAAAAACATTAAGATTAACAAAATATTTCTAATTTTTATACGAAACAACGAACATTAAAAACTTGGTGCGTGTTAATATAATATACACATGTTATTGTATGAAGTTTCTGACGTGAATAAATCTAATTGAGCTAATGAAGGAGGAATTTCTTAATTAGTAGTGTTTCGAACGAACCATAGGCACACGTAGTGTACCGAAACGGGTTAATTACGACCGATAACTCTTTAATTAACCTGCCTAATAACAGAGTATTTGCATTCGAGCCAATTAGGGAGTCGACGAGATCGATAGAAAATATTATTTACTCGTGCGCTCCGTTCGTTGAGAAACCAGCATGCTTTATGGTAACGTGTTCTAGAAACACACTCTGTCACTTTTTTATGCGCATCTGAAGTCACTACTTGACTCATACCATGTAGACACGTTGACCATAGACGAGTTCAACACCTATTTGAAGTATTCTAAATGGAAATTCTACACCGACTTAAAATAGATGAATAAAATTGACATAGACAAGTTAGCAAAACATTTTATCAGTTACTTTTCTCGCTTTCAGTATTGTGGTTTGAGTTTCAAATATAGAACATTATAGAAGGAACAGGAAACATTCAAATAATTTATAAATAGACTCCATTTCTTTAGCTAAAACTGAGAAAACAGGAAAATTAAGCGCTCATTTTAATTATCTATAATCAAACATAGGCACATACAAAATTAATAACACCCACAATTCCAAATACGTACTTAACGAGATGACGTCAACAACGACTATCAATTATGAGATATAATTTTCAATAATTAAGTCATTAATTGGTCGATAAACAAAAAATATCTTGGTCTACATTTGTAACTTGTGTACAAACAGTACGTCAAGTCTATTCTAGTTCATGCTTCCAATTGGTGAAGTTTTCATTTAATGGAATATCAATTGATGAAGGCGTAAAGTCGAGTGCAATTAGAAAATAAGGTGGAACGAAGTTTTTTTTATAGTGGTCGGGTATTCATGGGACTTTTTTTATTGAGTGGAGAGATTTTTTTTTAACTTTCAAAATATCAAAAAAAAAATGCCGCAAGCAAGGAAACTGACCAAATTGGACTTTAATGAATGCACACAAGTCACACTATTCCGCCACAATATAAATTCGGCGAATTTCAAGTTATTCATGAACGCAAAAAAAAAAAACAAACGAAATTCAAATTAAAAAAAAAGTCACCGACGCGTTGATATTTTTCTCCTTAACTTTCTTCTTTACACCTCTAGGAACGCAATAAGAAAAGTATCATAAAAATCCGTCCACTATAAACTTCGTTCTTATGATTATTTTTTGTCTAATTGCACTCGACTATTAAGTTGATTTCAGAATGACAAGTAGTATTGAATAAATATTGAACTTGGCAGTTGTTGTTGTTTTAAAATTAACTCTATCGGAGGGGCTTAAAGTTGTTTTTCAAAGAACACGTATTTGTTTATATCTTGAGAGAATAAATCGCGAACGTAGTTAATGTACGTAAGTGTTGTACGTCAACAAGCGTCAGTCGTCACGCCACTTGTGTGAGGTTATCTGTCTGGCGCGGCCGCTGTGTGCGACCATCCCTAATGAGCCACTGAGGATTAAACTGTATGACGACTTTCTAATTATTATTTGAATAAAATCATAAATAAAAAACCGGCCAAGTGCGAGTCGGAGTCGCGCAGGAAGGGTTCCGTACTACACTACACTATTTATAATAAAACGAGCAAAAACATCACTTTTTGTATGGGAGCCCCTTAAATATTTATTTTATTCTTTTTTTAGTATTTTTTGTTATAGCGGCACCAAAAATACATAATCTGTACATATTTCAACTGGCTAACTATCACGGTTCATGAGATACAGCCTATTGACAGACGGACGGACGGACGGACAGCGAAGTCTCAGTAATAGGGTCCCGTTTGACCCTTTGGGTACGGAACCCTAGAAAACTAAAATAACCAAAATATTTTGCCACTAACATAGTTCGTAAGTGTGTAATTCACTAACCCATATGGACATAGTTGTCGGAAATAAATGATTATTTGAATTTATTTAATAAATGTAATAACGACTGCAATATTCGAAGGATAGACAAAGCAGAGGTGTAACTACCCCAAGAACCTGTAGAACTCCCATGTAATAAAAGGCGCGACCCTTTTGCCATCAACACAGCACAAATCCAGAATCCAGGCAGAAAAAATCCTGATGGAAAAAAACACAATAACACTTCCAGAAGCCAATAACATTCTTAACACTTTTTGTACATTCGTGGTTTCGATTCGATATGAGTATGACCAAAGCTACTATAGTTGCCGCCAGATAAGTAAAAAATAAAAGTCGTTAACCCCCGTCTACCAATGTATTCCAATATTTCAAAACGATACGAAAAAATGTAAAGAAAGCGTCGCTAACACGATCAAAACAAACGTATCGCGGTAAGGGGCGTCCTTGACGCGTTCACTGGGCATGAGTTACAAACCTTTTGGCCCAAACCATATTCAGTCGTATTTATTTTGGAAGGAACTTATTATTAGGTACTCAATGAAACTATTATAACAAATTCAAAGAGAAATCATTTATTACAAAATGTCTTCATTCAGAAGGGGAATCAGTATCCGATATATTTTCACTCGCAGAACTATCACTTTCTGAACTTTCTGTTACGTTTATGATAAAGCGATCGGCTGTTTTATCGATCTGATGATCGAGTCCCTTCATCTTTAGTTCTTCCTTTTTGACGTGCTCGACACAATTTTTCCATTTTTCAGGTGTTACCTGATTTAAGGCATCATTAAATAATTTTTTAACATCTATTAATTTAAATGTTGTCGAGCAACGTAACTTTTGGTGTCCGCCCATACGAGTTCAATTGGATTGAGCTCGCAATGATATGGTGGTAACCGTAATACTACTACGCCTTTTTCTTTCGCCATTTCATCAACAGCGTATTTTTGATAGTCACTTTTCACCGATTGGACTTTAACCATCAAATGGGCTTTTGTGTCCTGTTGGTCGAATTCGATTTCTTTATTTTGTAACCAGTCCATTATTTCTTGCTTTCTCCAAGATGAGGAGGGTATTTTTTCCAATCGTCTGAAAGTCAATGTGTAAAATTTAGAATAATTTACGGGCGATAATTTTACGTGATAACGTCATAAGAAAACATTGATCAACTTCGATAATTAAGGACTTTCCATACACAAATTCCCCTTTATAACTCTTAGGGGGTGAAATTATCAAAAACGCTGAGACACTTATAAAATATTTCTAATCGTCAGCCTAAACACAAAATTTTAAGATCCGAACTTTAAAAATGACGGACTTAGGGGTTGAATTACGAAATATACAAAATTTTAGTTTTCTAGGTCCAAGGGTTTGGGCTGGGCGTTTATGAGTCAGGCGGAACGTGACTGGCGCGCGGAACGGTTTGACACTTTTTCGTTCGTGCAGCCGGTGTCCATCGATATACAAAAAGCTATCACGTCAAAAACAATAACCAAAAAAAAATTGCCCTTTAAGTAAGGTGTAGGTACCTGGAATGATAGCTTGCGTTATCCATAACAACAACGTCATTAGGTTGCAGCTTATTTAAAACTTTACCGAACCATTCTTCAAAATGAACGGCATCCATGGCTTCGTGATAATCACCAGTCTTTTTACAAACGAAGACCCATTGACAATCGTCCAAAAAGCCATTTTCATTGCCAATATGTACAACAATGAGTCTGCTACCTTTCCCTGTTGGGTTTTTAGCGTCAGTCGACAAACCTTCCAGAAATGCTTGTCGTGACGACGTAACAGTTGTATCGTGCCAAGCTTTCGCAACAGTATGACCTAAAACAATCAAGTATAAATAAATGCACCAAAATCATACAAAGGAAAAAAAAATCGAGGGTGCACATTGTGTAAATTAGTGACTCATAGTATAACAATTGATTTTTACCTGCATTGACCCAAGTTTCATCCAGGTAATAGATATTACGGTTTTCGTTTCGGTACTCTTCCATTTCTTTTAAATATTTAGTTCGCCACAAAATTATTTCTGGACGTTCTATTAATGCACTTTTCCTGTTCTTTTTTTGAAACTTAAATTTCAAATGTTTAAGAACACGTCTTAGGGTAGTTTTGCTGAAGTTGGGCAAAGTGTCATCTTCATTTATTTTCTGATGTATTTTATCTATTGTAGGCAGCTCACCTTCCATGAAAAATCTATGTACTTTTTGCCTTATAGCGGTCTTGTCAAAACTATCCAGTTTTTGGATTATGCCTAATTTGTTTTTTGTAGTCCCTTTGGGTTTCACTTCATGGGTATCCCTATATTCCCTCAAAATTCCGTAAATGGCACTTTTACTTACTCCAGTGATCTCTGCTGTCTTATTAACCATAGCCATATTGGAGCGGTATTCATTCTCAGGCCATGTATTTTTTGTATGTTTAAATACATTTAATAAAATAGTTTTCTCGCCAACAGACAAAATATTACATTTTCTCTTTTTAATTGGAGAATGTAATGGTTGCGACGATGATGGACCTATAACCAAGAATTTAAAAAAAATCAATGTAAACTCTAGCGACACTAAAGGGAGGTCGTTTAAGTATGTAAGTATGTGAGCAACATGATAACGTAACCTACTTTACAATTAACTATTAAGCATTATAATGCGGTCTGACTTTAAAATTATTCTTGACATACTGTATCGATCAAAAACACGATATACGCAAAAATAGGCATCTAAGTATAATAATAGGCTATTTGACAACATAGAAAAACATGTATTTATTCCGTCAGTTAGATCACCAAAAACGTGTGACTTCACTGGCTAGTAAAAAGTAACAGGCTTGTGACGTCACGCAAGATTGCAACACGCTGTATCGTGGTCATTTTTCGTTTACATGACAAAAGAAAAAATACGTGTCCAATATTTTTTGATAATCTTACTTACGGGCTCAATAGATTTTTTCAAGCAAATACCCTATTCTCACTGCCTAAAATATGGTTTTCTCTGTGGCCGTTTAAGCGTGAAAGCGAAACAAACAAACAAACCCACTTTTGCATTTAAAATATTTAAAGTTAAGATTCACCACATATTTACACTGTTAAACATACAGTACCTTATGACGGATTTATACGTATTTAAGTCCGTCATTAGTCTATTATTTCATAGGTAAGTATACATTTAATATAATTTAACCTACCTGCTTGAGGTTCAACAATTCTCTGTCGACGCCTTTTTTGGGTTGTTGGTGGATCCATTCTCACTTCTTCACTCATTAACAAAAATAACAAAAATAACAAAAATAACAAAAATAACAAAAATAACAAAAATAACAAAAATAACAAAAATAAACAAAACACTAAAACAAGTAACAGTAACAAAATAATAACGAATGTGTGAAAACTTTCCGAGTATGGAGTACGCTCAGTCAATACCGCGCGCAAACCAGATTTGGAATGACACTCGAGACGAAGGACGCGTCAGGATAATAGTTACAAAATGGCGGACAGGTAGTGCACCCCTGACTCGCTCTGACGTCACACTCGGCGCTGAGTATAAGGGCATAACCCAAAAAATCAAATTTTTTGGCAAGAACTTTAAAATTCGGTTAGTTTTATGAATTGTTTACTTCTATGTATAAAAGGTAAAGCTAAATAAATAAATCCAATTATGGCATGTTCTTATGTTGAAATAAAAGCTGAAAACATAAGTAATCTCGAAAAAGAAAAATATACCACGAAAATTGTTTTTTAAATACATTATCAATAGCAATTACGTATTTCGTTGTTTGAATATGTATTTTTGAAACTTAATAAAAAATACCACAATCATTCTCAAATTTACGTTTTTCTTACTTATTCCGTTGGAATTAAGTGCTTGGTATTATGAAACTCGACCGAAGCAGAATTAGCGACAGTTTTGAATGACGAGCGATCTTTATCGCAATTTTGTGGAGTTTTTGGTACAAGTCGGGTCAGTAACTTTTATTTTTTTCTTATTTGGCGGAGACTATAGTCCCTTTTTGTTTGGCAGTTGTCAAATTAATTAAGACTTATGGACTATACTTTAATTTAAAATTATTTCAAAATAATGATTAATAAGTTATGTTACTATGCCAAACGTTTTAGTTTTACTGATAAATCAAATATGTAATTATAACTTTTACCTGTTCGTTGTTAGGTTTTTCGATGGAATTGTAGGCATATCATCCTTTGACATTAAGGAAGGCAGTAAATCAGTTCTAATTTATTTACGTCCCATTTTATAAAATGATTTTATAAACTAATTATAAAATAGTTTATCAAAAGGGAAATAAATAAATGAAGAGATAATTGTATCCATGTCAGGTAATGTTTATAAAAAAATATATATTTAGGTAATAATAATAATAACTGTTTGAAAATATGGCAATTAAATCAACTGCGTCATATAGGTAAGTACCAAGGCGTTATCAACTCAACCAAAATAAGAACTAATTATGAAGTAATCAAGAAATACAAATGCCTACTGTTTTATTAGCATAATTATAATAAAGTAGTGGATATAATAATATTTTATTAAAAACTATATTTCGTTCGTTGATGAGGCTTATATTCTTAATCGGGGCCATTTCTATTTTTTAATTATATTTATGTTCCGTCTTTATATTAATATGATGCAGATTATTATTTATCGTTTATACCGTAACATTCCGCTCGTTACAACAGTAGCAGTGAACAGAGGCAGTGGTTCTACAGCTTCATTAAAATGGAGATTAACATTTTGACAAACATCTAATGAACTGCTAGAGAAAGTCGAAAACAGAAAAATTAGAACTAGATGTTATGGCCGTGCACTCGAATTTAAATAAAATATTATAAAAAATGATTATGAACTTATTTTAATAAACGCACAGAACGAAAGCCACATTTCTCAAGTTCACATTTCATTTCTGTCTATCAAATCACTGTCAACTTTGTACTGAAAGTTAAACCTATTTTCCTGGCACTATAAATAAAGGAATTATTATTTTTAATGAAACATGAACAACATTATATTTTCGCATGAAAAAATACATATTTCTATGTAGGTAGAACATAGAAAGTTCAACCATAGCCATCACACGTATAGAAAACTCATGTAATAAATACAGTTTCTATCTTCAGTGATATTATGTTATAATTATCTGAATGATATCTTCGTTAAAAAACACCCCTAGATAAGACTATTTAGTTCTGTAACCTAACCCGGCTATATTTGTAACATCCATCCTACAGAGCTCAGATTTTATTTTACTAATGTAAGTGTAGTAAACTTTCCTATTTCCTGAACAAATAATTTATTTTTAATTTCCCGATCGCCGGAGCTAAGGTTATTACTACCTTGTTTTTCTATTTAATTAGCTTTCTTCAAAACAACAACATCCTCAATGCAGAGCTATTTGAAAAAGGAATGAGTTATTTTCGCGCCAATTAGCGTCTTTGCTTCGATGGTTTGAAGTGGTTTTAGATTTTGTATCAAGAATTTTTCAGTAACAACTCTGTGTTTGGTGGCCCTTGATGATGGCTTTACTGACATCCAGTACAAACAAATCCAAGACTCGCCTGCTCTAACATGGGATTTCACCAGAACTGGAGAAACGTGAGGATTCCATTGGTCCTCACTCCCTTTTACTAGCATATCGTGCTGTAAAATCATAAAGATCTATAATAGAAGACTTTAAACTCGTGTAACATAAGGAGGAACACTTAATGCAACACGGGGGAACACGGGAACACGAGACAAGAGTCGCAGCCCTAATTAAATAAGTAACAAGAGGAAGCGCCGCTACCGTTGCTGAAAAACATAAGCCACACAAACAACCTAATTACTGGTGACCTTCGGACAGGGCTACCACGTCTTTAATTAAAATACGTTCATTAAATAAAAAAGTTAGTGCTAGTAACATGTTCTAAGGTTCAGTGGCTTATTGAAATAAATACATGTTTTAACTTTAACAAATTATAACATAGTCTAACATAATCATTAAAAAAAAATAGAAGAGTTTGAGCGTTCTCATTTATTGTCCGAACTAAACGCACCAAAAATTTGGATGCTCGTCCTATTCCAAAATCAATTCACGCTGTGAATCGATGGGGTCGTTTTTCAGTTTGTAGCCTAGTGCAGCAAAACAATAAAACACTTATTTCTTTACCTACGATCAAATAACATCATCAAAATTCAATAGATCTCACTGACAGGTGCGTTATTGGATACAAATTGGATTTGCAAATTAAGCCGGACGGTGAGTGAAACAGTTTAACTTTTTTTTTTTTTGTCAATTACGATATCGGCACGCTCGCGCTGCGTACTTTATTGAGTTGTTCCGCGATTAGTTTCCGGCTCAATAATCAATTTTATTATTTAATTCAGTCGCAGTTTACACCATGTTGAAATTTTTCCAAAAAAACAACATTACTCTGTTTAATTTCATTTACTGCGAATCCACGCAGAACAAAGGCTTATTTATAGAATATTTTTGCAAAGCAATATCCAATAGACAGCATTTTTGTTAGTTAGTCGAATTGACTTATAATCCCGCTTCAATAACGAATGACAGAAACAATAATTTTTCCGAAAATTTTCCTGTGATGTTTCTACTCGTATTTTACTTATTGGGATATTAAACGGACGTCGATCTGAAAACTTTTGTCAACATTCGGAGCTTCTTTAAATAGTTATTTAAAATCATTTGCCTATATTTTGTCATTTTAATCATGCATCTGATTAAAAAATAAATAAAAAAAAAACCATTGCCATAATTAAATGCACACAACTGTGTATGACAATCTCCAGTCTGTCAGTTAAGCCGTCATCATCAAAAAATGTGCTAACCCTAACACAGCGTCAACATCCGTTTCTCTAGCTAATTTGTTTGTAGTACGGCGCGGAGGAGGCTGCAAGCCAGACCAATTAGTGCGCGCGGCGACCCTGCGTCCCGCACCGACCCGCTAATGACAACCCTAGCGAGGGTCACATGTCACTTTAATTATTTTTAATGAAACAAATAAAAAAAATAACTTACGACCTCTATGAACGCTAGCTCTAAAAATATGTTTTTCGGCGCTGTAACTAGTATACTAATTAGTATTTAAAGTTGGGCTAACGCGAACGCGATTAGGTACTTAAAGCGAAATAAAAAGGAGAGGCTTATGTCAGGGTTATGTATGGAAAAGTTTAATATTAAATATAACAATCATTTTATAGTTGATATTTAATACAATCAGTAAGTAGCTCCGCATTGTGCGCGTGAGCACCTTAATGTTTTGGATATAAGATCCTATTGTGTTCTTAAGAAAGTGATGACAATAGTATTAAACATTACAGGCTCACATACCACCTAATTAGTAAAGTGTCTAACTAACCAGCTATATATATATATATAACATAGGAAAGCTAATCAGCGTGCATAGTTGACTTAATTGAAATTCGATCTAATGAGAAAATATTATGAAATGATGAACATTTTGACGCTCGACCATGATCATACCGTGGACCAATCACCGCTGATTAATTTATCCTAACACCCACATTAATTAAAAGCCGGTTTATTAATACGATAGAATTAATTAATGGAAATGCACTAGCCCATTGTGCTAAAATATAATTTTGACATAGCTAATTGAACATTAAAATGATATTAATTTATTATGCGGCTACGGGTATCGGTTGACGTAATAATACCGATATTTTATAATATCGAGCGAGCAGCGGTTGCATTAGCTTATACGAGGATTTACTCGATGGAACAAAAGAGGAATTATTAAAAACATGACTTGTTTATTTTTTGAGAATTAGCTTACCCCGGTACAATTATTATACGAAATGATTGCTAATCACTCCTTGGAATTTCAGTAGAATTACTATAGCAAGTTTTAACGTTGTTTTATTTGATTTATCGTAGAAATATTGCAAGACTCATTCGAATACAAAATGAATAAAAAATCATAATAATTACAAACATCATTAGTTCATTACTGACTTAACAAAATAAGAACCGTGCATCTTTGGTCGCAAGATTCCTCGGCAACCTTAATGCGAATAGCACAAATTCCTTTAAAAAAAATAAGTATTGAAAGTTTGCAACTAAAAAAAACAACAGATAAACAACTGAAGCATCGTTAATCCATTTTGTATAAACATTCGTTATGCGTAAGATAAGCAATAAAATGTTGTCCATTAATTGTGCACGGCAATTATAAGAACACAAGGAGGCAGTGTTTATAATTAAAACGAATGAGGCATTGCTACACTGGTTGGGCTAGTGATGTAGCTCTAATGAGATACTTGCTAATTAGAGAATAAACAAGCCGGATACGGGATTCTAATTGGCTTTTGGGACAACGATGTCGCGCTCAGCGCCACAGCCGCTCTGTCTTTTTATAGCAAAAAGATGCTTTCTTGTTTTTGGAGTTCCGTGTAATAAGTATCTTTTGTACACACATACGACAGATTTTCATAATGATTTTTCCTTGTGTTTGAATTATCTTGTCGCGTAAGCTCACACAGATGGAACGAAGTCTTACTAAGATAGCAAAAAAACATTTTTGCTCTCGTAGACTTGTAGCAATAATTTCATTTCTTTTACTCTTTGCATATTTGTTTTTTTTTTTCTTCTTGCAAATAAAAGTGCAGACATAAAGTATTTTTATAGCATTAAAAGCTTATTAAGAAGGTTTTCTTGCTAATTGATAATAAATGTTATTTTAGTACTAATTAGCTTCGCGATAACGATGTAGAACTTAACTCGAGCTCTACCTTTTGTAGAGAAAGGACTTCATGTTTTTATAGAGTTCTGTAATGATGTGCAATCGAAGCTTGATTTATTGTAAAATAATATTGCTGGGAGAAATATTTTTGTTCTTATTAGGGCTGCACCTTAATCAACTAAGTTTTTTTAAGTGTTGGATAGAGCTTAACATAGATAGTCGTGTAGTGTAACACGTATCCGATTATTTTATTATTTATAAAGGGTGTAAAACACCTCTTAACGAAGCCGAAAGGCACTGGTTCTCCCTGTCATTGCGATCATTTGTTTGTTCTACACCATACCTGGGAACCTTCTAGTTACGGAGATATTAGGGGTCAAAGTTCCAACTTTTTGACAAGTATTTTTTTAAATACAAGTTTTTAATGTAAGATTTTTACTTTAAACACCTCCATGACCCCCGTACTATTCAATCCGTCCATCAGCACAATGTTTTGAGTGCGTTACATTGAGTTCCACCACAAAACATGATTTTACACCCCCAAAAAAAAAGTCGTTTCCCAGCAATAATTTTTGCGTAAAGTTACTTAGTTTCATGTACAGAATGCTTGGTTGACGGCTTCGTGATGAGGTGATTTACACCGTGTATATTGTAATTTTGTATACTCAAAAACAAATTTGTAGCTTAGATTTATGTATCTAAAGTTGTTCAATTTTTTTTTACAAAATCATTCAATAAAATAGTATCATCAAAGTATCATACATAAATAAAATTGACCATTAACAACACTGAAGAAAAAACGAAATATAATTAATATAAAAAATAGGAAGTTCATTTTGAAGTTATCAAATCATTAATAATCCCCGATACAACGAAAAAACCTTGGCAAATTAATGTTACTATATTTGCGTTATTTTTACATGTTCCTGTTTCTTATACTTTAGTTTTTCCTTAATGTAAATTAGTCGTTTATCTTAATCAGCAAACATTGATTGTGAATGTTTTTACACATACATCATTATTTTTTAACACAGGTCCCAATTAGTATCATGTTTAAATAAAAATATACCTTACTGCGTCCTTTGCTCATTAAAAATAATTATTATCTGTAATTTACTTACTCAATTAATTGCAAGAAAAAATCTTAATTAATTTTGTTATAATATTTTTTACGAAAAAGTAGTGTAAAGTCCTTAAAAATTGTAAAGTAAATAGTTGTTACAAAAATCTTCTAATTATGCTTTGCTAACAAAAACGTTTATGGAACAAAAAAAAAGGATTGTGTGGTTTTATGAAACCACGGTAAAAGTGAAACTTTTTTTCACACTATAGACATTTAACAATTTTTTTTTTTTTAATAATGTTCCATTAAGTGTATAAAACGCATAAAACGCGGAGTACTCCGCGGCCGAGCGTCACGCGACATGCAACACACAGACGAAAAAGTTTGAGACGATGTAATAAAAGTTTCACTTTAAAAAAAACGATTTTGGTACTCTTTGACGGAACTTGCGTCAATCGTTATCAACTTTTATAGACACGTTGGTCCGGAAATTGTCTGTTCATAAGTCCTTATCAATACTCACGCCTACTAGAATTAAATTTATAATGGTGTATAAACTAATTGTGTTTTATGCGGTTGTAGTAGTTATCACAACATGATAACCCGACCAATAAGAGCGTCATAAAAAATAATTAACTTACCATCGTGGTGATAGATGATATCTTTTTATTATTTACAGCAGGATATTATGTTTCCTTCCGATTATATTTTAACCATAAATACACTCACCGGCACGGAAACTTGGCCACCAATAACATGCCGATAATTTCTATTTAAATATTTAATTTTCACTATATTATGGGTTTATGCACTAAATTAGGGTTTTTTTATGGTTTTGTAACTCAGTTATTGAAAAAATGATGCACCAGCAGTAATCTTTTAAAAAATAAGCAGTTTCACAAAAATATTGATTTTAACACTGTCAATTTAAAAAGAACACAAAATGAAAAATAACCACAAAGTCTTCGTTGTGTTTGCTTTTTAATATCGGGTGTTTCCTCCCCTAGCCCCGATAACAGCTTGCATTCGTTCTGGCATACTTTGGATGATGTTTCTGATCTCAACTTGTGGTATGCTTTCCCAAGCGGTTAGTGCTGCATTTCGAAGCTGGTTCAGAGTTTCAGGCGGGTTGGAGGAGGACTTTATTTTTCTTTTAAGCATGTCCCAGATATGCTCTATTGGATTTAAGTCTGGACTACGAGCTGGCCACTGCAATTTTTGAATACCAACCTCTGTAAGGTATTCCTCCACGCAATGTGCAACGTGTGGGCGCGCGTTATCGTGCATTAGGAGGAATTCGTCAAACCCAATAAACCCTGAATATGGTAACACGTGTTCCTGAAGAATTTCCTCGATGTATCGTGTTGCCGTTAATCGGTTATCGACGATAACTAACTCCGTACGTGCATCGGAACTTATTCCTCCCCAAACCATTATAGAGCCTCCATGAAAACTAACAGTTTGTGTGGTGGTAATGGGTAAAAACCGCTCTCCTCTTCTTCTCCACACTCGCTCCCGACCATCTGGAGCTCGTAAAGCGATTCGACACTCATCTGTGAACAGTACTCGAGCCCACTGCTCATGGGTCCAGTTGACGTGTTCTCGTGCGAATCGAAGTCGAGCTACTCGGTGACTTCTGAGAAGTTCTGGGCCGCGTGCTGGTCTACGAGCTTTTAAATTCACTTCCTCCATTCGTCTTCTCACTGTACGTTCACTAACATTGACACCTCTTGTGAACTGGAGTCGCTGGCGTATCTCAACAGCGGTGAGGTAGCGGTTTCTCAAAATTTCCAGGACAATAAAGCGGTCATCCCGGGCTGATGTGCATCTGACGCCTCCGCTGCCTGGTCTGCGGGAGTAGCGGCCTGTCTCCTGGTATCGTTTCAGCGCATACTGCATCGATGAACGTGGTACATTCAGTATAACAGCAATTTCTCGCTGTGTCAGCCCTTGTTCGATCAATGCTACAGCTTGTGCAACCTGTGATGGTGTTAATGGCATTTTTATTGGAATTAAATCACTTTTACTTATTGAATTAACAGTACGATATCACAATAATTGCATAACCTAACAATAAACTTTCACAAAACACAAATTTAAAACAGCAACTTAGTCGCTCAGATGACCGGGTTCAACTAAAACTTAAAAATAACGTCATATTGCACTCAAACATGATAAATTACCCTCTTGAACTAAAGGTAAACATTTTTTAGACCAACCTTCATAATAAATAATCATAGGAAACACTTAAAGCTCTTGTTATCGCGAAATACGCGCTTGGCCAAGATTCCGTGCCGGTGAGTGTATATGTATATTTGCATATTTTTTTTTTTAATGAATGGTGGCAATATTTTTGCAAATATAGTACTTAAATTGGGCACTTCTTTTTTTTTTACTTAATTATAAAAATGCGTAACAGTAAATAGAAACAGATAGTTTTTAGATTTCACGCATCTCATTTTCATATCAACAAATTGAAGGTTCAATATCAAAGGTGCGTGTTACTGTGCCTACCTAATTAAATCCTTTGATTTCAAAATAAAAGTCGAGTCGGTGAAATATAATTAACATCTAAAACTTAATGTATATTAAAATAAAAGATCCCTCTAACTGATAAGCGTCGTAATACATACCATAAACTAATGAGTAATTAGTTTGAAACCATAGGCTCAGGTACTTCACCGACTTTAATAGTTTTTCAAAGTGTAGAGTACGGTGGTCGATGGTAGAGATCATTAAGCGACTCTTCAAAGCTGTCGCCGCATTACACTAATTGACGCAATTAGAGGGATTGCTGAACGGAAATAAAAGTCGGCTCACCTTCATGAAACGCCGGCCCAGCCAATTAGTCTAGCAACCCCTAATTAGCCTCTTCAAAACACTCTTTCGCTCGATTAGTCTTTACACAGCTAGGAAAAATCACAGCACAGAAAGATCTTGTTCATTTTTGCGTATTCGGAAAATAATGTTTTTCACCGCACTGAAAAGTTTTGTCGCGATCGCGGACCGGTTGGCGGACTGATCACGTGCACGTGCGCTCGCCGCGGTCGCCACGGAGCGAATGCGCGCCGGCGGGAGGAAGTCACAGTCGTCAGTCACACGCGGCACGCCAGCGCCACAGCCGCGCTACTGCCTGCGAGGCGGGGTGTCGTGCCCTTCCTCTCCCGTACGTACGAAAGCTCCGCACTTGTGGAGCTTTTCGCACAAAGCCGCCGCGACTGTTACGGCCTTTTACAACTGAACCGACGCTTAACTCTGTAAGTGGGCAGATTTTGCGCGGTATCGCATTTAGGCCTAAATAAAAACGATACTGAATCAAATTACGATCGGCCCATTGCTTTACTGTATGGAATGCATTTATATATTTTATAACCAGTAACATGTATTACAGGTTTGTCCATTTGATGAATGACTAATTAAAATCCTTTGCATTGCAATTAAAATAATCTAATAAGATAATTCTCATCGGGAGTCTATTAATACGCTTTATTTTCCTTATACACAGCAATGTGGCGCTTAAGTTGTACTCCAAGTTTAAAATAAACATCAGCGCATATGTTTTGTATTGCAAAACCGATTATTCATAACAATAACAAGAATTGTAATAGGATTACACGTAAATAAACATTATTAGACAAAATATAAGTTTTATTTTGCAAAAGATGCAGTGTTTGAATTTCCTTAAGGTTGGATAAGCAGTTCTGGCGAAACTATCTGGCAATTATAGTCACGACGCGAAGGATGGCCGACTGATGAATTCATTGATAAAACTTCTCATTCATTGCTTTGTGCTGCTACAACCCTAGCTTCTTTTTGATTCTCTATATCTGCTAAGTATAGTGCAAGTGATATTAAGTACATCAGTTTAAGAAGTAACAGGAATATCGGAAACAAAATATCTTGCCTACATAAGTTAGTTCCTATGTTCCTATCTGTGGTACATAGGTAAGTTAGTTTCATAAGTCTTATGTTGATTATTTTGTTTCCTAATGAAGTTGAAAAATGAAGCCACTGAAATATGAATTCGATATTTCATGGAAACAACAACGCGCTTTATGGTTTATTTTAGTTAGGTACAATAACATAAATTTAAACACAGGTATGAATAGCTGCAAAATTGATGGTAGATAGTATTTAATGGCAATAAACATTTGACTACCATTTTGAAATTTTCTTCCTTACAGTAATAATGATGAACAACGGAACGGAATGTGGTTTTCCTCCTCGCGGTTAATGGAATAGATATATCTTATATGGAAAGCAACAAAACACCTTTATTTTAGGACACAAAATGGAAATTACCGTATATGAGAATCGCAACATACTAATCGTGTGCACTGTTGCTGGCCAGTTTGTACTAGATATATCTAAAGACAAGAGGGTCCCAGCCATAGGTATTATATTTCTGTGGTCCCACCATTCTCAGCAATAAATAACAAGATTCCGATAACGCGCAAGTACATCCTAAATGATACAGAAATTGAAAGCATTAAGTTGCTATTATACACGGCAAGCACGATTATAAGCAGTAATATTACAAAAACGTTATAAATGCATTATTCTCCACTTAGGCCGGTGCCTAGTTATCATTCTATGGTGGCACTTCTGCATTGAATCAATTAAGTCTACGTGGAAGGGGTGCAATAAAGAATGATTTATAACTGGAGCCCATAATAGTTTTTAATTATATTTCAAGAGGGTACGTACGTATAAGTGCGTGGAAAAATGCTAATGCAATGTCGTAAACATGTCTTCATACAAGTTCACTTACATTGAAGCCTGGAACCTGTAATAATCTAACGAAACCCTGGGACTGACCACGTGATTTTAGTACTGACCATGATCTTTTGGGTGTTTCGGTGGGTAAAACAAGTTTTGTTTGATACACAAGTGTTGAAAACGAATGAATGTTTTTCGAATCATAATACAAGTTAACACTTAGGTGAATACGTTTAAATTGCGTACAAACAAATCGGAATGAACGCAAGGCGTTCTGTGTCAATTTGCGTTCCATTCAGAGCACGTTCCGCAAAAATCAAGGGTTTGAACCGGAGCGACGGCAATCATATCGATACGCAGCTGCCGTCGGAAATATTATACCAGACACATTTTCTTTAAAAACATATTGAAAAATCTATGTAAATTGTAATAATTGCAATACTATTATACTGTTTTATTGTTTGCAGGATTAAAAAACTTCCAGATAACAACAGGCGGTAAATAAATGTATGCAATTTTTTTTCTCTATGTCCTAATACTTTACATTAGTAGGTACATTATGCTTGTAATAATACAGTACTTACTTTTTAATTTAATTTAAGAATTATTACATTTATAATGCTGGTATTTAATGTTTTTACTTTTTACTATCCATCAGTGGCCCAGTGGTGGCAGCCCCGACTTACGAGCAGTAAGCCGTGGTTTCGAACCCAGGCAGGCGCATCTTTTGTGTAATTTATTTCATCACCGCTGCTCTCAAAAACGGTGAAGAAAAACATCGTGAGGAAACCGGCATGTCCTAAAAATTCGAAGACATGTGACACCTACCAACCCGCACTGGGTGGTGGATTACAGCCCACTCCCTCTCATAGAGAGGAAGCCTGTGTCCCAGCAGTGGGAACATTATAGGCTGATGATGATGACATATTAATATCTTAGTAATAAGATGATGTCATAGTGTTATAGTTGGTTTAGATCACTTGCTCCTTTAAATGCCATTATACATAAATAATAACTCTAGTAGCTCCATAATTAGTTTTTAATTTCTACGCTCATTAAAATATATTCATAATTTAATATTCATAAATAAATTATAATTGGTTACAATTGCCACAGTCACGTTTTAGTAACGCTGACTGCCAACGAAACGCATTTATCATTAGAAGCTAACAACAAGCAACATGCGTACGTCAATTATATCTGTGCCCGTCAGACTAACAAGTCGTAGAATATGAAACTTGTCCGATACGACGCTCATCGATAAATCTTAAGAACATCACTACGAGCTCGAACAGGGTTGGGGAAACGTATTGACGCATTCATTTTCTATACACATTTAATTTATTGCCGGGTAACTCGAGACATGTACGATCACAAATCAACCGAGCTTTTACGCGTTTTCAGCGGCGTTTTGTGAGCCACTCACTCGGAAGCTCCCGGATTCTACCAGACGAAGGGTTAATATCAAAAGACCTTTATGACTCAACAAAAAGTTAAATCTTGTATTGACTGTTCAAATCTTATAATGCCCTTTCATAGAGACCCAAATTCAGTTTGGAAATGACTTAGACGCCCCTGTACACTGTACAGCCAACCTGGTTTTGATGAATAGCACATAATTTCTTATTCTATTTAGTAGCAGGACAATCAGAACCTGTTTGGATCTCATTGTACGCTTTATTCAATTGAAACACTTATCGCTTTGTTTAGTTTCGAATACTTGTATTCTGTTAATACAGAAATCGAATTAATCATACCCCATTGTAAATGTAAGGTACCACCAATATTGCATTTAAATGCAAATTTTGTCCTTAATTTTAAGATCACCGTTCTTCTGAGTTCTTTTTTTTTAGATATCACGTGTATATGCTTAAAAGGATCACCAACAAAAGAAATACACAAAGTACGACAAACATAAAATATTGGACAGCAATGATTAAATATTATTCCCTTTATTCATTTAAATATACAAATTTAATACATTTTTAAATATTCCTTATAAATAATAAAAAATAAAAAAAAAAAAAAAAAAAATATAAAAAATTGTAGCCCACCGGTATCGGGAACAGGGTCCAAGCTACCGGCGGTCAGGACTACAGAGAAAGGAACCTCCACACGAGCCGAGCCGTGTCCAGGAGTACCGCTTTCTGAATCAAGCCCTTGATCCAGCTGCCTAACGAGAGCCTCATCAGATGTTGGTCGAGGCTCTTGGCAATTAGGCCATTAGCTGATACGACTATCGGCACAATGATCGCTGAGTCAACATCCCACATGTCGACAACCTCGCGAGCCAAGTCAAGATACTTGATTTGCTTATCTTTCTCGGCTTTCACGAGGTTCTCGTCATGTGGAACCGTTATGTCAACAATAATTGCGCGCCGCTCTGATCGATCCACCACCACTATATCAGGCTTATTCAGGCTTATTGGCTACAATAGTCCTGTCAGTGATGATGGATTGATCCCAATACAGTGATATTGCCATTTTCGAGAACTGGGTTGGGCACATACCTATAGTACGGCACTTCCGATTCCACAAGGTTGTATTTCAGAGCAAGTTGCTGATGGATAATCCTGGCTACAAGGTTGTGTCTATGCAAGTATTCTCCATTAGCTAGACGAGAACACCCAGAGATTATGTGACGGATCGATTCGCCTGGACGGTGGCATGCCCGACATATGTCAACCGTGCCATCCTTCACAATAAATTTCCGGTAGTTATTCGTCATCATAACTTCATCCATAATTGCACAAACAAAACCTTCGGTTTCTCCAAAGAGTTCCCCGGAACGTAGCCAGGCTACGGACGCTGCATGGTCTACATCAGGTCCATACAGGGCACTGAAGTAGCGTCCGTGAAGCTCCTTACTCTGCCATACTTCCCTGCGGTCATTAGTGTCAAGCACTGCAGGTTTGCGCCAGTTCTCTTTAGCCAAGGAGAGCGGGGTGAGGGCCTTGTCCATCGCGACCACATCTCGATGCATCCCCACGTCGGCTTCTAGGAAATATTCCCTAAGACTGCATATCTCGCGATTGTGGAGAGTCTTGGCGTTTAAAAAGCCTCGACCTCCACAACTCCGCGGGATATACAGTCTCATAACCGAAGAACGTGGGTGATGCATTCGATATGCCGTCAACAATGTACGGACCTTCCTTTCCAGGGCGTCTAGTTCTGTTTGAGTCCATTTGAGTACGCCGAAAGAGTACATCAAAACCGGCATGACCCAACCATTCAAGGCACGCACCTTATTTCCGCCTGATAAAAGACTTTAAAAAAAAAAATATATATTATTATTAACTTAAGTATATTCCTTCACTTACATTTCTAGCACAATCAAAAAACTATGCCCGTTTACTGATGTCAAATGTTTCTATTTAGAAAATGTTTGTATACAGAAATACAACTCGACACCTGAAAACCCCCTGAACAATGTTTCTTTCCAAATAGAATTATAACCAAGCTTATCCGACTTACAAAAAACGTCGGCGTTCCGAGCTTTCATTGAATTCGACTTAAACCAATTAATCACTCTTATCAGGTTGTTTCCTCCGAGTTTTTCGACAAAAGGGATCGTCGGCTGACCATTGAGCGGCTGTTGTGGGGTAAACGGCACTGTTGTCGGCCGTCGCGGGGTAAACGCCACTATTGTCGGCCGTACCCGGGCCATTGTTGGGAGCTATTGTGGTGGAAACTGATGACGCCTTCGACAGAGGTGGCTAAGTCGATGATTAGTCTTCGATACCGTTTGAGAAGGTGTAGATTGAAGGAAAGTGTACTGTGTTGAATGTAATTTATGTATGAATCTTATTGTGCTATTATTGTATTGTATTATAAGATTTGGTGTTCGAAAATTAAACTGGGGAACCTAAGTAAGAAGAACTGGTCTTGGATCTATGGGACTTAAACATAATTATTTGGTAAAAATGTGAGTGAATGTCCTTTACTAAGGGACCTTAAACTAAACCCCTACCTAAGTATGGTGAAACGTTATAATAAGTACTAGCTACTGCCCACGACTTCGTTCGCGTGGAATTTTGATGTGTTTTTCAGGGATACATTTTACATAGGTATAACCCTTCCTCCTGAATCATTCTGTCGATTGATGAAATCAAAATCCATTGGGTAGTATAAAGGCTCTAAGGTATACTGGCCAATGGCGGCAGCAAGTTACTTTGTTTTATACTATGTAGGTAGAGAAGAAGTTAAAAGGGAATTTAAAAAAAGTAGGATGTTTATAGTAAAGATTCTGGAACACTATTAAAATGAAAGATATCACTCAATGATATAGCAAATTGGAAATGAAGACTACTCGACAGTACAATATTCACATGTTAGTTTCTTAAGATGACAAACAGTACAAAACAAAGCCATTATATTCGCAATCGAACACCATCATCTTAAACCCAACTCCTTACCTACACATCATCCTTACCTACACATCATCCTTACCTATACACCTACACATCTGCCTATACAGACACAAGAGCTTAGAAACTCAAAGCTAGCTTAACAGTTGAAAAGACTCGGAGCTCACATCCCATCGCTTAGCGGGCCTTCGCTAAGAAAACAACCAAACTGGTATTTGCATAAATTAAACGAAAGCACCTTTCTTTAGTTTACAAAGTGTGCTAATAACGACTTAAGGCTCTCACGCGAACTGATTCCGTATCACGTGACGAGTTCACGAATTAACTGACTGACTGCTCGAATTAAAGCTGCCCTTTGTTAACTACGTTTAGAAGTAATTTCTTGGAGGTTTTAAAAGGTATGAGCTTTTTATAATGAGCTCTTGTAAGTTTCAAAGGTATTATTATTTTGTGGGATAACAAGGCCTTGTGATAGTCTAAATCTTCATGAGTGTACAGTCACGTCTAATAATATGTATACACGCAGCCACTTTTAAAAGTGATTTTCTCCTACTGTATTGATTAAGGTTTTACGTTTTCACGAACATGAAATTTTAGAAGCCATACTATTACGAAATACGTCTTATCTCAACGGAGAAACCTTAATTTCACGAGCAAATCACTTTTCAGTTTTGCTAAGTGTATACTTTTATTAGACGTGACTGTACCTCGTTAGGAATTTCTCAGTAGCATGCATAAGTTCTGGATTTGTGCCCGATTGATGGCAATAGGCTCACCCCTAATTATATGGGACAGGATGTACTATAGGTACACCTCTGCTTAATCCTTCGGAGATTATAAAGGGTGTAAAACACCTCTTAACGAAGCCGAAAGGCACTGGTTCTCCCTGTCATTGCGATCATTTTTTTGTTCTACGTCATACCTGGGAACCTTCTAGTTACGGAGATATTAGGGGTCAAAGTTCCAACTTTTTGACGAGTATTATTTAATTACTAGTTTTTGATGCAAGATTTTTACTTTAAACACCTCCACGACCCCCGTACTATTCAATCCGTCCATCAGCACAATGTTTTGAGTGCGTTACATTGAATTCTACCACAAAACATGATTATACACCCCCCAAAAAAAAGTCGTTTCCCAGCAATAATTTTCGCGTAAAGTTACTTAGTTTCATGTACAGAATGCTTGGTTGACGGCTTCGTGATGAGGTGATTTACACGGTGTAGGTGTGATGTTATGGTATGTATGTAACATCTCGGATTGATTTACACCTTGTGAACAATATCACAAGAACTATAATGATTAAATACATGTATATTTAGATACTTTTGCGGTAACAATGTAAATATATACTTGTAAATGTAATAAGCAATGCTGGAGAGTTTGACGCGCCACCTCTACGTTTCGGGAGACGGCTTTATTATGTTAGTCATAACGGGGCTAATTCTGAATTTTAACATGAACGAGGAAAGCGCGTTCATTTGTTTAAAGTCAATTTTACTTTTTGATGGAAAGAAAGGTTTTCGGTTAATTATAAAAGGATTTGTAAGACCCAACCTACATACAAGTACCTATAATACCGAGAATCGTTAAATAAAACAGCACAGGCTGCGTCAACTTCGCATCACTTATTTGAATAATGCTCACTTAGTTGTTTCGACAACAGCCTTCCTTATACAACTTAAAGATTTCAATTAGAAGTCCCCTTCCTTAAGCGATTTAACATTATCTCAACAATTTAATCAAAATACACTTTAATAAAAACAACAATGAAATAGCAATCTCAAGCGCTATTGTGTAAACTAATTTAAATCTAGAGAAACCACCAAAACGCCATGATCTCGATACTAATTAACTATCTATAAATAATAGAGGAAAAAAAACATAGACAATTAAAAAATAAGGTCACTATGGACGCAGATAACCTTAGAATGATAAAACGGTGCATTTGAGTGTAAAATAAATGTTAATTTTAAGTTCAGTGGTGCGACAAAGTAATGGACAAAAACAAATGCGCGAGCGCAAGAGCCGTGAAGTGTCATATTGTTATTAGTTGTCAACAGCGCCCACTATTATGGCAATTTAAAAAAAAGGTAGAAAGCGTAGAAACCATTTAAGACGACGACATTTTTTCTTCAGACCCATTATTCTAGAACAATAAAATTAAAATTCCGTTTGAAATCTGAAACATTTCAACATAATCTTTGATTTTCGATGCATTGAACATTGTGTTACTCGTAGCATTCAATTCTGTATTCAGAGAAAAAATTGAAAAGTGCTTGAGCTTTTTACACCTTTCTTCGAACACATCATCCACTTAGCAATGCTGAGGTACAATAACTAGATCCGTAACAATCAAACAACGACCAAAGTTTGTATACTTAAAACATCCCTAAAATTCGTGCGAATCGAATCTACACCAACGTGACATCCAAAAAATTATGTACGGGGATTTAAATAATGAGATCAGTCTCATGCCCCACGGTTGAGTCACGGATGCCATGGGAAATGTAAACAGTGTGGTAGGGGCTTTAATCTAATCCTCAAATTAGTTGATAAACGGTCTGCAACCATAAAACTAGACCGCCATTACGAAGATTAATGATATAATCTTAGGATTGTTCGCAGATCTACAATGACGTGATGATTTTTTGGAAGTTAAGAACGATTCATTGTGTGAGGAATGAAATGGTATTGATAATTCGCTTGCAGACTATGAAACTGACGAAACCGTTTATCATATCAGAAATGCTCTGAAAAAAAAAAGACAGCCTGGGGTCAAAATCTTGTTTAATAATAAAATTAATCGGGGCTAAATAAATACTTATTCAGCGTTTAACGCTTGAATAAGTATTTAATATATACATTTAAAATTTTACGAAAAACTCATCTCTCAAATAAGTATATCTAAGTAAAAACATATTAAGTCTATAAATTCTATGTAACTTTGACACTACTTAAGCCTCTAATTAATTCCAGGGCAGTTACATTAACTCGCCAATCCCCTTCGCACTAACCCGTTAACCTCATTAACAAAGTAGCGAATGCTAACTAAGCTTTGATCTCAGTTTGATTCAGGTTTCATAAGAAATATCATAAATTATAATACAAACAAAACGGCACTCCGTGTGGATTACAAAACAATCCTACATTCCACTGACCGTAGTCCGTAACTACTACGGGTAACCCGTAAGTAAACATAAAAACAAGAAAGACATGAAAAAAGAACAAATGAAGTCGGGCAACCCTCGGCTCAGCGAGTCACTGCTACCCAATCGTCCATTCAACACGCGGTGGGGCCATAAAATTAAATAAATCCGTTATTTTTCAGAGTGAGAAATGTTCGGGCGGCGGCGGGAGGCGCGCCGGTCAATCGGCCGGCACGATAACGGCCCACATTTGTAAAGATTTTGCCGGCCCACGCCAACCGACGTTATTCGCTGAAGTAGTGGCCATACGTTTAGGTAGACTTAAGAAAGGCCAAGAGAAGGCCAAATTTGCTTGACTTTTATTGAATTCACAATCAGAAAATCATTGCAGCAGAATTACTGCAATGATTTTCCCCTACTGATCATGGACAGGTATACGGCTCAATCATCTCATATTGCCTTATTAGTGAACGTGTTATGTTCTCTAATTATTGTTATATTAATGCAATCACTCAGGCACTACTTGGTAATCTATTCCCCGCAGAATAGATACACAGCCGGAAAAAGGTTTAGCAAGTATCAGACAGTCAATCGGAAAATATATACAAACTGGCTGTTTCCCGCAACTTCGTTAACATGGAAATTGTGAATTTCACCAAAGATTATAGACTACTATACCATAAACTATACGCGATCAGCATATATCTAAACCACGTTCAAGAGCTGTCAGTGTTAATATTCCAAGGCAATGATGACACGCTCTCAGACACCATTTAAATTAGTTGTATCGATTGGTTTCTTTGATGAAATACACCCTTTTTTTTTTTTTTTTTTTTTTTTTTTTTCGGATGGGAAATCATCAAATGACTTCTCCCGCTCTGGGCGGAGCGGGAGGGAGTGTCAGACTTGTACTGACTAAAACCCACCCATGTTCCTTCTTCGCCCTTTGTGTTCCAGGGCCGCGGTATCTCTTTCGAACAACCCGCAGCCCATCTTAAACATGGTCCTTAGAGACATCAAAAAAGCTCTTATAGACACTGGAGAAGTCTTTGAAGGTACATCTCGGAAGCTGATTGCAGACCGCGAAATACACCCTTATAGAACCTTTTTAAGGTTCTACCGCCAAAAAGCAATAACGGAACCCTCACAGATTCGTCCTGTGTTTGTCTGTCTATCCGTCCGAATGTGACAGAATTTTTACTCCGAGACTAGTGGCACAACACGTAAGTGTCTTCTTTAAACCGCTACATAAAATTATGATGTGGTAGGTATGTACAATGAAAATAATAAAAATAGGGGTGACAAACCATACATGTAGGTGAGGTTTGAAAAAAAAAAACTACGTAAGTATAAAGCTGTGCTATACACACCGTCTATTGATAGCTCTTAAAAAAATATATGAAGGTTCTTCAAATACTTTTTTTTAAGTCAATGGTTGAAAAGATATTTGCTTCCGAAGTCGTAAAATGTATATCCTACATTTAATTTTTAAAATAAACTCTGAAAAAAAAATAGGTTTCACTAACGTAAAAATCAACAAAAATTGGTTTGAATAAGATATGACATTTAGTTTTTGAGATATGGGACATTTTCATCAAACTGCAGCAGTAAATTTGTTTTTCATTTACACACTATGTAAAAAAAACTGTGCTATTGACTGTTACATATGAATAGGCGTTCAAAATATTGTTATCATATTGTTTTTTGCTACGAAACCCTGTGTGTGCGAGTACGACTCGCACTTGGTCGAATTTTTGAATTGTAGCAACATTGAACATTTTACATAGTTGTGTCCAAAACTCCAAACGCTCTGTTCTATACCATCCCTAAGTCTATGCCCATCATAAGGCGCGCACAGAGCTAGTGAGGCTAAGCCGCGAATAAATGAAAATTGATTTTAAGATTGCGTGGCCCCAGCCTCGTTGACAAATACACCGGCTTCAGCCCACGTATTAGTTTAACTCCCCGCCGTATAACCACGCATTGGGAAAATGTACTGAGAAGATTAACTTATGTTTTATTGAAAAACAATTTCGAGTATGGTTTTGCCATGTCGGTAACCAGTTACAACATACATCACTGGGACTCTGTACTTTACCATAATGTGTCCTTTAATTGATTGACATTAAGTAAGTCTTGGCCGGAAAAGGTTAATTTTGCTTCATTAACTTAGGACTGAAAACAATACTAATTTTCCTCAGATGAAAATTATTCATAAATTTTCCGTGTATAAACCGATCCTCGCTTACTTCATTCAGGAAAGTTATTTTCATAGTAATTAAAAAGCCAAAAGCTACCTGTTACTATACAGGAAAGTTATTCAGTATTGTTTAATCAAACATGACAGAAGTACAATGACATCATATTTTAACTTATATAAACATCATGAAAAGAAAACATAATTAATTAAACCAGCATTAAAAATAAAAATCAAGAAAAGCAAAACTAGCATACAAAGCCAACGCTTCCTTTTTCTGAGCACAACAATGAGAAGAATAATTAAATTAATTTAGGATCTACAAAGACGTATCTGCCTTCTAAATATTTATCTGCGTGCAATGTTATGAAATATTGGACAGATTATTTGCAATTCCATGAGTATTATTCAATTTTGTCTAATCATGACCATGTATATTTTAGTTTAGTTTTTCTTAACCAGTACCTTGTTGCCATCAATGGACCTCAATAATAAGGGTAACTAGGTTTTCTTTCACGGAAGCAAATAATACTTTTAAGGACTGTTCTCCACTCAGGTTTTTGGGTCGTCAATGTCATATGGACGACTGTAGTTTTTACGAGTCCCTGGCTACGGCGAATCAACCGTAGATTTTACTTCAAAAACCGCTTGTGTAAAAGAAGTCGACGACTGTAGAATCATATGAAGGTTCCGTTAATAGAGGGTTATCATTGGGGGGGAGGATATCGTGAGTAGCCATATGTTACGTCACTCATCTGCATCGATATCGCCTCGGCTGCGATCGAAATTTAAATACAGTGTACTCTTCTTTTTATGGCGCGTTCTTTTTCGTTTTTCGCGTCATGTGGCTTGGCCGAGAGTATGTTTTTGGTGGGTTGCTTATATTTTTTATATATTGAAGGTGTAGAGAATGTGATAGAGCCATCTAAGAGGGAAATGTGTATTGAGCCTCCAAACATAAAACACGAAATAGTTATCAACATTATATTATACTAAATCCTCTGCAGTCTACAGCAGATAGGGATCTATAACCATCATTCAAGTTCACCATGACTATCAATTCCATTTGCGTTTTATAAAAGGCACAGCAAACGTTTGGAGACTATTAAATTATATAGAATTAAATGCACACTACTTCCATTGTGTGAACACGTTCATTCAAAAGTAAAACTCCGTTCTATAGTAGAAATTATGCGGCGTGAACGCATTACTTCACGAAACTAATTGTGAAAATAATAAAGCGTATCTTGAAAAAAAAAGTTAAATTCGTGGGAATAGTACGGTGTGTAATGAGTTGGACAAAAAATAGACTGTTTAATATTGTAAAAAGGGACGTGATTAAGTTTGGGGCTTAATATCCGCCGGGGATGCGCAAGACATAATGCACATCTAGTGCAGGGTTGGCGCGCTCCTCGATTTTTTTTTAATTGAAAATTCTCTCTGAGAACTAAAGTGGTCTCAAATTTAAATTCACGTAGTTTTGTAAAAACTGATGAAGATAAAAATATAATAGGTATATAAAATATGTGGAAAATGACACGATTATTAGTTAAGACCTTTTAAATTAATTTACAAATTGTAAACGATGGAACACTTACTCAGGTCTAGTAGATATAATAAGTAGAGATGTGCCGACTATGACTTTGGCTGACTAGCCGTTTAGTCGGTTGTAACAAGACCGATTAGTCCACCGATGCGAACACTTTGAAACGCCTATTTTTACAGCTGTATCGCGCACAAGTCGCAACCGCCGCCGCCACCTGCGAGCATGTTGGAACATGTTTACTTCGAATTATTTATTGGACTTTGCTTTTGCACTGGTCAGAGCTGTGTTTTTGTGTCAAAAAATAAAGACAATATTTTTAAAAAAAAGTCTCTATTAAAATTTAGACATGTCAAAAAGAAAGTCTCGTGTAAGTATGCTTTTTTTTACCAATTGTATACATTTTATTGAGAAATACATACAAAGTGAGAAGCCGGATAGTCGGCGACTACGAAAGTGGCCGGATAGTCGGCGGCTACGAAAGTTGGCGGATAGTCGGCTTTACCGACTAATCGCCGACTAGTCGGAACATCTCTAAAAATAAGGTCTTTTAGGAGTTTCAGGTATCATATCAAACTAACCTATCATTAAACCTTGAGTTAAACTTAAAAAGTATGATTATTCTATATAGAAGAATAACTTACTAACAACATTTACTTCTATTCCACATTATTTTACTCAATATTTTCCTACGAGATAATTAAAAAAAAAAACAAATTCTATTCCGCTGGCAACCCTATTAATTTGCCATATCAACTGGCCAGTAGCGAATAGAATACGACCGCCGTAACAGTAGGGACGCACGCCAGCTATCGAAACACTTATCATTTTACTGTTTCCAAACCAGACGGCCATTACATTTTAAACCTTATCCCACTGTAATAAGAATGGTCACAGGAATATATTCTAAATAAACGAGAGAATATTCATTCTTGTGGCGTAGTTAGCAAGGGAGAGACGTGTGTATGACGTTATAAAATAAAATTGAAGCCGCAAGGGCACTCGACACGGATCTAATTAAATGATAAGTGCGATCTAAGATAAATGTCCTCTACTAAAGAGATCATGACTAAAATCCTTAAACGTTTTCATGAATGGGAATGTAGGTCGAAGAATTTTAATTGCACTAATTTGTTAGGAATAAATAAACAATAGGAACTTGTCACATTGTCAAACCGTCGGACTGCAAAGTTCTCAAGTTCGAACCCAATCTAATCCGGATAGATTTTTTGTGATTCACCTACGTTAATTGTGAGGAATGTAACATCTCTGAGAAATACAAGGTGTTGTTTTGCATCCTCGTCAAAATTCAGGAGGTTGTCACAAAAGACAAAAATAATCAATTAAAATTACAGTTCCTAGTTAATTATTAATAAACCTTGATTTTTTCGGTTGTTTAAGTTTGTCAGTATTTCAGAATAACCCCTTTAACGTAGTTTAGGAAATAAGAAATTATCGATTTAAACTTTTGAGATTATTTGTATGTGTGAAAGCGCGCTTATAGGGCGAGAATCAGGCGGGAAGCGGGTGGTTCTCACTTACCTATTTCCGTAAATAAGAAAAAAAAAATGACCTACCCATTTTATTTATTATTGATTCGGGTCGAGGATCACTAGCATAGTAACTCATTGAATTTGACGAGAATGCAAAACAACACCTTGTAGTTCTGGACAACATGTTAAGCCAAATCTGAGGCCCATGAGCGGCATAAAATTTCTGCAAAAGATATGGATTTTTGCGCAATTTGGGAGAGGCCTAAAGGATGTAAAACACCTCTTAACGAAGCCGAAAGGCACTGGTTCTCCCTGTCATTGCGATCATTTTTTTGTTCTACACCATACCTGGGAACCTTCTAGCTACGGAGATATCAAAGTTCCAACTTATTAACAAATATTTTTTTAAATAAAAGTTTTTAATGTAAGATTTTTACTTTAAACACCTCCACGACCCCCGTACTATTCAATCCGTCCATCAGCACTATGTTTTGAGTGCGTTACATTGAGTTCTACCACAAAACATAATTTTACACCCCTCAAAAAAAAGTCGTTTCCCTGCAATAATTTTTGCGTAAAGTTACTTAGTTTCATGTACAGAATGCTTGGTTGACGGCTTCGTGATGAGGTGATTTACACCGTGTATATCCAGCAGTTGCCTGCCTGGATTGATTAGGGATACAGCCGGCAAAGAATAGAATAGAATAATACTTTATTGTACAACTTTACAACGGGTTTACAAAACTTCTAATTTTATGGTTACAATGGCGGTCTTATCGCTTATAGCGATATCTTCCAGACAACCTTTGGATGGACATTACGGAATTAAAAATAAAAAGGGGGTCGTAAGTGGTTTACTGCAAATAAAAAAAAAAAAACAACAACATAACAATTAAACAAATAACAAAAATATAGTTATCTTATTCATATAATTATGTACATATACATGTATAATATAAATATAATACATAAATATTATATATAGATAAGAATACCTGGCAAAGTTAGTGGTTGACCACTTTTTAACCTTATAACTGAGATTATAAAGGTGAAAATTGGTCGAACACCAACTTTGGTGGGTGTTTATGACACTGCCACTTTAATTTTATGACTAAACATTTATTATAAACGTATGACACATCGACATAAAATTGGTGGAACTCGTACGGTTCCATTATTCCCTGTGTCCGAATTCATGAAAGCAAATATTTGATTGTTTTCAGAGAATTTTTCACCAATCAAAGCATTGTTTGTACACAACAAAGCCTCACTTGTGAAGTACTAGATCAGTTAAAGCTCTATTTGTGGAGACCCTGGCTCTGGTTTCACGATATGAAAGTTATTGGTTTCAGCATACGTGGAATACCATCTCAAAAAATTGTTTGTTGATAAAATTCTGGTTACCAATACCAACACCCTTGATTTTTGTCATCCTTAAATATCTACGGATGTGCTTTGGAAGTCTGTTTTAGCTTATTCTGGCTATTTTTAATCACGAAAACAACAGCCTATTATGTAATCAATTATAGATAGCACGGTTGGCGCAGTGGTTGAGCGATCGACTGATGCGCTGCGTGTCGCGGGTTCGATCCCCGCATGGAACTAATATTTGTATGGCCTACAGATAGTTGTTCCGGGTATGGCTGTTTTGGATGTGAGTTTAAATTTTTGTAAACGCACCCACGATGCAGGAGAAATTACTAGTGTGGGGCAACGTTTATAAAAAAAATATATATATTTTTACTTAAATAGCCACAACTTACTAAGATGAATTAACGAGATTTTACTGTGCGACACAGTTATGAAAAGGACATTTCCCCGACCAATAGACACCACTCTATAACACAATGCAGTGTTTTCGTTTAAAAATATTTCTCACGGCACTCAATAGCCAGTTATAATAATCTTTATTTATTTTGCGGCAACACTGAACGCAAAGCCAAACTTAATGGTGTGTAATCCCGATCACATTAACACCAGAATAAAGATTAGGGGTCGAAACGACCACGTCACGTCATATTAGTAAGAACCATTAAATAAATCCTCGATATTTATGAATTCAAAGTTATTATAATGCGTGGTTTAGAACTTTAAATTCTATTCAGTTTAATACTATTTTAAACATACGCAAAAAAAAAAGAATGCATTCTGTATTTTTTCAAACAAATAAAAGAATGTTTTCCATGCAAACGTACCTCTTTATGGCATTAGGTAAATCAATCAAAAAATAGAACACAAAATGATAGATCAGCAATCAATGTAACTAAGCAAACTAAACAATAGGTTTACTTAATCATCACTGCCATACATCAGCAGACCATTACATACGTCTATTAAGCGCTGTTTGTGCAGCACTTGGGTTCAAAAGCCACGTCCATGCAGAGACGTATAATGTGGGATTTGCGGCGGTTAGCGGGTGTTTTCGGGCCGATTGGTGAACGGTGGCCGCAGCCCCGCAGATGGTAGATAGCGTGGCGCGTGCCAAATGATCGCGTTCCGACATTCGCGACCACACTCACTCGTGCGCATAGACGTAGCAATACGTAGAACTGGTAAATTCGTAGCACGCTATAATCATAGAAGACTCGCCACATGTTGTTATTTTACAATTTCGTAGCATGTGCTACGAACAATACGTAGTACAATACGCGAAAACACGTATTACATCGTTTCAATAAGAAGCTTATAGGCTTCAGTTTTTATAAACTAAAGACTTCTTTCTAACTATAAGCTTCCTAAAACTACCTCGTGGCCATTGATTTACTTACATATTACATGGAAAAGTCCAAAAGTTTCCTGCCTCAACTTTAAAATTAAAGATTAGTATCCAAATAAAAATAGATTGAAATAAAGCAAGACTATACTATCCCAGACTATTGAACATTTTTTTTTACTGTGGGTAACTAGACAAAACTTCAGTAATTTAGTGACATGATAGGTTTGTATCGCTGATTAATCTAATGTGTGTAGGCCGGAAACTTTTGCTCCTACGTGATATATCAATGCTCGATGCACTTAATTTTTATCATCATACAACTTCGTAGCCCTAAGTGCAAATTCGACGGCAAAGACATAAAAAAAAAAATGTTTAAAATTCAAAGTTCACACAAATGTCTTCTATTTATTAATAAACTATTACGCGTAACCATAGTCGTCGTAATTATGGTAACAAGAATACCTTTACCTTTTGTATACGGACGGGCTTTGTTTGTTTTCCACGTTAAGTAAAGAGTCCGTATCTAATTGTTTTTTGGTTTTGCGTTACAGCGGTATTGGAATTTGTTCGACAAGCGTAGTTTATTTATTATGCGTAGTTAGCTATAATGTTTGTTTTATTGAAGTGTTTCCTATTATCATACACTAGTACTTCGCCCGCGATTTGTCCGCGAAAATTGTGATTAATATAGCCTATGTTACTCGGTAACGATGTCGCTTTCTAATGGTAATAGTACATCCATACTTCCATACTTCCATACTTACTAATATTATAAATGCGAAAGTCACTCTGTTTGTTTGTTTGTTTGTTTGTTTGTTTGTTACGTTTTCACGACTAAACGGCTGATCGGATCTTAATGGAATTTGGCAAGGAGATAGATTTAAACCTGGGGAAGGACATAGGCTATATATTACCACGCTAATAACTTTAGGAGGTGAGCAATATTGCATTATGTCCGCACTCCTTAACTGTTTGACAACTGACAATTGTCATGACAAGCATTAGAATAGAACGGCTATTTTAAACCAATTGTCACCGAAGTAAGTAGCCCGACGGTTTAGCGGCCGCTCGAATCGTATGTTCCAGGATCAAACCTGAGCCAGTATGAAATTCACTTTTTGTATTTTATTTTGTTTTTTAATACTATACAGTATTAAAAAACAAAATAACATACATTTCCAAAAATGACCATGGTTCGAGCCCCAACTGGTTTTTTTTTGTAACGTAAATTCGTAAAGTATTTTGTATTTTTTTTTAAATGCTTTAAGATTTTCTAATCACTACCAAATAGTTTTATACATCCTTTTAGTTATTTTGACCCATGTAAACAATAGTTAAACAATCATCTATTTCATTCCAAATTAAACCATAAATGTAAATTCACAAACTTATAAAAAAACTGGTACCTAATGTGCCCAAAAGTGAACATGGGCTGGCACATTACCTGGGTATACTTAGCCTCTGGCAAAAGCCAGATCTTGGTTCTCAGAAATCATAAGCTATGAGTGTAGCAATTTCGTTAAAAAGGCTGTGAGCAATGAGTACTCGGACCACACGGTCCCAAAGTTTCAATCCCAAACGACTCGAACATATGGTTACCGATAAGTTTACTTTGTAGCGACCACAAAAAGTAACATACTACAAAAAGTACTACAGCGCCATCTACGACACTACGGAGGAACTAACATCAATTTCCTACAAGCAAAGTTTACATCGACTTTAGTATATATAGAGAAACCCGATAACAACTATCGGGCAGTTGCCCACCAGACATAACACCTGCCTGGTCGGAGGATCCTCCCTTTTCTAAGGAATATCATGGAACTTTACACCCTGTTCCTCATACCCCTAAAACTTTATTAACGCTGCTTGAGGTTCCCCGCATGTTTTGACCAGCCAATCTCTCACAAACGCCTATAAATATCGTCGCGCCACCGTTAAATTTTAAATCACAGAAATACAATCTTAGAATGACTTCGCTAACATGTAAATAAGTAGGTATTACTTGGTCAATGGTGCGACCCGTGCGACAGCTCTGCTGAAAACTGGCAAAGACACAGGTGCCATGCAAGCACCAGATAATAACGGCAGTCACGTAAGATCACGCCTGTAATCGCTTAAGGGTTTGGCAGAGGTGTGTCCATTTAGTACACCCACATTTCGCCAGTTATGTTTAAGTGCCATGTAATAAGGGCCGAGCTTATTGTAATCAAACGAATAATAAAAAACAAATAAAACACCGCCTGGCGTTGGCCAAGGACCTTATACACAGTAGTAGCGTTTCCGACCACTAGACCAACGATACAGTATAAACGGTCTCTATATATCAGTCTGTTTTAACTTTTCACGCATACACAGCTAAACGGATTTGGATCAAAGCCACAAGAGAGACAGGTCATGATCTGGATTAGGACATAATATTAGTTTCATTTATACATGACACCGCAATACTATTTACTCACTGAGTAATCACTCAGGAACTACTTCTACTTTTGAACTATTTAACTTTAAATCTCGCCAGTGCTTAGTACGGTAGAAAGGTATTTTTGGAAATTCCACCCCCAAGTGGGTTTAATGTTAAGTTTAGTGGGCTATTTGTAATTTTCACATGAATGTTTACTATCTTTGAAAATTCTACCCTTATTTTTGTTGGGGTCAGGGCACGCCATAATAGAGGTAATAAGTCCCCTCTTTAAAAAGTGGCTGGAGAGGCGCCTCGGCGCCCTCACGTTCCACCTGCCGCAGATCCTCACCGGGCCCGGTTGTTTCGGGAAGTTCCGGGCGGGAGGAAACGCCCCGGTGTTACCACTGCGAGGATCGCCCAGAGGACACGGTGGAGCACAACGTAGAGGACTCCTCTGCTTGGGCGGAGCGCGGCCGTGTTCTCTTAGCGGCGATTGGCGGCGGCGACCTCTCGCGTCCGACCCTGGTTCAATCCGAGGTGCGGAGCGAGAGGCAATGGGAAGCCGTTACCTCATTCTGCGGTGGCGAAACGTGAGAGGGAGAGAGCTTTGCCATTGTAGACGCGGGTCTGTAGATGGTGAGTAAGGGCTTGCTCATAATCCGTCCGTCTTAAGACGACAGGCTGTGGCGACGGGACGTTCATGTTCCACGCGCGCCTAAAAGAGATGTCAGCAAATCGGAAGAGGTCAAGGCAAGCCAAGGGCCGATGCCTACCGGGGCTACGGGATTGTTCGAAAGAGATACCGTGGCCCTGGAACACAAATGTCTAAGAAGGAACATGGAAGGGTTTTAGTCAATACAAGTCGTCTGACACTCCCTTCCGCTCCGCCCAGAGCGAGAGGGGTCATTTGATGATTTTCCATCTGAATGAAAAGGGGTTTGTAAACATTGAGATGGAGATTACAAATAAAAGAAGTTCTTTCAAATGAAAAATAATCATATAAAATCAATTTAGATCGCTAGGGTCGATCTTCAGGTTAAGTTGCGTTTGCCTAGGCTGGTCCATGGATGGAGACCACCGATTACGTACCGAGTTTCCATTGTGCCACGGAAAGCACGGTAATTCGTTGGTACCGGCTGTCATTTGTAGATCTTTGACAGTCGTATAACTTGCGACCCACGGATGCCCTTCAAGTTAAAGGGTAAAATATACAAGTCTGTGATTAGACCTGTCGTAGTGTGTGGATCACGACACCACAAGTGGTGCGGTTTAGTAGTGTAAAAGTGAAGGAGGGGATCAGAATGCAGGCATGCTGTGAAGAAGAAGGAAAAAAGATTGCGTGTATCAGAGATGATTATAATGTAAACAAAAAAAGTGATGACCATAAATTTTGATGGATGGAGACGGAGAGGAAAACCTAGAAAACGATGAATGGATTGTGTGAGAAATAATATGAAAGTAAAAGGAGTAAATGATAGCTTGACGAATGACAGAGGAGCATGGAAGAACAAAAAGTGTTGCGCCGACCCCAAGTAACATGGGACAAGGGCAGGAAGATGATGATGACAGTCGTATAACCCAGTACTAACTGGGTTGTGGAAGTCAGATAAGCAGTCGTTTCCATATAAAATCCAAGTATTCAGCTGCATCCGGTTGGACTTAATGCCGACCCCAACATAGATGGAAAAAGACTAGCCAGATGATGGTGTATTAATACTGGAGACATCAGGTAACGAATTCAAAACAAAAATTTGGAATCAAGAACCTCCTCATTAAAAAACGTATTCTAGGCAAATCGCGAACCTAACGCGTACGAAGTCGCGGGTAACAGCTAGTTATGATATAAGTGCGGTAAGTTGAAAATTACAGCCGAGGCGATATTGCTAGCCCGAGCCGTAGGCGAGGGCTACAAGAAAGCAGAGGCTGTAAAAGCGCACGTATGTCATACGACGTTTTATAACACATTTGCGAGGAAATAAATAAAATTCGGATGACATTTTCAAACAAAAACAATACAGCGTAAAGAGAAAGCGCGCGGAATAATTTTTACGCTTTTTTTAAGGCAAAGGCACAAAAACAGCCAGTATTACTAATAAAGTAAATTAATATTTTTGTGTTTTGTTACAGATAAATGGTTGTAATTTATGGTCAAAATTGATTAAATTAAAGAATTAAATGTTTATTTATTATATTTTATCTCCCAACTTAATTTTATTAATAAAATGTTGACTACTTTTCTGACATAAAAACTCTTTGATAGGATTTAAAAAAGTACCGTTCGTTTTAGACGGAGCATTATGATAAGCCGTGCGTTTTACTTTACATTACCGCACTAGTGCGTAATGTGATACATTTTTTTTTGCCATTTGCTCGTAAAGGGTCTCTTATTGCACCAAGTTCAGTATCGTAATGTATCACACTACGCACTAGTGCGGTAATGTAAAGTAAAACGCACGGCTTATCATAATGCTCCGTCTAAAACGAACGGTACTTTTTTATTCTTATAAAAAAACAATAATCTTAATTAGTATAGTAAAAAAATACTGTAATATCCTCAGCAAAATGAAGTAACTGATACCTCTAAACATCACTACGGCTACATAAAGTGACTGTGAAATGGTCGCACGCGCCGCCACGCGACTCCTCGATCATGGTTTATCTTAACTTTGACTAAGCGTGCTCGTGACACTCTGGCACCCACGGCTATAAGGGCAGTAATCACCCTATTTCCTATATGCAATTAATAGCCCGTAGCATTGTGGACCAGTTCATCTTAACGTTTTGTTCACTGTAACGGTGCTCTATATCCTTCATTTATTCGATTATGGGTCGAGTGTTGGATCGTGTTCGTGTGTGTCAGTGTCAGCAGTAGCTGAGCGTGGTCCTGAGACTCCTGTGTTCCCATGTGAGCAAAGTTGAAGATTTCTTTCAGGAATTTCTCAGTAGTAACCCCTCGGTTTGATTCGCGCCTAATTGATGGCAATGGTCTCGGCACCTCTTATGACATGGCACTTAAACATATCTGGCGAAATGTGGGTGTACCAAAAGGACACCTCTGCCCAACCTTTCGGGGTATCAGGCGTTATGTTACTTTGTTATTATAATTATTATTATTTTTAGCTTAATAAATATCATTTTGGAAACAAAACAATACATTATTAATTGGAATTAGTTAGTTATATTTTAGTTGCGTACTGTGCTAATTGATTTAAACCACAAGGCTCTTAACGATAATGATTTGTATATTTATAGGTAGGATACGTCCTACAGATACATGTCCTATATACCAGTCAGATGCGTAATTTCGGAGATAATCTAAACACTTTCATCAGCATCATTCACAGTCTAAATTCACCCACTAGTGAGTATACGCCACTCTTTTATTCTGCCAATAACCACGTTCCTGTGTCATCCATATTTTTCCCTGATGGCAACATCACAGAAGCAACATGCTAATATAAAAATGGCCGCAGAAAAAGGCTTGAAAGTATAAAGTAAAGAGAAGAGACACGACTCCCCCAGATCTCCTATAACCCATACCGTAAATACCTGCATAGCGGGCGTGCCACGCCGCTCATTTGTACAGCCGACATTTTAATAATCGCATATTTTTATACATGTCGCAGGCACTTGAGTGATTTCGGAGTAGGAGGCGGTTGTCTAACTTTAATACACTTACTTTTGGTATCGTTACGGTATTTTTAATAATGTCTATTAAGATCGTTGGCGGTAAGTAATGGCGGTGTTTATATGGCTTTAATTCACAAAAATTGGTACATCATTTGCTTAGAAAAAAAATACTTGTAAAAGTTTTTGTAAAAATCAATTTAAAGAATAAACAGCTTTACGCACGTCTTCAAAAAACTGTTGTAACATAGTAACAGCAATCTTTTTTTTTTTAACTGTTGCTTGTGCCATTCGGTGACTTGGTTTGCAGTAGGTACACTTAGCGCGATTTTTTAAAAAGAGGGTTTTATGTCGAGATATTTGTGTTATGACAGTTTTTTGGTGCGCATGGGATTACTATTGGCGTTGCGTGTGTTTTTTTTTGTGTTGTGTGTATGTTTATTTTATTCAAAAGGAACAGAAAACAGCTACAATATATAGTATAAAAAAGAGATACAATGATTTGAACAATATTGTAGCCTAACGCATAACGCTGTTCACAGATTAACTGTGGAATATAGTATACAATTTAAACGCTAGGGTAATAATACATAATAATATTAAAAACTAAACGTACTTAACTATCATGTTTATGTGTATATTATTACTGTTTAGTTATAGGTAAATATATAAATTCCTTGTTATTGAAGGTAAAGTACGTACAAGTAGTAACAAAGTAATATAAAATTGTAATTGGAAGCTACATCTGCCGACAAACTGCTATACAGTTTGGCAGAAGTAACATTTTTTGTAATATGTTGTCACCACAAATAAACGCTTTTTCATTTATTTCTTATTTTTTTAAATGGGTCAATCGACTGATGATAATGACTACCCTACTTATTAGAATGATGCAACCGGTGACTATGTGGGGGTATGAGATGCTTACAGACCTACTTCACTCTGACTTAGCAACATTTTATTGGTTACAAAGACTATTCCTTTGTTACCATTAAAACAATGAATTAAAATTTTTTGATCACTCTTAAAAACACAACGTAATTAATTGTTTTTGATAAATATTCAATTCAATTCAATTCATTTATTGCATCAAATGTGGTAGGTATATAAAGATCTTATATAATATATTTAGTATCACACATTTGGCCAATATATAGCATGCAATACTACAAGTTTTACACTCAATATATAAACAATGTTAGATCTTCCACTATCTAGTTAAATATATATCTGTGCTTTAACGTATAAAATTTACAGGGACATTTTTGAAAGTACTCATCTATCGAATAAAAACACTCTTGTAACAACCACTTCCGCAACGCAACACAAAACTTAGTGAAGGGCTGTTGAGTAATTGATCTAGGCAAAGCATTGTAGATTAGAGGGGCCATGTAAACGCAGCTACGCCGAAAAAGTTCTAGCTTTGGAACGGGCATTTCAAAATCTGAATGTGTAGGTTTCCTTTTATTTGTGTTATTTTTCCGTTCAATTAAATCAAGATTAGACCTCACAAACCTGGCAACTTCGTAAATATAAATAAATGCATGGGACGGTCAATAGATTGTGCGACTTGAATATAGGCCTGCATGAGTCAGACCACTGCATTTTGAATAATGCACGAATGCACTTTTTTAATAATAACTTAATTATATTTATTGTATGTACATTTGATTTATAGAAGGTATAATGATTATATTTTTCTCATTAACCGCAAGCTACTTAGGTGACTAACTACAGCCGTTATGAAACTAAATGGATTATTATACCTTTATTCATCTAGCATCTCACTTTTTCACGTCTCGGTGTGAATTGACCCTTAGAAAAAACATTTAAAAATATAATATAACAGGTTTCCGCCGGTGTCGGGAGCAGGGTCCAAGCTACCGGTGGTTAGGGCTACAGAGACAGGAACCTCCTCACAATGCGGGCCGTATCGAGCAATACTGCCTTCTGAATCGGGGTCTTCAATTCTTGATCAAACTGCCAAGTGAGAGCTTCGACAGATGTTCGTCGAGGCTTTTAGCCATCAGCTCATTGGCCGTAACGACAATCGGCACGATGATAGCCGAGTTCCCATTCGACATGCTGACAACCTCGTGAGCCAAGTCGAGATATTTTATTTGTGTCTGTTTCTCAACCTTCACGAGGTTCTCGTCATGCAGGATGGTAACATTGACTATCATTACGCGGCGCGCTGATCGGTCAATCACCACTATGTCAGGCTTATTGGCGACAATAGTCCTGTCAGTAATGATAGACTGATTCCTGTACAGCTTGACATGGTCTTTCTCGAGAACTGGATCGGGCACATACTTGCAGTACGGTACCTCAGCTTCCACAAGTTTATATTTCAAGGTAAGTTGCTGGTGAATAATCCTGGCAACTTGTTTGTGACTGTGTAAGTACTCGCCATTAGCTAGACGAGAACAACCAGATATAATATGTCTGATGGACTGACCCGGACGGTGGCATGCCCGATACGTGTCCACCGTCCCGTCCTTCATAATAATTGTTTCCGGTAGTTATTTGTTAGCATAACTTCGTCCATAATCGCACAGACAAAACCTTCAGTTTCCCCAAGGAGGTCGGTCCATCGGGGTTAGTGC